>JAVJIX010000019.1:5555000-6755000 GCA_036785185.1 Paratrypauchen microcephalus | reverse complement strand
ATCGCTGTGTCAGGGTAGACTTTTAGTGGATTCCAAAATGGCCTGAAACCCGATATGCAGCTATAGTTTCATTTGATGACGTCATCAGAGAGGACAGTGCGCATGCGTGAACTCAGCTGTTTTGTAAACACCGCTAGTCCGAAAGAAGCTAACACCGCTCTGAACTTTACTTTTCTGTTGCGATATCGGGTTTCAGGCCGTTTTGGAATCTACTAAAAGTCTACCCTGACACAGCGATCTTCTGTGATTTGAAAAGTGCTAAAGTTTGTGTTATTTGGACACCGCAAATCAGTGCCCCGAGCACTCATGCTAACGGATACGGGATCATTAGTAGAACAGAACAGCTACAACATAACTTCTTCAAAACTGCTCCAATTGACACCAAACTGCTATGAGTGAGTAAAACTACTTGTTTTATTGCCGAAAGGCTCAGATTGTAAAAAAAACGTTACTTTTCCTTTAATGGAGACCAAACCAGATCAAGTTACAGATCAGATCTGTGAAGAGGCGACCCCTCTCATAGTCAGAATGTCTGTTTTTCTAGGGTATTTTTGAGCAATAAAACCAACTGCAATTTAATAAATGTAAGGTAGAGTTGTTTAATGTCATACTGTGGAACATTCCAGGAAGAGCAGTGACATATCCATAGAAACAAGCAGGTGACAGACCCCGAACCAAAAAGTTACATAGTGCACCTTTAGTTATCGGGAAAGGCCTAGACGTATGATCAGAGAAGTTACAGAGTGCGGCTTTAAAAAACTGAAAATTGCAATTGTTTCAACTGATTTAAAATCACGCAGTGTATGTAGATTCAGATGTAGCTCATTTCCAATAGAAATCTGAAGAGACAGCAGTCCACAACATGGGCCCAGACTGCACACACACAATGATAATGTGTTTTTCTTTGCACCGTATCTGGGTTATGGAACAATATGTGACCTCAGCTTTTGTGTTATCATCAAATTCACCAAATTGAGATGTTGACTATTCTCTCCGTCTTTCACGCCAGTCTGTGTTTTGTCTGTAATAAACAAGTGTCTCATCTCATGCCAACTATGGAAATGAAACACATTTATATTTATATGATTTATTCTTTATTTATGTATTTTCAGGGCGCCACTGACGAGTTTTAAGGAATTCAAATTTGTTCTTGTGAAAGTATACAGACTTTCCTTAACCTTGCACAGTTGCTCAATCAGCTCAGAACATACTGCAGCAGTTCAGCATCGTTCCTAAAGACGTTTGCACTGTTTTAAGAATGGGCTGTTGTGCAAAACCCATTTTTCAGTGCTTTCAATTATTCATCTTAAAAAAACATCTGTGCATATGTGTGACTGTAATGTTATGACTAGAGTTAGAGGTAAAACAATGGCGGCCACACTTCTATCAGTCTGCCCCAGGGCAAGTTTGAACAGAAAGTAAAACGTAAATTCCTAATGTGCAAAAGGATTTTGTCTAGATTTGCCTTTTTACAGTTTTAAAATATTGAATCACAAGTTATTAGAACTAGCTATTGTCCAGATTCCTTACACTTCCTCCAGCTCTTCAGGGGGTATCCAGAGGCTTTCCCAGCTGAGAGACATTCGGTGTGTCCTGGGTCTTCCCGCCTTCTCCCAGGGGGACGTACCCAGAACACCACCAGGGCAGAGTCCAAGAGGAATCCGGAACAAATGCCCGAGCCCCAGCTGGCTCTTCTCAATGTGGAGGAGCAGTGGCTCTACTCCAAGCTCCTCCCATGTGACTGAGCTCCTCACCTCATCTCCAAAGCAGTGCCCAGCCACAGAGGATACAGGACTGTTCAGGACTAAAAGGGAAGAGTTGCCACTTGAAATTGCAGTGGCCACTGGCTGTTTTTTGATCAGAAAACTGAGAATGAACTGAGTTTGCACTAAATTTGCAAAATGCATAAAGACTGAACAGTGTTACTTTAGTGTTTAGTCACTCTTTAAAGCTACACATTACACTACTAACGCATTACCAACAAAACTCAGTTCCACTCTCACCTGTGGTGCTGCCTGTTAACACTGCAGTGTGGGTTATTTACAGCTCTGCAGAACAATTTTGGTTCTACTCAGGGAGCTTTGCTTTAGTCTCAGGTGAGGTCCTTCTGGCTCTTTTCTCCAGAGCTTTGAAATTGGCCATCCTCGAATCTCAGCTGTGGATCTCTGTCTCTCCCTGTGTGCCCCCCCCCCTCTCTCTCTCTCCCTGTGTGCCCCCCCTCTCTCTGTGTGTGCCCCCCCTCTCTCCCTGTGCCCCCCCTCTCTCTCTGTGTGCCCCCCTCTCTCCCTGTGCCCCCTCTCTCTCTGTGTGCCCCCCTCTCTCTCTGTGTGCCCCCCTCTCTCCCTGTGCCCCCCCTCTGTGTGCCCCCCTCTCTCCCTGTGCCCCCCTCTCTCTCTGTGTGCCCCCCCTCTCTCTCTGTGTGCCCCCCCTCTCTCCCTGTGCCCCCTCTGTGTGCCCCCCTCTCTCCCTGTGCCCCCCTCTCTCTCTGTGTGCCCCCCCTCTCTCTCTGTGTGCCCCCCCTCTCTCCCTGTGCCCCCCTCTCTCTCTGTGTGCCCCCCCTCTCTCCCTGTGTGCCCCCCTCTCTCCCTGTGTGCCCCCCCTTCCTCTCCCTGGGTGCCCCCCCACTCTCCCTCTATGTCTCCCTCTGTGTCTCCCTCTGTCCCAGCTGTGCTCGAGGGCATCTTATGCTCTCTGGGGAACAGTGGTGCAGTGGACCAGGGCAGCCTCCAGGAGACAGGCCTGACAGATGCCCATTTCTGTGCAAATACAAATGTTGAACGTGAAAATGTATCTTATTTGCCAGTAAACCCTCAAAGACCAAAAAAGCCTGCATTTCAATTATAGTAATTTTTGCTACCCCTCATCTGTATCCAATATTATTGCCCTAGAGCATGTTGTGATGTGCTCTGAGACCCAGAAATTCATTTTTTGCTCATGTCCAACAGACACCTGCCTTGTTTAAACTTTGTGCATTTGTATATTCATTGTTTTAAGACACTAATGATACATTTTCCAAATACATAAAAGAGAATGTAATAGATTAACCAAGGATGTATTCAGTGGTGCATCAGTGTAACAAGAGACATCTGCCTCTATCATCTCTCTATTTTAGAGTTGCTTGTTTTGTATATTTTCTATCCTGTCTCCTGCTTCTGGATGAATAGCTCTGGTTGAACCTTGAAGTCCAGAGTGTGCACACGGCCCCTGGCTCTAGTCTAGTCATGTCTGTGTCCCACCAGAAGGTCACCAGACCACAATCTCCATCTCATTAGCATTTTTTCAGACAGTTTTTTAAAATACACTACACTATCATACTGAAATGACCTATGCTGCTGACATCTAATGCCAGGTGTAATACATGGATGCTCATAATGCTGATTCTGTGATCTAATACATTTTTAAAAATGTATTTGTTTATTTTATTTATTTTTATTTATTTTTTTGTTAATAATAATTTAATAGTTTGAGTTGTTTTGCGAAAGTAACTGCTCCTACCATTTTTGCACATGCTCAGTACAGCTTGAGACAGTTTGAGAAATCAGGATACTGCATTTACATGCCATAGTATCCTGGATACTATTAAATAAATAAATAAATAAATAAATACATAAATACATAAATAAATAAATAAATAAATACATAAATACATAAATAAATAAATAAACTAGTTTAGAGTATCCTGGATTCTCATAACTGGGATCATGTCGTTGTCTGGGATCATGTCATTGTTTGGGATCATGTCGTTGTCTGGGATCATGTCATTGTTTGGGATCATGTCGGTGTCTGGGATCATGTCAGTGTCCGGGATCATGTCGTTGTCTGGGATCATGTCATTGTTTGGGATCATGTCGGTGTCTGGGATCATGTCAGTGTCCGGGATCATGTCGGTGTCTGGGATCATGTCGGCGTCTGGGATCATGTCATTGTTTGGGATCATGTCATTGTTTGGGATCATGTCGGTGTTTGGGATCATGTCATTGTTTGGGATCATGTCGGTGTCTGGGATCATGTCGGTGTTTGGGATCATGTCATTGTTTGGGATCATGTCGGTGTCTGGGATCATGTCGGTGTCTGGGATCATGTCAGTGTCTGGGATCATGTCGGTGTCTGGGATCATGTCGGTGTCTGGGATCATGTCAGTGTTTGGGATCATGTCGGTGTCTGGGATCATGTCATTGTTTGGGATCATGTCGGTGTCTGGGATCATGTCAGTGTCCGGGATCATGTCGGTGTCTGGGATCATGTCGGTGTCCGGGATCATGTCGGTGTCCGGGATCATGTCGGTGTCTGGGATCATGTCGGTGTCTGGGATCATGTCGGTGTCTGGGATCATGTCGGTGTCTGGGATCATGTCAGTGTCCGGGATCATGTCGGTGTCTGGGATCATGTCGGTGTCTGGGATCATGTCGGTGTCTGGGATCATGTCAGTGTCTGGGATCATGTCGGTGTCTGGGATCATGTCATTGTTTGGGATCATGTCGGTGTCTGGGATCATGTCATTGTTTGGGATCATGTCAGTGTCTGGGATCATGTCGGTGTCTGGGATCATGTCGGTGTCTGGGATCATGTCCGTGTCTGGGATCATGTCGGTGTCTGGGATCATGTCGGCGTCTGGGATCATGTCATTGTTTGGGATCATGTCATTGTTAGGGATCATGTTGGTGTCTGGGATCATGTCGATGTCTGGGATCATGTCGGTGTCTGGGATCATGTCGGTGTCTGGGATCATGTCGGTGTCTGGGATCATGTCGGTGTCTGGGATCATGTCATTGTTTGGGATCATGTCGGTGTCTGGGATCATGTCCGCGTCCGGGATCATGTCGGTGTCCGGGATCATGTCGGTGTCCGGGATCATGTCGGCGTCTGGGATCATGTCATTGTTTGGGATCATGTCGGTGTTTGGGATCATGTCGGTGTCTGGGATCATGTCAGTGTTTGGGATCATATTAGTGTCCAGGATCATGTCAGTGTCCAGGATCATGTCAGTGTCTCGTAGGATTTCAGCAGATTTCAGGCTCTCCCGGTGGCAGGGCTAGTTGTATCGATCAGGTATGACTGGATGTCAGACTACTGAATTTTGAGACTTTTCTCCTCGTCATTTATGCACTCACCTGCATTTAACGCATACGAGTCATTAAGACGTATCCCACTCACTAATGTTCATTTAGCATCAGAACTTATTTTATTACATGGTGATAAATTGTTTTATTGCAGACAACAGTGCTCGCTAGTGTTGTAACTTCATGTTAACCGTACAGACAGACGAGCTTTCTGCACTCAGGCTGCGCACACACATCCGCTGTGTTCATAAACAAATAATCCATCCATATATTAGCTGCATCGTTGTAAAAGCCGCAGGGTTCAAAGTGTGAGAAAAAAGTAGCGGCTTATTGTCCTGAAATTACGGTACATATCCATAGAAACAAGTGTGTACCCACATTGAAGATTATTATTATTTTATTATTATTATCATTTATTATTATGAGGCCCAAGCGCCAAGGGGGGCATAAGGCCTATTGTGATTGTTCAGCAGTGCGAAGCAGTATTCCAGACAAAGCAATAAAGTCTCCACTTCAGAAAAGAGCTCAAAATGTACATTTTCCTCACAGCCAATAACCCCCACACAGGGCAGCTCCTCACTAATTGTTTGTGGATGTCCTGTCTTTGCTTTAGTGTTTTTGCTTTATTGTGAAGTATCTTTGTGTTACCATGAAAAGAAGCTCTATATCAAATCCAAATATATTTCTATTGTTAAATTGCATACCACACCACGTATATGTACAGGAACTTAACACCGCTCTAGGTGAATACTCAATGCACTGGTGGGTAGGGTTCTTCCGATACTGGTATCGACAAAAGCTCTGATACCACACATTTTTCAAGTATCATATTGGTGAGTACTCAGACCAAATCAAAGATCTGATACCTGTATTTTTGTAAATGAGGAGCCGTAGATGCGAGCGACTGGTGTTGATGTCTATGGCTAATGCTCAGAGCAGATTACATACAAACTCTGGAGGCTCTGTGGACACTTGGTCACACTAATAATAACAGAAAATACCTTTGTGTTACCTCTTTAATACTTTCATTTAGCCTTTGGTGTGGACACTCAACTTGGTAAAAAAACTAAGCTATGGAAAGTGCCTGACAACAGCATTAACTCTAACTTTGTTTACTCCGCATAATTAGCCATGGGCTCTGAGGATGAGTGTCTTTTTACAGGCCTCACTGTCGGTTTTATCCACTCTATGGTAGAAAGTAAAAGTGCCTGAATCAGCACTGCTTATTGTAAAGACGATTATACATTTCACTTATATTTTAGTCCTAAAAATCTTAATTTATTCTTGGAGACTTTCTTTAACATAGCCTTTTAGAAGATTTTTTATTTATTTTTTTGCTTTTATACTGTGACAAAAGTGAGAAGCCATACTTTACACTATGTTGTATCAGACTGGTATCGATATCAGCGAGTACACCAAGGCCAAGCATCTGTATCGGATCAGAGCTCCAAAAAAATGGTATCTTGAGTATGTACAGTGGTACCTCACCTTACGAAATTAATCCGTTCCAGAAGTGGTTTCGTAACGTGAATTTTTCGTAAGTTGAGTAGCTATTTCAATGGAAAAGGCCTAATTCGTTCCAAGTTTTTTTTTTTTATAGTGTAACATTTTTTTAATAGTGTAACTTTGTGTTCTGCGTCCTGATTGGCTAAGAGACTAGACCAGGACTAAACGTGGACTAAACCAGGTCTAGACCAGAACTAAACCAGGTCTAGACCAGGTCTAAACCAGGTCTAAACCTGGACTGGACCAGGTCTAGACCTGGACTAAACCAGGACTAGACCAGGATTAAATCACCACGTGTGGCTCTTTGCTGGTTTCGTGCGGCTTTTGCGTTCGTTTGTGCGTGTTCGGTTTGTGGCTCGGGCTGCGTGTTCGCCGCGGTTCTATCTCGCGATGCTCCTGTCTCCGCGCTCCTTGCGCTAGAGCTAAGAGGCCGAGAAAGGTGCTCTTTGTGCGGGCACGACTGCAGGGTTTTTCCCGGGGCTGGCTCTGGTTCTGGGATAACAGCGGGGCGTGCATCTGAGTGTGCATTATTCAAATTTTTGAGATTTCGCGTTTCGTAACTTGAATTTTCTTTCGTATCTAGAGACCAAAATTTAACGTGAAGGCGTTTCGTAACTTGGATTTTTCGTATGTAGGGTCTTTCGCAAGGTGAGGTACCACTGTATTTGACTGTGGGTCTGCTGCTCTGTCTGTGCTTGGAGGCGGGGCCCTGACCTTGAGTTTCACACAAAGAGAAGTTCAGACAAACCCAGGGGGACGCACTAATGAAATATTGATGGAAAACATGTCAAAAGTTAAAACTGTCTATTCTGCAGAGATACACAAATGAGCAGATTTGCCTGACATTGCATCAGAGATGTGACAGATTTTGATTTTATCAGATAAGTCAAAAACAGTTTGAAGTGAGACGTGACCATGAAGCAAAAGAGTAGGTCAGAAAGGGGTGGGCAATACAGCTAAGAAAGAAAATCTTTGTGATTTGATTATAAGTAGACTTTGAATTTGAACCCTATTAGTTATCCAAAATCCATACAACATCCACTTGATTTTTTTGATAATACAAAATTAGGCGTGTGTTCGTCATCCCAAGATTTTAGATGTAATTTTTTTTGTAGATTATTTGTGTGTTTTGACTTCCTGTTATATGCAACATTTCCCATTGTTTTCAATTTCTAATTGCTAACAACAGTCCTAGTTTTTCATCCCTGGATAAACACCACAGATAAAGGGATTCCTTTTAGAACTCCACAGTTTGTCTTTGCAAACTGCCACTTGACTTACAGTATGTCCTATATTAAAGGTCCCATGCTGCTCAAAACCAAACCTGGAGTTGTGTTTTGTTTCATTTACACATGTTAATCTCCAAAGCCCAAAATGCCTTTTTCACCTTGTGAACAGCTACGTTTTACCTTTTGTTCAGTAGAGAGAGACAATCCCAAGGCTAAAATCATCCAAATGATTCTACTGAAGGTGGATGGATTATAAAAACACAGTGGAGCACTTCCTGTATTACCACATGACGTTGCAAGGAGGAACAGAGTATTTTCTTTTTCTGCTGGAAAGAACATGTGTGAATCAAACAAACGCACAGCTCCAGGTATGTTGGAGATGGAAAAACAACATTATAACAGATCTGAAAATAGCTTTAAAAGCGCTTTGAGCAGTAAGTCAAGTTTGTCACGTGTAAATTAATCTCAAACACTTACAGCTCATTGTCTCATTGCACGGCCTAATGTGAAAAATATACTTTGTTTTGTTGTATTTGATCTATTTTAATTGTAAAGCTTGTGCTCTACTTTCACAACAGGAGGTAAACATGGACCAAATACCTCCACCTGTGTGTTCTGTAATTGATTCCACATGGGGGAAGTCCTATATTTTAATCACATTCTATAATTAGAATGAATTTTTTAAAAAATCCTATTGCTGCTGTAGATCATTATCCCATTTGAAGCTCACCCAGGTAATAGAGTGAGCCAACACATCCCCTCTCTCTTTCTCTCCTTCTACCTCTCTCTCCATTTCCCCTCTACCGCTCTTTCTCTCCCTACATCCCTCTCTTTCTCTCTCTCCCTCCTTCCACCCCTCTTTCTCTCACTGACCGTCCACAGTACGTGCGGCTGCGCAGCTGTGAGTCAGAGGTGGTAGTATGCAGCACGGGGGCCCCCCAGGGTACTGTCCTCTCACCCTTCCTCTTCACCATATACACCTCGGACTTCACATACAACACGGACAGCTGCCATCTCCAGAAGTTCTCCGACGACTCGGCCATTGTGGGCTGTGTGTCAGAGGGGAACGAGCTGGAGTACCGCTCGGTCATCAGTGACTTTGTAGACTGGTGTGGGCGCAACCACCTGTGCCTTAACACTAGTAAGACAAAGGAGCTGGTGATCGACTTCAGGAGGAGACCACTACCTCACTCACCGGTGAACATCCAGGGGCAGGACATAGAGACTGTGGACAGTTTCAAGTACCTGGGTGTTCACCTCAACAATAAACTGGACTGGTCCCACAACACTGACGCCCTGTACAAGAAGGGCCAAAGTCGCCTCCACCTCCTGAGGAGACTGAGTTCCTTTGGAGTGAGCAGGCCTCTGCTCAAGACTCTTTATGACTCTGTGGTGGCCTCTGCTCTCCTCTACGCTGTCGTCTGCTGGGCCCCGAGCAGCACAGAACGGGACAGAAAAAGACTGAATAAGCTGGTCAAGAGGGCCAGCTCTGTCCTGGGCTGTCCTCTGGACCGTGTAGAGGAGGTGGCTGAGAGGAGGGTACTGGCCAAATTCATGTCCATTAAGGACGACACCTCTCACCCTCTGCACCGGACTATTGAGGAGCTGAGCAGCTCCTTTAGCAGCCGACTGAGGCACCCCCAGTGCAAGAAGGAGCGCTACCGCAGATCCTTCATCCCCACTGCAATCAGACTGTATAATTCTAACATATAGGCCAGACATGCAATATCCTCCTTTTCATGTTGATGCTTGTTGTTACTATTATCATTATTACTATTTTCCATTATTATTATTATTATTACATATTACTATTTGCACTATTTATTACTTACTTTATCCCCTCCCTGCCTGCATGCACTTTTTTCCCTCCTGTCCAATTGTCCTGGAGCTACTGTGGCGAGTAAATTTCTCCTGTGTGAGATCAATAAAGTCTTATCTTATCTTATCTTATCTTATCTCTCCTTCTACCTCTCTCTCCATTTCCCTTCTATTTCTCTCTCTCCCTCCTTCCACCCCCTCTCCTTCTTTCTCTCTTCCTCCCCTTCCATCCCTTGCTCTCTCTCCATCATCCCCCTTTTCTCTCTCTATCTCCCCCTCCATCGTTCTCTCTTTCCCTCCATACCCCTTTCTCTCCCTCCTTTTTCCACCATCTCTTTTTCTTACTTCTGTCCACCCCTTCTTTCTCTCTCTCTCTCTCTCCCTTCAACCCCTCTCCATCCCTCTCTCTCTCTCTCTCTCTCTCCCTCCATCCTCTCTTTCTCTCGCTCCCTCCATACTTCTCTCTCACCTCATCTGACTCTCCCTTTTTGTTTCTCTCTCTCTCAATCTCCATATTTTTCTCTCTTACTCTCTCTCCCTCCTTTTTCTTTCTTTCTCTCTCTCTCCTTTTACCTGTTCTTTCTCTCTCTCTCCTTCTACCCCCTCTCTTCCTCCTTCCACCCCTCTCTCTCTTTCTCTCCCTCTATCCCAGTCTTTCTCTTTTTGTCTCTCACACTCCCTCCATCTCTTTATTCTCTCTCCCTCCTTCTACCCCTCTTTCTCTCCTTCTACCTCTCTCCATTTCCCTTCTATTTCTCTCTCTCCCTCCTTCCACCCCCCTCTCCCTCTTTCTCTCTTCCTCCCCTTCCATCCCTTGCTCTCTCTCCATCATCCCCCTTTTCTCTCTCTATCTCCCCCTCCATCGTTCTCTCTTTCCCTCCATACCCCTTTCTCTCCCTCCCTTTTCCACCATCTCTTTTTCTTACTTCTGTCCACCCCTTCTTTCTCGCTCTCTCTCTCTCCCTTCAACCCCTCTTCATCCCTCTCTCTCTCTCTCTCTCCCTCCATCCTCTCTTTCTCTCGCTCCCTCCATACTTCTCTCTCACCTCATCTGACTCTCCCTTTTTGTTTCTCACTCTCTCAATCTCCATCTTTTTCTCTCTTACTCTCTCTCCCTCCTTTTTCTTTCTTTCTCTCTCTCTCATTTTACCTGTTCTTTCTCTCTCTCTCCTTCTACCCCCCTCTCTTCCTCCTTCCACCCCTCTCTCTCTCTTTCTCTCCCTCTCTCCCAGTCTTTCTCTTTTTGTCTCTCACGTTCCCTCCATCTCTTTATTCTCTCTCCCTCCTTCTACCCCTCTTTCTCTCCTTCTACCTCTCTCTCCATTTCCCTTCTATTTCTCTCTCTCTCTCCCTCCTTCCACCCCCCTCTCCCTCTTTCTCTCTTCCTCCCCTTCCATCCCTTGCTCTCTCTCCATCATCCCCCTTTTCTCTCTCTATCTCCCCCTCCATCGTTCTCTCTTTCCCTCCATACCCCTTTTGCTCCCTCCCTTTTCCACCATCTCTTTTTCTTACTTCTGTCCACCCCTTCTTTCTCGCTCTCTCTCTCCCTTCAACCCCTCTTCATCCCTCTCTCTCTCTCTTCCTCCATCCTCTCATTCTCTCGCTCCCTCCATACTTCTCTCTCACCTCATCTGACTCTCCCTTTTTGTTTCTCACTCTCTCAATCTCCATCTTTTTCTCTCTTTCTCTCTACCTCCTTTTTCTTTCTTTCTTTCTCTCTCTCTCCTTTTACCTGTTCTTTCTCTCTCTCTCCTTCTACCCCCCTCTCTTCCTCCTCCCACCCCTCTCTCTCTCCTTCTCTCCCTCTATCCCAGTCTTTCTCTTTTTGTCTCTCACACTCCCTCCATTTCTTTATTCTCTCTCCCTCCTTCTACCTCTCTCTCCATTTCCATTCTATTTCTCTCTCTCCCTCCATCCTCTCTTTCTCTCGCTCCCTCCATACTTCTCTCTCACCTCATCTGACTCTCCCTTTTTGTTTCTCACTCTCTTAATCTCCATATTTTCTTTCTCTCTCTCTCCTTCTACCCCCTCTCTTCCTCCTTCTACCCCTGTCTTTCTCTTCCCGCTTCCATCCCCATCTTTCTCCCTGTCTCATCCCCTCCCCTCCCTCTCTTTCTCTCTCCCTCCATACTGCTTTCACTCCCTCCATCCCAGTCTCTCTTTTTGTCTCATGCCACCCTGCATCTCTCCACCTTATTCTCTCCGCCTCCCTCCTCCTCCTTCCATCCCCATACCTGCCCTCCATCACCCTCTCTCTCTTTCTCCTCCATACCTCTCTCAGCCTTTTTGCTCTCCTTCTCCATCTTCTCCTCTCTCCATCTCCGTCTACCCCTCTTTTTCCCCTCTCTGCACCTGCCGCCCCTTCTCTAATTCCCCGCTCAGGAGAACCACTGTGTGATTGATGACAAATCACTCCAAACTGCTTTAGAGAACTTTCCATTCACAACAAGGAAATTGGTCTTCTCCCGGCGGCATACTTCATCTGGGCCCGAACAGGACGCCTCTATCCAGTTCACTGCTGAGCCTGACAATAAAATGATGATTAATATTGGCCTACATCAGCATCCAATTACACTATCCTTTTGACTTTGATGCTAAAGACGGGCAGCGGCTTGGGGGAGATGTGTTTGGATCTCTGATGGTTAACAATAACAGTGGATGATTCGGTTGAAGCGCCATAATTTGTTCATTTATCAGTCTGTCACATATTGATGGCTGGGAGAGTGACGTGCTTTAATGGCTCTTAGCAGATTTTTGTATCTCGGCAAATTCCGTCGGCGTAGGTGCAGTACCGTGAATGCCCATGGTAGCGTGGAGAATAGTGAAAATCTCCAGTAAGATTTTAACTTTTGTTCACAATCTTGAATGTGATGACGGTATACACCCGAGAGACAGTTTTTGCTATTAATAGAACCTTCCTGTGGTGATGTGTTTAGGAATGTTGCGCACAAAGCCTGGTACTCATATTAACAGTTTGTCCCAGTCTGTAAGAATGTGCGTTAGATTCACAAGAATGCAACAATGATCGTACGAGGGAGTTTCTAGTAGCTATAGTTCATGCTTTTGTTAAATGATACAATATATACCTGGCATTTTTGTACTCCCTGTTCTACTTGAGCACGTAGAGCTGCCTCCTGTTTTTGTATGTACTTTTGCCTTATATGTATGCTCTCTGTACCAAGAGTTCATGTGTACATGCCCATTCTATTCATTATGTTAAACTATAAAGGCTGATGCTCTCTTTTGTCTTGGCCGCCTTGCCGCAACCATAATCTTTCAATATCACAGTCATTTTAACAGTAGTAAAATACAATTATTATTAATAATAATAATAATAATAATAATAATAATTATTATTATTATTATTATTATTATTATTGCTACATCTCCATAGCAACCATGTGTCATCTCCATAGTAATAATTACATGTGCAATATTATTTAAAGATGATAAAAGGAGAAATTCAATTTGTCAACTGGACAAAGTTTGTTTGGTTGAAAATGTTTCGCCGCTCATCCGAGAGGCTTCGTCAGCTCTGGTTCTAGTGCTGGTTAGACCCTGTTTATATCTAGCTGCAGGGAGGAGCTCACTACACTGAAATAGCTCTGAAACTATCTCCACTAATCTGTCTCATTGTTTTCCAAATTTCTCTGGCGACTAGTTTCGCCTCCCTATTCACGCCTAACGACCCTCTCCACCCCTCTGCCATGGCTCGTCTGCCCTAATGTTTCTTTGTCTGTTTTTGACTTGGTTTGAGAATCGAATTATAAATGGTAGACAAGTTATGTCTAACTCCCCCATTTCTGTTTAACGACAGATTCTCTTTTTTGACAAAAATTGCCTCTTTAACTCCCCTCTCAAACCAGTTCTTTTCCCTGGCTAAGATCTGAACCTCACTGTCCTCAAAAGAATGACCCGTGGCTTCTATGTGAAGATGTACGGCAGATGACGGTCCACTCTGGCACACCCGTCTGTGTTGGTACATCCTCTTGTGAAGTGGCTGTTTGGTTTCTCCAATGTAGCGCTCACTGCAGTCTTCACTACACTGAATGGAGTAAACCACATTGCTTTGTTTGTGGCTCGGTGTTTTGTCCTTTGGGTGGACGAGTTTTTGTCTGAAAGTGTTTGTGGGTTTGAAATAAACTGGGATTTCATATTGTCTGAAAATCCTCTGTAGTTTTATTTAAAGTCACTTTACCTGCTACTTATTTATTTAACCACCACTGCCCGTCACTGCACTGTACACAATCATCTGAGTCACTTTATTGTAGTGATATTATATATGACTGAACTGGAGTCACTTTAACTGCTGTTTGTTCACTGCTCAGAATCAAAGACATTTATTGTGCAGCGTTCCTGTGCCTTTTAACCTTACAGTGTTGTGTTTTTTAGTTGATTGTACATACTTATTATTATTATTTATCTTAATTTTTGATGCATGCTCTTTTTTCCAACTGTTTCTGAAACTTGCGTTGTGACACTGCAATTTCCCCATTGTGGGACAAATAAAGGATTATCTTATCTTAACTATTTAAAGGTTTTCTTCGTGGATATGTTATTACTTGGCCTGGAATGTTCCACAGTCTGGTTTTGAACCTTTCTATCTCCATGGAAACCAGATCAAGTTACAGGTGAGATCTATGGAGAGGCAACCCCACTCACAGTAAGAATGTCTGTTTTTCTAGGTATTTTTGAGGAATATTCCAGGCAGAGAAATAACACATCCATAGAAACAAGCAGGAGACAGACTCTCCACCAGAAAAGTTACACAATGCACCTTTAAAAAAAAAGCAAGATTTTGGAGCTTTTGACCATGTTATAACATTGTTACCTCATCAAAAACATGTCTAAAAAGGATTTAGTTAGTTTTGTTTTGTCATGTTTTGATTAGTACAATGGGGCACTTATTCACTTATTCACTCCACACTGCGGTGGTAAGCTACTATATTCCTACTTCTCCATAAATACACAAAAGCAAGATAGAAAACAATAAACTACAACTTCTCAAACCTGTGCCGTAGCATGCTGTTTGTAAAGCTCTGAAGGGGACACTCAAGGGTCAAAAAAGAACGCTGTTTTGGGCAAATATACCATTTTCTAAGCAATAAAAAGGTACCATGGTGATCTAAATATATGTGTTAGCTGATGATTCCCCACAGAGCTAAACCCCCACCCTCTTAAAGGAGAATTAACGTTTTTTACAATCTGAGCCTTATTTCGGTAATAAAACAAGTTGTTTTACTCACCCATAGCACTTTGGTGTCATATGGAGCACTTCCGGAGATGTTTTAGATTAGCGATAGCCGTATCACGAGTTCTCGGGGCATACAATATATGCCTCGAGCGGTCTCCAAATAACACAAACTTTAGCACTTGTCAAATCATAGAAGCTCGATGTCTTAGTCTACGCTTTCGTTTGAGTCAAAAGTGGCCTGTAATCCAAGATTTATCCATAATTTACAGCTTTGCGTTTCATGTTTGGGTCCCGAGTGCGCATGTGCGGAGTCACAGCTGATTTCGCTCTCAGCTCCCGGGACCCAAACATGAAACGCAAAGCTGTAAATTATGGATAAAACTCGGATTACAGGCCACTTTTGACTCAAACGAAAGTGTAGACTAAGACATTGAGCTTCTATGATTTGAAAAGTGCTAAAGTTTGTGTTATTTGGAGACCACTCGGGGCATATATTATATGCCCCGAGAACTCGTGATACGGCTATCGCTAATCTAAAACATCTCCGGAAGTGCTCCATATGACACCAAATTGCTATGGGTGAGTAAAACAACTTGTTTTATTACCGAAATAAGGCTCAGATTGTAAAAAACGTTAATTCTCCTTTAAAAATATAAATACAGTGGTACCTCACCTTACGAATGACCCAACAAATGAAAATTTCAAGTTACGAAACGCCTTCACGGTAAATTTTGGTCTCTAGATACGAAAGAAAATTCAAGTTACGAAACGTGAAATCTCAAAAATTCAAATAATGCGCGCTCAGCCACACACATTATACGCTTTTCTCAGACTGAATTTAAACTTTTCTCACATTTGTCTCTCGTTTAAACACTCAAACTTTCATAGATTTTCAACAAAATTATTAATAGTGAAGTGTGGGGGGAAGGGGGAGGGGGGAGAAGACTGCGCTCTGACACGTGTGTGATAGCGCACATGACCCGGCGCGGAGCTGACAGCAGGTCTAGACCAAGGTCTAAACCTGGACTGGACCAGGACTAAACCAGGACTAAACCAGCACTAAACCAGGACTAAACCAGGACTAGACCAGGTGGATTAAAGCAGCGAGGAGGGGACTGCACGCAGTCTGAGCGCATGAACGCATGAACGAGACCCATGCAAGAGCCGTGGACCTCCTCTAGACCTGACCAGGTCTAGAGGAGGTCTGGAGGAGCCACGGTGGTCTGGACTAAACCAGGACTAAACCTGGACTAAACCAGGAGGAGCCCGCGGCTCTTGCATGGGTCTCGTTCATGCGTTCATGCGCTCAGACTGCGTGCAGTCCCCTCCTTGCTGCTTTAATCCACCTGGTCTAGTCCTGGTTTAGTCCTGGTTTTGTCCAGGTTTAGTCCTGGTTTAGTCCAGGTTTAGTCCTGGTCCAGTCCAGGTTTAGACCTTGGTCTAGACCTGCTGTCAGCCCCGCGCCGGGTCATGCTGCGCTATCACACGTGTCAGAGCGCAGTCTTCTCCCCCCTCCCCCTTCCCCCCACACTTCACTGTTAATACATTTTGTTGAAAATCTATGAAAGTTTGAGTGTTTAAACGAGAGACAAATGTGAGAAACACAATGTTATAACTATAAAAAAAAGTTACACTATAAAAAAAAAAAACTAGGATCGGGGCCTTGGAACGAATCAGGCTTTTTCCATTGAAATAGCTACTCAACTTAAGAATTCTTCACGTTACGAAACCACTTCTGGAACGAATTAATTTCGTAAGGTGAGGTACCACTGTAAATAAATAATATGTTTCCCATTCTATACCCACTGGAACAAAATTAAAATAATATAATACTAACCACAGTAAAAATTCTCTTTTAAACCCTCTGAAAAAGCTCTCTCTCTCTCTCTCTCTCTCTGCTTTGCAACACCAAACAAACAAGCCTGAATCATCTGAGTTTTCACCTCATGAATCTGGCACAGACAACACACAAATCAAAATAAGAAAATGTAATACAATCTGCAAAAAACCTCATCCAAACATAAAGATAATATGTGATTTGATTGCCACAAATGAACATAAAAACAACGCTCGTTCAAATCATCCATAAATCACATTATTCTTGTCTTTATTTTGACCTCAAATCAAAACTACATATTGGTTTTACTGAAACTGCCCATTTTCCAGTGTTGGATCTCATCAATTGTTTTCCAAAAGCCTCTGGGATACTTATTTTTTCCCTATACAAGTATAATGGCCACGGGCTGTAGTTTTATATGATATGAGCTATATTTCAACAGCCAATCGATGCAGTACAACCCATGTGGGAATGAGGGGCTGCGCTCGGCTTGCCTTGCGTCTCCGCCCCCTACTATTTCTTCCTCTATTTTTCAGGAAAGGAATGACGAAAAAAAATGTCAGAAAATCATATTGAGTTCCCATTTCACGGGGGATTGCAAACTTTTCCACAAGACTTTTAGTACTTTGAATTCAGGAAGTTAAAGCTGCTCCGCACACATAAATTCCTCATCCATTTCTATCCTCTTCATTTGTTATGGTTCTTTGTTTATACAGCATGGAAACTGGCCGGATGGGGGCTGTAAGTAATAATTATGGAATCCTCATTAGAGAAGTTGCAACTACAGAAATAGTGTTTTCAAAATGTTCTGACTCTTTCCACAGCTGGTCATTTTTGAAAATCAACTGACATTTTCTTTTTATTTCGAACACCACCACCATCATTTTTCAGAATTGTAATTTTTGGGCTTCTCACAGCTTATCTGTGTTGTCATTTGCACAATGATTTGCCTTGCACAAGATGAATTTATTTACCGTTTTAGATTTGGGACGGGGCACTGCGATTGGATACGATGGGGTTATACAGTACCAAGCAAACGTTTAGACTCTTTCATTCACATTTTTTTCTTTGTAACTTTTTTGTTGGAAGGCCGTCATCTGCTCGTTTCCATGGTTATGTCATTGCTCTGCCTGGAATGTTCCACAGTATAACATTAAACAGATCTACCTTACATTTATTTAATTACAGGTTGTTTTATAGCTCAAAACTACCTTGAAAAACAGGCATTCTGTGAGCGGGGTTGCCTCTCCATCTGCCATCTGAGCTGTAAATTCATCTGGTTTGGTTTCCATGATAGAATTTAAAGGAAAAGTAACTTTTTTTTTTACAATTTGAGCCTTATTTCGGTAATAAAACAAGTTGTTTTACTCACCCATAGCACTTTGGTGTCATATGGAGCATTTCCAGAGATGTTTTAGATTAGCGTTAGGCTAACGCCGTTAGCCTAGCGCGACTTATAGCCATAGCTCGGGGCATTCCCCGAGCATGTAATATGCTAGTATTTACAGCTATGCGTTCCATGTTTGGGTCCCGGGAGCTGAGAGCACACTCCGCGCATGCGCACTGGCGTCCTCATCTACTCGAAACTATGGCTAAATCTCGGATTACAGGCCACTTTTGACCAAACGAAATCGTAGACTAAAGACATCGAGCTTCTATGATTTGAAAAGTGCTAAAGTTTGTGTTATTTGGAGCCCGCACGGGGCATATTACATGCTCGGGGAATGCCCTGAGCTATGGCTATAAGTCGCGCTAGGCTAACGGCGTTAGCCTAACGCTAATCTAAAACATCTCCGGAAATGCTCCATATGACACCAAAGTGATATGGGTGAGTAAAACAACTTGTTTTATTACCGAAATAAGGCTCAAATTGTAAAAAACGTTACTTTTCCTTTAATCCCATACTGTGAAACATTCCAGACAAAGCAATAAAATCGCCATGGAGAAAAGCATTTGATGGATTTGATGGACCCTCCACCATTTTATATACATACAGGCAACATCAAATATATGAAGCAAGATATAACCTACTGTATGGAATTATCCAACAAAGTGAAAGAGAAATATCTCATCTAAACATTTTCTATATTGTATATTCAAATCCTCAATGTATCCACCATTTACAAACCAGCGTACAAAGCAAAGGGTGGCTATTTAAAAAAATAAATAAATCTAAAGCTTGTTTTCTAATTCCACATGTGGCATTCATAGTTTTCATGCTTTCAATGAGAATGTACAATGTAAATAATCATGGAAATAAAGAAGAAAAATACATGAAAAAGTGAGTCCAAACTTTTAAAATGGACTTGGTTTCCCATTCTAGTATTTTTCTTTTTAGTTTGGATCTAGTCCAGGTTTAATTACTGGTATAGTCACAGTTTTCTGTGGTGTTTGTGTGTCAATGTAGTGCTGACAATTAGCCAACAAAAGTTTAAAAAAAATTAAATTAAATTAAACCACAGAGTCTAAAATTACTTGGGCTTGCTTTTTCATCAAGAGGAGTAAACAAACATTGTGGAAGTCCTTTATTTAGTGGAAGGACACCAGCATGGTTCACAAATCATCCTAGAAGAGCACATGATGTTTGTAATGTTTCTCCAGCCCTGCGTCTTTTGACCCGCTAAAGCGCTCACACCCCGAATTTTGACAAACAAAATATTTTATTGGAAGCGTAATGTATGATCATGCGGATGCTAATTGCTACTTAGGGCGTCGTTGACACAGGGGAATCAAAACACATCGGTGCTTGTAAATCTTAAAAGCTAAAAACATGGGCCACTTTCACTGAAGGTCATTGGTCTATTTCTCCCAGGCTAGCTCTCAATGGATTCGTAGCCACTGAGCAGTTTTGTCAAAGTCACCGAGTTAAAACCTTAAAGGAAAAGTAACGTTTTTTTTTACAATCTGAGCCTTCTTTCGGCAATAAAACAAGTAGTTTTACTCACCCATAGCAGTTTGGTGTCAATTGGAGCAGTATCGCAGAACTTATGTTGGAGCCATTCTGTTCTACTAATGATCCCGTATCCGTTAGCATGAGTGCTCGGGGCACTGCTTTGCGGTGTCCAAATAACACAAACTTTAGCACTTTTCAAATCACAGAAGATCGCTGTGTCAGGATAGACTTTTAGTAGATTCCAAAACGGCCTGAAACCCGATATCGCAACAGAAAAGTAAAGTTCAGAGCAGTGTTAGCTTCTTTCGCACTAGCGGTGTTTACAAAACAGCTGAGTTCACGCATGCGCACTGTCCTCTCTGATGACGTCATCAAATGAAACTATAGCTGGATATCGGGTTTCAGGCCGTTTTGGAATCCACTAAAAGTCTACCCTGACACAGCGATCTTCTGTGATTTGAAAAGTGCTCAAGTTTGTGTTATTTGGAGAGCGAAAAGTAATGCCCCGAGCATATGATACGAGCACCATGTTAACGGATACGGGATCATTAGTAGAACAGAACGGCTCCAACATAACTTCTGCGATACCACTCTAATTGACACCAAACTGCTATGGGTGAGTAAAACTACTTGTTTTATTGCCGAAAGAAGGCTCAGATTGTAAAAAAACGTTACTTTTCCTTTAAGTTAAACATTCCTTCAGAGTGAGAATGGATGTTTTCCGAGGTATTTTTGAGCTGTGAAACCACCTGCAATTGAATAAATGTAAGGTAAAGCTGTTTAATGTCATACTGTGGAACATTCCAGGCAGATAAATTACATCTAGACACAAACAGGCACCTTTAACCATTGTTATTTTATTCTGCTCGCCTAAACTTAACCTGTCTTCTTGCCTGTTGGCTGCCTGACCACATCCAAACATTAAACAACTCACCAATAAATTAATTAGTAAGATAGGAAAAGTGTCTTGCTTACATGGTCCGAGTAATGTATTCTGAATACTTGGAATACTTTTACATCGATTTGCATTTAAATTATATAAAGAAAAACATCCGATATAATTAAAAACACCTTGATTTTTTTTTCTTTTCTTTTGCATTAACTATAGAAAAATCAGGCGCACATACAATGCATTGCAGGTTATGTTCACTTTTTCGGACTAAAATCCAAATCCAAAATGTCTGAAATTTAATTCATCTCTCACACACAATGCTTCCCACTCATCTCCAAGCCCCCCACCCACCCTCGCATCCCCCACCTCCCCATTCTTTTGTTTGTATGCTGTAAATTCACCTCAGTGCATATTTTTTTGGCATTATTTGTATCTTTTCTGTTTGCAAATAAAATATAGTAAAGGTGCACTATGTAACTTTCCTGGTAAGAGTCTGGCACCGGGTTATGTCCATAGAGATATGGTAGGGAGATTGCTTTACCTGGAATGTACCACAATAAGACATTATTATTATTATTATTATTATTATTATTATTATTATTATTATTATTATTATTATTATTATTATTATTATTATTATTATTATATAGTTGTTTTTTTGCACAGAATATTACAGCTAACAGCAAATTTGAGAGATCGCTAAATTACTGAAACATGCATGGATGACGTCTAAAACTTTTGCAGGCATGAGGGAAAATTATAAGAGCTTATATAACAAGAAAACCCTCAAAAGTAAATAAATACATATCATATAAATACATATCACATAAATCATATAAAAATAATGTTAAGGGGCAAATTAGATAATGTTTCCATGTGAAATCCTGTAGTAAGGCATTAAAATTGCTTAACGCCCCAGTGTGTAGGATTCGTGGTGCATAGGTGGATGGTGCTATTGCACTTTCTGTTTCAGCTACGGCAGACCTCGAGGGTCACCCGGGCGCGCGCACGAGCCGCGCGCAGCTACTGTATAAATAAAACGCGGTCCCGTTTTTTTTTCCTTTTTTCTTTTCTCATGAAAACACACATTCCCGATCATGTACCATGACAATCTACACATCAAATGAAACCTTACAGTCTCCTCTTTTTGACTATGCAATTCATTTCCCTGCACAACAAACACTCCCCGAGCACATGGGGCTTTTATACGGAAAAGCACAAAACGAGGTTAGCTTACCTTAGAATGCTTTGCACAGGTCAAACTTGTCCGTAAGGATCCAGCGAATAAAATCCAGTAAAACAATTTAGTCCAAAACACGTGTTAGATCCATTACGACGTCTGATCCGGCAGCATGCTTGTGTTGTTTACCCAAAACCATGAGCCTTGCCGAAGGCGAAGGCGGAGCCCAAATGTCCTTCTGCGGCTCTCGTATTCAAAATGGCTGCCTCTGCATGGGGAAGATCCCCCTTTTATGTGACTATATCTAAGTCCAACAGAATACTTTGATTTCATGATGGAAGTGAAAAGGCTTGGAAAACAATGAATTTTTGAATGGGTATCTTCAATTTCAGTAATTAACCGGTAAAAATCTTACACACTGTCCCTTTAAAATAGCTTATTATTATGTAGGTTTGTTTTTTTTTAACAATAAAACAATGGTACATTTTATATCATACTGTCAAAAATTCCAGGCAAAACAATGACATCTCCATGGTTGCGGATCCTTCACCCAGAGAGTTACACAGTGCACCCAAGTAACTTTCTGGGTGAAAGATCTGCCGCCTGTTTGGTGCCGCGGTGGTGGAAGGTTTAAAAGTGCTTTTTATTTTCTAATGTTTGCACCCAACATTAAAAAGGACAAAAGAAAATAACAGATCAGTGCAGGAAAGGTCAAAAAGCCCAAATGGCTTATGAGTGACCCTCCTCTTAAAATAACTGAAATTAATAGGCGAAACAAACAACCGCACCCCACCCCCAGGCATTCAACACACACACACACACACACACACACACACACACACGCACACACACACGTACATCCAGCTCACACAAAAACACACATTCCGACTCACACACTACAATCACATACACTCACACGTCACTATATACTAATAATGTGCATGATTTAAGCTCTGTTAATAAAAATCCATAATTGAATAAATACAATTGCAGAGAAATTAGGTATAAATAAAGGATAATAAAATAAAAAAATAATATGAACACGCTTAATGCCATTGTGTGAAATATTCCATGCAAAGCTATAGGCAGACCCTCTATCTGAAAAGGTAAATAGTGCAGCTTTAAAAACAAAAAAAAAAACAAAACAATTGTAGCCAACATATAAAAGGTGTTTCGGCACGTGCCCATTTCTGTTCCAAACATGTACAGTAACCACGGGGCTTGTCCGATGGGAAGTGACACTAGCCTGCAGCGATCTCCGGGCTCCCTCCTTGGCCTGCATTCATCTGAAAACACACCACTCTCTTGAGATTAGAGAAACAAGAAAACAAATACACCAAAGAGAACATGTCCTTGAAACCTCATGTCAGCTTTGATCATTTTAAGTCACTGATTTTCCGTGTGTGGCGCGTACAATGAAAGGTTTTTAGCGTAATTGCTTGGCTGCTGCACATCAGGTATGCCCCCTCTCACCCCAGCTCTTTGTGCATATAAATATTTCCGGTCTAAATACACTTTGCATGTTCTTTGAATCACAAAATCGTACAGAGCTCATTGACGATGATCCTGTGAACTGTCAGACAAGCTGTTTGCTGTAGCTCATGTTCATTAGCAGTAGTAGTGTGAAAGAGCAGGCAGAGAGTGGTCATTTGTAATTCAATGTTCTTTTTGAAATACTTATTACAGCGCATCAATCTTGGGCTCTGGCACTGTAGAAGGTTATAATTTTCATGTAAGTTTTTATGACAAACTATATGTTCAGACTCTTATTTTGATCATCTTCCCAGGTAGCATAGGCTGTAAATAGAATCACCCTTCGATCTTCAGACACGTAAAGAAGGATTTCTAATGGCATGTGGTACTTAAGGTGAGGTGAAATTACAGTCTCACGCACGACCCCGCTCAAACTACATTCAACTATTCAACTAGATTTTCTACATTTGATTTTGGGGCAATGTTAGATATCAACAAATTAGTGTACCACATGATTAGTCGAAATCTTTTGAAAAGTGTAGTGTATGTAGAGCTACTTTTAAGGGCTTATCCTTGTGTCCCTATGAGAGAAAGATACTTTGAACTCACATTAAGCTTGTATTTTACTTCACTGCTAACACATAACATATTTACCATGTTACCTTTTTGCTATCACAACACAATCAGCATGCATCCCGCGAATGAAACTACTGCACATTGCATTTCTCCTGGGTTGAGCATTGCACAGAATGCTACAGCTAACAGCTAACAGCAAGGAGGGTTTGAGAGATTGCTAAATTACTGAAACATGCATGGATGACATCTAAAACTTCTTCAGGAATGAGGGAAAATGTATATATATTTTAAAAAAAACCTCTAAAGTAAATAAATAATATAATACAAAAATAATATTAAGGGGCAAATTAGATCATGTTTCCATGTAAAATTGTGTATATTGAGAAAGAGTAACGACCAAAAAAAGCAAAAACAAAGCCTGATTGTGGTTCAAAAACCAAAAATCCACACCCATTAAAATGTATGTATGCAGCTCATTAGATCTCTAAATTTTTCACTCCAGGTGTCTTTTTTGACTAAAACCGACTATGTAAAAAAAGACAACAGGTTTGGTCCAACTTTTTGTAATGCCCTCATTTTATTTTGGATAGAGAAAAAATAGTTGTTCGCTAACAAGAAGAGATTCAACTTAACTTTCAACACAAACTTTATAGACCTCATGTGAAGAGTGACCACAGTTTCTCAGATTTTTGTCTCCCTGTGTCCACAATAAGGCTCAGAAGCCAATGTCATCAAAGTGTAAACCGCAAGGGCTATTATTTACAGCCATTCTTTTTTTCAAACTCCAACAGAGAAACACTGCCTATTATCTGTTCAAAAGTTTGGATAAAATGTAATGCATTAATCTGAAGAAACTTCACGTGTGTCCGTTTGGTGACATAAACAACTACGTACATACTGAAATACAACAGACCTATTATGCACACTCAACTTTTCAGAGCTTTTAACCATCTTATAGTTGTTTCCCCTTCTCATTTACTCTATCAGAGTTGGATTATTTACTGATTTGTGTATGTTTGAGCAATTTTTAAAGGTGTACTGTGCAAATTTTCTGGTGGAGGGTACAAACAAACAAACAAACAAACAATATTTATAAGGCGCTTTTCATACAAAATTGTAGCACAAAGCGCCTTACAGTGGTCAAGGATTAGAAGATTGACCTTTGTTGATCTCGCACAGGAGAAGTTGTTTCTATATTTGACCCGGGGACCATCCCCATGATATTGTTTTGTTATTTAGGCTTGGTCAGGCCCTAAGCTGGAGGATTTTATCTATGGCGCATGTTTAGGTTGGTGGGGGAAACCGGAGTGCCCGGAGGAAACCCACCCAGACACGGGGAGAACATGCAGTCTCCACACAGAAAGGCCCGGGCAACCCGAACCTTCTTGCTGTGAGGCATGAGTGCAAAAAAAATAAAAAATAAAAAATAGCAAACAGACAAACGAGCAGACGAACAAACAACAAACAGATATACAAGCAAACAAACAAAAGAACAAACAAATGACAAGCAAACAGACGACGGAAGTCAATCAAAGGCCAAGCTAAATAGGTGAGTCTTGAGCCCACTCTTCAAAACATGAACGTTCTCTGCAGCCCTGAGCTCCTCCGGCAGTTCCATAGACGAGGGCCGTAGTACTGGAAAGACGCCTCTCCGTGAGTGTGTGTCCCGACTTTGGGAATGACCAGGAGCCTGCTGCCGGAGGAGCGCAGGGCCCGTGAAGGTTCGTAAGGGGAAAGCAGTTCTGAAAGATAAGAAGGCCCAAGACCATTAAGACATTTAAAAACCAGTAAAAGAACTTTAAAATCTATCCTGAAACTCACAGGGAGCCAATGCAGAGATTTTAAGACCGGTGTAATGTGGTCCCGCCCTCTGGACCTAGTCAGGACACGTGCTGCTGAATTTTGTAATAGTTGCAAACCTGAATTACTCTTTTTGGGAAGACCAGAGAGCAGGGCATTACAGTAGTCTATACGGCTGGTGACAAAAGCATCAATGTCTCCGTATTAGCCTGAGAGAGAATAGGGCGGACTCTAGCTATGTTTTTTTAGGTGATAGAAACCTATTTTTGTGATGTTCTTGATGTGTGGGATAAAAGTCAGCTCAGAGTCAAAAATGACACCCAGACAAAGAAATAACATCTCCATGGAGACATGTAGGTTTTTCACCTCCTCAGGTGAAAAACCTACATGTCTCCATGGAGATGTTATTTCTTTGTCTGGAATGTTTCAAGGTATGGTATTAAATCTTTCTATCTTCATGGAGACTAAACCAGACCAAGTTACAGATCAGTTTTTGTAGGTATTTTTGAGCTATAAAACCACCTGTAATTTAGCTGTTTAATGTCTGTGGAACATAACGAGCAGAGCAATGACATTTCCATAGAAACAAGCAGGCAACACCAAAAAGTTACTGTTAATCGTTTATTTTTAAGGCGCCATATTGCCGATCAACCCATTTTCACCATCACTGGCATACTCCCATTGCTCTCTACTTACTTCATTCACCAATTTTATTTTCTTAATTGATGATACGAGTAGGATTTGGCAGAGTGACTTAGTCATTTTGATACAAAGGAAAAAACAAAACAAAAAAACGCTCACTCGCAAGCGTGATCTGCAGCTGTAAGTCGGAGTTGTAGACTCTTTGTTGTGATGACATTTACTGTAAAGTTAGCAATCACACCAGTACCACCAAATGAAAAAGTTACTGTACCGGAACACAGTTACTCAAAATTAGTATTAAGAATATGTATTTTTGGTACATGTATTTAGTTAGTTCCCAACACTGTAAGGTCGGTATAACAGTACGTTTTACCCAGCAGCCACTGAGCTATTTTAACTTAAATAACCCCACTTCCTAATACACAGACACCACAATAAAGAAGACATAATCTGCCAGTATATGATATGCCTGATGGCTGTAAATCCCCATCTTCGGCCTATGCTTCCCTTATTATTATCAACCATGCGTTGTGATAATTATCTTATAAGAGCCTCCACATCATTATATTACATAGAATAGCATCTCATCTAAAAGTCTGATCACCCTTAGTGCCCCTGTGATGTGGAGAGCCATACAAATGATCTGATCAGAGCGGGCTATTATCACTCATAGAGCATGGTAGCTATGAATTATGGATGCACGTTTATCTGTTTGGGCTATGGGAACTTTAGCCCCAAAGTGATCTAGATGCTGTATTAAAACCTTAGCATATGGCACCGGTTTAAGATTTCAAATTTAAATGCGGGGATGTCAGCTACAGGTTACTGGCGCACATGTGGGGTCTGAATATGCATGAAGGGGCTGGATGTGCCACTAAGACAGACACCATCATGGTTTGGAATGTTTATGTTGTACTGTGCTAGGCCTGACAAGTCTGGAATGTTTAAAGGAAAAGTAACGGTTTTTTTACAATTTGAGCCTTATTTCGGTAATAAAACAAGTTGTTTTACTCACCCATATCACTTTGGTGTCATATGGAGCATTTCCGGAGATGTTTTAGATTAGCGTTAGGCTAACGCCGTTAGCCTAGCGCGACTTATAGCCATAGCATGGGGCATTCCCCGAGCATGTAATATGCCCCGTGCGGGCTCCAAATAACACAAACTTTAGCACTTTTCAAATCATAGAAGCTCAATGTCTTTAGTCTACAATTTCGTTTGAATCAAAAGTGGCCTGTAATCCGAGATTTATTCATTGTTTACAGCTTTGCGTTCCATGTTTGGGTCCCGGGAGCTGAGAGCACACTCCGCGCATGCGCACTGGCGTCCTCATCTACTCGAAACTATGGCTAAATCTCGGATTACAGGCCACTTTTGACCAAACGAAATTGTAGACTAAAGACATCGAGTTTCTATGATTTGAAAAGTGCTAAAGTTTGTGTTATTTGGAGCCCGCACGGGGCATATTACATGCTCGGGGAATGCCCCGAGCTATGGCTATAAGTCGCGCTAGGCTAACGGCGTTAGCCTAACGCTAATCTAAAACATCTCCGGAAATCCTCCATATGACACCAAAGTGCTATGGGTGAGTAAAACAACTTGTTTTATTACCGAAATAAGGCTCAAATTGTAAAAAACTTTACTTTTCCTTTAAGGGGCCCGTATAATGCAATGTTGTTTTCCTCATCAAAAACATAGCTGGAGTTTTTTTTTTTTTTTTTCATTCACAAATGTTTGAGTAAACCTTTATTCTGTACATCTCCAGTGCTCAAAATGCTCTGTCATGAAGTGGTAGTTTTCATGTGAACAGCTGCCATTTACCTTCATTTGGTAGAGATCAGCAATTTCAGGGTTGAAATGATCCAATGATTCTAGTGTGGGTGTATGGAGCTTAAAACATTTCTTGTATTACCACATGACATCAGAAAGTGGAAGTGACGAACTGGTTATAGTGAGAGGGGCAAAGATTTTTCTACTGGATATTTCGGTTACATCTAGTTTTCTCAAACTATCAACAACAGCCTGAATAGGAAGCTGGAACTCATGGAAATAAAGTACTGGTGACAAGGTTTCTTCTTTCCAACTTTACTAATTTTACATTAAAATCATACATTATATAGTAAGAGGGGGAAATAAGAAAATCAGCATGATAAATATTACATTATTTTTTGTGGTATAGATGCAAATGCCTTCCCTGCAGTGGACTATTTCCTGCTTTAATGATCTCATTATTATGTCGAACAGCACATCTGTACAGGCGCCATTTTTATAAAAGAGAAGTCTGGAAAAACGCTGCCACATTTAATAATAGTGATCCACTTATTACTTCACATTTTTCAGTTTTTGCTGTTTTGACGGCACACATTTGATGAAAATTCTGTGATCAGTGCAGTTTTCACTTTTTAATAATGATGTTGTTGTCCTGCTTTGTAGGAAATGTAACAAAAGTTTTTACATCAGATCCATGTCTCGTCAGGTTCATTAGGTCTTCTGATATGATTACATTACAGTGTCTTTGTGACAGATCTCGATTTTCAGTGTGTTATTTAGCTCCTCTTCACTTATGTTTGATCGGTATTTTTTAAAGATCCCATGACATGGTACTTCTTGATGCTTTTATATGGCTCCTTAATAATAATAATAATAATAATAATTCATTGGATTTATATAGCGCCTTTCATGACACCCAAAGCGCTTTACAGTTCATTGTTCATTCACTCCACACTTGGTGGTAAGCTACTTTCTGTAGCCACAGCTGCCCTGGGGCAGACTGACGGAAGCGAGGCTGCCAATCAGCGCCATCAGCCCCTCCGACCACCTCCAACACTCATGCACACGCCACTTTCATACTAGGCAAATGTGGGTAAAGTGTCTTGCCTAAGGACACAGCGACAGTATTTTGCAACTGGCGCCCCACTGTGGCACCTGGAATTCCCAGCGGTCTCCCATCCAAGTACTAACCAGGCCCTGCCTTGCTTAGCTTCTGAGATCTGACGGGATCAGGCTTTGACAGGCAGGTATGGCCACAGTAATGGTTCCCTAATACTGTAAATGAATCCTTCTTCAAAATCAACACTCAGTGCATGAGAAACAGAGATAAGATGAGAAAGAGTAATTTTTCTCTCTCAGAACAGGCCATAATGGGCCTTGTTGCTTGAATGCAAATGAGGAGAAAAGAGCTGGCCTATAGTAGAGGGTGGGGGCGTGGCCAAACTCTCCGCTCTCTGCTCTGAGCGCTCAGCTGATCCATTTCCGCCTTTTAAGAGTGGAGGAGGAAAGGAGAGCCTTTTCAATGAAAAAAACAAATTTCCACAGAAAATAAAATTAAACCACTGCTGTTCAAAGGTCCAGAGGCTCAGATAAAGGACTTCCGAGCCTAGAAACACTCGGACGTGCCTCCAGGAAAATAAAAAAACGCATTTCGCATTGCCTAGCGCATTCGCAGTCCAAACTCTCTGGGCGTGATTTACAGAGACGCTGAGTAGAGACAGACGGGGGTGGAACTGCATTTGCATTTCTTTTTTCGATCTGACGTCAATAAGGTGCCTTGTTCAAAATCGCCCGTTTGAGCTCCGATTTTTTGTAACGCAGAAAAGGATCGCAAATGCTCAGTTTAGACATTTCGCAACTTTTAACCATGGAAGGGGGCCCTAAACAGGGTAGGGGAGCTCACATTAACGTTCAAAAACCTCAGAAAGTGAAAATTTCATGCCATGGGACCTTTAATGAATTTATATGTTGTCGTGATTATAGCAAAAGACAGGGCTCAAGTAGCTCCTACAAGCACAGATGGAAAAGTGAGATCCACATGACCTACCAGCACGTTGAACTGAGGCATTGTTGTGAATAATCCACTGTAGAAACAATATGTGTCTGGATAATCATAATCGTTGTCTGCACTACACAGACTCTAAAACTTTAAAAAAAATTAATATCAAAGGCAGCTGCATTATTAGATCAAAATATCAACATAAAAATGTTTCATGTTTTGCCATTGTGTCCTTCACCCCACCTCGCCCCCAGTGTCTGTGGAGACTGGTAGCCGCCATGGCAGAAGTACATCAAGGCCTGTTGTGACATGGGCCGTCCTCCCGTGGACCCACCACCCGCGGAAGGATTCATGGGGGCTGGTGCGTTGTGTTCTGGGCAGTAGATCTGCTTGGACTGCTGCCCCCGTGACCCAGAAATGGAAAAAGTGGAAGAATATGGATGGATGGATGGATGGATGGAAAAATGTTTCACAATACACTAATTGAAAATATTTTCCATCTGGAAGACTGCAGTCACCATATTTAAACAATATATATTTGGGTGATGTTGTACAATAGAAATATTTTCTGACTAGTCAACTGATCTAAAAAGTAAACAGGGACTTGTCGACTTCTAAAATTATTGTTAGTTGCAGCCATATTTTACTGTAAGTTATAAAAGATAAAATTGCAAAGTTTGAAATCACAAAATGGTACTTTCACCTTTAGCACAGGTTCATGCCGCATTGTGTATATTTGTTTTAAAGGCAATGTACTAGCTGGTAGCTCTGTTTCTCCATACAGTTGTTTGTTGGAGCAAGCAGAGTTTGCCTCGAGTGATCTCCGGTGGTGAGAGAGCATCAGGTAAAAATGCTTTTGAAGCTCCACTGTGTAATTAGTGCGCCTCGTGCTGCGGGGGCCCTTAACACTGTTGATTCTCGACCAAAGGCTAAAGCAATCTATGATCACATGCTCCGCTAAGAAGCCTGACCCTGCGCTCGCTAAAACACCTGCAAGAAAAACAAAAAAAAACCTTCATTTTCTACCTTTGAAATGTTCCTCCTTCCTCTGTTCGTCATTATACATTGGCACAGTTGGCGTTGTCTAAAGCTGTGGGTTTTCCACCCGCCGGAGAACAGCACAGTGGTGAGCGGGGGAGGCAGGCAAAATTCACCAGCTTGAACAAGGCAATAGCACTTCCAGACCCATTTGCATAATTGTATGGATCTCACGTCACGTCTGTACACAGAGCCAGCATGGATGATCACTCCTTATCCCCGAAATGCACCGTAAAGATAAGAGGAAATACATGCCCATTTCCACCCGTCTTAACGGCCCTGTATCCCATTTGTTTCTGTGAATTTGAGCAAAATTTGTCTTGCACCATTATAGATATGTTGTAAGGAGCTGTTGGAGTCAAAATGAGATTCCTGTGTATTGTGTGCATCTAATTATTTGGATGACAGAAGCTCACCTGGTAGTGTTTATCCACATATCCAAAGGCTGGTGGGTTGAATTCTGACATAAACATCATTGGGAGAGCGGTTAGATCCACTGACCCACAGGCTGGTGGTGCGATTCAGGTTCCCAAATATGAATACTGTTTTTGTGTACTTGGGCAAGACACTTAACCCATCTCATCCCGACTGTCTGTAGTGTCTGTGTACACCACTGTGTGAATGTGTGTTTCCTGAGCCTCAGCCTGGAGAGGGTCCCCGTCTTGTGGAAGACCTCCTGTGTGGTCCCGGTTCCCAAAACAACAAACGCCAGGGAACCAGCCCACTACAGACCAGTCGCCTTGACCTCCCACCTCATGAAGACCATGGAGAGGGTGATCCTCAGTCACCTCCGCTCTGTGGTGAGCCCCACCTTGGACCCGCTGCAGTTTGCTTTGAGACTCATGTGCTTTGACTTCTCCAGCACCTTCAACACCAACAGGCCGACGCTGCTGCGGGGGAAGCTGGAGGACGCGGGAGTTGATGGACATCTCGCTGCCTGGACCATCGACTACTTCGCTGACCGTTCACAGTACGTGCGGCTGCGCAGCTGTGAGTCAGAGGTGGTAGTCTGCAGCACTGGGACCCCAGAGGAAACTGTCCTCTCACCCTTCCTCTTCACCATCTACACCTCCGACTTCATATACAACACAGACAGCTGCCATCTCCAGAAGTTCTCTGACGACTCGGCCATTGTGGGCAGTGATGGACTGGGACAAAAAAAACGGCCCTGGCATTTTGCACCTACAAGCGGCCCCGTACCCGTAGACTATGGAACGGGGGGGCTACACACAGTGGGCTACACACATAAAGCACATCAGGTAATAGCGGCAGACGTCAGCCCCATGCATTAAACAGCTGCATTAAAATCATGGAAATCAATGCTCAACCCAGCCATATTTTTAAAAAAAATTGTCTTGCCTTCATGCCGTTAATAAATGCTTTTCTCCACAACCCGATCGCTCCCCCCTTGTGTCTCCTCGATTGATTTTACTAAACTATAATGCTAAGTATCCGACCGTCCATCTATCTCCTCTTCTACTTTGACTAACTTGACCACACTACCACAATCTTCACCGTTCTATTTCTCATGAAAGTGATTAAATGTTGTGTTGTACTTACTTCCTCGAAAAGGTTTACTATTGTCTTCCGTATAAAGTGTTTTCCACTTCATATACGAGCGCTACCAATTCTTGGTCGCAACTAGTGCCGTGATTGGTCAATACTTAGTAGCAACTCGGGGGGAATTTCCCATAAGGCAGTGCTTTACTTCAGTTGTCGCAAATAAATACAAAATACAGATATATTTGTTTTATTTCAAACTGTGCACATTTTTAACATCGTAGGAAGAAATATCCCGGCAAAATAAAATAATGTAATACTTTAAACACATCATCACGATGCCACCGTCACTGTAATATATATGTAGTTGTAAGGGTATAAATACCGAATGGCTCCTTTCAATTCCAGCAATAGGGCGGAATTTTTAAGACGATGGAAGCACGTAACGACAGAATACCGAGCGGGTGGGCCGAGGCAATGCGGTTTCGGCCAAGACAATGCCTACCGCGGCCCTTCTGGCATGTACCCAAATGCCAGACCGCTCAGTCCGTCACTGACTGTGGGCTGTGTGTCTGAGGGGAACGAGCTGGAGTACCGCTCGGTCATCAGTGACTTTGTGGACTGGTGCAGGCGCAACCACCTGTGCCTTAACACCAGTAAGACAAAGGAGCTGGTGATTGACTTCAGGAGGAGACCACTACCTCACTCACCGGTGAACATCCAGGGGCAGGACATAGAGACTGTGGACAGTTTCAAGTACCTGGGTGTTCACCTCAACAATAAACTGGACTGGTCCCATAACACCGACGCCCTGTACAAGAAGGGCCAGAGTCGTCTCCACCTCCTGAGGAGACTGAGGTCCTTTGGAGTGTGCAGGCCTCTGCTCAAGACTTTTTATGACTCTGTGGTGGCCTCTGCTCTCCTCTACGCTGTCGTCTGCTGGGCCCCGAGCAGCACAGAGCGGGACAGGAAGAAACTCAATAAGCTGGTCAGGAGAGCCAGCTCTGTCCTGGGCTGTCCTCTGGACTCTGTAGAGGAGGTGGCTGAGAGGAGGGTACTGGCCAAATTCACGTCCATCATGGACGACACCTCTCACCCTCTGCACCGGACTGTAGAGGAGCTGAGCAGCTCCTTCAGCAGCCGACTGAGGCACCCCCAGTGCAAGAAGGAGCACTACCGCAGATCCTTCATCCCCACGGCCATTAGACTGTATAATTCTACTATTTTATTCTTGCCTGCATGCACTTTCTTTCTTGTTCAAACTGTCTCTGCCTGGGGCTACTGTGGCAAGTAAATTCCTCCTATGTGAGATCAATAAAGTCTTTATCTTGATGTAAAGCACTTTGAGTGCCTTGACAGAGGAAAAGAGATACAGCTCTGGAAAAAAAAAAAAAAAAAAAGAGACCACTGCAAAATATCAGTTATTTCTGATTTTACTACTTATAGGTATGTGTCTGGGCAAAAGGAACATTTTTGTTTGAGTCTATAAACTACTGACAACATTTCCCCCAAATTCCAAATAAAAATTATGATCGTTTAGAGAATTTATTTGCAGAAAATGACAAATGGTTAAAATAACAAAAAAGTTTTCAGAGCTCAAACAATGCAAAGAAACAAGATCAAATTCATTTAAAACAACATAACACTAATGAAGAGTTCAGAAATCAATATTTGGTGCAATAACCCTTATTTTTAATCACAGCTTTCATGTGTCTTGTCATGCTCTCCACAAGTCTTTCACATTGTTCTTGGGTGACTTTATTCCACTCCTGGTGCAAGAACTGAAGTAGCTCAGCTTTGTGTTTGTGTTGGAATTCAACAGACGCTGGAATGGAATGGCTGTAGTACATGTAGAGATGCTGATTTCAGAAACAAATGCAGTGGTCTCTTATTTTTTCCAGAGCTGTACATAAAAATGTGATATTTACCAATTATAAAGCATTTTATTGCCAGAGAATTAGCAAGTGCGCCTTCAGTATGCTAGTTATTGTTAGCATGATGGCACAACTCTGCTCTGGCCTCTGAAAGCTGTGAAAGTTGTAATACAGTAACTCCACTGTGTTTTTAAACTCCATACACCTTCACTTAATATAATTTGAATAATTTATTTCAGCCCTGGAAATGCCGATCTCTACCGAACTAAAGGTAAACAGGGGACGCTAACCTGAAATCTACCACTTCACACCACAACGTGGAATAGAGCATTCTGAGCTTTGGGGATGTAGACAATCTAGTAATGAAGATTTACTCAATTATGTATGAGTGAAACGAAACACACCTTCAGGTATGTTTTTGGGGAGAGAATTAAACATGAGCGATTATAGCAAGGTGTCTGGCTTATGTAATATAGGCCCTTTAGCTAGTTCTGTTTTGGACATTTTTAAGATGGTAAAAATCAGACAGAAAGCAAAGTTTGTACTGATCATTGGATATTGTTTAGGGGGTCCAGGAGGGACTGAGGAGCAGCTGCCTTGTGAATAGGCCACTCTGTGGATCGTAAGTTCCCATGGGCGACCATAATCATAAGACACATTTATAGTTGGCTGTTAATCTGCTCTGTTTTATTGACACATGGGGTGAGACCAATAAACATGCGAGGCACAAATGGATTATTTATTGATGTTTAGAGTAAATAATGGCATTGTTATTATAGGTGAATAAACAACCGACACGCTGTGCAAAAAGCACAAGTCTAAATGCCAGCACTGTACAAGTTTTATCATTCTTTATATGATCCGAATGAGTGAGTGGCTAAGCTATTTTTTCTGTTTAATGGAACTTAATAATTATACGGTTCATTCTGATTTGTTTTCTAGTGCATTTGTTTTTTATGTTTCACTGTTGCATAATGTATAGAGCGGAATGTTTTTGCATGCTATATATTTTTATTAAAAATTTTTTTGCACATGCAGACCACTGTCCCCTAAAGCAGTGTTTTTCAACCTTTCTTGAGCCAAGGTACTTTTTTTTCATTGAAAAAAATCACAAGGCACACCCCCAACCAAAAATGTTAAAAAATTATACTCTGTAGCCGCCTAATAATACAATATAGACTTTCTTATCAAAGTGTCTTGAATAGGAATCAAATAAACACAAAAAACTATTTGATCATCTTTCATATTTCAGAGTTGAGCATGTCCACTAATATCAGTGCACTCGTCAAGTTGCAATGCAAATTTATCACTGATACGGATCTTTTCCAAAACCACACTTTGATGTCTGCAGACATGTCATCAATACGTCTGGAAATTGTGTTATCTGAGAGAGGGACTATTTCTTTAACCACTTCAGATCCGAGCATCTCTTTTACAATGGCTTTGCAGGCGAGTAATATTAATGCCTCTGCTACAGTGTGGGACCTTTTTGATTAAGTTCAGCTACGTGGTAGCTAGCTTTAAGGGCTCTCTCATTTTTTGTCTTTTGTTTCTCATAAAAAGCTGCTTGTTTCTCCGTGTTTTCATGCAGGCAAACAAAATAGTCTGCATTCTTGTTTTGAAGCGAAGAGTGTTTGGTACCATAGCACTGTTGGATAGCTTTTCACCACACACCAAGCACAACGGAGTCAGTGTCATTGCATCCCCGGTGAAAGTAAATCCAAATGAAAGGTAACTCTCGCTTTATTGCCTCGATCTCACCATATTTGCCTTCTTTTGACCTCCACTCACACCAGCGCTTAATCTGGGTCTGAATTTTGTCCAGGGCCCAGTTTGGAGTTAGCATTTTTCCTTTTAAAAAATGTCTCCATCACTGTCATTGGAGTTTTGCTCGCCACAACGCCGTCACCGCTCCCTGTCACATTCATGCATCACTAATTCTCTTGTCTGAACGTACAATGGAATTCACTACTGCTGCTACCATCTAGTGATACAGGAGTATTACATGATTACACTGCCATTCACTACTACTGCACAGACACTCGACAATGGCATATTGTTTGCAGATAATAATAAGTTCATTTTCCAAAAAATGTCTTAGACCAATTAAGTGAAATTGGATAATTTCCCACAGCACACCTGACGGTCTCTCACGGCACACTAGTGTACTGCGGCACAGTGGTTGAAAAACACTGCCCTAAAGTGGCCCAATTACAATCTATTGTAGGGTTGTCAAAAGTATTGAAAATCAGATAAAAATCAATGCTAAAACTAGTATCGAAACAGATAATCAAGCAAGTATCAATACTGAAAAATGAATAAATAAAATGTGACCTTTTCTGAAGTCTGTAGTTTTATTAGAATTAGCTTAAAACAATATAATAAACAAATACTATTATTTTGTGTTGAAAATAACAAGTGGGTAAAATGGTCGTGGTAGATGGTTACATGTTTGTGTAGCACTTTAACACCTTCAAAACACTCAAAGCACTTTACATTAAAGGGACAGTGTGTAAGATTTTTACCCGTTAATTACCGAAATTGAAGATACCCATTCAAAAATACATTGTTTTCCAAGCCTTTTCACTTCCATCATGAAATCAAAGTATTCTGTTGGACTTAGATATAGTCACATAAAAGGGGGATCTTCCCCATATAGAAGCAGCCATTTTGAATACGAGAGCCGCAGAAGGACATTTGGGCTCCGCCTTCGCCTTCGGCAAGGCTCGTGGTTTTGGGTAAACAACACAAGCATGCTGCCGGATCAGACGTCGTAATGGATCTAACACGTGTTTTGGACTAAATTGTTTTACTGGATTTTATTCGCTGGATCCTTACGGACAGATTTCAGACCAAGCTTATGGTGAAATGCTGAGTTTGACCTGGGCAGAGCCTTCAAAGGTAAGCTTTGTGCTTTTCCGTTTTGTGCTTTTCCGTATAAAAGCCCCATGTGCTCGGGGAGAGATTGTTGTGCCGGGAAATGAATTGCATAGTCAAAAAGAGGAGACTGTAAGGTTTCATTTGATGTGTAGATTGTCATGGTACATGATCGGGAATGTGTGTTTTCATGCGAAAAGAAAAAAAAAAGTGAACGGGGGACCACGTTTTATGTATCCAGTAGTGGCGCGCGGTTCTTGCGCCGGTAAGCGAGCTGTCCGCGCTACGGCGCGCCCGGGTGACCCTCGAGGTCTGCCGTAGCTAAAACAGGAAGTGCAATAGCGACTATTCACCTATGCGCCACGAATCCTACACACTGGGGCTTTAAGACACCACTCACCCATTCAGACACACGCCAGTGGACACAGACACCAGGTCAAGTGGAAGGGGCACCGAGATCAATCAGCGCTGATACTGAAAAATTAACTGGATTTGGTATCAGTTCCATAATGTTGGTTAAGCCGATATTGTAATTGAGCCTTTAATTGGATGTAATAAGACTAATTACAGGCTGACTTTAGCGAAGCTGTTCAAGGAAAAATAACAGTTACATAACACAATTGGGTCCTCATGTAATAAGTTCAAACTGTTTTCCATTTTCCGTCCCTTGTATCAGCTAATATCGGTGATAGGCACATAGTAAAAGTATTGATATTGGTATCGGAACTGAAAAAGTCAGATGAGGTGAGGGTCTGCATTTCCTAACGGCTTCTGACCTGCATCTGGGTTGAGTTTGCGCGACACTATTAATAGCCATATCACTAAATCGTATCCCACTAAATATGACTCCACAGCTGAATAAAATAGTTCCGCCTCTCACCAATACTGTGGACTTTTCATTAGCTCCTCGTGAACTCCCATCTACATAATGTGCTTTGTGACACTGCGCACTTTAACAGCCCCAAACCTCATTAAATCCTGTGATTGTCTTTTACCCAATAACGACCTTTCAGGTGTTTTTGTGCTTAAGCCGCTGCCGCCAGACTGAGTTCAGAGAGCAGAGCGCCACGGGTTAAGTCACTCCACAAAGGGTCCCCTGGCATTTTACTGGCCAGGATTTATTAAAACAGCCATCTTCTGACAATTCAATAGAAAATCCAGTGTTTTTCCTCAAACCGCTGTGAAGCCTTTACAGCAGATTGAGGTGAGGGTGAGGGGGGCAGGTGGCAGTTGACTGACAGCTCCGACCAGATGAGTGATGAAAAGACTAAAAAGAGAAAAGGATAGGGCCTGCGGATGAGGGGTGAGTTAAATGCCAGCAACATTAGGAGTGGAGTAAATGGATTGTGTTTATTGTACTAGATTAATGCATTATGTATCGCTGGAGTAACATTTTAAAAGGTCCATATTGCACTGATTTCTGATTTATGTTATCACGTTGTTCCTCATCACAAACTTACCTCAAGTTGTATTTTCATTCACACATGATTAACACACAAAACCTGTGAGTTCTTCTCTCAAACTAAAAACACAGGAAGTGCTCTACAGTGTTTTTAAGCTTTTTAGCCCTAAAATTGCCAATCTATACTAAACAAAAAGTAAAAGGTAGCTGTTAAAGGAAAAGTAATGTTTTTTACAATTTGAGCCTTATTTCGGTAATAAAATAAGTTGTTTTACTCACCCATTTCACTTTGGTGTCATATGGAGCATTTCCGGAGATGTTTTAGATGAGCGTTAGGCTAACGCCATTAGCCTAGCGCGACTTATAGCCATAGCTCGGGGCATTCCCCGAGCATGTAATATGCCCCGTGCGGGCTCCAAATAACACAAACTTGAGCACTTTTCAAATCATAGAAGCTCGATGTCTTTAGTCTACGATTTCGTTTGAATCAAAAGTGGCCTGTAATCCGAGATTTATCCATAGTTTACAGCTATGCTGTAAACCCGGGTCCCGGGAGCTGAGAGCACACTCCGCGCAGGCGCACTGGCGTCCTCATCTACTCGAAACTATGGCTAAATCTCGGATTACAGGCCACTTTTGACCAAACGAAATCGTAGACTAAAGACATCGAGCTTCTATGATTTGAAAAGTGCTCAAGTTTGTGTTATTTGGAGCCCGCACGGGGCATATTACATGCTTGGGGAATGCCCCGAGCTATGGCTATAAGTCGCGCTAGGCTAACGGCGTTAGCCTAACGCTAATCTAAAACATCTCCGGAAATGCTCCATATGACACCAAAGTGATATGGGTGAGTAAAACAACTTGTTTTATTACCGAAATAAGGCTCAAATTGTAAAAAAAAACGTTACTTTTCCTTTAACTAGCCCCCACTTGATGACATCACAAGGTGGAAGAGAGCATTTAGAGCTTTGGGGATGTAGACAGACTAATAAGTAAAAACATAGGATTACATGCGGTAAATGAGGAATAACTTTGGAGCGTTTTTCAATTTTTAACACAGTAAAAATTAGACACAGCGCCTTTCCGTGTAGCAAGAATCAGTGTCAAAATATGTTTAGAAATAAAGGATTTAATAATAAAGGATAAAGGATTTTTTTTCCCCCCAAATAATCCTTGAATTTCCAGTCATCACATGCCTCTAAGGGTGCTGCAAAGCGCCTTTTGCATACATGCTTTGAAAGATTTGATTTTACCTTTCAATCACTCATAACTGATGCCAGTATGATGGAAGCTGAAATACACGCACATTTTGATGAATGTTTGCACCAGATTGAGCAGTCTGGGCCTGCCCATGCCCTTTCACCAGTGTCACGGGCCTTCTGATGGTATTTACATTTGTGGCCAGTTTTCATTAGCTTTCGTAACCACAGTGTGTCTCTATGCCAGGCAGCAGCATGTGACATTCAGACGGGCTCTGGGAAAGGACAGTGCCGGGGACTGTCTGTGGACTTGTGTCTGGATTCAACGTTCTAAAAAGCCATTTGAGCTACCAAGCTTTGGCATAATCCTCATAAGCTACCGAGATATTCACAGAATCATAACCAAGTGAGCTGAAAGCTTTGCTAAACAACGAACCATAAACAAATATGCTAAGAAACGCCAACCAGAGCACTCAGTAAACAATATCATCTTTAAGGAAAACATATTGTGCTTGAGCCTGCTATATTTTTATATTTCATAATTATGTTATAATTTGCACATTTTAAATCACAATATTCATCTAAAACAACTTAAATAAAAGAAACAAGTCAGCTGACTTCTGCTTTAGAAAACTATAATTGGATTATTGAATGATCTAATGTATCCAACAATACAGAAGATCATTCAGTGTCGTCACCTCCCCTTTGTCTCAGCCCAAATTCTACTAAATTCTACCTCACTGTCCTCAAAGGAGTGGCCCGTGGCTTTTAGGTGGAGATTACAGCAGAGGTCCACTCTGGCTGGCCCATCTGTGTTGGTACATTCTCTTGTGAAGTGGTTGTTTTGTTTCTCCAGTGTAGCGCTCACTGCAGTCTTCACTACACTGAACGGAGTAGACCACATTGCTTTGTTTGTGACTTGGTGTTTTGTCCTTTGGGTGGGCGAGTTTCTGTCTTAAAAATCCCATGACATGGTACTTCTTGATGCTTTTATATGGCTCCTTAATGGTTCCCTAATACTGTAAATGAATCCTTCTTCAAAATCAACACTGATAGCATGAGAAACAGAGATAAGTGTAACAGAGTAATTTTTCTCTCTCTGAACACTCCATAATGGGCGTTGTTGCTTGAATGCAAATGAGGAGAAAAGAGATGGCCTATAGTAGAGGGTGGGGGCGTGGCCAAACTCTCCGCTCTCGGCTCTGAGCGCTCAGCTGATCCATTTCCGTGTTTTTGCACGGGGGAGAGATTTGAAGCGTTCCATTAAAAAATAAACACATTTCCACAGAAAATTAAATTAAACCACTGCTGTTCAAAGGTCCAGAGGCTCAGATAAAGGACTTCCGAGCCTAGAAACACTCGGACGTGCCTCCAGGCAAATAAAAAAACGCATTTCGCATTGCCTAGCGCATTCGCAGTCCAAACTCTCTGGGCGTGATTTACAGAGACGCTGAGTACAGACAGACGGGGGTGGAACTGCATTTGCATTTCTTTTTTCGATCTGACGTCAATAAGGTGCCTTGTTCAAAATCGCCCGTTTGAGCTCCGATTTTTGTAACGCAGAAAAGGATCGCAAATGCTCAGTTTAGACATTTCGCAACTTTTAACCATGGGGGGGGCCTAAACAGGGTAGGGGAGCTCACATTAACGTTCAAAAACCTCAGAAAGTGAAAATTTCATGCCATGGGACCTTTAAAGTGTTTGTGGGTTTGATATAGGCATGAAATCCCATGTTGTCTGAAAATCCTCTGTAGTTTTTCACAAACACCAGCGAGAGTGGTACAAGTAGGCGTTCACAAATGTACACAAATGTTCTTCTCATCATGCGGAAATAGTATATGAACTCCGTGTCAGTGATGCGGCGAAGCACATAGCAATCCCACCACTCTTGGCTGCGACTCCACACCCACACGTTCATTTCTACGGACGTTGCTGCCACTGCCCAACAAAAAGCCGTGGCCAAAAAACTTGTCCTTCTCTTTCTCCATCTCCTCCTTAAAACAAATAAGCTGTACATGTTTTGGCTCCGGTACGAAAGCAACTTTAGGCTACTTCCGTAAACATTGAGCGTGTTCGCTGCGTGTGACGTCATTGTGTCCTCCAATGCGCATGCGGGGAGTTCAGCGTTCACACTGGAGATCACATACAGTTCGCATTTAATTGGAAATGTGAACGGACTTGCAAAAAAATCGGATTTCACAAAAAAATTGGAATTGAGCATTAAAGGAAAAGTAACGTTTTTTTACAATCTGAGCCTTCTTTCGGCAATAAAACAAGTAGTTTTACTCACCCATAGCAGTTTGGTGTCAATTGGAGCAGTATCGCAGAACTTATGTTGAGCCGTTCTGTTCTTCTAATGATCCCGTATCCGTTAGCGTGAGTGCTCGGGGCACTGATTTGCGGTGCCAAATAACACAAACTTTAGCACTTTTCAAATCACAGAAGATCGCTGTGTCAGGGTAGACTTTTAGTAGATTCCAAAATGGCCTGAAACCCGATATCGCAACAGAAAAGTAAAGTTCAGAGCGGTGTTAGCTTCTTTCGGACTAGCGGTGTTTACAAAACAGCTGAGTTCACGCATGTGCACTGTCCTCTCTGATGATGTCATCAAATGAAACTATAGCTGGATATCGGGTTTCAGGCCGTTTTGGAATCCACTAAAAGTCTACCCTGACACAGCGATCTTCTGTGATTTGAAAAGTGCTAAAGTTTGTGTTATTTGGACACCGCAAAGTAATGCCTCGAGCACTCACGCTAACGGATACGGGATCATTAGTAGAACAGAACGGCTCAACATAAGTTCTGCGATACTGCTCCAATTGACACCAAACTGCTATGGGTGAGTAAAACTACTTGTTTTATTGCCGAAAGAAGGCTCAGATTATATATTTTAAAAAAAAGTTAATTTTCCTTTAAGCCCTGCAGTGTGAACGTAGTCTAATATGCTTTATTCATTCTAGTTTTCATTTTTTTGGTAAATGGTAATTGCTCCTTTTTTATTTATTGCTCTTCCACCTTCATGGTACTGATCATTGTGTCCATGAAGGAACCACTCACCCATTCACACACACATTCATACACCAGACACTAAGGGCAAGGTAGGTTGAGCCCAAGGACACAATGACGTTATTCCTCTGTGGGAGCTGGAACTGCACCGCCAACCTTCACACCAATGAACAAACACGCCCATCTGACCTCAGGGAGAAAAAGGCAGTGTCCAGATCATAGTTCTTTACAAAATATTGTAGAAGCATGTATTTTTATTTTTTATTTTTTCAGATGTAAGTTGCAGCAACTTAAAGCGTACAATGTATATGAAACAGTTGAAAGGTCAAATGGAGGGAAGAAGATAGTTTTTACTGAGGAAAGAACTAAAATATGGAAATATAAGCATGCTGTTTCTCGGTCTAATAGTATTTCCTCAAGGTCCATGTCTGAAAGAGGGCTGTGGAGCTTGGAGAGGGTGAGAGCAGGCACAAGTGAGGTCACTTGGGGGGCAAAGGACTGCTTAGCCCACAGTTCAAGGCTCACTGACCTGGTTTTAGATGCTAATAGAAAGTGCATCTGAATTTGGCAATGCAGCTGGGGACAGATACAGAATTCTGTCCAAAAAGTTTTATTTTAAAAGTCTCACTACATCTAGTATGGTGATTTATGCAATAATATAAGAAGTTTGAATCAATGACCTGTTCTCCATGCGGTCCTTGTTCACCTAAATCACCATTGCGCCGGTACTGTCAAGTAATATTCTGTTTAAAAATCATTCACAAAATATGAACACATATTTTAACGGAGTGAGTTTGTTCTTTTATACTTTTTCCATTTTTTTATGTACTGTTTTTGTGAAATGTCCTATATTAAGCAAAATTCACTATTTGTTATTAGTCTGGCTACATCTCCAAAGCTCAAAATGCTCTGTTCCACATTGTGATGTCATGAAGTCGTAAATTAAGTAAACAGCTACCTTTTACGATAAAAGGAGAAGTTCAATTTGTCACGCAGCTACCTTTTACCTTTAGTTCAGTAAAGTTTACAGTTACAAAGCTGATTATCCAAATAATTCTAGTCAAAGTGTATGGATTTTAAAGATCCCATGACATGGTACTTCTTGATGCTTTTATATGGCTCCTTAATGGTTCCCTAATACTGTAAATGAATCCTTCTTCAAAATCAACACTCAGTGCATGAGAAAGAGAGATAAGATGAGAAAGAGTCATAAATGTCACTCTGGAACACTCCATTATAGGCGTTGTTGCTTGAATGCAAATGAGGAGAAAAGAGATGGCCTATAGTCGGGGGTGGGGGCGTGGCCAAGCTCTCCGCTCCGCTCTGTGACCCACTTCCGTGTTTTTGCACAGGGGGAGAGATGAGAAGCATTCCATTGAAAAATAAACACATTTCCACAGAAAATAAAATTAAACCACTGCTGTTCAAAGGTCCAGAGGCTCAGATAAAGGACTTCCGAGCCTAGAAACACTCGGACGTGCCTCCAGGCAAATAAAACAACGCATTTCGCATTGCCTAGCGCATTCGCAGTCCAAACTCTCTGGGCGTGATTTACAGAGACGCTGAGTACAGACAGACGGGGGTGGAACTGCATTTGCATTTCTTTTTTCGAGCTGACGTCAATAAGTTTCCTTGTTCAAAATCGCCCGTTTGAGCTCTGATTTTTTGTAACACAGAAAAGGATCGCAAATGCTCAGTTTAGACATTTCGCAACTTTTAACCATGGGGGGGTAAACAGGGTAGGGGAGCTCACATTAACGTTCAAAAACCTCAGAAAGTGAAAATTTCATGCCATGGGACCTTTAAAAACACACTGTATTACCAACAGAGTAATACAGAGTGTTTTCAGTTTCAGAGAAGTATACTCAGAATAAATATGTGTGAGTGTTGAAACACAACTCCAGGTATGTTTTTGATGCAAATACAACATAATAACATAGTTCACAACATGGCGTAATAGGGGCCCTTTAATATGGCTAATTAAAATTTCCATAACTTAATTTGAACTCAAGCTGCTTTCGAAATAAATGCTTAATTATCAAAGTAACACGATTTACACATCTGAGTATATATATGCGTGTACTTGCTCGGGAGGTCCTAATGAAAGAGGAGTAATTGAGCCGTGCAGACACAGAGCCGCAGGCAGCCATATCTGCTTTCAGCACATGTCACATATTGTTGACAATTCATCTCAGATTCTTTATTTCATTTTATAGCCTCTAATTACTCTGCTATTACGCATTATGTCTGCATGTCTTTGTAATATGTACTGAGGCATGGTAATCTGTTTTATACTGATAGAATGTATGTGTGAAATGGGAAGTGTGGCGCACAGTGATCAGTACAATGAAGGAAATTGGGAGGTTCTGTTAGAAAAGAAATACTGGTTTAGGAAATACCATACCATACCATACCAATCACACACGACTGGCTAGCTCAACTGGTAAGTCACTTGACTTTCACCAAGGGGACCTGGGTTCAAATCCCCCTGGCATTGAGCAAGCCAGTGTGGGTCCTTGGGCAAGACCCTTGGTCAAATGCAGAAGTGAATTTCTCCTGTGTGTCACTGTGCGTGGTATCAATAAAGTCTTAAATTAAAGGTCCTCTATTTCTCTATTTTCTGATCTATGTTATATGTTTCCTCATTACAAACATGCCTGGAGTTGTGTTTTGCTTCATTCACATGTTTAATGCACAAACCCTGCATATGTGACCGGCCACAGCAAAAGCTGCTACAACTTGGGCTGGAGGAACAGGAGAAAATCGCGTTAGAAGCATTTTTTTTTTTCTCCAAAATTTGTGATTTTCATTGTTTTGCAAAATGTGCTAGTTGAGATCATGAAGAAGCCACTCCATGTTTCAGATAACAGCATTGGTTGCTTTAAAAGCATACAATTTGTCTTTGAAATTGGCTAGTTTTTCAGAAAGAATCAGGCCGTACAAAATTACCATAATTACCATACTGGCGCTACTGGCCATTCAAGTGACGATTAGCACTCTTTTGTTTTCTTTTTCCACCAGTCAGCTGTGAGCGAACCTCATGAATATTTACACAGCAGCATAACATTTGAAGAGGACTTTATAAAACTGAAGACTGAGTGGGATGGGCACCAGCAGACTGAGGTAGCACACAGTCCTACCAAAATACTACCAGCACATATCCCTCCCCACCAGGGGAGGGCAGACTTTAGACCCCCACAGCATCCTGTCCTAATGACTATCGGCCCATAGCACTCACATCTGTCATCATGAAGTGCTTTGAACGAATCATTAAGAGACACATCTGTGACTCCCTCCCCGACACCCTGGACCCCCTGCAGTTTGCATATAGAGCAAAGAGGTCTACAGACGACGCTATTGCTCTAGCAGTCCACACCTCTCTCAGTCACCTGGAGAGAGGAAACACATATGTGAGAATGCTCTTCATTGACTACAGCTCGGCATTCAATACCATAATCCCCCCCAAACTGGTCTCTAAGCTCACCGCCCTGGGCCTGGGGACGTCCATCTGCTGCTGGATATGGGACTTCCTCACCAACAGGCCACAGGCGGTGAGGATCGGCAGCCACCTCTCCTCCACACGTGTCCTCAGCACTGGGGCACCCCAGGGCTGTGTTCTCAGCCCTCTCCTGTACTCCCTGTTCACCTACGACTGTACCGCCAGGCACAGCTCCAACATCATCCTCAAGTTTGCTGACGACACCACCATCCTAGGCCTCATCACCAACAACGATGAGAGCGCCTACAGAGACTAGGTGAAATCACTGACCAGCTGGTGTCAGGAAAATAACCTCTCTCTGAACGTCAGCAAAACTAAGGAAATGATCGTGGAGACAGCGTGTAGAACAGCATCCCCCATCTCCATTAACAACGCTGAGGTGGAGCAGGTCAGCAGTTTTAAGTTCCTTGGGGTACACATCACTGAGGATTTGTCCTGGACACTACATACAGACACTGTGGTTAAGAAAGCCCGACAAAGACTCTACTTCCTGAGGAAGTTGAGGAAGATTGGTATGAACACCAGCATCCTCACAAACTTCTACAGGTGCACCATCGAGAGCCTGCTGACGGGCTGCATCACAGTGTGGTATGGGAACTGCACCGCTCAGAGCCGCAAAGCACTACAGAGGGTAGTGCGAGCGGCAGAGGACATCACTGGCAGCAGTCTCCCCTCCATCCAGGACATTTACCACAGCAGGGGTCTGCGTAAGGCACGCAGCATCACTAAGGACCATACTCATCCGGCACAAGGACTCTTCCGTCTGCTACCCTCTGGTAGACGATACAGGAGTCTGCCAGCACGCACAAAAAGACTCAAAGACAGCTATTACCCCCAAGCTGTCAGACTACTGAACTCTGGGTAATACTCTCAACTGAACTCTCAATAATACTGCACTAAACTACCTTTCATTATGCATAATTATGTTTACTGCTGCTGCTCTGTATGAATGTATCATGTTTGTCGCTACCTCACTGTAAACTACTGTTACCTGTGCAATAATCAGTGCAATAACCTATGTGCAATATGTATACCATACTATGTGCAATACGAAATCCACATGCAACACCTACACCACACCATATTATGTGCAATCTGTGAAATACTTACACCTTATTTGATCTTTGATTTAATCCTACCTGCACCTTTGTACATTGTACCTTGTATTTTTTATTACATTTTATTACATATTTTATTATATTGTTTATTATATTTTTTACTACTTCCCCTGCACTTTTGCAACACTTTTTTACCATGTACTATTATTGCATGTTATTAGTACTTCTTGACTATCTTAGCGAGTCAACGGTTCTTCTGATCCTAAGCATTTCATTGCATTGTTGACCTTGTGTTGATTCTGCACATGACAAATAAACAATCTTGAAATCTTGAAATCTTGAAAAAGAGATGCACCGTGCCACATTTGGACAGACCATACTATCTGTCAAACGAACTAATTATTGGAACAGTCTCCCTGTGACAATGAGAGAAAGTCCATCTCTATCAACTATCAGACTGCACCTTAAACTGTGGATGAAGGATAACCAAGTTTGTGGACACTCTTAATCTGGCCCTTTATTGTTTAACAGATGGAAATGTGTTTTATTTTATTTTTTTGCTATAATCATATGTACACTGTAAGTACAAATGTTCATTAATATGCACTGTCCCTATCAAATAACTACAAATAAAATTAAATAAATAAAAAAATAATTGTGAAATTCAGAATGTAAAATGTTGGAAACCAAATGGACAACAATTATGAACACATTTAACACTGAAAAAACATGATGGTATTACTTCTATGGGGTATACTTCTATGTGGTATTAACTGCTAACACATATTTAGATCACCATGTTAACATTTCCTGTTCCGAAAAAAACAACATATTAAAGGAAAAGTAACATTTTTTACAATTTGAGCCTTATTTCGGTAATAAAACAAGTTGTTTTACTCACCCATATCACTTTGGTGTCATATGGAGCATTTCCGGAGATGTTTTAGATTAGCGTTAGGCTAACGCCGTTAGCCTAGCGCGACTTATAGCCATAGCTCGGGGCATTACCAGAGCATGTAATATGCCCCGTGCGGGCTCCAAATAACACAAACTTTAGCACTTTTCAAATCATAGAAGCTCGATGTCTTAGTCTACGATTTCGTTTGGTCAAAAGTGGCCTGTAATCCGAGATTTAGCCATAGTTTCGAGTAGATGAGGACGCCAGTGCGCATGCGCGGTGTGTGCTCTCAGCTCCCGGGACCCAAACATGGAACGCAAAGCTGTAAACTATGGATAAATCTCGGATTACAGGCCACTTTTGATTCAAACGAAATCGTAGAGTAAGACATCGAGCTTCTATGATTTGAAAAGTGCTAAAGTTTGTGTTATTTGGAGCCCGCACGGGGCATATTACATGCTCGGGGAATGCCCCGAGCTATGGCTATAAGTCGCGCTAGGCTAACGCCGTTAGCCTAACGCTAATCTAAAACATCTCTGGAAGTGCTCCATATGACACCAAAGTGCTATGGGTGAGTAAAACAACTTGTTTTATTACCGAAATAAGGCACAAATTGTAAAAAAAACCTTTACTTTTCCTTTAACATGTTTTTTTCATTTTTGACATTCTGAGTCTCCTCCCTTAGCTCTCCACGTTAAGTGCGTCTTTGAGTGTCTTGAAAAGCGCTTTATAAATAAAATGTATTATTATTATTATTAATTCACTCCCCCTTCAGATTGCTATCACATTACAATCAGCATGCATCCGGCTAATGAAACTACTGCACATTGCATCAGGTTTGTCAAGTTGTTGTGTAAAGTTTTGCAGTTTTACAGCTAAGTTAATTACTGAAACATGCCTGGATGACATCTAAACAACTTTTTAGGCATGTTTTTTCAAGTTAGAAGTTAGAAAGCTAAAAAATAAAAAAGATTTTGCATCATAACCACCTCAAACTCACATGACTCCAAAATGCCACAACCTTCCGCAACCCAAATGTTATTATTTTTCTATCATTATTCTTCCAGCTTTTTTTGCACCGGTGTCATTCCTAAAAACCTGTAGTGATGCCTGCAAAAAGGAGATGATGTTACGGCTTCGGCCCATGTGGGAAAAATAGGACACAGATGAATTTGCCTTCTACCACTGTTGCGATGTTATGACCATTCTAATGAGATCTATGGAGACCTGGAGACCGCTCATTTCGTTGTACAATATCACCCATCTCCACTTTCCTACACAGGCAAACCCGCTGTGGGAGAGTCCTCAGACACATGCACTCGGATGGATGGATGCTTCTGCTGATATCCCAGGCAACAAGGCAACGCAAGCACCGGCTTCAAAAAATCATGTCTGCAAGATTCTAAATTGCGGTTTTCCCTCGACTAGCAATAAATGACATCCCCTGCCATTTTGAGAACAGAAATTATTTGAATACACCTGGATCAGAGCATATCTATCCACTGGACGCTTGCAGGTGCAGATTTATGCTGGGTTTTGGTTCATAGTCAGTGTAATATATGGTGAGGATCAGTGACGTGCAGTCATCATAGAGAAAAAAAAAGTAAATTGGAAAAATAAATGGTTATATTTATCCAATGATTTGTACTAAAAATTTATTTTCAATTTAATGTCATCATTTTAATACTTTTTATTCAAAATCGCTGAATTTTCACTTTTACCGTTCAAATACTAGAAGAAGAAGAAGAAGAAGCGACGTGTGGAGAGGCACCAGTCGTTCGTGCCTCACATGGACTGACTGTGCTGTAGCTCAGCAGTGACAGGTTCTGCGCTAAAGCACCTGTGAAAAGGTGAGGCACGTAGTTACCTGACCTCATGGTAGAGGCACTCGTGAGCCCAGGGATTCTTCTGCAACTCCTGGGGCAGCGGATTAGAATAAGTGACAGCAAGCTACAATTTAGAGTTAGCAAGTCAAGTTTAGCAATCTGTTCACTTTTTTCTTCTTGTCTGGCCCGACTTTTTAAATGGAGGAAGATTTCATATTAAAGCTCAAGCAGTTTTCTACACTGGACTTTCGGTCGATGCAGGAGGTTATAATTAAAGGAAGACCAACGCCGGAGCTAAAGTGTTTGCTCCAGACTACAGGATGAAAAACTCACTCTTTTCAAATAGCGTGGTAGGAAATTGCCTTTTCTGCTTTTCCTGCCTTCTTTTCTCAACCTGCTGTGACAATGTCTGGACTCGTTAAATAGGAGCGGTCCACCGCTCAAATTCAGAGCCAGATCGCGCAAAAATGTCCCTATTTTAATTTATGATGCTACTCGGTGCGCTCTGGAAAATGCACTGAACAATAATAATTAATTTTCAGCTTCACATAAAAAATATTACAAGCTCCAGTCACTTACAGGGAGAGAAATTGGGCCGACACCTGGTGACGTCACTGATGACGTCAGTGCCTCACCAGCCATGACCCTCACCGCACGTCACTGGTGAGGATGTTGTACATGCATGTATATGGTGGAATGTTCAGAAGTTTGCATAGTGACACAACACACATACACACTGCCAAAAAAGTATTGAGATCAATATGAGCGTTTAAAGTGTTTTATTTTCAACAAAAAGGTGAGAGGACTGTAATGTTATTTGAGAGGGACTTGCTCACCTGCTAAATCACCTTTTTCTGGTCAGATTGTGTCAAAACAAAGCGCAGATTAAAGTCTAACAAAGCCTCAGATAAAGCAGTGCCTAAAGTTAGCATCATACCCCCAATAAATGTTGATGACAGCTGTTGCAAAGTAGCACTTATTATTTAAAATTCAGTTGAAAAGTTATCCACAAAATGAAAAAACATTTTAAGGGATTGAGGTTTTTTTTTTTTTTGTTTTGTTTGTTTGTTTTGCGTGGGATATGCTTGCAGGTGCAGACTTATGCTGGGATGTTGGTTCATAATCAGTGGAATATATGTGTCCAACCACGGCATTTCAGGACACAAGTCGTCCCGGAGGCGTTTTGAGTTATTCACAGATTCTGAAAGTGTAGATTATAAGCTTTCCAACGATGCCTTACACATGAAAATCAGACAATATTTGAAGACGTTGTCGCTATTTGAAAGCATGCACAGCAGATTTTCTAAGGGGTGAAATCAGCCCCTGAACCTTTCTCAGTTTTCTCACAACTTCCCTCATTTGCATGACATTAAGCTAAGCCCTCCCCCATCATGACTATCACTGTGGTGTGGTGTTAATGTCCAGGCAGGTCAGAATCAGTCAATAATTTAATAATACACAGGATAATATGTTAAGTCAAAGTTAATAATAATAATAATAATAATAATAATAATAATAATAATAATAATAATAATAATAATAATACATAAGATTTATATAGCGCTTTTCAAAACAACTCAAAGACGCTTTACAGAAAGGAATAAAAAATAAAAATAAAATAAACAAAACAAATTAAATTAATGTGGGTCAAAGTCAATGGTGAAAAGATGAGTTTTGAGCTGTGACTTGAAATTGTTTACTGAGTCTGAGTTTCTGATATGGAAGGGCAAGGAGTTCCAGAGGTTGGGGGCAGCAGTGGCAAAGGCTCGGTCCCCCAAGGTCCGGTGCTTGGATTTAACAGTGGGAGTGAGGAGGTTATAATCAGCTGATCGGAGACTGCGGGAGGGACGGTGGGGCTGGAGAAGTTCAGTGAGGTATGGGCGGGCCTGTTTATGAAGAGCTTTGTATGTAATGAGGAGGATCTTGAAGTGGATGCGCTGTGGGATAGGGAGCCAGTGGAGTTTTTGGAGGACTGGGGTGATGTGGTCTCTGGTGCGGGTGTTAGTGAGGAGGCGGGCAGCGGAGTTTTGGACATATTGCAGTTTTTGGAGATCTGAGGAGGGAATTCTGTAGAGGAGGCTATTGCAGTAATCAAGTCTAGATGTGATAAATGCGTGTACCAGGGTTTCAGCAGTGGATGGGGTCAGGGAGGAACGGAGGCGGGCAATATTTTTTAGGTGAAAGAAAGCGGTTTTGGTGATGTGGCGGATGTATGGCTTAAATGAGAGGGTGGGGTCGAAGATAAATCCGAGATTTCTGATCTGAGGGGAAGGAGTGACTGTGTGACTGTCAATGGAGAGAGTGAAATTCTGGATGGAGGGGAGGAGAGATTTGGGACCAGTAATGATGATTTCGGATTTATTGCAGTTGAGTTTGAGGAAGTTGATGGACATCCATGATTTTATTGCAGAGAGGCAGTTGGTGATGGACGAGATAACGGCAGGGGTAATGGATTTGGCGGAGAGATAAAGCTGAGTGTCGTCGGCGTAGCTGTGGAATTTGAGTCCGTGCTGATGAATTATGTGACCAAGGGGAAGCATGTATAGAATGAAAAGTAGGGGACCAAGCACCGAGCCTTGAGGGACTCCGCGAGTGACTGGGATGGTTTGTGATTGACAGTTGTTTATGGAGATGTAGTGGGATCTGTCCGAGAGGTAGGATGAAAACCATGATAGGGCGGAGCCATTGATGCCAATGGTGGACTGCAGACGTTGGAGAAGAATGGAGTGATCGATGGTGTCAAAGGCGGCAGATAGGTCGAGGAGGAGGAGGATGGAGAGAGAACCGGAGTCAGAGGCAAGGAGGAGGTCGTTAGTGACTTTTAGGAGTGCGGTCTCAGTGCTATGGTGGGTGCGGAATCCAGATTGAAATTTTTCATACAGTGAGTTGGAGTGAAGGTGTTGTTTAAGTTGAGTTGCGACAGACCTTTCAAGAATTTTAGACAGAAATGGAAGATTGGAGATGGGACGGAAGTTATTGGGGTTTTCAGGGTTCAGGTTTCTTGAGTACTGGTGTGACAGCTGCGACTTTGAGAGCAGAGGGAACAGTGCCGGTGATGAGTGATGAGTTTATGATGAAAATATAATAGACTACCAAGATTCAAGATTCAAGATTGTTTATTTGTCATATGCAGGTATACCTATAAATAAACTTGGTCACATCAAAATGGACTTTAATAACAATTCAATAATTTCAATAAGCTTGCTTTGATTCCAAAAATAAAGCGCACTTCCATTCAAAACCTCATGGCTTAATAAGCGCAGAGTAAGAAAAAAGTTACAAAAGTGCTGAAACGCGTCAAATTGAATCAAAATAAAGTATTACTCTACTGCTAGAGCCTATGGCAAAACGTTCGGCTTTAATATAAACAAAAATAGAGTGGAAATTAACCTAAAGAGACTTGGTCGCGCTGACCGCATTTGTATCAATTCTAGCATTAGCATTAGCTTAGCCACATTGTGAATGGAGATCCGCGGCGCCACAATATGATCGCCACACGAAAGCTGAATTAGTATTTAAACATGTCCTAAACTCTATAAAGTAAACGTGTTCTTATACTTACTTGCAGTTGTTTGCCACGTTGTCCATGGATTGCATATCCGTGCTCTTTCGCCAGTAAAGTCGTACATGAGCTGTACATGAGCTCCGGAGAGCTCCGTGTCCCATGTCCCGAAGAGAGCGTTTACATCATTTCCTTATGTAGCATTTACAGTCAAAGTTAAGGATTTTTAAGTTACGGACGCAAATGCAGCCTATGAAATGCAGCAACATATTCAGGAGCTGTGCACAGCTGATAGGCGTAAAAAGTAAACAAAAGAGTGCAAATGTCACGTGATTGGTCTGCAGTGGTAGGATGGTAATTTAGACCCACCTCGATTTTTTCCGAAAAACAAGCCAATTTCACAGACAAAATGTATGCTTTTTAAGTAGCCAACACTGTTATCTGAAACATGGAGTGTGTTCTTCATGATCTCAACTAGCACATTCTGGAAAAAAATGAAAATCACAAATCTTGAAAAAAATTACTTCTAAAGCAAATATCTTCATTTCATTGATCCGGAGTTGAGGAATGTTTGGCCGTACTCAGTCACATATGGTGAAATGACAATGAAAAGACTGCGACTGAGGTCATATTTGAAGCTATCTGCATATTTGCTGATAGTAATTTGAATAAAGCGTGTATCTGAATTTTGTCCATAAAGATGCTTAAATAAATGACATATATTGTGATTTATGCAGTAATACAAGTAATTTGACCTGTTTCCATGCACTCCTGAGTCACCCAAGTCACCACTGCACCAGTACAGGAGGGACTGATGACGCAGATTGACAGCCTCGCTTCCTTCAGGCTGCCCCAGGGCAGCTGTGGCTACAATAGTAGCTTACCACCACCGAGTGTGGAGTGAATGAACAATGCTATGTAAAGCATCTCTGAGTGTTCAGAAAAGTGCTATATAAAACTGATGCATTATTATTATTACTACTCTTTTATTATTTTTGTAATTTTTCCTTGTTTTGTCATCTCAGGAGTATATTATATATTGTGTATCATGTTTTTGTTTTCATTTTGTGTATATAACAAATTAAAATGTATATTATCTTGCAAAATAGACTTATTGAAGCTTTCAACCAAATTATAATGTTCCCTGATCAAAAACATGCCTGATGAGATTTTAGATGTCATCCATGCATGTTTGAGTAATCTAACGATCTCTCCAGGGCACTATGTGATTCACCGATGCCCCCACACAACAATTTTCCATAAATATTCAAACCATCATACAAAACTATACACTACAACTTTGCAAACTTTAAAAACGAACGTGAAACGTTTTTTCTCACCTCGTCGATTTCAGAATGTGCTGCTTTTCAGATGACCTCTTCTTCAAATGTTCTCAGATTTCCATGTGTAAGGCATCGTTGGAAAGCATAGAATCTACACTTTCAGAATCTGTGAATAACTCAAAACGCCTCCGGGACGACTTGTGTCTGGTTTTGCAGCGGTTGGTCACATATATAATCCATCCATTTTCGTATGCTTATCCGGAGCTGGGTCACGGGGGCAACAGTCTAAGCATGGACTCCCAGCCTTCCTTCACCCCAGACACTTCCTCCAGCTCCTCACGGGGTACCCCAAGGCATTCCCAGGCCAGCCGAGAGACATAGTCCCTCCAGCATGTCCTGGACATGCCCGGAACACCTCCCAAGGGAGGCGTCCAGGTGGCATCAGATGCCCCGCTGCCACCTCAGCTGGCTCCTCTCGACATGGAGAAGCAGCGGCTCTACTCCGAGCCCCTCCCGTGTGACTGAGCTCCTCACCCTATCTTTAAGGGAGCGCCCAGCCACTCTGCATAAGAAACTCATTTCAGCCGCTTGTATCGGCGATCTTGTCCTTTCGGTCATTACCCAGAGCTCATGACCACTGGTGAGGGGAGGAACCTAGATTGACCGGTACATCGAGAGCTTTGCCTTTTGGTTCAGCTCCCTCTTCACCACAATGGTCCAGTACAGCGACCGCATCACAGCCGACGCTGCACCGATCCGCCTGTCAATCTCACGCTCCATCCTCCCCTCACTCGTGAAGAAGATCCCGAGATACTTGAACTGCTCTACTTGAGGCACTTGAGGCAAGGTATATTTTGTTTTCACAAAATATAGCATTTTCAAACCAATAGAAGGTAAGATGGTGATCTAAATATGTTATCTATTAGCAGTTAATACCCTATAGAAGTGTAATACCCTCTTTTTAACTTCATTTGAACTCATAAATTACATCCCTGTGTATTTTCCAAGCATCATTATTTGTACACACTCTTATTTAAACATGCCGAGTGTCTTATTTGGACACTCAGCATGCGGTTTTCTTTTCTTTTCTATTTTTTATGTTCCACGGTCAACAACATATTTTAGAATACACTATAAAATGACAATGCGAAAGCTGCAACTGGGGTCACATTTGGTGCTACATACATATCTGTTGAGAGGGTAATTTTAGCAAAGCCAGAGGAGAACATCTGCTCGGCATTTGCAGGCAGCAGTGATTAATCAAAATATGGCTTGAGCGCTCCATCACTGAGTTTCCACACTGTGCGTTTCTTAAAGTGTTGCACCTTCATCAATGACTAAGCGCAATGAATCATGTGGAAAATTAATTCAGAATGCATGGTACACCAACAACAGGTCCATGTACACAGACAAAACTGTATGTACAGGTTTGGGTTCGCTTGACTGCTATTAGCAAAAAGGAAAAATGCAATCAACCGTACAACTTCAGGCAATAGGTTTCATTCACAAGACACTATATCAGTCTAAAACACTGAATTTAAAGGTGCATTGTGTAATTTTTCTGGTGGAGGATCCGTCAAATGCTTTTCTGCATTTGGTGCATCTCTGCATTCTGCATTTATAGCGTTCTTATGCACTATGCATTGCGTAGACGCCCTCTACGCCAACCGAAGGATTTACAAAACTCCTTCAAAGTGAAGTGCTTTGCTTATCTCTACGGCAGCTAGGACCCTGCTGTAAGCTGTGCGCAACGTCTGAAGACACGGGGAAAAAGTGACACTTGTGGAGAGGAGCAGAAGTAAAGAGAGTTTGATGAAATGTTTGATCTGGAAATCATCAGAAAATGCATGTATATTAAAGAATTACATTCAGATTTTCGCACTTAAACAGAGGTTAGCCAAAACACAGCTCTCGTGCACGAGTGCGTGTACTTTCCCGGTGCAGTGCTGGGTCTCTTGCAGTCCGCATTGTGACCGTAGATTTCTATAGCCCACAGTCTGTGGCTCTGACCACCACAGACAGGATGAAGTAACGAGCATGAGAGAAAACTCTTCCCTCGGATGTAGCACAGGAGCAAGAAAGAAAGAAAGAAAGAAAGAAAGCTATGCCTTTATTAGTCCCACAGTGGGGAAATTCCAGTTCTGCATTTAACCCATCCTGTTATCAGGAGCAGTGGGCAGCACATTACTGCGCCCGGGGACCATCTCCATAATCTTCTTGCTTCGGCTTGGTCAGGACCAAAGCTGGAGGTACCTATGGTGCATGTTTTGGGTTGATGGGGGAAACCGGAGTGCCCGGAGGAAACCCACCCAGACACGGGGAGAACATGCAAACTCCACACAGAAAGGCTCGGGTGACCCGGGGATCGAACCCAGACCATGCATGCAAACTCCACGCAGAACACACACAGAAAGGTCTGGGCGACCCGGGGATCAAACCCAGAACCTTCTTGCTGTGAAGCATGAGTGCTACCCACTCAGCCACCGTGCCGCCAGGCTTTAGTTTAATGAAGTACTGGGGCTGAACACAACTCCAACACTTTTACTTTTGTCTTTATGCACCGCGCACCATAGTGGGACAAGTATGCGGACCACACAAAGCCTACTGGTCAAACTTGACCTGAACCCAAAATATCCTCTGCTTTTTTGTGTAACGTTGAGTTCTTGCAAATGGGAGCTTGCTCTTAAGGGCTCTCTATGGATAGATAAATGAAGGACACAATAATGTCTGTGCCTGTCCCACGTACTCACAGAGGTAAGACCCGGGCCCAGGCACTCACAGAGGTAAGCAGAGTTTGGATGTACAGTGCGGACTTTTATTGGCAGAATAACAGAACCTGATATGTCTGCTGCGTTACATGCTGCATTTGTGTTCTACCTGTTGAAGCACTCCCCTGGCTGTCCCCTGGTCGTTGATCCATGTGTCCTTCCCTCGCTTCTTTTGTTCTCTTGGGGAAGGCATCTGATCCTTGTAGGAGTGCATGTATCTATGTGCATAAACAGGTCCAGACCCTACATACAGATCATAGGCATACTTAAAAAATATAAAACTCAGAAACAGCAAGAAAAAAAGAAAAGAAAAAAAATGGCCAGGTTTTTTCTAAACTTGGAGAGTTTTCTAAATTTGGAGTTTGGAGGCAGCCCCGCTCACCATAAGAATGCCTGTATTTCTAGGTATTTTTGAGTTGTAAAAACCTGTAACTGAATAACTGTAAGGTAGAGCTGTTTAATGTTATACTGTGGAACATTTCAGGCAGAGCAATGAGACAGAAACAAACAGGTGACGGACCCTTCACCAGAAAAGTTACACATTGGAGGGTTGAATGATTTTCTAATTTTGACTTCATGTGATGGAATAAAACCTGCTGTAAATCATGAACGATGAAGCAATTTGTGAAGAACATTTTAAAAATATGTTGACAAAATACAGGAAGTACAGAGTTCTATTTTAGAGAGCTGGGAGTATTCTAACTCTATCTACATCTACAGTGTACATCTTTTAAACAAAATGAAATATTGACCCGACATAAATCGTACCTATAGGACCTCAGGGCTGTAGAGAACGTTCATGTTTTTAAGAGTAGGCTGAAAACCTGTTTAGTTTAGCTTTTGATTGAAATGTTATACTTTTACTTGTTTTTTATTACATATTTTAGCATATTTATTTATTCATTTTAGGCATACTATTAGCTTGAACTCATATTCCTTTATCATTTTTCGGATTTCCAGTGTTTCCTCTGTAGGAGCTCTCTGCACTGGGAGCAGTGGTTGAAAAAGGTTGAAAAAAATAAAGTTTGATTGATTGATAATATGTCCCATTTTTCCATTTTGTATGCTAAATAAAAGTATACATTTTACATTTACATTTTTTTAAAAGAGTCACTTTTTTTACATTACTTTTTATGACACATATTTCTAGAATGAAACAACTGCACTTTATATACTCACTGAAATGCCTTTGTGCTGAAACAAACCAGGAAGTGTGTGGCTTTTATGCGCTCCTCCATTTCGCTGCTAGTTCCCAAAGACACAACAGGGTTCCGGAGGTTAATTAGCTTAATTAGGGGAATGTAATCAGATTTATTAAGCAGAACCAATTTAACTATTTATCCGGTGATATCGTCACAGAGCATCAGCAGAATAGCACTAAATACGAGAGCCCTTGTATCAGCGCTCAAACACCAGCTAATAGGCACATAAACAGGGAAGGCTTTTACCAGGATACACTGCACCAGATTAGACGCAATACTTTCTAGCAATGGCAGAACAGCAAGCAACATTAGCTCAAGTCAATAGCAGGTAAATGTACATTTATTTAATTAGAGAGTAGTAATTGTTTTTGAGAACTATAGGAGTAGCTACATGGGATTAAAGGGCCCATATGATCTGATCCATGATATAATGTTGTTTTCTCATCAAAAACAAGCAAATAACAGTAGGTCTCAACATGTAATAAAAAAAATTTACTTTTCAATCCATTTAAAAAATGTAGTGAAGTAGAAAGAACAGATACCTTCTCTAAAGTATAGTGAAGTAAACAGTGAAGTTAAAATACTAATCCCTAAAAAATTTACTTAAAGGTCCCATGGCATGAAATTTTCACTTTCTGAGGTTTTTGAACGTTAATGTGAGCTCCCCTACCCTGTTTAGCCCCCCCATGGTTAAAAGTTGCGAAATGTCTAAACTGAGCATTTGTGATCCTTTTCTGCGTTACAAAAAATTGGAGCTCAAACGGGCGATTTTGAACAAGGAAACTTATTGACGTCAGATCGAAAAAAGAAATGCAAATGCAGTTCCACCCCCGTCTGTCTGAACTCAGCGTCTCTGTAAATCACGCCCAGAGAATTTGGACTGCGAATGCGCTAGGCAATGCAATTTTTTATTTGCCTGGAGGCACGTCCGAGTGTTTCTAGGCTCGGAAGTCCTTTATCTGAGCCTCTGGACCTTTGAACAGCAGTGGTTTAATTTTATTTTCTGTGGAAATGTGTTTATTTTTCAATGGAACGCTTCAAATCTCTCCCCCCGTGCAAAAACACGGAAATGGATCAGCTGAGAGCTCAGAGCCGAGAGCTTAGAGTTTGGCCACGCCCCCACCGCCTACTATAGGCCAGCTCTTTTCTCCTCATTTGCATTCAAGCAACAACGCCCATTATGGAGTGTTCAGAGAGAGAAAAATTACTCTTTCTCATCTTATCTCTGTTTCTCATGCACTGAGTGTTGATTTTGAAGAAGGATTCATTTACAGTATTAGGGAACCATTAAGGAGCCATATAAAAGCATCAAGAAGTACCATGTCATGGGATCTTTAAAGGTACAAGTTTAAGTTTTCTGGGGGAAAGGGGGATCCGTCACCTGCTTGCTTCTATGGATATGTCATTGCTCTGCCTGGAATGTTCCACAGTATGACATTAAACAATCAGACCTTACATTTACTCAATTACAGGTGGTTTTATAGCTCAAAAATACCTTGATAAACAGGAATTCTGACTGTGAGTGTGGTTACCTCTCCACAGATCTCACCTGTAAAAGGTTTAATACCATACTGTGAAACATTCCAGACAAAGCAATAAGATCTCCATGGAGAAAAGCGTTTGACAGACCCTCCACCAGAAAAGTTACACAATGCATCTTTAAATTCCAGATAAATTGATGGGTTTCTGAAAGATGAAAAGTTAAGACCATTGCCATGACAAATAGCAATTCAAAACAAAATATAGTGTTTTTGAAATAACGCTACATAAACAGAAAGCTGAAACTCTTTCCTATACAGTTTACTGATTCTGAAATGCTAACTTTTTTGAAGCCAACATTAAAAGTAAAACCCTGTTCCCTAACTCTGTATAGTCCCCTCAGGCACTGTAAATGATTTTTACTGGCTTTAAAATGCGAAAAACAGAACTAGCTCATTTTAAACGGTTTGCAGTGGTCTAAAGTTCTTTCTCCCTTGCCTTATGGATTCTCTGTAATGTTTCTCTGATGTCGACGCTGACTTTAAAAATGCTTTTCACGGCTCACAGTTTTTTGCTGTTTCTGTGGAGCTAACAACAACTAACATGATAATGCATACTGACTATCAAACAATGAAACGCTTGCTAAATTTTGCTCAAGTACACGGGAATCCATTCACTCTCCGTATAGTCCCCTAAGGCGTGGTACCTGGCACTGGCTTAAAAATGTGAAAAACAGAGCTACTTCATTTTAAAGGTCCCATGGCATGAAATTTTCACTTTCTGAGGTTTTTGAACGTTAATGTGAGCTCCCCATACCCTGTTTAGCCCCCCCCCCCATGGTTAAAAGTTGTGAAATGTCTAAACTGAGCATTTGCGATCCTTTTCTGCGTTCCAAAAAATCGGAGCTCAAACGGGCGATTTTGAACAAGGCACCTTATTGACGTCAGATCGAAAAAAGAAATGCAAATGCAGTTCCGAATGCAGTTCGCTAGGCAATGCGAAATGCGTATTTTTATTGGCCTGGAGGCACGTCCGAATGTTTCTAGGCTCGGAAGTCCTTTATCTGAGCTTCTGGACCTTTGAACAGCAGTGGTTTAATTTTATTTTATGGGGAAATGTGTTTATTTTTCAATGGAACACTTAAAATCTCTCCCCCCGTGCAAAAACACGGAAATGGATCAGCTGTGAGCTACAGCGGAGAGCGGAGAGTTTGGCCACGCCCCCACCCTCTACTATTGGCCATCTCTTTTCTCCTCATTTGCATTCAAGCAACAACGCCCATTATGGAGTGTTCAGAGAGAAAAAAAATACTCTTTCTCATCTTATCTCTGTTTCTCATGCACTGAGTGTTGATTTTGAAGAAGGATTCATTTACAGTATTAGGGAACCATTAAGGAGCCATATAAAAGCATCAAGAAGTACCATGTCATGGGATCTTTAAATGATTTGCAGTGGTCCTCACTTATCTTATGCACTTCGAACATCCTAACTGTGAAGCTAACAACAACAAGCATGCTAACACGCACTTCCTGATTATCAGACAATAAAACACAGCATGCACTAGACTTAGTTTGACCTCTTCAGCTGCTTATAAATTACTGAGGCAAGAAGTTTTGCTCAAACACACGGGTACAGGGCCTTTAAAGGGCCTATATTATGCGAAATTGATTCTTGTGAGCTTTAAGCCGTGTTATAATGTTGTTACCTCATCACAAACATTGTGTTTTGTTTCATTCACACATGCTTGAGTAATCCTTTATGATACATCTTCAAAGCTCAAAGCTCTCCAACTGAAGTCGCAGTTTTCAATTTAACAGCTACATTTTACCACTCGTTCCGTAGAGATTGGTAATTCCAGGCCTGAAATCATCCAAATGATTCTAGTGAAAATGTATGGAGCTCAAAAACACAGTAGAGTACTCCCTGTATTACCACATGACATCACAAGGGGGAACGACAGAGAGTTTGCTGTTTGAAAGAAGAAATTAGCCTAAATATGCAGGACTTGTGTGTTAAACAGACCCCCCAGGATTTCGCGGGCATTTTTTGTGATTGTTGCGGGCTAAAATGCCTGAATTTGCGTGAACTTTTCCAAAAAGTTGCGATGAAAGTTGTGGTGCTTTTAAGGTTTTTGTTGCGATTTTGTTGCAGGAGGAAGTGAAAGTTGCGATAAATAGTTGTGATTTTCCCTTTTTGTAATTAAAATTGAGTAATATTTTGAATACTGAGTTATTACTGACAAAGAATAATACAAGGACACAGATCACAGATATGGTCCTAAAACAACCTTACCAACATCGAAAATAAATTACTACTAGGAGGGGAACTGTTTCGCCCGGTCTTTTGCTGTTATTTTTGTGGGCAAATGGCGCTGCAGACATGTTTCTTTGCCATTAGAAGCCGTGTCCCAATTCCCAGAGTGCACAGTTCGGAGCGTGGTTTGAAGGGCATGTGCGTCATTTCTTTTTGTCCCATGCGCAGTTAACACGTGGTCCGAAGACCGCAGTCGTTTCCATGGAAATCGGGGCGTGGACCAAGCGCGTGAAAAAGCACACTTCGCACACTCATATATCCCAGCATGCACCACGCGCTACTTCTTCTACGGGAGAAAATGGAGTCGGCGGCTGCTTCCCGTAGTTGCGAGACCTGTCGCATTTCGCAGACGGCCATGCGGTCTGCGGAGTGCACTAAGGGCTGAGCAAGTGTGCACCGCCCTGACTGCAGTTTGAGCCCCCTTCAAACCACGCTCCGAACCGGGGACACGGCCGCAGTTTTGTTTCGTCACACGGAAGTAAGGCAGAAGGAAGTTGGTCGACGTGAGTTCAATAGGTCGCCGATGATTGGTCAAAATTGGTAAAAATTGCGGGAAAGTTGTGATTGGTCAAAATTGCAACACCGCCCTGAATTCACAGGGATTGGCTGAATTTGCGTTGAAGTTGCAAATCGCAACATTGCGAATTCCTGGAGGGTCTGGTTAAACATGTGTGAATGAAACAAAACACAACTCCGGGTATGTAAGGAAACAACTGTGTAACATAGATCAGAAAATAGCGTGTCCCAAACCCCTCTACAACCCCTTTTTAACAAAATAAATCTCCATTACCGGTTTATGAAACTCTCAAGAGTGTGTAAAACTGCTCCACTCAAAACCACTGTCCACTTCACATCTACAAAATCCAGCTTCAGTCACTCAACTTGTTCCCCCACCATTGCTACCCAAGCTCCCCTAACAACGCCATTCTTCATGTTTTAATCAGACGGGCGCAGATGAAAAGGGGTGGGGGAGTAAAAAAGAAGCGTTTCATATGCAGCTCCGAAAAGGAACTCAATTAGGAGGTCCCAAAAGAGGGCTCTTAATGGCTTACGAAGCACGCCGTGATGAAAGAGCATAGGTTATAAATATTTCAGGTAATTTTGTTATCTATTCATCTTGCCTTCCATATGCAGTCAGCAATCTGTCTCATTACTCCACCGCTATTGTCTCTACAATGTGTTCTGACATAATACTGAGATTTTAACATTTTGGGTTGTTACTGAGGTTATATTAAAGGAAAAGTAACGTTTTTTACAATTTGAGCCTTATTTCGGGAATAAAACAAGTTGTTTTACTCACCCATATCACTTTGGTGTCATATGGAGCATTTCCGGAGATGTTTTAGATTAGCGTTAGGCTAACGCCGTTAGCGTAGCGCAACTTATAGCCATAGCTCGGGGCATTCCCCGTGCGGGCTCCAAATAACACAAACTTTAGCACTTTTCAAATCATAGAAGCTCGATGTCTTTAGTCTACGATTTCGTTTGAATAAAAAGTGGCCTGTAATCCGAGATTTATCCATAGTTTACAGCTATGCGTTCCATGTTTGGGTTCCGGGAGCTGAGAGCACACTCCGCGCATGCGCACTGGCGTCCTCATCTACTCGAAACTATGGCTAAATCTCGGATTACAGGCCATTTTTGACCAAACGAAATCGTAGACTAAAGACATCGAGCTTCTAAAAGTGCTAAAGTTTGTGTTATTTGGAGCCCGCACGGGGCATATTACATGCTCGGGGAATGCCCCGAGCTATGGCTATAAGTCGCGCTAGGCTAACGGCGTTAACCTAACGCTAATCTAAAACATCTCCGGAAATGCTCCATATGACACCAAAGTGCTATGGGTGAGTAAAACAACTTGTTTTATTTCCGAAATAAGGCTCAAATTGTAAAAAACATTACTTTTCCTTTAAGTAGTTGATAAAAGAAAGATTAAACAAAAAAAGTGTGGTAATCAAGGAAAAGGATAAGAGGATAAAATACAATACAAGTTATATTATGCTACATTATCCAAAATGGACCCTTGTGAGGTTTAAACCATAGAATGCTGTTGCCTCATTAAAAACATACCTGGAGTTGTGTTTTGTTTCATTCACACATCTTTGAGTAATTCTGCATTATTAGTCTTATTGTCTACATCGCCAAAGGTTAAAATGCTTTGTTCCATCTCGGAAGTTTTCAAGTTGTTTAAATAGATTGGCAATCCTGGGGCTGAAATGATTCAAATCACTGAATGAAGGTGAAGGCGTGTGAAGTATAAAAACACAGCAGAGCACGTCCTGTATTACCACATGACATCACAAGGTGGAAGAGAGTGTTTCCAGAGAGAAGAACTCAGCCTGAATATGCAGGATTTGTGTGTTAAACATGTGTGAATGAAACAAAACCCAAACCGGGAATATTTTAAGTGAGGAAAGAACATTATAACATCAGAAAATAGATATTGGAACTTAAAACATGCACAGTTGGGGGATTTCAAATAATGTCATACTGCCTAAAATAGAAAAGAGTTTATTGTTAGAAATATTCAGCAGTAATGGGTGGTTCAATGCTAAAATAGTGATATAACGATATTGACTGAAATAGAAATTCTCATGTACAAATAAGGATAGGATAGGATTTTTAAAAAAGTTGTACTTTATTTAAATTTCTTTCTCCTCTTCATGCATGTTTAAATTTTTTAGACATGTTCAAGCTGCTAAAGAATGATAGACAGGCTAATAATAAAGGATTACCCAAACGTGTACATGAAACAAAAACTTAACACCAGTAAGACAAAGGAGCTGGTGATCGACTTCAGGAGGAGACCACTACCTCACTCACCGGTGAACATCCAGGGGCAGGACATAGAGACTGTGGACAGTTTCAAGTACCTGGGTGTTCAACAATAAACTGGTCCCACAACACCGACGCCCTGTACAAGAAGGGCCAGAGTCGCCTCCACCTCCTGAGGAGACTGAGGTCCTTTGGAGTGTGCAGGCCTCTGCTCAAGACTCTTTATGACTCTGTGGTGGCCTCTGCTCTCCTCTACGCTGTCGTCTGCTGGGCCCCGAGCAGCACAGAGCGGGACAGGAAAAGACTCAATAAGCTGGTCAGGAGGGCCAGCTCTGTCCTGGGCTGTCCTCTGGACTCTGTAGAGGAGGTGGCTGAGAGGAGGGTGCTGGCCAAATTCACATCCATCATGGACGACACCTCTCACCCTCTGCACCGGACTGTAGAGGAGCTGAGCAGCTCCTTCAGCAGCCGACTGAGGCACCCCCAGTGCAAGAAGGAGCGCTACTGCAGATCCTTCATCCCCACCAACATCAGACTGTATAACTCTACTATATAGGCCAGACGTGCAATATCCTCTTTTCCATGCTCTCCTTGTTGAGGCTTGTATTATTATTATTATTATTATTATTATTATTATTATTATTATTATTATTATTATTATTATTATTATTATTACTACTACTACATATTTCTTTATTATTAATTATTTTTTTCCATCATTGCCTGCATGCACTTTTCTTTCTTGTTCAAACTGTCCTGGAGCTACTGTGGCAAGTAAATTTCTCCTGTGTGAGATCAATAAAGTCTTACCTTATCTTATCTTATCTTATCTTAAACACAACTCCAGGTATGTTTTTGTGGCCGTAACAGCATTATAACATGGCTTAAAACTCACAAGAGTCAATTTTGCACTTTTATTTCATGAGTTCTTTATCTTGATGTTTGACTGCATATCCTCATTCTCCTACATGAACTTTACATTGCAATGCTGTAATTTCTCCATTGTGGACATATAAAGCTTTATCTCTTTTGGTGATCTACCTCTTCTCTTTGCAGACAAGTCCTTAGTCAGCAGTTCCTGGAGTAAGAAGAAGGATTCATTTATTATTATGATTTGATGTATACTCAGATTCAAAAATATTCAAGTCATTTCATTTTCCACTGTTTTTCTCTTACTACTATTTATTCTAGACTTTCACTTCCAACAAAGAGATTATTTGTAATATTTGTTTTTGTTTGTTGAGAACAATTCTTACATTCCTCTGCTCTGATAACCCCTTTCAATTTATTCAGTTTCTTTGCCAAAACTCTGATGAATGAATGTGTAGTCCTGTTCAAAAAACAAAACACTTCATTTGGGAAAAGTTTTACAGCACTCAGATCTTTCTTCCCCGTGCTAACTTCGTAACTTCGCTCATGTGCAGTCCTCATTTACATATTCATGTAGGTGTGTTTGCTGATGCTAACCGACATTAGCTGTTAAGCTGCGCGGGATTAGCTCGTGAATGTCACAGTATGGTGTAGATTCAGGAGCACTGGTAGGATTTGTAGACGGGAGGAGCATTTGTCGCTGGATCAGTGTAACCTTTGGGGATATGGAACTTCAACACTATCTTTGCGAATATAACCCTCAAATCTTTGGGGAGTAGCAGTTTCCCCACTAGGTAGAACTGAAACTAAGCACTGATCCCACCTCCCTCAGACCTCGAACCTAAGATCTATGCCAGGGCTCTCAACTTTTGAAGATTGGTAGGAGTGAGATTTCCGAGGAGCGGGGGGTGGGTAGGGGGGGGGGGGGGGTTTAGACCCGGTTTAGACTTGGCTTAGTCCTGGTTTAGACCTGGTTTAGTCCTGGTTTAGACCTGGTTTAGTCCCGGTTTAGTGCCGGGTTAGTCCTGGTTTGGTCCTGTTTTAGACCTGGTTTAGTCCTGTTTTAGTCCTGGTTTAGACCTGGTTTAGTCTTGGCTTAGTCTTGGTTTAGACCTGGTTTAGTCTTGGTTTAGTCCTGGTTTAGTCCCAGTTTAATCCTGGTTCAGACCCGGTTTAGTCCTGGTTTAGACCTGGTTTAGTTCTGGTTTTGTCCTGGTTTTGTCCTGGTTTAGACCTGGTTTAGTCATGGTTTAATCCCGGTTTAGTCCTGGCTTAGTCCCGGTTTAGACCTGGTTTAGTCCTGGCTTAGTCTTGGTTTAGACCTGGTTTAGTTTTGGTTTAGTCCTGGTTTAGTCCTGGTTTAGTCCTGGTTTAGTCCCGGTTTAGTCCTGGTTCAGACCCGGTTTAAATCTGGTTTAGTCTTTGCTTAGTCCTGGTTTAGACCTGGTTTAGTCCTGGTTTAGACCTGGTTCAGTCCTGGTTTAGTGCCGGGTTAGTCCCGGTTTAGTCCTGGTTTAGACCTGGTTTAGTCTTGACTTAGTCTTGGTTTAGACATGGTTTAGTCTTGGTTTAGTCCTGGTTTAGTCCCAGTTTAATCCTGGTTTAGACCCGGTTTAGTCCTGGTTTAGTCTTGGCTTAGTCCTGGCTTAGTCCTGGTTTAGTTCTGGTTTAGTCCTGGTTTAGTCTTGGTTTAGTCCTGGTTTAGTGCCGAAATAGATGCAGAAATAATCTGATATGACTCACCCATAAAAACGCGGTCACTCGTATCCATGTATGCACGTGTCACGGTCTTTAATAATCCGGAGCTCCGGAGAAAAGGACATATCCCGAACTTATCCCGTGTCCCGAGGCGAGAGTTCCTTCTTACGTAGCAAGTTAAGGATTCTTCTCTTGGAAATGCCGCGTAAACATTCACGCGACTCGCTCACAGCTGATCACTCAACTCAAGTACTGGTGTGCGAGTGACTTTTTTTCGCTGAAAACGCGCGGTGCCTGCATTAACTTACCGATTTTCTGGGCACAGAAGCGCTGTGAACAGTGGCTACAGTTTTGAATTGCTTAAAAAAATTTCAGCATGAGAAATACCATGTGTGGCGTGTGAGCGTGTGAACACGTCGAATTGCGTGTGTCACACTCTCAAAGCGTGAGACTTGAGAGCCCTGTCTATGCATTGATGATTGTACGCATTTCATTCTTTGGAGAAAATTCCTTAGGGAAAAAAATCTTACATCTGGAAAAGTTGTAAGGAAAATTTGCTGCAAACTTGGTGTAAAAGTCCAGAATGATATATGATTCTGGTCACCGTCATGCCTCGAGCCAGATTCAAACAGAATAGATTTGTTTATTTCGTAGCTGCAGTTAAATGTACACTCAAAATCTGATTACTATGAGACGGAGCCAAAAGTGTATTACAATGAAATATAAACAACAAAAACATCAGATTTCTTTCTGATCATGGTCCCTCTGATTACTCACATTAAATTTTGCAGTTTAAATGTCTAGAAATCAGATATTAATCCGATTTTAGTGAGCTTGTTAGGCCTGTCATGATAATTAAATCTGAAGTACGATATATTTTTCAATAATACTTAAAGCCCCAGTGTGTAGGATTCGTGGCGCATAGGTGGATGGTGCTATTGCACTTTCTGTTTTAGCTACGGCAGACCTCGAGGGTCACCCGGGCGCGGATTTTTTTCTCATGAAAACACACATTCCCGATCATGTACCATGACACTCTACACATCAAATGAAACCTTACAGTCTCCTCTTTTTGACTATGCAATTCATTTCCCTGCACAACAAACACTCCCCGAGCACATGGGGCTTTTATACGGAAAAGCACAAAACGAGGTTAGCTTACCTTAGAATGCTTTGCACAGGTCAAACTCTGTATTTCACCATAAACTTGCTCTCAATTTGTCCGTAAGGATCCAGCGAATAAAATCCAGTAAAACTATTTAGTCCAAAACACGTGTTAGATCCATTACGACGTCTGATCCGGCAGCATGCTTGTGTTGTTTACCCAAAACCACGAGCCTTGCCGAAGGCGAAGGCGGAGCCCAAATGTCCTTCTGCGGCTCTCGTATTCAAAATGGCTGCCTCTGCATGGGGAAGATCCCCCTTTTATGTGACTATATCTAAGTCCAAAAGAATACTTTGATTTCATGATGGAAGTGAAAAGGCTTGGAAAACAATGTATTTTTGAATGGGTATCTTCAATTTCAGTAATTAACGGGTAAAAATCTTACACACTGTCCCTTTAAAGTTAAAAAACGGCAATGAATAAAAATAGCAGCATTAATCACTTTAGAGTTAGGTTGTATCTCCTGATCCTCTGATGCATGTGAAACAAAAACAAAGTCATTGGTCACCCATTATTTTGACCAAAATCCTATTCCTCTCAATTCAGGTTAACAGTTTTTTTTTTTGCTTTCTTGATACAGATGTCCCTGATTGGCTAATGCCCTATCAATCATGCCCTTTTGAACTTGAGAAGATTCATCAGTGACCAGACTCACATCTCTGTACATCTTATTCTTCACGTCAAGTATCGAAGAAGTGTGTATTCTGGATCCAAGGCAATTTTTTAAAAGTAAAAAATAGACCAAACAATGCAAAAATTGTGTAATGACTTGTGAAAACAAGCTGGCCTTACTCAGAAATTAAAGGAGAATTAACGTTTTTTTTTTACAATCTGAGCCTTATTTCGGTAATAAAGAAGTTGTTTTACTCACCCATAGCACTTTGGTGTCATATGGAGCACTTCCAGAGATGTTTTAGATATAGATTTTAGATTTAGATGTTTTAGCGATAGCCGTAGCGCTAATATATGCCCCGAGCATGTAATATGCCCCATGCGGTCTCCAAATAACACAAACTTTAGCACTTTTCAAATCATAGAAGCTCAATGTCTTAGTCTACGCTTTCGTTTGACTCAAAAGTGGCCTGTAATCCGAGATTTATCCATAGTTTCGAGTAGATGAGGACGCCAGTGCGCATGTGTGCAGTCACAGTTTATTTCACTCTCAGCTCCCGGGACCCAAACATGAAACGCAAAGCTGTAAACTATGGATAAATCTCGGATTACAGGCCACTTTTGACTCAAATGAAAGCGTAGACTAAGACACTGAGCTTCTATGATTTGAAAAGTGCTAAAGTTTGTGTTATTTGGAGACCTCACGGGGCATATATTACATGCTCGGGGCATATATTAGCGCTACGGCTATCGCTAATCTAAAACATCTCGGGAAGTGCTCCAAATGACACCAAAGTGCTATGGGTGAGTAAAACAACTTGTTTTATTACCGAAATAAGGCTCAGATTGTAAAAAAAAAACGTAAATTCTCCGTTAAACCAAGCTGTTTGAAGAGAATGACAAGAAACTAACCAAAAAAACTAACCAAAAACTACTGACTTTTGCTGTAATAAACATGAAATGCTCTGTTCCACCATGTGGAGCTTTGCAGATGCAAACACACTAATAATAAGGGATTACTCAAACATGTGTAAATGAAACAAAGCACAAGTTCAGGTATGTTTTTGAGAAGGTAACAGCATTATAACATGGCTTGAATCTCACAAGAGTCCATTCTGTGTAATATTGGACCTTTAATTCTCTTATTAAAGAAAACCTGAACTTGACATGGAGGTACATCACGCCCTTGTAACATATGTGACACATAATAAATGGTGGAAATGACCCTAAATGATGTGTTTACTTGCCATTATTACAGTGTGGTTCATGAACAGTGGAGTGTAATTACAGTGTGATGAAGGCGGTCATACATTATCATCAGGTGAATAGAGCCCAGCACGGCTTTTCTACTCACGATAAATGGAAGTTAATGGAAGAATGACTGCTGTAGGTGTACAAATAATAATTAAATGAGGAAGAAAAATGACACATGCGAACACGAAATGATACCACAAACCATATTTGACACGGCCCACTGAATGAATACACTGTTGTTGTTATTATTATTATGTGTTGGCAATAATCATTTTTAATAATAGCTTTTTTCTAGTAGAGTGGTTGTAGGAATCATTTGTGTTTGTAGGAATCTCTGAGGTAGGTGTAATTTTTTTACCCCCCATATACTAGTTCATCGCAAATAATTAGAATATCATGGAAAAGTTCAATATTTTCTGTCGTTTCAGAAAGTCGAACTCATACATTATAGAGATATGAAGATGGAAGATGAGAGACACCAGACTTAGCAATGCAGATGACCTGAAGGCTGCTATCAAAGCGTTTCATTGATCTTATGCAACATTCTAATTTTCTGAGACATTTTCTCTAAGCCACAATCATAAAAATTCAAGAAATAAACTCTTGAAATATTTCACTTTTTCATGATATTGTAATTATTTGTGATAGACTCGTGTATGAGTAAAAATTTCTCTTGTCCCAGTATCGTAACTCTTGAGGTCACTTTGTAAATGTGTCCAATTACAAAGTGTCTAATAATCAGGAAGTGTTGTTCGTTTCACCATGGCAAACTCCACATTGGTCTCTGAGAGTTGTGAAAAGCGCTTGTAAACTCATCATGGTAAGTAATTAGGATGCTTGGAATTCATATATGGTAAGTGAGGAATAACTTTGGGCCACTGCAAACAGTTTGAAATGAACTGTTTTTCACATTTTTAGTGCAGCTCCTTTAGTCGAATGGACTTCATCATTTTTGCACTGTCCATACATACAGTATCTGTGTTGGAGAATACCAACTGCATGCCTTTTTTTCCCCACTGAAGGAAGTCTGAGGGTCCCTGCTTAGACTGTTGCCCCCGTGACCCAGCCCCGGATAAGTGGAAGAAAATGGATGGATGGATGGATGGATGGATGCCTTTTTTTCTATGTGAGAAATATATCCAGTAGTGGCCCATTGTAGAAGAGTAGTTTAGTAGGTAGTTTTCAAAATATCTGAACAATATTTTCCTGAAATCGAGATGTTTCAGTTACCATACAGATGCTATTGTCAATCTAAACAAGTCCAGTGCCAGGTTAAGGGTAAACTCCTCTCCTAATCTAGTCCAAGTGAAATGTTTTCCCTTTAAAGTACTGCATCTTTTCTGTTATCTTTTCATCATTGTCTCATACTTCAGAAATATAATATTTTTAGTTTTGAAAATTTTTGAAAATTTAAACTAGCCGGCTCGGTATATAAGGTCTTAAAGATCCCATGACATGGTACTTCTTGATGCTTTTATATGGCTCCTTAACTCTTTCACTACCAGCCTGTTTTCAAAATCTAAGCCCCAGACTACCAGAGATTTAGAGCATTTTCACTGATTTTTCAAGACTCACAGAATACAGAGTTCTTTCACTATATAAACGTAGCACACATCAAAATAAAGTGTTGACTCTCATCTTTCACCTGTTTCTTTTCATCTTTATGTTTCTAACCTTTTCGGTTCTCAAGTAATTGATAGTAGAACATAGCAAAGTTTCAGCAAAAACACTGTTTTTTGACAACAAATTTGAGAAAATGAGCTTTTTGTGAAAGGAGGTATTACAAGCAGATAAGTGACTTTGACATCAATACTTATTGATTTAGTGACACCTCAAACATCTAAAATAACAGAGAAAGATTTTTGATTGCAATTTTTTTTATTTTTATTTACAAATATAAGAAATAACTATATACAAATTGACAAAGAGAACAATCTTGAGAGAATAACAACAGTTACAATAACAACAGAACAATGTGTGCACGCGCGTGAACAATGTGTGCATGTGCGTGAACAATGTGTGCACGTGCGTGAACAATGTGTGCACGTGCATGTATGCGTGTGTGTGTGTGTGTGCGCGCGTGTGTGTGTGTTGTTGGCCTTCAGGGAGAGCGGCAAAGTACTGGCGAGCATAAAGGTTTGTCTGCTCAGTAATGTGTGCCAGAAGCTCATTTGTGATGAGGAGCTCAAAGAAGTCTGCTGGCACGTCAGACTTCAGCTCCGCTGCAGCGCTCCGGAGTCCAGGGGTGGCCGTGAAGGGAATCATGTTGGGTTCCCAACATTTTGTTGCCACTCCACACTTTGTGTGGCAGATGCACCACCTGTAAAATGACAGAAATGTACAACATTACCTAATGTAATTTTTTTGTATTGCTGCAATGTAATGGGGAGAATTTTTTTTTTTTTTTACCTTTCTTCTCCGCTTTGCGAGCAGAGGTCCCCACCCCTGCTCGCAAAGTAGGTCCTCTGCTGGATGAAGGCTCTGTAAATGGGAAATTCCTTCACATCAATAGTGGCATTTTACAAATGGTTGGGGGGTAAGATGGCGCCAGCGTGTACCGGCAGCCGTCTACCTGCTCTACTAAAATTGCTGTTTGTTGTGTCATTACTCTGTATTTTGTGCCAAGATATCTCTGGCCTACTAGTCTTGGATCGCCAGGCACTTTTTGATATAAAACGCTCCTATGAACTATTTCTTGATCAAAATTATGAGGATCAAGCATCCAGACTCCCTCCGCACTTGGCATCTGTCCCGGCTTACCTGTTGCGCTCACCTGTCTCCACATGGAGGAAGCGACCCAGGAAGCGCGGAAAACGTGGAGGCATATTAGTGAGAGTGAGGGCTTACAGGAGAGCAAATTCTGGGGTTGTTCCTCTCCTTGGCACGCCTCGAGACCCAGCATTTCGGAGATCATGCGGATTGCGGTGGATCCAACCTGTGACCCCAGTGAGCCTGGACACCGGTCTGCGTCACCTGCCGCTAGGAGCGCCGCTCCTCAAGCGTCTGGCCAAACGCCGCGGTGTGGAGTTGGGATGTCTTCGGCCGCTGTGCCGCAGCTCTACGCGGAGTTCCGAGGACGTGTCTCTCCGTTTGGGCCTTTTGAATGCTAGATCGCTAGCTAATAAAACTTTCCTCCTGAGTAATCTCTTCACGTCACGGAATCTGGATTTCATGTTGCTCACAGAGACATGGCTCCAAGTTGGTGAGTCTTTCCCATTTTCAGAACTTTTGCCACCTGACTGTTCCTTTCTGAACTCTCCTCGGACTTCTGGTAGAGGTGGGGGATTAGCAACAGTGTATAAATCCAGCTACGTCTGTCGGCAGGTTCCGATAGACCCGTTTTCGAGCTTTGAGCTTCAGACTTTCACATTGAGCCTTGACTCCCCGGTTCTGTGCGCTTTGGTGTATCGCGCTCCAAGGTTCAACAAAGATTTTATCCGGGATTTTACAGCTCTTTTGACTGGCCTACTGTTGCGCTATGACCAGTTTTTAATTGTCGGGGATTTTAATATTCATGTCTGTTGTGAATCCAGACCTCTGGCGAAAGACTTCTTAAATTTGATCGATTCGTTTAACTTAACTCAGTCGGTATTGGGCTCAACTCACGAAAAAGGACACACACTGGACTTGGTATTGTCTTTTGGTCTTAATGTTAATCAAATGGAGATTTGTGAAACGCATTTTTCGGACCACTTTGCCGTGATGTTCTCTATAACGCTGCCGCAAAGGGTGGTTAGTCTGGGCGCCCCAGTGCGCCGAATGCGCACAATGAACTCTATGACTGCCTCTTCGTTTTCTGGTATGTTCGGTGCATCGGTAATCATAAACCAAGATGACTGGCAAAACACCACGCCAGATGGCTTGATCTCTCATTTCAATACCGTTTGTACAGAGTTTTTGGATGCAGTGGCTCCATTAAAGCTAAAACGCGCAAAGCCTATGGCACAACCTTGGCTAAATGAGAATACGCGTGAGGCTAGACGCGCATGTAGACGCGCTGAGAGGAAATGGAAGAAAGATCGTCTACAGGTCTCTCTGCAAATATTAAGAGACAGTCTGGTAGAATATCAGAGGGTAGTTAAAGCTGCTAAATGTTGCTTTATTTCAAACATGGTATCAACAAACTGCCACAAACCACAGATGCTTTTTTGTATTTTAAAGTCTCTGTTAACTCCATGTATGTCAAATGTTGTTGTGCCCTCATCTACACTGTGTGAAAACTTTTTATCATTCTTTAGGGATAAAGTTTCTGCTCTTAGACTGTCACTGCCTTCTGCTGTGGACCTTGTAGCTTCAACTGCTTGTAATTCAGTATTTGACTGTTTTGAGCCAGTGTCTTTTTTAGACTTGAAAAAAATTGTTCAACAGCTAAAACCTTCCTTATGTCCTCTAGATATTATTCCAAGTCGTCTGTTCAAGGAGGTCTTTGATTCTATTGGACCTTATATTTCTAATGTTGTGAACTCATCTCTAATGTCTGGTTGTTTTCCCACTGCCCTGAAACATGCTGTGGTCCAACCAATCATCAAAAAGCCTAATCTTGACCCTAATGTTCTGTCTAACTTCAGACCTATCTCTAAATTGCCATTCTTGTCTAAGGTTTTAGAGAAGGTTGCTTATGACCAACTGCAGGCTTACCTTAATTTTAATGACATTGGTGAAAAATTCCAATCTGGTTTTAAATCCCAGCACAGCACTGAAACGGCTCTTTTAAAAGTTTCTAATGACCTGCTTTTAACTGTCGACTCTGGGAAATCTGCAGTTCTTCTGCTTTTAGACCTATCAGCCGCTTTTGACACGGTGGATCACAGCATTCTTCTGTCCCGCCTGGAGACACATGTGGGCATAAAGGGTACTGCTCTCTGTTGGTTTCAATCTTATCTGTCAGACAGGACTTTCTCTGTAAACTTAGGACAGTACACCTCCTCTGTGTCTCCCTTAGAATACGGTGTGCCCCAGGGTTCTACACTAGCGCCGGCCCTCTTTGCTCTGTACATGCTCCCCCTGGGTGATGTTTTTAGAAAGCACAATGTCACTTTTCACTGTTTTGCAGACGACATTCAAATATATCTGCCAGTGACCGCAAATGACAACCAGAGCACGATCAAAGCTCTGCAGGATTGTCTCAGGGATGTACAGACTTGGCTGAATGCAAATTTCCTAAACTTAAATCAAAGTAAAACTGAAATTGTTGTGTTTGGGAAAACAAATCCACTGCTTGGTCAGGACAGTGTGATTGGTCCTCTGTCCTCCTACTGTCTCCCTGCAGTGAGGAATCTTGGGGTGATTGTGGACTCCATGTTTAAACTGGACAAGCACATAAGTTCTGTGATAAAGTCCAGCTTCTTTCATTTGAGGCTCCTTGCCAAAATAAAGCCCTACCTACCTCGTGCAGGTTTTGAAAAAGCTATTCATGCTTTTGTAACTTCGCGTCTGGACTATTGCAATTCTCTGTATGTGGGGCTAGACCAGAGCTCCCTGCAACGCCTACAACACGTCCAGAACGCTGCAGCTCGTCTGCTCACTGGCACTAAGAGACGGGAACACATCACACCTGTGCTGTGTGACCTGCACTGGCTCCCTGTCCCCTATCGGGTGAAATTTAAAGTGTTATTAATTGTGTTTAAATGTTTACACTCTTTGGGTCCAGTCTATTTGAGGGAATTACTGGAGCCCTACACTCCACCCAGAGCCCTGAGATCAGCTGACCAGCTTCTGTTGGTCATTCCCAAGACTAGACTCAGGACGAGAGGGGACAGAGCCTTTTCTGTGGCAGCGCCCAAACTGTGGAACAGCCTTCCTCTTCCTGTCAGATCCTCTCAGTCTGTAACGCAGTTTAAGACAAGATTAAAAACTCATCTCTTTTCCCTGGCTTTTAATACTAGTTAGTCAGTTTTTTATTATAGTTTTTATTATAGTCCTTACACTGTTATATATGTATATGTTCTTTGTCTTTTATCCTTCATGTGAAGCACTTTGGTCAACTGACGTTGTTTTTAAATGTGCTATAGAAATAAATATGAAATGAAAATGAAATGAAATATACAATTTTACATATACACACACACATACCCAAGCATAAACCTTTACATACACACACACACACACACACGCATAAACCTTTATACACATAGCTACGCACGCGCACACACGCACGCGCACACACGCACACACACACACGCACGCCTGCATTCATTCACACAGTAGCTCCCGGACATTTGGACAAGAGGGAAAAAGTGCATGCAGGCAGGGAGGGGATAAAGTAAGTTCATTCATTGATTCACCACACAGCACGTAAACTTAGTTCTTACCCATCTCTTCCTCTGGAGAGGGGGATCTGCTTCTCCCAGAGGATCCCGACGGCAGCCGCTCATGGGCGGGTCGGGGTCTGGCTCGCTGGACTCAAATTCGCTGTCCTCCGGGTCTGAGACCCGAATAGACATGGCCCCTGCCTCGGACAGACGAGATCTCTTTCTTGCCGTCCTTGCCTGATCCGGCGTGTCTCCGCGGTCCTGTGGTCCGGGACCTTGGGTCCCAAGACAACTCCGACCGCTCGGATCACTCCGTAAAAACCGATCGATTGTTAGCTGCCGCTAGGCAGCTAACGCCATATTGCTCCACTACTCAGTACACACGGTGAGCGCTTCTGGGCTCTCCGCCCCCGATCGCCAAACTAACACACACACGATCACCACCTACGGGTTGGATGTGTGAATTACACCTTGAACTATGAATTACAAGTTGCTCCCGGACGTATCCTAGCAACCCCCGCTGAAAAACGGCTTTGACGTCAATCAACGTCTCGGTAGACTACGTCTGGAATCGCTCTGACGTCAAACGACGTCTCCGATAGAGAAAGAGTTAAAGGGATATGCCACCCCCAGGTCAAATTTGGGCATCTCCCCACAGTCCAGAGACTAAAATAAGTGGTGGAAAGCGTTTTCCTGCTCACCCAGCCATTGTTCGAGTCTGTCGCCACTGACCGCCGCGGTATCTGCTGCTCCTCCGCGTTAGACTGGAGTCTAACGGCGCCAGAGAAAGATTTCGGCCAAAAGGAATTAATTTGCTCGATGCGTTTCCCAATTACTTTCTGTGTAGTGCGCATTCATATCGAGTGCAAATAAATGTACAAATCAACACAGAGAGCTTGCCTTGGTTATTTTGGGTGGGAACTATTTTCCAGTGCGGAAGAATAAAGCCGAATCACGTACCACGCTGTGCAACAGGGGAACTCCCTTCCTGGTGCGTAACTGGGATTCCCCTGGCAGCGTGCTGCGTGATTCGGCTTTATTCTTCCACACTGGAAAATAGTTCCCACCCAAAATGACCAAGGCAAGCTCTCCGTGTTGATTTGCACATTTATTTGCACTCGATATGAATGCGGACTACACAGAAAGTAATTGGAAAATGCATCGAGCAAATTAATTCCTTTTGGCCGAAATCTTTCTCTGGCGCCATTAGACTCCAGTCTAACGCGGAGGAGCTGCAGATACCGCGGCGGTCAGTGGCGACAGACTCGGACAATGGCTGGGTGACCAGGAAAACGCTTTCCACCACTTATTTTAGTCTCTGGACTGTGGGGAGATGCCCAAGTTTGACCTGGGGGTGGCATATCCCTTTAATGGTTCCCTAATACTGTAAATGAATCCTTCTTCAAAATCAACACTCAGTGCATGAGAAACAGAGATAAGATGAGAAAGAGTAATTTTTCTCTGTCTGAACAGGCCATAATGGGCGTTGTTGCTTGAATGCAAATGAGGAGAAAAGAGCTGGCCTATAGTAGAGGGTGGGGGCATGGCCAAATGCTCCGCTCTCACTCTGAGCTCTCAGCTGATCCATTTCCGTGTTTTTGCATGGGGGGAGAGATTTGAAGCGTTCCATTGAAAAATAAACACATTTCCACAGAAAATAAAATTAAACCACTGCTGTTCAAAGGTCCAGAGGCTCAGATAAAGGACTTCCTAAACAGGGTAGGGGAGCTCACATTAACGTTCAAAAACCTCAGAAAGTGAAAATTTCATGCCATGGGACCTTTAAATGGACTCATTCATTATGCCCAAATCCAGTGCTAGTGGTCGGGTAACAATAGCCTTTACCAGAGGCGACTGTATAATGCCTTATAGATGCACAACATTCAGTCAGCAAGTGTTTTCAGTCAAGGAACAACATCCAGCTGCAATAAGAGACCACATTCAGTTCATTTAAAGGAAAAGTAACGTTTTTTACAATCCGAGCCTTATTTCGGTAATAAAACAAGTTGTTTTACTCACCCATAGCACTTTGGTGTCATATGGAGCACTTCCAGAGATGTTTTAGATTTGCGATCTCCATCATGAGTTCTCGGGGCACTTGTTTGCGGTCTCCAGATAACACAAACTTTAGCACTTTTCAAGTCATAGAAGCCTGATGTCTTAGCCTACGATTTCGTTTGGTCAAAAGTGGCCTGTAATCCGAGATTTAGCCATAGTTTCGAGTAGATGAGGACACCAGTGCGCATGCGCGGAGTGTGCTCTCAGCTCCCGGGACCCAAACATGAAACGCAAAGCTGTAAACTATGGATAAATCTCGGATTACAGGCCACTTTTGCTTCAAATGAAATCGTAGACTAAGACATCGAGCTTCTATGATTTGAAAAGTGCTAAAGTTTGTGTTATTTGGAGCCCACACGGGGCATATTACATGCTTGGGGAATATATTATATGCCCCCCGCAAATCTAAATGCACACAATGCACCAGCCCCATGAATCCTCCCGCGGGTGGTGGGTCCACAGGAGGATCATTCATACATACACTATGTAAATTTTCAGGTGGAAGGTCCGTCAAACACTTTTCTACGCGGAGATGTCATTGCTCTGACCAAAATGTTCCACAGTATGACATTAAGCACATCTACTTTACATTTATTAAATTACAGGCGGTTTTAGAGGTAAAAAATACCTTGATAAACAGGCATTCTGACTGTGAGTGGGCTTGCCTCTCCAGAGATCTGACCTGTAACTTGGTCTCCATGATGAGAGAAAGATTTAATGCCATACTGTGAAACATTCCAAACACAGTAATAACATCTCCATGAAGAAAAGCATTTGACGGACCCTCCACCAGAAAAGTTACACAACTCACCTTTCAAATAAACTCGTAGCTTGTCTGATCTGTTTAGGACATGACTCAACGCTTGATAAATGAGGTTTTCAGTGTACTGCAGAGATTACGTGCCATTACTGAAAACACTTGTTTGTATATATTTTTTGAAAGTGCAGGTTGTTAGCCTGTTGTTCATTGCTGTTCATCTCTTTCCTTTCATGAGGGCTGTCGTTATTAATATTTTAGCATTATGTAACTTTTCTAGTGGAGGGTCTGTCAAATGCTTTTCTACATGGAGATATTACGGCTTTGTCTGGAATGTTACACAGTAAGGTATTAAAGGTCCCATGGCATGAAATTTTCACTTTCTGAGGTTTTTGAACGTTAATGTGAGCTAATGTGAGCTACCCTGTTTAGCCCCCCCCCCCCCATGGTTAAAAGTCTAAACTGAGCATTTGCGATCCTTTTCTGCGTTACAAAAAATCGGAGCTCAAACGGGCGATTTTGAACAAGGCACCTTATTGACGTCAGATCGAAAAAAGAAATGCAAATGCAGTTCCACCCCCGTCTGTCTGTACTCAGCGTCTCTGTAAATCACGCCCAGAGAGTTTGGACTGCGAATGCGCTAGGCAATGCGAAATGCGTTTTTTTATTTGCCTGGAGGCACGTCCGAGTGTTTCTAGGCTCGGAAATCCTTTATCTGAGCCTCTGGACCTTTGAACAGCAGTGGTTTCATTTTATTTTCTGTGGAAATGTGTTTATTTTTCAATGGAACGTTTCAAATCTCTCCCCCCGTGCAAAAACACAGAAATGGATCAGCTGAGAGCTGACAGCGGAGAGCGGAGAGTTTGGCCACGCCCCCACCCTCTACTATAGGCCAGCTCTTTTCTCCTCATTTGCATTCAAACAACAACGCCCAGAATAAAGTGTTTGAGAGAGATATTTATGACTTTCTCATCTTATCTCTGTTTCTCATGCACTGAGTGTTGATTTTGAAGAAGGATTCATTTACAGCAGGGCTCTCAAGTCTCACGCATTGAGAGTGTGACACACGCAATTCGACGTATTCACACGCTCACACGCCACACATGGCATTTCTCACGCTGATTTGTTTTTTATTTTTTATTATTTTTTTGTGCCCAGAAAATCGGTCTGTGTGGCTTAGTTTATGCAGGCTCCGCGCGTTTTCAGCGCCGCCCCCTCCCCCTGCTCCCCCTGCTCCGTCCCCCGGGCACGTCCTGAGCCTCAGTCCCGGTGCCACGTCTCCTCTGAGACGCACCGACTCCGGTCCCGGTGTCTCCGTCTGTGCGTAACGTGTCCCCCCCAACGGCTTACGCGCGGAATACGCGCGGCCCAGAGCCGAACTGCCCGGTGCGGGCCCGGTGCGGGCCCGGTGCGGGCCCGGCCCGGTGCTCCGGGGGAGCAGGGGGAGGGGGCGGCGCTGAAAACGCGCGGAGCCTGCATAAACTAAGCCACACAGACCGATTTTCTGGTCCCTCCTCCCCGCCCCTCTCAGCGCGCACTGACAAAGTGCGGTGATGATAAAACAAACTGAGAACCATCAGGTAATAACTTCATTTATATAACTCTCATTAGTTGCTTTGTAGTTTAAGTTAGCTCTTTAGACAAACAGGGCTCTCAACACGCAATTCGACGGCATTTCTCACGCAATTCAAGCCCCAAAAATTGTTCACTCGCACCCCCCCCGTCCTCGGAAATTACAGTCACACGCACGACCCCGCTCAAAACTTGAGAGCCCTGATTTACAGTATTAGGGAACCATTAAGGAGCCATATAAAAGCATCAAGAAGTACCATGTCATTGGATCTTTAAAGCTTTTTATCTTCACGGAAACCAAACCAGATCAAGTTAGAGGTCATAGAAGTCATAATTTTAAGCAGTAAAACCACCTGTAATTGAATAAATGCAAGATAGAGCTGTTTAATGTCATAATGTGGAACATTCCAAGCAGAACATGTGGGTGATGGACCACTAACCAAAAAAGTTACATAAAGCCTAAGTAAATAAACACCATCATTTTCATTGTCATATTTTCTGGGGGAAAATTTTCATATCTTGAGGTATGATTCTGACACATTTTCAAATTTATAAATACAATTTGCACATTAACTTTGGAGGGTTCTAGAAAGTATCAAAAAGCTCAAAGGTTTGGAGGAGTTGGTTGTACGTAACAATCCCCCACCCACTGTTTATAGCTTCTTCAGCGCTGTGCAGCATCTAAAGCAGGTCAAACCACCTGGGGACCTCCACAATGTGTTGATTTTCTGATTGCATTATGAAGCAGCCGGATTTGAGCAGCTGTTTTAGCAAAGAGCCGTATCGAGCAGCAAATGAGTCGAATGACAAGGAAGCACTTTCACTTTGTTGTTCAAGAAAGCGGAAAGCAGGTGGAAATCACTCCATCTCTAATGCAACTTTTGTACTGATGAAGATACATTAAGTGCAACTGCGATGCAAGACTATGTGCTGTAAACTCTGCGGAAATTATGACATATTACACGGGTTTGTTTGCAGTACTGATGGTGAATAAACAGTGGTGGAAAGTAACAAAATACAAAAGTAAAAGTACTCTACTTAAATACAACTGTTAGGTATTGTAGTGGAAACCTTTTACAAAATCATTCATTTATTCATTTATATAGGCCGTGTATGAGTGAGCCTTTTAATTCCTAATAAAATGGAGTCTTTATGATGACTCATGGACTACAACAGACTACCTTGCCATGTGTAATTTCTTTACTTATCAATCTAGGTCAACTTGTATCTCGGCAACTATATCTCGTATCTCAGTGGTAGATGCCAAACTGCTTTAGACTTGTTCTCGCATGTAGTTTCAGATACTAGTGACCTTGTATAGATGCTTTACCTCAACCTATGCATCCGCACCATTCTCATGCCTTGGGTACAAATACTCTGTATGTTTTGTTGTGGTTAGGGGTCGAGGGACAGATGCCTCTGACAGGGACAGTGAGGGTGTAATTGTGCACAATTGCTTTAATAAACTAGACTCTTTGATTAAAAAGCAACTGTCCAGTTTTAGTCTTTGCAGCTTAGAAATTCCACAACATTCCACATTCCATCTGTCTTTTATTTCATCAGACTAGTATATGTCTATGGACCGCTTTGGATGAGGGATTACACAGATATAAGCCGTGGTGAAAGGTAATGAAGTACAAAAGTAAATGTGCAGTACTTAAGTACAGTGGTCCCTCGCTCTATCGCGGTTCACTGTTCGCAGCCTCACTGTTTCGCGGATTTTTTTATTTTTTTTTATTTTTTTTTATAGTGTAACATTTTTTTATAGTGTAGACCTGGACTAATCCAGGTCTAGACCAGAACTAAACCAGGTCTAAACCTGGACTGGCCCTGGACTAAACCAGGACTGGACCAGGTCTAGACCTGGACTAAACCAGGACTAGACCACGTCTAAACCAGGATCACTCCGTGCGGCTCTTGCGTTCGTTTGTGTGTTCGGTTTGTGGCTCGGGTTGCGTCGTTGCAGTCCTGAGGGGGAGGCATGGTCTGGGCTTGGTTCGATGTCGTGCTCACAGCCCCGGTCACGTCCATCGGGGCTTCCAGGGCCGTGTCTCCCCCCACGCTTCACTATTAATATATTTTGTTGAAAATGTATGAAAGTGAGAGATAAATGTGAGAAAAGGTTAATTCCAGTCTGAGAAAAGCGTAGAATGTGTGTGGTGACCCATTTACAGCCTTTAAATTGTAAAATATAAAGTTGTCCTACTTCGCGGATTTCTCTTAATGCGGGTTATTTCTGGAACCTAACCCCCGCGATAAACGAGGGATTACTGTACAATTGTTAGTTATCTGTACAGTGGTACCTCACCTTACGAATGACCCAACAAACGAAAATTTCAAGTTACGAAACGCCTTCACGGTAAATTTTGGTCTCTAGATACGAAAGAAAATTCAAGTTACGAAACGCGAAATCTCAAAAATTCAAAAATGCAATGCGCGCTCAGCCACACACATTATACGCTTTTCCCAGACTGGATTTAAACTTTTCTCACATTTGTCTCTCGTTTAAACACTCAAACTTTCATAGATTTTCAACAAAATTATTAATAGTGAAGTGTGGGGGGAGGGGGGAGACTGCGCTCTGACACGTGTGTGATAGCGCACATGACCCGGCGCGGAGCTGACAGCAGGTCTAGACCAAGGTATAAACTTGGACTGGACCAGGACTAAACCAGGACTAAACCAGGACTAAACCAGGACTAGACCAGGTGGATTAAAGCAGCGAGGAGGGGACTGCACGCAGTCTGAGCGCATGAACGAGACCCATGCAAGAGCCGCGGTGGTCTGGACTAAACCAGGACTAAACATGGACTAAACCAGGAGGAGCCCGCGGTGGTATGGACTAAACCAGGACTAAACCTGGACTAAACCAGGAGGAGCCCGCGGCTCTTGCATGGGTCTCGTTCATGCGCTCAGACTGCGTGCAGTCCCCTCCTCGCTGCTTTAATCCACCTGGTCTAGTCCTGGTTTAGTCCAGGTTTAGTCCTGGTTTAGTTCAGGTTTAGTCCTGGTCCAGTCCAGGTTTAGACCTTGGTCTAGACCTGCTATCAGCTCCGCGCCGGGTCATGCTGCGCTATCACACGTGTCAGAGTGCAGTTCCCCCCCCCCCACACACACACACACACACTTCACTGTTAATACATTTTGTTGAAAATCTATGAAAGTTTGAATGTTTAAACGAGAGACAAATGTGAGAAACACAATGTTACACTATAAAAAAAGTTACAAAAAAACTTAGATCGGGGCCTTGGAACGGATCAGGCTTTTTCCATTGAAATAGCTACTCAACTTATGAATTTTTCACGTTACGAAACCACTTCTGGAACGAATTAATTTCGTAAGGTGAGGTACCACTGTATTTTACTTCCATGAGTTTTACAGTGGATGCTTTTTACATTTTACTTCACTACATTTTAGAGCGGGTATCTGTACTTTCTACTCCACTACATTTTTTAACTGCACTGAAAAGTGTAAAGTATTTTTTATATGATTTGGGTGGTTGCTTTAGCTCATTCATGGTCACATCCTGACAAAAGGTTTTGAGTCCCGGTTTAGAGCAAAAAATATATACATGAAATTCCACAGAACAGGTAAGAAGTTGTTAATGTTGAGACAAAAAATCTGCACAGTTCTTTATCAGTATCATTACGTTTAAGACCCTCCACCAGAAAGGTTACACAATGTACTTTAAAGGAAAAGTAACATTTTTTTTACAATCTGAGCCTTCTTTCGGCAATAAAACAAGTAGTTTTACTCACCCATAGCAGTTTGGTGTCAATTTGAGCAGTATCGCAGAAGTTATGTTGAGCCATTCTGTTCTACTAATGATCCCGTATCCGTTAGCGTGAGTGCTCGGGGCAGTACTTTGCGGTGTCCAAATAACACAAACTTTAGCACTTTTCAAATCACAGAAGATCGCTGTGTCAGGGTAGACTTTTAGTAGATTCCAAAATGGCCTGAAACCCGATATCGCAACAGAAAAGTAAAGTTCAGAGCGGTGTTAGCTTCTTTCGGACTAGCGGTGTTTACAAAACAGCTGAGTTCACGCATGCGCACTGTCCTCTCTGATGACGTCATCAAATGAAACTATAGCTGGATATCGGGTTTCAGGCCGTTTTGGAATCCACTAAAAGTCTATCCTGACACAGCGATCTTCTGTGATTTGAAAAGTGCTAAAGTTTGTGTTATTTGGACACCGCAAAGTAATGCCCCGAGCACTCACGCTAACGGATACGGGATCATTAGTAGAACAGAACGGCTCAACATAAGTTCTGCGATACTGCTCCAATTGACACCAAACTGCTATGGGTGAGTAAAACTACTTGTTTTATTACCGAAAGAAGGCTCAGATTGTAAAAAAAAACGTTAATTTTCCTTTAAGTAACAAATTTGAGTATCTCGACCAATGTGTCTAATCTAGCCTTGGCTAGTCTGTAAACTGACTGAAGTCTCTCCTCTCTACTTGTCTCACTGTGATTCATCTGGGCTGTTCCAACTCTGGTTTGTTTAGCAGGAGACATCAAACACAATCTGAGTATTGATATATCAGTCCAAGGATGAGACAAATATTGAATGGTGCAAATACGAAGAAGAGGTTGTACTTTGAAGTTTGAAGAAGAGCAGGTACTAAGAAACAACCCAGTGTGGATCTAGTTTCATGACTCCCAAAGTCAGGGATGTCCTGAGACGATCTGGGGGTTGTGAGTTGTTTTTCAGATAGAATTTAGAAATGAGTACATTCTTATTTGATCAAGTTTTTTAGTAAAAAACTGTAACTGGGTGAAATTTGATCCCATAACTATCCAAGTTAACCGGTAAACAGTCACATTTTTATTTTGCACTTTTCCACCTCCAAGGCACTCAAAGCGCTTTACATCAAGGAACGACTCACCCATTCGCACACACTCATACACCAGTGTATGCAGCCACTGGGGGCAAGGTAAGTTAAGTGTCTTGCTCAAGGACATGACAACAGCATTCATCTGTGGGAGTTGGAATCACACTGCCAACCACCAGTCTGGATCTGAACGCTCAAACGATGATGTTTTATGTCAAACTGCCAGCCTTCGGCTCAGTGGCAAACACTCTAACAACTGAGCTATTGTTGCCCAATATTTAACCTGATTTGACTTGTTTTTCCAGTTGAAATTATTATCAGCAACAATCTTTTTTGCTTTGCCTCTAAAGATTGGGAGCCCTGATCTACTTAACTATCAACCTTTACGGGCTGTTCCAAGAGAATGTACTGTCATAGGATAATTAGCAGTTTAAGACATTTCACAATTATAAGATATTTAACTGTCAACATGCACAGTGGCGTATATAGCATTCTATTAAGATGTCATTTATATATGAGTACTGTAGTTGCTGTAGTCTAGACCCCTTCTCTGCTAAAGATAAGGCATAAATATGTATGGTTAAAGTTAGGATTGTTATTTGGATTGTTCATAAACTTAACTTGTGTAAAGTAAAGTGTAAATGGATGTAGGGTGATTACATGCAATGTTTTTACATAATTTTAGACGAGAGATAGCAAATACCATAAAAAGCATGTTGATCCTATGGGCCTTAAAGGTCCGTCACCTGTTTGTTTCTATATCATTGCTCTTCCTGGAATGTTCCATAGTATGACAATAAAAAGGTCTACTTTACATTTATTCAATTACAGTTGGTTTTATTACTCAAAAATACAGTGGTACCTCACCTTACGAAATTAATTCGTTCCAGAAGTGGTTTCGTAACGTGAAAAATTCGTAAGTTGAGTAGCTATTTCAATGGAAAAAGCCTGATCCGTTCCAAGGCCCCGATCCAAGTTTTTTTTTTTATAGTGTAACTTTTTTTATAGTGTAACATTGTGTTCTGCGTCCTGCGTCCTTTTCTCACATTTGTCTCTCGTTTAAACACTCAAACTTTCATAGATTTTCAACAAAATTATTAATAGTGAAGTGTGGGGGGAAGGGGGAGGGGGGAAGAGTGCGCCCTGACACGTGTGTGATAGCGCACACGACCCGGCGCGGAGCTGACAGCAGGTCGAGACCAAGGTCTAAACCTGGACTGGACCAGGACTAAACCAGGACTAAAACAGGACTAGACCAGGTGGATTAAAGCGCAGCGCGTGGGTCTATTTCCTGGTTTCGTTTCGAGTCACAGCTGAGGCGAGCCGCTGCTCTAGACCTGCCCGTGTAAGGTGCTCACAGAGCGGCCTGGATAGAACCGTGAGGTCGGCCTCTTCAAGACCTCCAGGCCGGTGACCGGGACAATCCCCGGACCCATGCCCGCTTAGGGAGCTCTTAAGGCGGGCTGGCAGTGTCCCCCTGGGTCCCTGGATGTCTGGGGCTCTGCGCCTGGAGTGGCCCTGGAGAGCAGGTCTAGACCGCGGCTCTTGCATGCGAGCAGCGGCTTGCCTCAGCTGTGACTCGAAACAAAACCAGGAAACCAGCGCTTTAATCCACCTGGTCTAGTCCTGGTCTAGTCCAGGTTTAGTCCAGGTTTAATCCTGATTTAGTCCAGGTCTAGACCTGCTGGCAGCGCCGGGTCAGCTGTCACACATGCCGCTATCACACGTGTCAGAGCGCAGTCTTCTCCCCCCTCCCCCTTCCCCCCACACTTCACTATTAATAATTTTGTTGAAAATCTATGAAAGTTTGAGTGTTTAAACGAGAGACAAATGTGAGAAAAGTTTAAATCCAGTCTGAGAAAAGCGTATAATGTGTGTGGCTGAGCGCGCATTATTTGAATTTTTGAGATTTCGCGTTTCGTAACTTGAATTTTCTTTTGTATCTAGAGACCAAAATTTACTGTGAAGGCGTTTCGTAACTTGAAATTTCCGTTTGTTGGATCATTCGTAAGGTGAGGTACCACTGTACCTAGAAAAACAGTCATTCTGACTGTGAGCACAATCCCCTCTCTACAGATCTGACCTGTAAATTGGTCTGGTTTGGTCTCCATGAAGATAGAAAGGTTTGACACCAGACTGTGAAGCATTTCAGACAAAGCAATAACATTTCCCTGGAGTAAAGCATCTGACAGACCCTCCAACCTTTAAAGGGATAGTGCAGTTTTTTTTTTAATGTTAATCTGTATGGGTTTCCTTCTAAAAGTTCCGTGTGTTGACACCGGTTTACCTCTGACAGTCTCAGCTAATCCCGGTTCAGCTCGCTTTCTGGAGCCCACGTAAGTAGGTCCGGTAACTTCCCTGGAACATGAAATAAAGCTTGTTTTTCTTCTCAAAACAAAACTTTTGTTAGAAAGTGAGAGGCATCTGAAACAGTTGTCCACAAAACATCCAGCAGCGTATTTTGCATTCGCGTATTGTCTCTCTCCACTCGTATCACTACGCCCATGTTAACTCTATCAGCCTGTTCACTTGTAAACTCCAGAATAGACATCCGCTGAACATAACTTTTAGAAGGAAACCCATACACATTAACATAAAAAAAAAAAAAAAAAAAAAAAAAAACACTATCCCTTTAAATCTCCAAATGCAGCTGATATTGTTGGGTCAACCTGCTGCCTATTTTTTTTTTTTTTTTTTTAATAAAGCTTCAGTTGAACACTTTAGTACAAGGAGAATGCTGCACAAAACGTTTCGCTTTCCAATCTGTAGTAAAAAAAAAAATTAGCTATTATTTAGTTTATAATTTGTATTACATAATTTGGCAAAGAAAAAATATTGGCAAGGGCCAAACGCACTGCAACAGCCTAATGCGTCTCAGTTAGAGAAAACAGCTTGAAGTACAGAAACGATGCAAATTCACAAACTCAAACACAAGTTTAAACAAGGTACAAACAAAGAACATGGTGCAAAAAAAAAAAACGTGCTGCAAGACATAAAGACAAATATATAATCATCAAATGCGCTGCAGATAGAGAAACGATGCAAAGCACAAAACGATGAAAACCAAAAAAACAAATGAAAATCACTGCATAGTCAAGAGTCACCACAATGGAAGTGCTCCAAATCTGCAGGGGGCGCTCACTAACAAATTATTGTTACGGTAATGTGGCTTTTATTTGATTATATTCATATACTGTGTTTATAAATAATATAAAATGTGTATCCTTGTAAGGTCTGGTGTGACATGCAATAAAATAAACGGCATGTGTACCGCATTGTACTGAGATAGTCATATTATTTATAAATACGTATTATGAATATAATCAAATAAAAGCCACATTACCGTAACAATAATTTGTTCCTGCTGTAGTTTACAGTCAGTTAGCCTTTTTCTGCAGAGCCTTTCCTCTCCATCCAGTGTGTCTCTCTATTAAACTGTTACACTGCGAGCGCCCCCTGCAGGTTTGGAGCACTTCCATTGTGGTGACTTTTTATGCTGTGTTTTTTTATATGCAGGTGTGTTTTTGGTTTTCATTGTTTAGTGCTTTGGATTGTTTCTCTATTTGTAGCTACTTGGGTTTGAGTTTGTGAATTTGCATCGTTTCTGTACTTGAAGCTGTTTTCTCTGAGACGCATTGAGCCATTGCAGTGCGTTTGGCTCCCGTCAGCCGCTGTATATTGGTTTCTCTGGAGTCTAAACCATGAAAAAAACCCATATTGTCGATCTCTAATTTAGACATAAACAATGGCTGTGTCCAAATGTCCACACTATTTCCTACTTCAGGCACTAATTAGGGGTCATGCAATTTTTAGGCCATCTGAATGTCCAGTGAGTGAAAAAGTAAAGCACTCAAAATTTCCCACAATGCACCTTGAAATGTAGTGGGCATTGGTGGTCACTAGACCGACCACAATGCATTGCAAGGGTCAGGAAACCAGCAGCATTCAGCGACAGGTATTTAACGGGACACAACATGAGTGCGTGAAAGCGCTGGGTTATGGCACTTTAGATACTGATTCTGAATAAAACACTGTTAAATCAACCATTATGGTGTTAGCAGTGCTAGCGTTAGCCTCTTACTTTAGCTCCAGCTGTGAAAAATTGATAATTTCCACATCTCAGATAAAAAGCAAATAATCCAAATAATGTTTGCGTGAGATCCAGTGTGACAAAAAACTTTATTAGTTCATAAAAAGTTGGGTGCCGGTCTCATTTGATCATTACCAGGGCTCTCAAGTTTTGAGCGGGGTCGTGCGTGAGACTGCGTAATTTCCGAGGAGCTGGGGGGGGGTGCGAGTGAACAATTGTCTCTCTCAATGCGTGAGACTTGAGAGCCCTGCTGTAAATGTTTGTCTAAAGAGCAAACTTAAACTACAAAGCAACTAATGAGAGTTATATAAATGTTATATTACCTGATGGTTCTCAGTTTGTTTTATCATCACCGCAGTGTGCGCTTAGCAGCTGAAACTACACTCTACAGTCTGCCCAACAACAGAACAATCTATTTTCTGATTGGCTGATTTTTTTCCGGGGAGGAGGGGGAGAGTTTTTTCCCGCTGAAAACGCGCGGTGCCTGCATAAACTGAGCCACACAGACCGATTTTCTGGGCACAAAAAAATTAAAAAAAATAAAATCAGCGTGAGAAATGCCATGTGTGGCATGTGAGCGTCTGAACACGTCGAATTGCGCGTGTCACACTCAATGCCTGGAGCCCTGGATCATTACTAATGACAGAATTGTGTTTTATTGGAGTTTAGATGACTTTTTCACCCAGCCGCCAGAGTCATGTTATCTGAAAGTAGTGCGTGTAATAAACCCTCTGTGAATGAGTGCACTGTAGAGCCACCGAAGAGTGCAGGACAATGTAGTGAATGGACTAGGGTGGACATTGGGACACGGCCAATGTTTGATTCACAATTATTTCCACGAACAGTAACTTTTTAAAATTTGTATGACTATTAAACTTGAACAACCCATAGTTCTTCAACTGAATAGAACTGCGTCAGGTAAAAAAAAACACATACAAGCACACTGTTGTTTTCAATTTACTCCAAAGTCCAATCTCACTTTTGTAGCAATGCAGTCCAATGGCCTATAAATACACATGCAATCTTCTATTGACTCGGGCACAGTGGCTCACAGGGCTCTTATTTGTGATGAGAGAAAACGACTGTTGCATTAATGTAGCGGTAATGTAGTGTGAAATGCAAACTCACTCGCAACAGGTACACATCATGCCTGTAGATTCAATTCAGCCACATCCTATAGTGTAAAACACTGATTCAAATTTATGAAGCCTGTAGTGGAATTTTCCCATAACAACACGCAAACAATAAATGCAAAGAGCACTGTAGGTGACTATCACTCTTCTGTTGTGTTTTCAGCTTAAAAAAACACACAGCTAAATGATAAACAGAGTAGCAAGCATCCACCTCTAACGACAACTGTTCCTCTCCGTGGCTCCTATGGAAAATCCAATTTTACACACGGCGGCCTTTCTAGATTACTTTCTATTTCCTTCACCCAATTTTTATGAAGACATTGTGATTTTATTAAGCAGTAAATACAGTTGTGCGTCGGATCGTATGCAAACACACACATAAAGATTCGTCAGGAGCTGGAGGGGACTCTTATATATTAGATCAGGGCGCTTTGTGCGAGCTGTTGCAGAATATTGAATCTTCTCTGTGTCATAACTCCCCATTGCTTCTGTTGCCGCCACCTCCGTCTTTGTGAGTGAGCTCTGATAAAATTGTGTCTCGTCATTGAGTGTGTATGACATTCAGAAACGCAAACTCTATTATTTACAACGTGAGGAGGAGTCCATGAGGGAGATTAGCTTTCACTTTTCACACAATGATATGTAATCTTTTTTTTTTACACGGCAGAACCCCGTAACATCATGTTTGGTCAAAAAATTGTTGGTGTCTTTTGGGGGGTATTTTTATCATGTGAATAAATATTGTGAGCCAGTTTGATTGTTTTAACAAGAAAATATCCAAAACCATATGAGAAACCACAGCTTTGAAATTTTGAAGTAATTTTTCTCAGTTTCACACTCTGGCAAGTTAAGGTCTTTTGCCTTTGTAGGGCAGAATATTATACCTAAACCCAAGAAAACAGAACAGAAGCAAGGTGGAAAACCTGTGGGTGGAGGTAAGTCACATGAGGGTCCTTCTGGTCAGGCCTTACACTGTATATAAAAGGACATAGCTAAGCAACTAGGACTATGTCTCAAATAGGAAGTAAGCATGGGGGCACTTCAAGCTTCATTCATTGACTTTACATTGAAAAGTAATCACCCCTCTCTCCGTAACTGCTGCAGTAAGCCTTATCATTTTGTTTTGGAAAATGTTAACCTTTTTTTTTTTTTTTTTTAAAGTTTCACTTTTGTTTTGTTGATGCTCTGAACAACAAAACACTTCCCCTTCACTTCCCGTTCAGAGCACCATTATAACATGGTGTGTATATCTACGCACTGTTCTGGAGCTAATCTGAAGGCCACATGAAGTTTGGAGGTCTGTAGTGATTGACTCTGTAGAAAGTTGGCGACCTCGGCCCACTATGCGCCTCAGAATCCGCTAACCCCAACCTGTCAGTTTATGTGGTTTATTACTTCGTGGCTGAGTTGCTGTCGTTCCCAATCGCTTCCACTTTGTTATAATCCCACTGACAGTTGACTGTGGAATATTTAGGAGGGAGGAAATTTCCCGACTGGACTTGTTGCACAGGTGGCATCCTATCACAGTACCACACTGGAATTCACTGAGCTCCTGAGAGCGACACATTCTTTCACAAATGTTTGTAGAAACAGTCTGCAGGCCTCCGGGCTTGGTTTTATGCACCTGAGGCCATGAAATGCCTCTCATCCCTAACCTCCCTAACCTGCTTTCGTTCGTTCCAATCTAAAAGACAGGCTGGCAACTATGGCAAGCGAGCTCTCCCGATTCTGGGAGCCAATCAGAGAGCGGGGAGGGGTGGAAAGATGGTGACGCGTACTACGTGACAAACAGAGGTTTGTAGTTTGAACTGACAACTGACATGATTGGCTATGGGCTACGTATACGCCAAATGACAGACATTCGTAACGCCCAATAAACGGCCGTTGGCGATCGTAAACCACACCTCCACTACGAGATATTTCGAAGGTGGCTCCCAGACCATATCTCATTTGTGATATGGTCAGGTGTAAACCAGGGAATCTCATCCCTATCCTGCAGCCAGATACATCTCATGAATGATGTGTGTGAGAGTGTTGGAGGTGGTTGGAGGGGCCGATGGCGCAGATTGGCAGCCTCGCTTCCGTCAGTCTGCCCCAGGGCAGCTGTGGCTACAAAAGAAGCTTACCACCACCAAGTGTGGAGTGAATGAACAATGAACTGTAAAGCTCTTTGGGTGTCATGGAAGGCGCTATATAAATGCAATTAACCCATCAATTAATCAGTCTCATCTGGTTATTCTTGTACAGTGTTGGGGAAAATACATATTCAGCATACTAATGTTGAATACCTCTTTTCAATACTGAATACATGTTAATGCATGTATTCAGTATTTTGTAACTAAATACATTTTCAAAGTATTCTTCCCATCACAGTTCTTGTAGCAGTTATTGTGATGTAATCAAAGATACGGCATCCTTTTTTAGCTTTGTGATATTACCTCAGCCCTACTTCAATAGAATGAAGTCATACAGAAGAACAAGTGCAAATAGAAGCTAGTTGGAAGTAGCGGTGACGTACGTGATGTATACTGAGTGGACAAACATCACAAGTGTAGTTTTATGTCCTTTTGGATTACACTGACATTATGGCATAGCTTGTTGATTCAGTGATGTCAAATTAATATGTCTTGTTTAAATATAGAATACAAGGAAAGAGAAAAGAACATTATCATAATAAAACACTGGGAATGTACGTCAATGATGTGTGCCAAAGGGTGCCAAATGGGAGAAGGATTTATCCAACTTGGAAAGAAATTCTGTATATTCTGTATATTGTGACTCTGGGTATCTGTAACAGTGAGTATCATTGACTGTAAAAAGATAAGTCTGAGTGTCTCCACGTATGCCCTACATTAAGCTTTTCCTTGCTATTTCTCTGCTCTTACTTTTTTTTTTCCCCCGATATTACATTGGATTGCCAGTGCCTTAAAGGAGCATTGTGTAACTTTTCTGTGGTCCGTCAAATGCTTTTCTCCATGGAGATGTTATTGCTTTGGAACACTGGACAGTTGCATAATTATTAAACCAACACTACAGACATGTTAAGTATTTAATTAATCTAGTGAATTTTGGGTGGGTGACAGGAGAAGTTACACCAAAGGTCATGTTCAAATGTCTAAAATGAAAAGAGCTACACAAAAAATGATATGTTTGAAAAAAGGCTTAATTATAATTGTTGTATAACTGATTTTTGAAAATAATTTCTGGATTTTGCTACAAAGGACACCACAGGACAGAAAAAAGGCGTTACACCCCCAGATGCCAAGTAAACATTTATACTCACACACAGGCCTGAAGCATACCTGGATCTGCAGTCATCATATTTTTCTCAGTAATTAGCCACATTAACGTTTGTGTCTGTGGTGAGAGAGCTCCATTTTAGCATTCACAAACAGGTTTCTTTGTTAAAGGTCCCATGGCATGAAATTTTCACTTTCTGAGGTTTTTGAACGTTAATGTGAGCTCCCCTACCCTGTTTAGGCCCCCCCCATGACTAAAATTTGCGAAATGTCTAAACTGAGCATTTGCGATCCTTTTCTGCGTTAGAAAAAAACACAGCTCAAACGGGCGATTCTGAACAAGGCACCTTATTGACGTCAGATCGAAAAATGCAGTTCCACCCCCGTCTGTCTGTACTCAGCGTCTCTGTAAATCACGCCCAGAGAGTTTGGACTGCGAATGCGCTAGGCAATGCGAAATGCGTTTTTTTATTTGCCTGGAGGCACGTCCGAGTGTTTCTAGGCTCGGAAGTCCTTTATCTGAGCCTCTGGACCTTTGAACAGCAGTGGTTTAATTTTATTTTCTGTGGAAATGTGTTTATTTTTCAATGGAACGCTTCTCATCTCTTCTCCGCGCAAAAACGCGGAAATGGATCAGCTGAGAGCTGAGAGCGGAGAGTTTGGCCACGCCCCCACCCTCTACTATAGGCCATCTCTGTCCTCCTCATTTGCATTCAAGCAACAAGTCCCATAATGGCCTGCTCAGAGAGAGAAAAATTACTCTTTCTCATCTTATCTCTGTTTCTCATGCACTGAGTGTTGATTTTGAAGGATTCATTTACTGTATTAGGGAACCATTAAGGAGCCATATAAAAGCATCAAGAAGTACCATGTCATGGGATCTTTAAAACATTTGCTCCTCTGGCATTATGCTGAGTCACAAAAGAAAAGAAAGACTGAGGAAAGAGACTTGGGAACAGTTTGCAACAGTCTGGCTCACATTCAGATGGGCTGCCTGGTGCCCCCCTGTCCTCACTGCCTTCAGAAGAACCACCCCTCCAAAGAACATGGGCACATTTAAGTCACATATGCCTAGGTGACACCAAAAAGATATACCACATATTCCACAGTATGACATTAAACAGCTCTAACAGAAATTGGTCCACCCAAAGGAGAAAACACCGAGCCACAAACAAAGCAATGTGGTCTACTCCATTCAGTGTAGTGAAGACTGCAGTGAGCGCTACACTGGAGAAACGTGAAAAGTCCCTCAGTCGTCCAGGTAGAATCCATGATAACAGGAGAAGTTCAATTTGTCAACTGGACCAAGTTTGTTTGGTTGAAAACGTTTCGCCGCTCATCCGAGAGGCTTCGTCAGCTCTAATAAGAATACTGGTAAGACACTTGCTTATATCTTGCTGTAGGGAGGAGCTACCTAGCTAACTACTTTCCGGAACTATCTCATTGGTTTCGGTCTTTTGTTTCTCTGGCGTCTAGCTTAACGATCCCTATTCATCCCTACACGCCTGCTTTTTCACACCTCTGGCCCTGACCTGGCTAACCCTATTGTTTCCCTGTTTGTTTGATCTAGGCTTAATAATGGAATTGTAGATGGGATGCAAATTATATCTTACGCCACCATTTCTGTTCAGAGAAGGATTCTCTTTTTTGACAAAAATAGCCTCTTTAACTCCCCTCTCAAACCAATTCTTTTCCCTGGCTAAGATCTGAACCTCACTGTCCTCAAAAGAATGTCCCGTACACTGGAGAAACAAAACAGCCACTTCACAAGAGGATGTACCAACACACGGGCATGCCAGAGTGGACCCCAATCTGCCGTAATCTCCACCTAAAAGCCACGGGCCACTCCTTTGAGGACAGTGAGGTACAGATCTTAGCCAGAGAAAAGAACTGGTTTGAGAGGGGAGTTAAAGAGGCGATTTTTGTCAAGAAAGAGAATCCTTCCTTGAACAGAAATGGAGGTCTCACATATCATTTGTCTCCCATCTATAGCTCTATCCTCAAACTTAAATCAAAACAAACAAAGAAAACAATAGGACTAGTCAGGTCAGGTCCAGAGGTGTGAAAACACCCATTATGGCCCTGAATGGTTCTGCTCACAAGACCCCACACTCCACTCCCACTGCATATTTAATAGGCCCACCTAAGTAACAGAAACTGTAAACAAATGAGTGTGGCAGTCTCAGAGTAATTTCACTGTAGTTAGCTCCTCCCTTCAGGCAGATATGTGACGTACCACGGACTTTGAGTCCTCATGTCAGCATTACAGATTCTGAGTTGAGATCATGAAGAAGCCTCTCCATGTTTCAAATAACAGCATTAGTGACGTTAAAAGCATACATTTTTAATTTCAAATTGGCTTATTTTTTCGGAAAGAAACAGGGCATGTATAAATCAACATATTTTCCCAAGCTCGCGCGCCCGCCAATCCCGTTGCGAGGAGCGCAGAAGGGGGATTCCCCTGTACACCGATCAGCTGTGAGGAGCTCCTGCATATGTAAGCGGCACTGCGAGACAATAAGGACATGAAAATTGACTTTTAACTTCTACTTGGACACATGACACGTTCGGGAGACCTTCGGGACAGGTTCAGGACACGTCCATTTCTCCGGAGCTCGTGTACAGAGTGCGAGTTAGCTCCGAAACACACGATACGCGTTTACATGTGGAGATACGCCGAAAACACTGCAACATGGGGTGAGTCATAATTATGATCATATTTCTGTATGAAATGAACTGTATAGACTTTAGGACATGTTTAAGCTTAGGCTTTTTTTTTTAAGCTTAGGCTTTTAGCCTTTATTGGTCTCACACACAATGACACACAGTGACACACGGGAGAAATTTGACTTCTGCATTTGACCCATCCTTTTCAGGAGCAGTGAGCAGCCATCTTTTTCGGCGCCCGGGGGGCAGTACCGTGAAGGGTCTTGCCCAAGGACCCACACTGGTTAGTTTAAATACTAATTCAGCTTTCGTGTGACGATCATCTGTGCGGGACCGCGGCTGCTCACTGCATATTGTGGATCTCCATTCACAATGCGGCTAAGCATATATATATATATATATATATATATATATATATATATATATATATATATATATATATATATATATATATATATATATATACAGCATGTATGTATTTATTGTTATTTATTTATTTAAAGCATAGTATATTATACTATGCTATATTATGTGCAATACCTGTACCTTGGCATTTTATTACATATTTTATTATTAAATTATTGAATGATTCTGACCTGCCTGGACATTAACACACCACAGTGATAGTCATGATGGGGGAGGGCTTAGCTTAATGTCATGCAAATTAGGCAAGGAGGGCTGAAGAGAGCAAAACTTTACGAGCTTTTGAAAATCTGCTGTACATGCTTTCAAATAGTGACAACTTCAGATTTTCATGTGTAAAACATCATTGGAAAGCTTAGAATCTGTACTTTCAGAATCTGTGAATAAGTCAAAATGCCTCCGGGATCATATGTGTCCTGAAATGCAGCGGTCGGTCATAGAGGCAGTGCCCACCAGTGTCTAACCAGAGCTGAAGAAGCAGCTTGGATGAGCTGCGAAATGTATTCCACCAAATAAACTTTTGTCCAGTTGACAAATTCAATTTCTCCTTTTGCCACAGCTCTATTTAATATTTATTCAATTACATGTAGTTTTATAACTCAAAAATACCTAGAAAAACAAACTCTGACCGGCCTGCGAAAGGTTGCTTGGAATTAAGAAAATAAAAGCTACTTTCAAAATTGTACATAATGCATTTGTACTGATGATCATCTGTCGGACGTGCTTCACATCTCCACCTCAAACATGAACCTGACTTTGATGCACTTGTTAAAGCTCAACAGAGGCGAGATTTCTCTCACTGATCATGAAAAAAAAAACAAAAAAACCCTAAACATGCTAACCCTGACTTTTTTTCTACACAGTTTGGCAGCTGGACAAAAAAGTTTTGTGACATATGTTGTATTTTATTATTTGGCAAACAAAGACATTGTGGTGTCTTAATACAAAGTTAAGAAAGTTAAACTCAGAAAGCATTGTGGGGTTAATGTGACTGAAAAAGAGTTACAAATGTTTCACGTTTACCATTGTTTTGAATTATTTTACTGAATAAATTCAGTTTTTGTAAAACCTCACTCTCTCATTACTTAAAGATCCCATGACATGGTACTTCTTGATGCTTTTATATGGCTCCTTAATGGTTCCCTAATACTGTAAATGAATCCTTCAAAATCAAGATTCAGTGCATGAGAAACAGAGATAAGATGAGAAAGAGTATTTTTTTCTCTCTCTGAACAGGCCATAATGGGCGTTGTTGCTTGAATGCAAATGAGGAGAAAAGAGCTGGCCTATAGTAGAGGGTGGGGGCGTGGCCAAACTCTCCGCTCTCGCTCTGAGCTCTCAGCTGATCCATTTCCGTGTTTTTGCATGGGGGGAGAGATTTGAAGCGTTCCATTGAAAAATAAACACATTTCCACATTAAATAAAATTAAACCACTGCTGTTCAAAGGTCCAGAGGCTCAGATAAAGGACTTCCGAGCCTAGAAACACTCGGACGTGCCTCCAGGCAAATAAAAAAACGCATTTCGCATTGCCTAGCGCATTCGCAGTCCAAACTCTCTGGGCGTGATTTACAGAGACGCTGAGTACAGACAGACGGGGGTGGAACTGCATTTGCATTTCTTTTTTCGATCTGACGTCAATAAGGTGCCTTGTTCAAAATCGCCCGTTTGAGCTCCGATGTTTTGTAACGCAGAAAAGGATCGCAAATGCTCAGTTTAGACATTTCGCAATTTTTAACCATGAAACGGGGGGGCCTAAACAGGGTAGGGGAGCTCACATTAACGTTCAGAAACCTCAGAAAGTGAAAATTTCATGCCATGGGACCTTTAATAATAACACAGAACTTATCAGCCTCTGTAAACAAGGCCATTTACTGATTTCAACGTAGAAATAAAATTAAGAACCAGAGTAGACTTCAAACTTTTGGCCTTCCACAATATTTTCTGCTTCTCATTTGGCCCCTGGGGAAAAATAATTGCCCACCCCTGGTCTAGACAGATCTCCATGGAAACCAGAACCATAATGCACGGAAATGTAAAGTATCTTGCAATAATGTGCTGGTATCAGATAATTATATCACAACCCAGACACCTAATTTGCTCCTCACTTTTTTCCATGTAGACATTTACTTTGAAAATCCGCTTACGTCAGTAGCTTAGTTTGGCCTGGAGAGTTCTATCGTGTAAGAGAGCAGGTAAGGTGAACAATGAAAGCCCTCTCCTGTGTAAGTCTTCAATCATAGTGACAATTTGTTTTGTACCAGACAGACCTGCTATCAGCCCACTGAGTCTCTATGGGAAATGCACTATTCAAACACATGGCTTTCTCTGCCTTTGAGTTTTAAATGTTCTGACAGCATTGTAACCCTTTGTTTCGGTCAGAGTGGTGTTCATTAAAGAGTAACTGCTAACCTGCAACATTTAGATCATCATGTTACCTTCTTTATTGTTTTGAAAGTGCTATATTTCGGGGAAAACTTGATAACAAAATTTGATTTTTCAGATCTTTGTTATAATGTTTCCTCATCACAAACATACCTAGAGTTGTGTTGTTTCATTCACACATGTGAACACACAAACCCTGCATATATAGTTTAGTTCTTCTCTCAAACAAAAAACACTCTGTTCCACCTTGTGATATCATTCGGTAATACACGAAGTGCTCTATTATGTTTTTAAACTCCATACAACTTCACTAAAGCCATTTGAATTATTTCAGCCCTGGAATGACCAATCTCTATTAACTCATTCAGTGCCGGAGACGTCTATTGACGTCCCCTCGAATCCAACCGTTGAGTGCCGTGACGTCTATAGACGTCAATTGCTTTTTTCAGCGGGGGTTGCTAGGTTACGGCCTGGAGCAACTTTTGAGGTGTAATTCACATCTCTCAACCTGTAGATGGTGATGTTGTATCATTATTAGCCGATCAGAGCCGGGGAAGAAAGGAGGAGTGCAGCGTGTGTATGGTGTATTGGCCAGAGTAGTAAGATGGCGAGGCCAGAGAACCCGGAAAAGCAGATAACTGTTGATCAGCGCCTATGGAGCGATCAGATTGCTCTTGGGACCCAGGATCCTGGATCAGAGGATCGCAGAGACAAGCCGGATCAAGCAGCGAGGTCTGAGCAGAGATCTACTGTGCCCGAGGAGGGGGCGTGTCGTGTGTGCGCTGCACGGACCAGGGAGTCTCCTCAGAACTACGACAGCTCCAAAGAAGAAGTTTACTGACTTGGAGCAGTGATACTGCTGTATGGTAATTGTAATGAATGAAGTTGTGTGTGTGTGTGTGTGTGTGCGTGTGTGTGTGTGTGCGTGTGTGCGTGTGTGCGTGCGCGTGTGTAGCTGTGTGTGTGTAAAGGTTTATGCATGGGCTTGTGTGTATGTACATATATATGTGTGTGTGTGTGTGTGTGTGTGTGTATTAGTTTTTATTATGGGTCTGTACTCTGGGCCTCAGACAAATCCTCAACAAAGTTCTATTTTATAGGAAAAGATATTATATCCTGTAAACATCTCTTGGCACTATTGATTTGAACGAATTTTCAATTCACAGAGCCTTATATTCTTATATTTGTAAATAAAAAATGTACTTTGTCATCAAAAATCTCTTTCTCTGTTATTTTAGATGTTTGAGGTGTCACTAAATCAATAAATATTGATGTCAAAGTCACTGATCTGCTCGAAATCCTTCTCTGAACTAAACGCTCGTTTTCTCCATTTCTTGCTCAAAAACCAGTGTTTTTGCTGAAACTTCCCTATGTTCTACTATCAGTTATTTGAGAACCGAAAAGGTTAGAAACATAATTTTTTTTCCAGGTGAAAGAAGAGAGTCGACACTTTATTTTGATGTGTCCCATGTTTATATAGTCAAAGAACTCAGTATTCTGTTGGTCTTGGAAAATCAGTGAAATTCTACTGAAACCTGTGGCAGTCTGAGGGATACAATTCTGAAAACAGGCCGGCACTGAATGAGTTAAACAAAAGGTGAAAGGTAGCTGTTAACTTGAAAACTACCACTTCATGACATCACAAGTTAGAATTGAGCATTTTGAACTTTGGAGATGTAGACAGACTAATAATGAAGGATTACTCAAACGTGTGAATGAAACAAAACACAACTCCAGGTCTGTTTTTGATGAGATAACAACATTATAACATGACTTAAAGATCACAAGCGTCCACTTTGTGTAATCTAAGACCTTTAAAGATCCCATGACATGGTACTTCTTGATGCTTTTATATGGCTCCTTAATGGTTCCCTAATACTGTAAATGAATCCTTCTTCAAAATCAACACTCAGTGCATGAGAAACAGAGAGAAGATGAGAAAGAGTATTTTTTCTCCCTCAGAACAGGTCATAATGGGCGTTGTTGCTTGAATGCAAATGAGGAGAAAAGAGCTGGCCTATAGTAGAGGGTGGGGGTGTAGCCAAACTCTCCGCTCTCCGCTCTAGCTCTCAGCTGATCCATTTCCGTGTTTTTGCACGGGGGGAGAGATTTGAAGCGTTCCATTGAAAAATAAACACATTTCCACAGAAAATAAAATTAAACCACTGCTGTTCAAAGGTCCAGAGGCTCAGATAAAGGACTTCCGAGCCTAGAAACACTCGGACGTGCCTCCAGGCAAATAAAAAAACGCATTTCGCATTGCCTAGCGCATTCGCAGTCCAAACTCTCTGGGCGTGATTTACAGAGACGCTGAGTACAGACAGACGGGGGTGGAACTGCATTTGCATTTCTTTTTTCGATCTGACGTCAATAAGGTGCCTTGTTCAAAATTGCCCGTTTGAGCTCCGATTTTTTGTAACGCAGAAAAGGATCGCAAATGCTCAGTTTAGACATTTCGCAACTTTTAACCATGGGGGGGGCTAAACAGGGTAGGGGAGCTCACATTAACGTTCAAAAATCTCAGAAAGTGAAAATTTCATGCCATGGGACCTTTAAAATGAGTCCCCACATTGGCTTCGGACATGTAAATACACAGTAAAAGAACCAGTCTTTTGAATGGCTCTTAACGGGATCTGAATATTTTGTATTCAGCCCCTACTACATTTTACATACAAATTACACCACCAACTAAATAGCTGTAACCATTGTGAACTTCGCCTGGCTGTATTGTGAAAAGTTCAGGACAAAATGTTCTGAACTTTGAAGATCACAACTTTAAAGATCACAACTTTGAAGATCACAACTTTAAATGTGGTGTGACAAAAACTGCAGAAAGACTTGGAACTGAAAATGTAATCAGAAGCAAACGAGCACTGGATTGGTGCGTAATAAGCGTTTTTAGTTTGGTAGTTTGTTAGTTTTAGTTACTGATTTCCTTGATTTGAAATTTCAGCTGTTAATTGTTCTCAGAATCCCCTTGGCACATTGCAAGTTTTTCGTTTCTATGGCATCAGTTGGTGTTTGTCAGAAGACCAACATTATTTTAAGTCAGTCAGAGTCAAAGATTTTGTAACTATAAAAGTCAGGTATAATGTTTCTGCATTATGTACAATATTTACATTAAAGGGCCCATATTACACTATTTCCTGATCTGTTATAATGTTGTTGGTTTTTATTTTATTTTATTATTATTATTTAGCCCTGGAATTGCCAACCTCTTTGAAATCAAAGGCAAAACATAGCTAATAAATTGTAAACTACCACTTCATGACATCATAGGGTGGAAGAGAGCAATTTGATCTTTGGAGAAATAGGCAGACTAAGGCTACGTTCAGACTGCAGGACTTAAAGCTCAATTTGGATTTTTTTGCAAGGTCGTTCACATTTCCAGTTAAATGCGACTTGTGTGTGATCTCCAGTGGGAACTTTAAAGGAAAAGTAAAGTTTTTTACAATTTGAGCCTTATTTCGGTAATAAAACAAGTTCTTTTACTCACCCATATCACTTTGGTGTCATATGGAGCATTTCCGGAGATGTTTTAGATTAGCATTAGGCTAACGCCGTTAGCCTAGCGCGACTAATAGCCATAGCTCAGGGCATTCCCCGAGCATGTAATATGCCCCGTGCGGGCTCCAAATAACACAAGCTTTAGCACTTTTCAAATCATAGAAGCTCGATGTCTTTAGTCTACGATTTCGTTTGGTCAAAAGTGGCCTGTAATCCGAGATTTAGCCATAGTTTCGAGTAGATGAGGACGCCAGTGCCCATGCGCAGAGTGTGCTCTCAGCTCCCGGGACCCAAACATGGAACGCATAGCTGTAAACTATGGATAAATCTCGGATTACAGGCCACTTTTGATTCAAACGAAATCGTAGACTAAAGACATCGAGCTTCTATGATTTGAAAAGTGCTAAAGTTTGTGTTATTTGGAGCCCGCACGGGGCATATTACATGCTCGGGGAATGCCCCGAGCTATGGCTATAAGTCGCGCTAGGCTAACGGCGTTAGCCTAACGCTAATCTAAAACATCTCCGGAAATCCTCCATATGACACCAAAGTGATATGGGTGAGTAAAACAACTTGTTTTATTACCGAAATAAGGCTCAAATTGTAAAAAACGTTACTTTTCCTTTAAACGCCTCAAAAGTGTCCCGCATGCGCCTTGGAGGACACGACGATGTCACACGCAGCGAGCGTGCTCAGTGTTTAAGGAAGTAGCTTAAACATGGACGCTAGCATTGAGCGCCTGGCGATTTTAAATTTGCTGTCGTACCAGAGCCAGAACACGTACAACTTATTTGTTTTAGGGAGGAGATTGAGAAGGAGAAGGACAAGGTTTTTGGCCACGGTGTTTTGTGGGGCAGTGGCAGCAGCGTCCGTAGATAGAAACGTGTGGGTGCGGAGTCACAGCCAAGAGTGGTGAGATTATTATGTGCTTCGCTGCTTCATTGTCATGGAGTTCATACATAATTTTCATATGACAAGAAGAACATTTGTGTACATTTGTGAACTCCTACTTGTACCACTCTTGTGTGAAGAAACACGACTTCAGTATGAATGGCCAGGTCGGATGAATGCGACCTGGCTGTTCAGACTGAAGTAGCATGTCAAAACTTCGGATATGTATTGGTTTTAGGACCACATATCCAAATGGCCTGGGTGGCATTTGGAAAAATCAGATCTGTGTCATTCAGACTGTCATTAAAAGATCAGATATAGGTTGCATGGGGCGAAAAAAATCAGATTTGGGTCACTTCAGGCTGCAGTCTGAACGTAGCCTAATAAACCAGGTTTACTCAAGCATGTGTGAATGACACAAAACGCAGCTCCAGGTATGTTTTGATGAGCATTCTAACATAGCTTAAAGCTCACAAGAGTCAATTTCACATAATACAGGGTATATTGCTTAAGCAGGAAGTGCGCTTAAGCATGCCATTTGTTGTTAGATTTACTGTGATGGCAAAACTCCGATCTGGCCTCCAAAAGTCATCAAAAGTGCTTGTAAACATATCAGGGTAAAACAGGACACTTGGAATGCATATGGTAGGTGAAGAATCAATCACTTAAAACCAGTGCAAATCATTTTTCATGTTTTTAAGACCCCTACAATCTTCTAATAAATACAAACAAGAACATTTAGTATTGATATAATAAACTGATTAGGCTTCTGAAGAAACACAGGTATACAATATTAACCATATGCAGCAGTTAATGGGTGTGTGGACCAATCACAGAGCAACATTGAGGTTTGTGTGGAAGCCAAAGGTCACACGCTTAAATAAACCAAAACAAACATGGCGACAATACAGACTTTTTAATCTGTGAAGAACAAAAGGTAGAAGGAAAGAGCTTTTTGCAATTGTGGACAGGGAGATGTCTGTGTTTTCTCTCAAATGGAAGTAAAAAATGTTCTGTTTTTGCGACCCTTCGACCGGTCAGATTCAAGTAGTCGCACCATGTTTTCCAGTCTGCGGTGAGCCAGGTTAACACAATATAGGAGGTGCTCAGAATGTGAGACAATGCTTAGAGGGTGCAGAAGGCTGATTTAAGACAGAAAAAGTGCATAAACAATAAATATTATGAGTGCTTTACATTTACAGCATTTCCCTGTCATCCATCTCGCCCTGAGTACGTGCAGAATAATTGTCACAGGACATCGTGTTGTATTGATAGAAAGCATATTTTGCTGATGCCTAAGCTGGCCGCCCCATATAACTTGAAATACAGAGCTCAGTGGTCTGTGTTGACACTGTCTTTATGGCCCGCAATAAAACATTAACATCTTTGTCAACCGTCCCTACCCAACCAAAATCCAGCGCACGCCATAACAACAGTGAGCAGCGGGCCTGAGCTGTTCAGCCTGAAAAGAAAAGAAAAAAAAAGAAATGCGCTAACGTTGCAAGAAGCTTATTTATCTTGGCTAGTCTGCGCCGCGGGCTGGGGAAAGGCAAAGCACTTAATGGCAAACAAGTGACATCTTTTTCAAATGATTCAACAGTCATCTAAAAGCAGAGCTGACCAGTGGCCTGTGGCGATAGTTAGTGTCTGAGTGACTTATAGAGGCATGTCAGTGGACCCACGGAGGGCGAGCGCGATCTCAGCATAAATTTACGACTACAAAAATAACCAAATCTGTGGAAAAACAAACAGGGCAGCAAGAACGAATCCACTCAAGTGTTAAGTGCACACTCCAAAACACAAAACTGTATTAGCATTTGATACAAGTGGAAATAACACAGTGTGCAGATGTAATGTGTGGAAATGTGGCACGGCGATTGGCAATCAGTCGAGTAGGGTTGTGAAAAGTATTGAAAATCAGATCTAATCAGAACTAATCGATACTAAAACTAGTATCAAAGCTAGATACAGTGGTACCTCACCTTACGAAAGACCCAACAAACGAAAATTTCAAGTTACGAAACGCCTTCACGTTAAATTTTGGTCTCTAGATACGAAAGAAAATTCAAGTTACGAAACGCGAAATCTCAAAAATTCCAATAATGCGCACTCAGCCACACACATTATACGCTTTTCTCAGACTGGATTTAAACTTCTCACATTTCTCTCTCATTTAAACACTCAAACTTTCATAGATTTTCAACAAAATGTATTAATAGTGAAGCGTGGGGGAAAGGGGGAGGGCGGAGAAGTGCGGACCCGTGCTCAAACCATGCCAGGTCTAAACCAGGTCTAAACCAGGTCTAGACCACCTCTTGCATGCGTTCGTTCATGCGCTCAGACTGCGTGTGGTCCCCCTCGCTGCTCGCCTCAGCCGTGACTCGAAACGAAACCAGGAAATAGACCTGCATGCGGTGGTTTAGACCTGGTTCAGACCTGGTTTAGACCTGGTTCAGACCTGGTTTAGACCTGGTTCAGACCTGGTTTAGACCTGGCACGGTTTGAGCACGGGTCTCTGCTCGCAGCCCCGCGCCGGGTCATGCTGCGCTATCACATGTGTCCGCACACCGCCCTCCCCCTTCCCCCTCACGCACGCAGTCGCTGCTCGCCTCAGCCTCGTGAGGTACACCGGTGCTGCTTGGTCTAGACCTGGTTTAGTCCACGTTTAGTCCTGGGTCTACAGTCTCTACGCAGGACACAATGTTACACTATAAAAAAATGTTACACTATAAAAAAAAAACTTGGAACGGGGCTTTGGAACAAATCAGGCTTTTTCCATTGAAATAGCTACTCAACTTACGAAAAATTCACCTTACGAAACCACTTCTGGAACGAATTAATTTCGTAAGGCGAGGTACCACTGTACTAATTTGAGCAGGAATCGATATTAAAATAGTCACACGGGACAGAAATGAACCTTTTCTGAATACCTTTAGAATGATTTTGAGCTGTATCAGAACAAGTGCAACATCACATAGACTAGTATACGCCCACGGACCACTATGGAACCTACCTGGACGTCTGGACGTCTGAGGGATATAAGACCACATACTAAACAAATGTAGTATTATTTAATGTGGAAACTCATATTCTCTTTGTCTAAATAAAGCTTATAATTGTAATTGTAGGGACTGCAGATGGAAATTAGCTATTTAGCTATAATCTGGTGCAGAACATCTCTGTTTTTATGAACTTAATGTCTCTGTACATTGTCCCTTCAAATAAAGGCTAAACTAAACTAAAACTAGTATCTGAATCTGTATTGAGTATCAAGTCTATTCCTTAGTATCAAAATAGAGTTTGGAATTTTAGTATCATGACAACACTAGAGTCTAGGGGGGAAAAAAGGCAAGTTGTCTGCATGGCTAGTATACTTTCTTCTGCATGGGGAAAGTGATCTGGTCCTGGCCTAATGACTTTGTAATCTGTAATTACAGAGTTTGCCATTACTGTAATTGTGTACCTTCACTGTACTATTACCTTCACTCAGTGGTATACATGTCTTAAAGGAAAAGTAACGTTTTTTTACAATTTGAGCCTTATTTCGGTAATAAAACAATTTGTTTTTCTCACCCATATCACTTTGGTGTCATATGGAGCATTTCCGGAGATGTTTTAGATTATAGACTTATGACTTATAGCCATAGCTTGGGGCATTCCCCGAGCATGTAATATGCCCCGTAGCCATAGTTTCGAGTAGATGAGGACGCCAGTGCGCATGTGCGGAGTGTGCTCTCAGCTCCCGGGACCCAAACATGGAACGCAAAGCTGTAAACTATGGATAAATCTCGGATTACAGGCCACTTTTGATTCAAACAAAATCGTAGACTAAGACATCGAGCTTCTATGATTTGAAAAGTGCTAAAGTTTGTGTTATTTGGAGCCCGCACGGGGCATATTACATGCTCGGGGAATGCCCCGAGCTATGGCTATAAGTCGCGCTAGGCTAACGGCGTTAGCCTAACGGCGTTAGCCTAACGCTAATCTAAAACATCTCCGGAAATGCTCCATATGACACCAAAGTGCTATGGGTGAGTAAAACAACTTGTTTTATTACCGAAATAAGGCTCAAATTGTAAAAAAAAACAAAAAAAACAAAAAAAAAACTTTACTTTTCCTTTAAATACAAGACTTTGTGAATTTTGTGAATCATAAAAAAGCAGTAAACAGTCCAATTCTCTGCTTTCTTTTGGTGCTGTAATCAGTGACCTGTTTGACATGTGATGTTGTCCAAAAGAACTCATGTTACAATATTTAGAGTGATATTAGTAAAAAACAAAACAAAACAAAAAAACAAACAAACTGATATACAGCTCAGGAAAAAAATAAATAAAAGACCACTGCAAAATTATCATTTTTTTTCTGATTTTACTACTTTTAGGTATGTGTTTGGGCAAAAGGAACATTTTTGTTTGAGTCTATAAACTACTGACAACATTTCCCCCAAATTCCAAATAAAAATATTATCATTTAGAGCATTTATTTGCAGAAAATGACAAATTGTCAAAATAACAAAAAAGATACATGTTTTCAGACCTCAAACAATGCAAAGAAAAAAGATCAAATTCATTTAAAACAACATAATACTAATGTTTACACTTAAGAAGAGTTCAGAAATCAATATTTGGTGCAATAACCCTTATTTTTAATCACAGCTTTCATGCGTCTTGGCATGCTCTCCACAAGTCTTTCACATTGTTCTTCGGTGACTTTATTCCACTCCTGGTGCAAGAACTGAAGTAGCTCAGCTTTGTGTTTGTGTTGGAATTCAACAGACGCTGGAATGGAATGGCTGTAATACATGTAGAGATGCTGATTTCAGAAAAAAATGCAGTGGTCTCTTATTTTTTTCTAGAGCTGTAGCAAAGGACTATGGTCTACAGTTCTCTCTGCTTCTTTTAGTCATAAAACAATGTAACTTTTAATTAAACATGCATTCACACATGTTTGAGTAACCCTTTATTAGCCTGTCTCCAAAGCTCAAAATGCCCTGTTCCACCTTGTGATGTCATGAAGCTGTAGTTTCCAAGTTAACAGTTACCTTTCACCTTTAGTCCAGACAAGACAGAAATCCTCTAAATGATTCCAGTGAAGGTGTATGAATTATAAAAACACAGTGGATCACTTCCTATATTACCACATATTATCATACAATGGATGGGTTTGTGTGTTTTTGATGAGGAAACAGCATTATAACATAGATCAGAAAATAGAAACAAAAAAAGGGAAACAAAAAAATGGAACAAATAAAGGACCCACCCAGCCAACAAAGGCAAGTGCACTGATATGACGTGCTCAGGTGATACCAAGTGCAAAAACCCAACCAAATCGTTGTATGAATTATTTGCGTTTTGAACATTTAGCTCATGAGGCTGGACAGTGGAGGTGAAAATGTATGCTAGCGGGGACAGCCTATATCTGTGCTATCCCTTATTAATGTCCCTCCACTTTCTATGCATTTTAATAGCTGGCAGTACTGGCAGATATAGTGAAAAATTAACTAGAAGCTTTTTGGCCAGTTGGTGCGCTGCCTACCCACACAATCTGCCACTGGGACAGGGAGCTGCTGCCACTGACCCACTTAATGTTTTAAATCCCCTAGCATGCAACACTCCAGTTGAATAGAAAGCTGAACAGAAAGAGGGCGCTTATCCAAAAATTGTGCCATGTTTTTACAAGTGTGTTTGGTGGGGACTTCAGAGTGGCTTGTGTTACACCTTAGTGGGTTGGGGTTGGGTATGAATCAATGGTGGCCAGAGAGAGGATGTCATGGAGCATTTTGGAGCAAGTCTTTTGTTGTGACAGTGGGAAAAAACATAGCAGGTACTTATAGTGTTTAAACCCCACTCAGTTCAATAAATCAATGGGCTAAATATACAGTAAAGTACAGAGGCAGGATCATTTCCTACAAGTGTAATTTTCAATATATTGGATTTGGCTTGTTAAATATAATGTTTTTTTTCTAATAATTATACTGACAGTGTTAAATTATTTCATATACAGTGGTCCCTGGTTTATCGCGGGGGTTAGGTTCCAGAAATAACCCGTAATGAGTAAAATCCGCAAAGTAGGACAACTTTATATTTTACAATTATTATACATGTTTTAAGGCTGTAAACGCCTTAAAACACTGGAATTAACATTTTCTCACATTTCTCACTCGTTTAAACACTCAAACCTTCGTAGATTTTCAACAAAATGTATTAATAGTGAAGCGTGGGGGCTCCGCCGGGAGCCCAGCTGGACGCACGAGGGGAGCGGAGACATGAGTCACTGGATGCGCAGGAAGCACCGCGCTCATCCAAAGGCACTGCCACGTCCCGGGACGCAACGCGCACCAACCCCTTGGAGAAGTGCGTGTGGTCAAATCCGTGACAGAGCAGCACGACCGGCGCAAGGCCGGGGCTGCGAGCACGAGATCGAACCGCGGCGCCCGGACCATGCCTCCCCCTCAGGACCGCATCCTCGCAGCCCGAGCCACAAACCGAACACGCACAAACGAACGCAAGAGCCGCACGAAACCAGCAAAGAGCCGCACGGAGTGATTTAATCCTGGTGTAGACCTGGTCTAGTCCCGGTTTAGTCCAGGTCTAGACCTGGTCCAGTCCTGGTTTAGTCCTTGCCTGGTTTACACCTGACCATATCACAAGTGAGATACGGTCTGGGAGCCACCTTCAAAATATCTCGTACCAGAGGTGTGGTTTACGATCGCCAACGGCCGTTTATTGGGCGTTACGAATGTCTATCATTTGGCGTATACGTAGCCCATAGCCAATCATGTCAGTTGTCAGTTCAAACTACAAGCTTCCATTTGTCACGTAGTACGCGTCACCGTCTTTCCACCCCTTCCCGCTCTCTGATTGGCTTCCAGAATCAGGAGAGCTCGCTTGCCATAGTCGCCAGGCTGTCTTTCAGATCGGAACGAATGAAAGCAGCCTGGGATTTCCCAGGTTAGTTTAGTTCAGGACCAGTCCAGGTTTAGACCTGGTTTAGACCTGGTCTAGACCTGGTTTAGTTGTGGTCTAGACCTGGTTTAGGTGGTTTTGCACCTTTCTAATATCATTTGCACTTAATGTAATTTACTGTTTACAACTATTGCACTTTACATTTGATATTTTACTGTTATTTTACTCTGGACGTGTGCTGCTGACCTCTTGGCCAGGTCACCCTTGTAAACGACCCTTGTAAACCCTTTTATCTCCATGGAAATTAGACCAAGTTACAGGTCAGATCTATAGAGAGGCAACCTCCTCACAGTCAGAATGCCTGTTTTTCTAGGTATTTATGAGCAATAAAACCACCTGTAATTGAGTAAATGTAAGGTAGAACTGTTTAATATCATATTGTGGAACATTCCAGGCAGAGCAATGACATATCAAGCAGGTGACGGAACCCTAACCAAAACGTTACATTGGGTATTATCCAATATCAGTTTATTAGTTTTCTACCATGTTATAAGATTCCATTATCAAAAACATGCCTGAAGAGGTTTTAGATGTCATACATGCATGTTTCAATAATTTAGCAATCTCTCCTGGGCCTTATTTGAACCCTCTTTATGGTTAGTTATAAGATTCTGTCCAATGCTCAGCTCACAAGCCTACGTCACCCATTCATCCACACGACTGTTGTTCATAAATATACAAAAGCACAATACAAAACAATACAATTAAACTTCTCTAACCATGTGCTGTAGTGTGGTAGCGCTCTGAAGGGGGAGTGACTTAGCACAGAGATCAAAGGGGGGGGGGGGGGGGGGGGACTCAGAGCATCAAAAACAAAAATGAAATCAATATTCAGTGGTACGAATTTAGCATAGTGCAATACTGACGTAACCAGAGAACAAAAAAAATGTAAAAAATCATGGTATATTAGGGTTGTAAAAAAATGAAAAAGTAGGCTATGCTTTAGAAATCTTATGAGACAATTAGCATTATAACTGAACCCCTGTGAAAAATAATGTCTGGTATTGGTATTGGCACTCGGTATCATACACAAAATGAGGTACTCATACTTGTACACTACTCAGTTTTGAAAATAGTGTTATCAGTGCATCTCTAATCATATGTCAAGGAGTGTTTTTGTCATCAATGTGGTATCAGTATAGTTTCATAGAGTTTAAAATGTTTGTCTGGAAACTACACTAAAATAATGCCTCGTAATAAAGACAGAAAAAAGGAAACATCAAATCCCCACAAATAAAATCTGTCAAACATAAGTCCACTTGAGATGATTGTTGCTTCTATACTACTCCAACCAGTCATTCAAAACCACTACAGCAGCTCATTCATGTTATTCAAATGAGAGAGTACAGCTCCATAGCACCTGTATTGTAAATTGTAGTAAATATATCTCTGGTTTGAGCAGACAGAATGAGTGATGGCTCGTGAACAGGCCCTCTTGTGTACTTTTATGTGGAGGTAAGGAGCCGTGGTACTATTGACCCTCTGTGCTGGAGTGTACTCTTCCAACATACTAAACACCTCAGCGCCGTCCCTGTAATTTATGTACCCAGTTATCAGGTGATCATACACAGCTTTGTACAACCAAACGCACACACACAGTTTAGATTTGGGTTGTTAGATTTGGATTATTAGGTTATTTTATTTTGAGTTAGGATGGTTGTTTTTGGGTGCTTTTTTCTTCCTAGTTTCTTCCTTCCTATATCGCGCAATTGACTCCTTTTTTTTTTCTTTCAACCTTTATTTAACTAGGAAAAGTCCCATTGAGATTCAAAGATCTCTTTTTCAAGGGAGTCCTGGCAAAGAGGCCCACACAACACAACCCACAAGACAACAATTAAATATAAAATCAACACAGATAAAATGTTAGCGACACTTAGAAACATTGGCATATCATCGATTGCATTTCCAGGTTCTTCAACAGAGTATTTAAAAAAAAGCCATAGGCACGAGTGTTTGAAGTTTTAAAACTCTCTGCAAAGAATTCCAGTCTGCTGGAGCACGATACTGAAAACACAGTTTTCCTTTCTCTTTTCTCACAGTAAGAAACGTGTAAACATCCTGAGAACGTAAGTTCTGGGGTCCATCAGGCCTACGCTGAAGATACACACTAAGGTATGAAGGAAGCAGCCCAACAACGAGAGTAGAGTTCGCAATGATGGGTCCAAGCACTACAGTTTGTAATAAAGCGCAAAGAGGCATGAAATACTGAATCCAGAGAGTGCAGAGCTTGGGCTGGGGCATGCATATACAAAACATCCCCGTAAACCAGCACAGGGAGGAATGTTGCAGCAACAAGCCTCTTCCTGGCGTTGAATGAAAAAGACACCTTATTTCTGAAGTAAAAACTCAATTTAAGATGCAACTTTCTGACAAGAGTCGATATGAAACTTAAAAGACAGTCCATCATCAATTATGACACCCAAGTATTTAAAAGTATGAAAAACTTCAATAACTGAGCCAGCAGGTGCAACAACTGGAGGAACATTTTGCGTAATCTTACGTCTAGAAAACAGCATTGCTTTGTTTTTGTTTTGTTTTTTTGCATTAAGACAGAGTTTCAATTCTGAGAAGCTGTGGCAAACAGTGTTAAATGCATTTTGCAATTTGTCGATGGCTTCAGTGAGTAAAGATGCAAAACAATATATAATCATGTCATCTCCATAAAAATGGCAATTTGCATTTTTTACATTCTGTCCCACATCATTTATATAATATAGTGAAGAGAAGTGGTCCCAGAATAGACCCTTGTGGTACACCTCGAATAACAGGCAGATCATCTGAACACTGGTCACCACATTTAACCCTTTGAGATCTGTCACAAAGATAATTTGAAATCCATCTGTGCACTTTAAGCCATGTTGTAATGTTGTTTCCTACTCAAAAACAGACCTTGAGTTGTGTTTTGTGTCATTCACACGTTTGAGTAACCCTCTGTATGTCTACATCCCCAAAACTCAAAATGCTCTGTTCCACCTTGTGATGTCATAAAGCAGTAGTTTTCAAGTTACCAGTTACCTTTTATCGTTTGTTAAGTAGAGATAGTAAATTCGAGGCCTGAAATGATCCAAATGATTCTAGTGAAGGTGTGTGGAGTTTAAAAACACAGTGGAGCACTTCCTGTATTACCACATGACATCACAAAGTGGAACAGAGGTTTTTTTTTTAATATGATAGAAGAACTCAGCCTAAATATGCAGCTTTTATGTGTGAATGAAACAAAACAACTCCAGGTCTGTTTGTGATGAGGAAACAACGTTAGAACATAGATCAGAAAGTAGCATAATATGGGCTTTTGGATATTCAAAGTTCAAGTTCAAAGTCAGCTTTATTGTCAATTCTGCCATATGTGTTCAACATACAGTGAATCGAAATTTTGTTTCTCTCTGGCCAGGTAGTGCAAAAAGACAGTGTACAAAATACAATATGAAGACAAAACACAACAAAAAACTATCTAAGACAGAGATCTAAGTTAAAACTAAAGTCTACGGTCTAAAATCTTAAAACAGTGCAACATAATAAATAAACTATACTATATACAGATTTCCAAAGTGTGCAGTGTGCATCAAAAATGTGCAATGGAAGATACAGCAGTGACTTGGTCATGTGCAGTAGAATGTGCATAGGAGTTAAGATAAAATAAAAATAAATGTGCAACAGTAGTAATTCTAGTGCAGTAACAGGAGTAAACAACAGTACTAAAATTCCAGTAGTCAATGTGCAATAACAGTAGTAAACAACAGTGCAACGGGGGTAAAATTCAATAACAGGAGTAAACAACAGTACTAAAAATTCCAGTAGTAAATGTAAGTGTGCAATAACAGTAGTAAACAACAGTGCAACAGGAGTAAAATCCAGTAATAAATGTAAATGTGCAACAGTGCAACAGTAGTCCTTAGCAGCAGTTTTTTTTTTTTTTTTTTTTTTTTTTAAGTGTCTAGAGTGATAGGTCTTTTTATGGAATACAGGTTATGCCAATATGGGGGGTGGGGGGTGGGAGATGGGTAAGGTGGGAGTTCGGGTGTGAGTTCAGCCTCCTGACAGCCTGGTGGATGAAGCTGTTTGAAAGCCTGGTGGAGTGGGCCCGGAGACTCCGGTACCTTCTCCCCGAGGGCAGGAGGCTGAACAGGCTATGTGCGGGGTGGCTCGGGTCACCCACAATGCTGGACGCTCTGCGGGTGAGCCGGGTGTTAAAAATATCTAGGAGGGAGGGGAGAGAGACACCAGCGATCCTCCCAGCTGCATTCACTATGCGCTGCAGAGCTTTCCTGTTCTGTTCAGTGCAGCTCCCGTACCACACAGTGATGCAGCTGGTCAGGACGCTCTCAATGGTGCCTCGGTAGAAGGTGGTCATAATGGGTGGAGGATATTAATTGCTAGCACATAATACATTTGCTGTTTTCAAAATACTATATTTGCCAAAAACAATGTATGAATCTGTTTAAAATGCTTCACTTTAGTGATACTTCATACTGTAAGTTCCCCCTCTTCAGCACGCTATTACATTAGAGTCAGCAAGGATTCCGCTAATGAAACTACTGCACATCGCATCAGGTTTGTGAAGTTGTAGTTTTTTGTACCCTTTTGTGTATGGAAAATTACAGCGCCGGAGCAAAGGTGAAGTAGGCTTGTGGGCTGAGTCTTGGACAGTATCGCAATCCTAACCGTAAGGAGGGTTCAAATAGAGCTCTGGGGACATCGCTTAAAGGAAAAGTAGCGTTTTTTTTACAATTTGAGCCTTATTTCGGTAATAAAACAAGTTGTTTTACTCACCCATATCACTTTGGTGTCATATGGAGCATTTCCGGAGATGTTTTAGATTAGCGTTAGGCTAACGCCGTTAGCCTAGCGCGATTATAGCCATAGCTCGGGGCATTCCCCGAGCATGTAATATGCCCCGTGCGGGCTCCAAATAACACAAACTTTAGCACTTTTCAAATCATAGAAGCTCGATGTCTTTAGTCTACGATTTCGTTTGAATCAAAAGTGGCCTGTAATCCGAGATTTATCCATAGTTTACAGCTATGTGTTCCATGTTTGGGTCCCGGGAGCTGAGAGCAAAAAAGTTACTTTTCCTTTAATCACTGAAACACGCATGGATGACATTTAAAACAACTTTAGGGATGTTTTTGATGAGGGAACAACATTATAACATGGTACAAAGCTAAACTAAGACGATTTTGCATAATACCCACTCTTTAAAATGTAAAAAAAAAAAAGGCTATAAAGAGACAAGTGAAGAGAACACCATGTAAATTACAAGCAAAATCCACACATCAGTACATTTGTGTAACATAGAATGAATGAATGAATGGGGTTTGTATCCTTTTCTAAGTGCTTTTCCATGGTGTCGGTCCAGGTAGGTTTTGTACAGTCCGATATTTTTGTCTGTTTTGCCAACACATGTGAGCCTTTCATCTTTTGCTAACATCTATTCCATTATGAGAGCAACACCTCCATTAGACAGCATTAGATCCATGTTCTCTCATTTGGTCATATTGTGTATTTTGTCTAGTGTTCTGCAAGCTGTACAAAATATAGAATAGACTTCTCTGGCGTTCTCCATCAAAAGTGTGAATAGGCACTTTTCTCCGAGGTAAGGAAAATTATATGTTTTTGTTTTCTTTTTTCCATAGACCAATGTAGTATGGGTTGAAGTAGTATTTTGAATAAGAGATCACAGCCTCGGTGCATGAGCTGAATATGTACCACTAGATGTAGCTGGAGTGCTCAGGTATCACTCCAAGTTTGGCATCTGCAAGTTAGAAAATTTGGCACAAAAATACTGTTTTGCCTGAGATGATGAAGCCTGGCAGATCCTCAACCAGGAGTGGGAAGCAGTTGGTTAAGATTCTGATAATATTTGAGGCAATTTGTGTGGTTTTGTAGGTTATAGCTGCATTTTATATATTAAATGTTGAAAGCGCTGTAGCTGATGTCTTTAAAGGCGTACTATGTAACTTTTTTTGTTGGGGGCCGGCTATGGATATGCCATTGCTCTGCTTGGAATGTTCCACAATATGACATTAAACAGCTCTGCTTTACATTTATTAAATTATAGGTGGTTTTAAAGCTCAAAAATACATAGAAAAACGTGTTCTGACATATCTGTCCACATATCCGTCCTGTAACTTGGTCTGGTTTGGTCTCCATGCAGATAGAAAGGTCATACTGTGAAACATTCCCAACAAAGCAATAGCATCTCCATGGAGACAAGCAGATGACGAACCCTGTACCAGGAAAGTTGCACCTTTAATAAAAATGAAAATCAGATCTAGTCCATTTTGCACATACCTTATACATTCCGAGCATCCTATTATTATATTCACCACTATGGGTTTATAAGCTCTTTTCACATGTTGTCAAGCTAACGATAACTAGCATGCATTTATTTATTGTGCAGCGTTCCTGTGCCTTACAGTGTTGTGTTTTTTAGGCTGTACATACTTATTATTATTATCTTAATTTTTGATGCATGCTCTTTTTTCCAACTGTTTCTGAAACTTGCGTTGTGACACTGCAATTTCCCCATTGTGGGACAAATAAAGGGTTATCTTATCTTATCTTATCTTATCTTATGCTAACGTGCACTTCCTTATTATCTGACAATAAAAACCTCTGTAATTAGCTGCAGACAGTACACGGCGGACTTATTTTGACCTCATGAACTGCTTATACACAATACAGTGGTACCCCACCTTACGAAATTAATTTGTTCCAGAAGTGGTTTCGTAACGTGAAAAATTCGTAAGTTGAGTAGCTATTTCAATGGAAAAAGCCTGATCCGTTCCAAGGTTTTTTTTTTATAGTGTAACTTTTTTTTTTTATAGTGTAACGTTGTGTTCTGTGTCCTGGCGGGCTAAGAGACTAGACCAGGACTAAAAGAGAGTGGAATAAACCAGGTCTGGCCAGAACTAAACCTGGATTGGACCTGTTATTATTATAACATGGCAGTGCCGTTGGAGGAGCGCGGTGCTCGTGTCTCCGCGCTCCTTGCGGTGCAGGGCGGGCTCTGCTTCTATCTGACCTCCAGAGCCGGGGTGCTGACACTGTGAGCTAACAGGCTGAGGAAGGTGCTCTATCAGCGGTGTTGTGAGATGTGTCTATCTTGTGTCTATAGCTCAGTGCAGAAGAGAGAGTCTGTGAGTGTGTGCGCGCGCCGTGTGCGCTGGATGAATGTCTCCTCTGTAGAGGAGACAATAAAGGAGAGGAGACAATAAAGCCCCACTCTGCAGCAAAACTGCCTTTTTTTACTTGCATTCTCCACCACTGTAAGCGTGCGATGTCCACAAGGGAGTTAACCCCGGAGGGAAAGCTATCTCCGGCCATGGAGAAGACGATCTCCCCTGTGTCTCCCAACCACGGTTAGGAGATGAGAGCAGGAATGGATAACAGCGGGCAAGACCGCGGGGTCTCGCTCGGGTCGGGCGCTGGTTCTATGTGACTTCCGGGTCTAGACCAGAACTAAACCAGGTCTAAACCAGGACCGGAGCAGGAATAAATCACCCCGTGCTCGGCCCGCGCATGCTCGGCCCCGAGGAGGAGGCACGGCTGCATCCCGCAGCCCCGGTGTAGCGCGGCCTTGCGCCGTGTCGACGTGATCCTTCGATGTCGGCTCTTCCTATCACTGTGAAGCAGAATTCAAGTGTTGCATTGTTCACTCACTAAGGGAACGTGAGCTGGGTTTAGACCATCGTGAGACAGGTGAGTTTTACCATACTGATGATGTGTTGTGTCTCCCCTCGTTTCGGAGCGTGCATCTGAGCGCGCATTAATTGAATTTTTGAGATTTGTTGTTTTTAAAGTGCTTTATAAATAAAGTTGGATTGGATTGGAGATTTCGCGTTTCGTAACTTGAAATTTCATTCGTATCTAGAGACCAAAATTTGACGTGAAGGCGTTTCGTAACTTGAAATTTTCGTTTGTTGGGTCATTCGTAAGGTGAGGTACCACACCAGATACTGACTGGTTCTGAGTCCCCAGACCCCCAATAAAGCAAAAAAAAAAAAAAAAGCACATTTCGGGGTGGCCTTTTATTGTGGGCAGTCTGGGGCGCATCTGTGCACTGGTCATGATGTCGGATCGGCATCTTGATGTGGCACACCTGTGAGGTGGGGTGGATTGTCTCGGCGGGGCAGAGGTGCTCGCTGTCACACATTTGGACAGATTTGTGAACAATGTTTGAGAGAAATGGTAGTGTTGTGTATCTGGAGTGAATTTTGGATCTTTGGGTCCATCTCAGGACAAACGGGAGCAAAAACAAAAATGTTGCGTTTATATTTTTGTTGAGTGTACTATATTGCACATAATCAATGATCAAAGGAGAACTGCAATATTTTAATCACATATTTAACAGTCCCTTCATTTTTTTTTTAAGTTTGAGAATATACATACTATATTGCACATATTTTTCAGAAAGTTACTCGATAATGAAAAATACAAATACTAATAAACTTGTACTTTTTAATAGAAAAGTAATTTTGTGTGAATAATGTGAATAAGTGAATAATGTTAAAGGTCCTATATTAAGCCTGGAGTTTTTTTTGTTTTTGTTTGTTTGTTTTTTGTTTGTTTGTTTGTTTTCATTCACACATGTTTGAGTAATCCTGCATTATTAGTCTGTTTATCTCCAAAGCTCAAAATGCTCACAAGGTGGAACGGAGTGTTCGGTTTGAGAGAGTCTAAATATGCAGGGCTTGTGTTCAACATGAATGAAATAAAATAGAACTCCAGAAGTGTTTGTGATGAGGGAACAACTTTATAACACAGATAAGAAAATAAAATAATATGGGCCCTTTAAACTCAGCTCTATTCCACAACCTCCACTCCCATAACCAGGCGCTGTCATTTTAAATCTACTCTCCTCAGGTCACACCACTGATTCTGCATGTCACAAGTTGTTGTCTTTGCGAATCCAAAATAGACGTTCTCCCAACACGTCCCCGCACTTCGAACTCCCTATTGCCCCACAGCCCTCCCTCCCTCCCTCTCTCTCTCTCTCTCTTTCTCTCTCTCTCTGCATTGCGTTCAGTCTGCATTATTCACTCAGTACCAGATTGTGCGAAGACAGTCGGGGGCAGCTGGGGGTGTAGAGGGTAACGCTGATTGTAGCGCAATTTCTTCCATTTCAAATCACCGGCTCGGGCTCCTGAAATGTTACAATCACTTAAAGGGCAGGAAAGAGAGTGTGACTTCTGACCTGATTCTGGGCATGTTAGCTTGGTGGCGTTTTTTTGTTGTTGTTTTTTTCTCGTGTATAACTTAAAGTGACACTTGCCCCGAGCACCGTTGGAGGCACAGTTGTACAGTTGCTTGGACAGTTACGCTGGAAACACATATGACAAGAGAGGGGATAGGGAGCGAGGGAGCCGGGTTTAGGGCCGTTTGTCAGGGAGCGGACGGAGCAGTGAGAGCAATGAAAGGAAACGAGAAGGAATAGTGTCAGTTTCATGTGTTGGTATTTCGCTTGAAACACTGGAATGTCGGTAATGTCCTGCCCTTGTGCACTGTGGAGGAGGGACACGTTTTTGACATTAAAGAGTTACCAACATAGAGAAAAATTTGCTTTTTCCCCCCTCTCCTCCTATTTCCTTTTTCTCTTCCTTTCTCTCGCACTGTTTCTCTTCCTTTTTCTCTCTCCCTGCTTTCTCTTTCTTGCTTTGTCTCTCTTTCTGTGTGACCTCATGCACCGTTTGAGAAGGGACACGTTTTTGACATTAAAGGGGTTCTGTGTAACTTTTCTAGGTAAGGTGATGTATACTTTATTGTCCAACACAGAGGAAAGTTGTCTTAGGCACGAACAAAATACAACCAGCCATTGAAATGCAAAATGTACAATCATAAAAAAGGAGTATGAATACATTGGGTGCTGGGTTGTCACTAATAAAAAAAAAATATAAGGTTCCACATTTGTGAATTTACCTTTTTGAAATTCTATGGCAATGTCCAATGTTATCAACAGTGAAAACTGTTTCTTGGGAGAATCTGGGAGAATGACGTCAACACATTCTAGAATCTGAAAACCACCGACAGGCCAAATGGATGTTTTTTGGACACACTCACATTCTTTACTCTTTAGGTTTATTTATGTACAGTAATCCCTCGTTTATCGCGGGGGTTAGGTTCCAGAAATAACCCGCAATAAAAGAAATCCGCGAAGTAGGACAACTTTATATTTTACAATTATTCTACATGTTTTAAGGCTGTAAATGCCTCACCACACACATTATACGCTTTTCTCAGACTGGAATTAACCTTTTCTCACATTTCCCTCTTGTTTAAACACTCAAACTTTCATAGATTTTCAACAAAATGTATTAATAGTGAAGCGTGGGGGGAGACACGGCTCCGGAAACCCCTGCCGGACGTGTGAGGAGCGCGGAGACATGAGTCACTGGATCCGCAGGAAGCACCGCGCTCATCCAACGGCACTGCCACGTCCCGGGACGCGATGCGCACCAACCCCTTGGAGAAGTGCGCGACACGTGCACCCCTCATCGTGGTCAAATCCGTGACAGAGCAACACGACCGGCGCGAGGCCGCGCGTACATCGGGGCTGCGAGCACGAGATCGAACCGCGGCGCCCGGACCCCGTCCTCTCAGCCCGAGCCACAAACCAGCCGCATGAAACCAGCAAAGAGCGGCACGTGGTGGTTTAATCCTGGTTTAGACCTGGTCTAGTCCCGGTTTAGTCCAGGTCTAGACCTGATCCAGTCCTGGTTTAGTCCAGGACCAGTCCAGGTTTAGACCTGGTTTAGACCTGGTCTAGACCTGGTTTAGTTCTGGTCTAGACCTGGTTTAGTCCTGGTCTAGTCCTGGTCTAGTCCTGGTCCCCCCCGCGTCCCCCATCTAGGTCTACAGTCTCTTAGCCAATCAGGACGCAGAACACAATGTTACACTATAAAAAAAAAAAAAATCGAAAAAAAAAAAAAAAAAGTTAAGAAGCCCTGAACAAGCAACTGTCGAAAACGCGATCATGTCGAAGATTCGGGCCGATTATTTCGACGCATCAGAACAGAAGTTGCTTTTGGAACTCTACAACGCACTTGCAATAACCAAGGCGAGAGACATGGCGTGGCACAAGATTGTCGAGTGCTTAAATGCGTAAGTTAAGTCCTATAACAGTGCTGAATGCTGAGTTTTTAAGTAGATTCAAGATTCAAGATTCAAGATTCAAGATTCAAGATTGTTTATTTGTCATATGCAGAATCAACACAAGGTCAACAATGCAATGAAATGCTTAGGATCAGAAGAACCGTTGACTCGCTAAGATAGTCAAGAAGTACTAATAACATGCAATAATAGTACATGGTAAAAAAGTGTTGCAAAGTGCAGGGGAAGAAGTAAACAAGTATGTTTTTCACCATTGATGTCAACGCTGATCTGTGGCGCAGGGGAAAAGTTACAGTCTGGCGTGCGGGAGATGTGAGTTTGATTCTCAGGGAGAACAGCTGATGTCAAAAATATTATATATTTGTAGAGCAGTCTTGTCAGTTGTAATTTATTTTTACTGTGTAAAAGTATTTGCTCCAACTAATACGTTAAATTGTGTTATCTTGTCTTTGAGCAGAAATAATGTGAAGAGGACTGTTTTGCTGGTAAAGACAAAGCATAAAAACATTTGGCAGAGTGGTAAGTAGGCAAATATTAATATTATTATTCAGTGAAATTAGTAATACTGTTGAAATGGTACCTTAATTTAATTTAAAATGAACAGTAGTTACCAAGCCACAGGAGGTGGGAGCCCCCCTCAAAATCTTTCACCTGCAGAGGAGCTGGCACTGGCCCTAAACCGGGGTCGCCCACTGGTGGAGGTAACTGAAGGAGGGACCCCATCAAAGATCCTTCCTGCGAGTTCTCGTGAGGAGTATAGTCAAGGTATTCTCTAGGCTAATGCTTGCCTCAGCTGTGATCCAAGCATTTGTATTTTTTAATAGTATGCTTGTGTTCTAGTTGCTGAAGACGGCGTACACTTGGACCCTCCTCAGCAGTCCTCCAGCAGTGCCTTGCCTGACCCTCAGCAGTCCTCCAGCAATGCCTTGCCTGACCCTCAGCGGTCCTCCAGCAGTGCCTTGCCTGACCCTCAGCAGTCCTCCAGCAGTGCCTTGCCTGACCCTCAGCGGTCCTCCAGCAGTGCCTTGCCTGACCCTCAGCGGTCCTCCAGCAGTGCCTTGCCTGACCCTCAGCAGTCCTCCAGCAGTGGCCTCACACCAGAATGTCATACCTAATGTCTTTTATTGTTTTATGCCTATTGGTGGAAATTGATAAATAGGATTTCATTAAAGAGACTTGCACAGCATCTCTGAAGCAAATTTGTTGAATCATTGAAATGTTGCATCATGGAGCGTGCCTGTTATTTGGCTACATTTTGTTTTAAAAGTAAAGGTTTACATGTAACTGTATTCTTTGATAGAGATGTCACATAAAATATAAAGTGTAAATGTCGTCAAGTGAGAGTGATGTTAGGCCCAACTGATATAAGTTCTATGATTATATGAATAATTTTAGGTTAAATTCATTCACATTTGTGTAATATGTGGCAAATGTAAATTTGTGAAAATATAACACAAAAATTGACTTGCGCATGAATACGTCAACAGCGGGAATTGAACCTGTGACACCCACATAAAAGACACAGAACTTAACCACTCGACCAAAGTGTCTTTCTAGAAAAGCTCTGGAATTATTCTATGTGCTAATGTCGTAAAGACAGTGGTTCAAAAAGCATATTTTTAAATTGCCGGAGATTTGTCAAGAACCAAGAACGTAAGGTAATTTATTTTTTTGCTGAAATTTTTTTCGGACAACACAGATACTCATGCGGGAGGTGTGCGGAACTGTTTGTTTGACACTTAGTTTACGTCAGGTATGTATTCTCTGTGACACGGCCTGATTAAACCGCATCTTTAGCCTGCCCGGTACCAGACTTTCTGCTAAAACCATGTTGCCCCAGTAACTCAGCGGGGACTAAGTTTAGCGAGCGTCGTGGAACCGAACTCTCACTAAAACTAGCGCGAACTGTCGAATAAAGCTGGGCTTTGCGCTTAGTCGCTTTCATGGAATACCCCTCTGGAGTACAGATAACCCACATGGACTTGGTGGAGAGTCCGCTACCTGCTTGCTTTCATTGTCAGGGCTCTCAAGTCTCACGCATTGAGAGTGTGACACACGCAATTCGACGTGTTCACACGCTCACACGCCACACATGGCATTTCTCACGCTGATTTTTTTTTTTTTTTTTTGTGCCCAGAAAATCGGTCTGTGTGGCTCAGTTTATGCAGGCACCGCGCGTTTTCGGCGTTGTAATGCTGGATATTACAACATGGATATAGCCATGTCCAACGTTTACTGTTTACTGGCGCATTTCGGATGTCGCGCACAGGGATCCAAGGAGCGCTCAGGGAGTTAGTGTGTTTGCTCAGACACATTAAAAATTAGGGGGAACATTGGCCATGTCCCAATTCCAAGTATTACTAGTCGCAATAGAATAATATTTTTGTCTGTAGGGAACAAGGAGCAGACCACCCGGCTCACTGAGCTGAGGCGGGACCTGTTCCATTTCGCAGACGCCCATGTGATCCACGGACTGCACTCAGGGCTCAGCGAGTATGCACCACCTCGACTGCAGACTGAAACCACACTCCGAACCGTGCATTCGCTGAATTGGGAAACGGCGAACATCGCAGAGTAGCAAGTGTAAATAATGGGTGGGGATTTATGACGATTTATGCAACGGTGGCCGACGAGGGTCCGAAAGGAGGACAAAATGTAAAAAAGGAGGACACGTGACAGACGGCCGGACAGACAGCTCTAAAACCGGACTGTCCGGACGAAATCCGGACGAATGTCAGTGAACAACAAAACGGAGAACCATCAGGTAATAACTTCATTTATATAACTCTCATTAGTTGCTTTGTAGTTTAAGTTTGCTCTTTAGACAAACATTTACACAGGGCTCTGTGTAAATGCAATTGCAATTCGACCCCACTCAAAACTTGAGAGCCCTGCATTGTGTTATTGCTTTATGTTAATACTCCACAGTATAGAATACAACGACCACAAGTCCATATAATTCAGCATAGAACAGCAGCGGTTATTCAATATGCCCTTGATTACCAAACAATAGATCTGTCTGAGAACACTAGTGAATTAATTCTGGTTCAGACATAAATATTTACTGTTCTGGAGGGGTTGGAGCAATCTGCTGAACTAGACAAATAAGCAAAACAATCTCCAATGCCAAATGCAAGAAAAAAACAAAAAGCTCACAAAGGTTGCAAAACACAGGATTATTCTACCAGATTTCATGATAAAATTCATAGAGATTGTAGCAGTCAAAAGCACTTGATGGGTTTCTGACTCGACTGTACTTTTGTGCAGGCCTTGACTCATGTAGTAGGCTGAGACGGACTATTGGCTGCAGTTTTTGTCTCAGAACATCGGGGGAGCAGCACACATGTCTGGATCTCATTGTAATCTTTGTCACACTAAATGGAACATGTCTTGACACAATTGCACATTATTGCATGCAGCGGTTGTGCAGCTCCACCAGAGCGTTCCATAATAATGGCATTATTGTCATGGCCCACACAGTGTTCAGGGGAACACACTGACTGACAAGGACTAACACTGAATCACTAGTTTCACTTCTCTGTCTTTTGACGTTCAGCTAGTAATGAGAAGAACTAAAATATTTAAAACGTTGCTTTACAAGATATGCCCATATATTTTCTTTCTTTTTTCTTTTTTTCTCTCAATTAATGGCGATTTGGAGGATTTACAATACATTTATTTTTTTCTAAATAGAGGAAATATTCATACTAACCATTTCACTTTTTTCTTCTGTAAAAGGTGTGTGTGTGTTTTAAAACAGCTTTCACTTTACTTGACTGTTGATTTGTTGATTTTCTGCCATCTCGTATTGTATTGTAATCTTTTCTATTCTATATGTTATGTGGGTTAGGCAAAATATGTGTTAAACTTCAGCCTGAACCCCTTCGGTCAGTAGAATAACTGTGTGTTAACTAAGTGTTATGTGTAATTTTTGTGTTACTCATAAATCATTTTAATATGATTAATGATTATGTCAACTGACTGAAAAAAATACACTAACAAACAAAATAACTACTGGCTATTCTGGCAACGAAAAAAACTAATACTAAACTTACAAATGGAAGCTTTGAATGACGGAACATAATATAATTTATAAAGGGTCAACATTTTATTTTCTGAGTGTAAAAAGTATTGTATGGGTGGGGAGGTATAATCTTAAAGCAGACCTTTTCAGAGGTTTTAACCCTGTTATAGTCCTTCTCATTTAGGCTACGTTTATACGGCGACGATCAAAACAGAAGACGCAAAAGTGGCGTCTCGTCTTCAATTTTTTATCCCCGTTTAGACGAGCGTTCTCAACAGGAAATGTTTGTTTATACGAAGACACAAAAGTGGGCGAATTCGATTGAATATGCATGCCAGGCCGCTAATAATATAATATAATATATATTAATAATATAATAATAATAATAATATAATGCAGGTAATATGTAATGTATATATAATGTCAGAGCTACCTTTTTCAGGACACCGACAGGGGCTCTCATTACGGTTGTTTCGCCCTCGATGTGGAGGGTCGGAGCTCTTCGCTTAATGCAACAACAGCTTGTTTAGTCATTCTGAAGTTTTATCAAGGTAATCAGACATGTTTGTTATTGTTTTTACCGGCTTGGCGCATCCAGTGTGACGTCAGCTGTATGCGACGTGAACATGTTTTGAGCTTCTTGCCGTTTAGACGGAGATACGACCCGACTCCACACCTGGAAGGAGTCTTCAGATTTTTGCAGTTTCAGAGCCCGACGGCGCCGTTGCCGTGTAAACGAAAGACACTTCCGATAGAATATTTTGTCGTTTTCAATCGCAATCGTCCTCGTCTAAACGGCCCCTTATTCTCTCAAAGTTGTATTTAGACTGAGCAATCGTTAATCTTTTTAAAAGCGCCATTTTGTTTATCACCCCCACTGGCATACTCTAACTGCTCTCTAACTTTGTTCTCCAGTTTTATTTTGTTAATCAGTGATACCTGTAAGATTAGTCAGCATTGCAGTCATTTTGGCTCACATGAAATCCACTGCTTGCCAGCGTGAGCTGCAGGAGTTGTGATGATGTTTACAGCAATGTCTTTCCCCACCCTAGTTTTCTAACATTGAAATCTGAAAGCTTCTTTCTTTTATTAAGTTGTTTTAGATGAATATTGTGATTTAAAACGTGCCAGTTATAGCATAATGATCCGCAGGGATCATAGATTGTAACTATAGCAGCCTCAGTTGGGCAAGTTACTCAAAAACTGTAATGCACTACTTATTACTTGTTACTGTCATTTTAAAGTAATGCCTTACATTACAATATTACTCTAAATAAAAAGTAAGGCATTACACTATTTTTGCATTACTTTAGTTACTCTCGCCAAAATGACTGGAAATAAGGATTTGGCAATCTACAGTGCAAATCTCTCATGTGTCATGACTTTCACCTGCCATCTGGTCGGGTCAACATCAGTTTCGGCTGCTTTGTTGGGGTTGTATCGTTCCCTGTCCCATCCCCTCCTTTCCTGACTAATTTCGTGGTGCTATGGCACCTCTGCAAGTGCTTCGTCAAATTGCTTGTACTGCATTTCGACGTGGAAAGAGGTTTGGGATTCACACACAGTGTGTATTTAACTAAAATGTTCTTGGAGTCCTTATTTTGAACAAAGTGAAAGTAGTGGGCGTATGCCCATCTTGAAAAGGAGCTAGCTCTATCCGATTCTTCTGGTTCTGTCATCCTTTGTCAGTCTGCCAGTTCAAGACGAAGTAAAAGGAAATGGAATGGTCTGCGCGGACTTTTATATCACTAGCTGATCTCGCGGAACTTTGTATGAAATGGAATGTTCTGCGTGGACTTATTAGATTCAGTAGCTGATCTCGCGGTGATCCGCGAACTTTGTATGAAGAAAACGCAAAACCCACCAAAACAAAGCAGGTTAAAAATGCATTGTAATGTGCGTTACTGGCATTGTAACGAGTAATATATTACCGATTTTCTTCCCTGTAATGCGTTACATTACTGCGTTACACCAAAAAGTAATGCATTACAGTAATTAATTACTTTTGTAATGAGTTACTCCCAACACTACAAACAGAATATGTATTTTTTTTGGTACATGTACAAGAATGTCCTGCATGGTGTAAATTACTCATGTATAGGTTGAAACCAAGTTTTTTCATGTCAAAATAATTCACACATCAAACTTTTATCCCCTTACACTATAACTCATTAAGATGGATTTAGACTATATACAATTCACTTAGAATGTAAAGTCACCAAAATAACAGACAGGAGCTACAGTCTGCACCTGAGTGGTCCTCTTATAGCTCATGATGCAGGCCTGTCAGACACCTGCTGCTCTTCACCAATTAGCCCACTATTTACGAGCACAGGCCCCTCCAACAAACACAACTCACTGCACACTGAAGTGATCCAGCCTTCTGCAGCCACTTGGATTATCTCCTCACCTGTTCTGGAGCCTCTCTTTGTGCATGGGCACTTGCACTAAAGATGGATGCTATTCCTGGTTCTTGATTTCTGGAGGGTTTCTTTTTAGTGCAGTCTGTTTTCAAAGTCAGTTACACTAACTCACCACTCTGGTTATTTTTAAAGATCATGAAAGGTCAGGAGATGTTATGGTGGAATACTTTCAAATGTTTTTGGATCAGATTAAAAAATGTATTTGAACAGAATGCTCTATTTTTAATGTATTTTTGAATCACCTTTCCAACCTGTGTGTGATATTTACCAGTCTAGTGCATACCATTGTTTGTCTTCCTTTGGAAAATAATAATAATAATAATAAATCAAATAAATCTGAATCTAAGTTCATGGTTAATATCCTGGCCAGTGGCACAAATGTGATTGTGAGCACCTTCTCAAGTGTCACGTCGGGTCAAATTTTTTTGTAAATCGACAAAAAGCAAAAGTTCAGTATATGGCATTACACAGAAGACTACAAAGCGAGTTGGGGTTGAGGGTTCGTCTCCTTCAACTTCCTTGTTCAACTAAGCATATAGGTCATAAAAATATGCAATTTTGTATTGAATTCCAATACTTTTCAATGTAGCCTTTGGTCTTACTGTTTTAAAAGCTACAGTTACAACTGAATCTGTGTTACCATTGCTAAACCTGCATATTCTGTAGAGTACACATTCTGTTACACATATTCTGTAAAGTATTCATATTCTGTAGAGTACACATATTCTGTTACACATATTCTGTAAAGTATTCATATTCTGTAGAGTACACATATTCTGTTACACATATTCTGTAAAGTATTCATATTCTGTAGAGTACACATATTCTGTTACACATATTCTGTAGAGCAGTGTTTCCCCTAGGGGTACGCGAGCAAATTGCAGGGGGTACTCGGCAGTGTCGCTGCCACGTGCAGGGGGAGATTTTTTGGAATTTTTAAATTTTAATTTGAGTAAATTTGAGTCAAAGAAAAGAGAGAAAATGCCTGAGAATAAAATTTTCTAATTAAGGAGATGAAATAAAATGATTTTCATTTAATAATCTGTTGTGTCACGTTCTACTTTTGGAGAATTATCAACACGTATGAGTGAGGGGGTACTCGAGGTATGACAAAAAGGCTCAGGGGGTACACAAGACAAAAAAGGTTGGGAAACACTGCTGTAGAGTACACATATTCTGTTACACATATTCTGTTACACATATTCTGTAGAGTACACATATAATGTAGTGTATACATATAATGTAGAGTACACATATTCTGTAGAGTACACATATTTTCAGTATACGGACAGGCCTTATCTCATGTTAAAGCTCAGAACCTCCAGAATTCACTCGCTGAGCTGCAGAGGCTGCACTAGCGCTGATTCATGATTGGCTGTAGGTGCTGGGGTTCGGGTTGTGACTGTGCTGATCAGAGAGAACCTTTTATGTTTAAACCAACTAGAGTGCAGAATTTAAACTAGCAACCCAAACGAGAGACTCATGTGAGGCTCATTCTGCTTTCTCATAGGACAATCGTCTTAAAAACTTAACAACACTGCATCTGGGGCGAGTCTACAAACCAACTCATCTTCCTAAAGCCCATATTTTACTATGTTGGTGAAAAGTGCGTTGGGATTTTCTGTGTGGTTATTGATTACGAGGCAGTGCTGGCATAAGAAACACATGCATTTTCACACATTATAAGCAGCAAATGGTCTGTAATTCTTGCAGTTAATCATCATTGGGGAGGAATTTACATGGTACACTAGCTGTTCAAAGGGCTAGACTACTTCTCCAATATATGCACACCTTTAGTTCGTTTTCACACCTGCCTTGTTTGGTTCATTTAAAGGTCCCATGGCATGAAATTTTCACTTTCTGAGGTTTTTGAACGTTAATGTGAGCTCCCCTACCCTGTTTAGGCCCCCCCCCCATGGTTAAAAGTTGCGACATGTCTAAACTGAGCATTTGCGATCCTTTTCTGCGTTACAAAAAATCGGAGCTCAAACGGGCGATTTTGAACAAGGCACCTTATTGACGTCAGATCAAAAAAAGAAATGCAAATGCAGTTCCACCCCCGTCTGTCTGAACTCAGCGTCTCTGTAAATCACGCCCAGAGAGTTTGGACCGCGAATGCGCTAGGCAATGCGAAATGCGTTTTTTTATTTGCCTGGAGGCACGTCCGAGTGTTTCTAGGCTCAGAAGTCCTTTATCTGAGCCTCTGGACCTTTGAACAGCAGTGGTTTAATTTTATTTTATGTGGAGAGCGGAGCGTTTGGCCACGCCCCAACCCTCTACTATTGGCCAGCTCTTTTCTCCTCATTTGCATTCAAGCAACAACGCCCATTATAGAGTGTTCAGAGTGAGAAAAATTACTCTTTCTCATCTTATCTCTGTTTCTCATGCACTGAGTGTTGATTTTGAAGAAGGATTCATTTACAGTATTAGGGAACCATTAAGGAGCCATATAAAAGCATCAAGAACTACCATGTCATGGGATCTTTAAAATGAACCAGAGTTCGTTTGCTCCTTTGATTCGGACCTTTTGGGCTGGTGTGAATAAAAAACAAAAGTCTCGATCCGGAGCAAACAAGTGAACCGAGACCACCTAAAAAGGTCGGTCTCGGCAAGGTTCCATTCGAACTCTGGTGCGGTTCATTTGAGGTGAGAATGCAGACCGGACTCGATCCGACGCAAGTTGGGTTTTTGTACTTAACGAGCTCCCGTCGTATGTCAAGCATTATGGGAAACCGAGGCTGACGAAATGAAACGAAATGAAACTTACGAGGCTTACTTACGTTTTGCGTGAAGAGCAAGAGTCAGAAGTTGATGCGCACATGAGCTCTGTCCTCTGTAGTCGTCTTGCCCTGTGTCTTCGTCGTTTGGAAATTGATTGTAAAATAGTGTAAACCTCACGATGCTGCTCAAACATTTGTGCGAACTGTATAAACTGAGCAAATCATATCGCTAAGGCTAGATTGAAAACAGCACGTAACACCGTTATTCTCCTCCTTCCACGTTTGGACACAGCGTTTGGACAGGGCTCATTTTTGTCCAATGGCTGAGCGACCTCAGCACACGTGCTTTTGTTTATAGATGTTAGTTCGCTTGGGGAAAAACTGCAGTGTGAAAGCGAACCGCACCAAAATAAATTTAAAAAAAAGGTCCGGACCAAAGCAAGTGAACTATCAGACTTTCCTAGTGTGAAAACGACCTAAGTCTCACGCCTTATACACTTTCAAGGACTTGGTTACAGTAGAAGATTTCATTTTTGCTTTAATCACACATTTTCTTACTGGCTTTGTGCCATTAAGATAAGAGCCAATTATGCTAAACAGACCTTTGAAACTTTCTACCATTTTAGACTGTTATAGCTCAAGATGTCTCTACTGGGCGGTAGCTAGCATATTTTGAGCTTTCATGCAGCTGATCTGACAGAAGACAGATTATTATGTGTAGGAATCTTGTTTGGACATTTCAACATTGTCAATCTAGGATGACTCCAAAATACCAAAATAAGGATCATTTAGAGCGGATTAATATAAACATTTTAAGTACAAAATGAGCATCCTAGCAGCAGTTACAGAGGGAGGGGAAATGTTTTCTCAGCTGAAGTGGATGGAGACAGAAGGGCACCCATGCTCACTTCCTGTTTGGAATGCGGAGGCTAGCATTTTAGCCATGTCTATTTACTGTATATATACAGTCTATGGCTGCATCACAAGCACAGAAATACAACTTTTGATCATTTCAGATTAGGAAAAAGCACAGAAATCTTTACAGTCCACAAAATGCTTGCTTTTAAAGGGACAGTGTGTAAGATTTTTACCCGTTAATTACTGAAATTGAAGATACCATTCAAAAATACATTGTTTTCCAAGCCTTTACACTTCCATCATGAAATCAAAGTATTCTTTTGGACTTAGATATAGTCACATAAAAGGGGGATCTTCCCCATACAGAGGCAGCCATTTTGAATACGAGAGCCACAGAAGGACATTTGGGCTTCGCCTTCGGCAAGGCTCGTGGTTTTGGGTAAACAACACAAGCATGCTGCCGGATCAGACGTCGTAATGGATCTAACACGTGTTTTGGACTAAATTGTTTTACTGGATTTTATTCGCTGGATCCTTACGGACAAATTGAGAGCAAGTTTATGGTGAAATACAGAGTTTGACCTGTGCAAAGCATTCAAAGGTAAGCTAACCTCGTTTTGTGCTTTTCCGTATAAAAGCCCCATGTGCTCGGGGAGTGATTGTTGTGCAGGGAAATGAATTGCATAGTCAAAAAGAGGAGACTGTAAGGTTTCATTTGATGTGTAGAGTGTCATGGTACATGATCGGGAATGTGTGTGTTCATTAGAAAAGAAGAAAAAACAAAAAAAAACGGGACCGCGTTTTATTTATACAGTAGCGGCGCGCGGCTCATGCGGCGCGCGGCTCGTGCGCTCGTCCGCATTACGGCGCGCCCGGGTGACCCTCGAGGTCTGCCGTAGCTAAAACAGAAAGTGCAATAGCACCATCCACCTATGCGCCACGAATCCTACACACTGGGGCTTTAAAAATGTAATTGTTTGATTCCACTGGTCATCCAGAATGCAAACGCAAATGCAGGTTTTGTACAATATGGAGTCTGAGTTTGTTCAGTCCTACATTTGTGACCTGCCACAACAAAACCCGCCACATGTCAGGATTCGTGAAAATGAGGAGATTGTGTTTTTTTCAGAATTTGTGATTTTCGTTTTTTTGTTTTTGTTTTTTTTTGCAGAATGTGCTAGTTGAGATCATGAAGAAGCCATTCCATGTTTCAGATAACAGCACTGGTTGCGTTACATAAGCATACATTTTGTTTTTGAAATTGTCTTGTTTTTCGGAAAGAAACGGGACGTGTGTAAATTACCATAATTACCCATGCTGGCACTCCTGGCCAATCATGTGACGATTAGCGCTGTTTTGTTTTCGCCTGTTCACCTATCAGCTGTGAGCAGCTCGCGAATATTTACGCTACATTTCAAGAGGATAAGGATAGTGAAAATGGACTGTAAATACTAATTTGACACGGGACACGTTTGGGACATGTCCGTTTCTCGGGAGTTCAGAAGCTCCGTACAGAATGCAGTCGGATACATTAGCTGCGGAAAGACCGTGGATATGTGCGTTATGGGACAATGAGGCAAACGGAGGTGAACTCGTTCTCTTTCTTATGGGGTGAGTCATATTATATTATTTCTGCTAGGACTAAAACAGGACTAAACCAGGACTAAACCAGGACTAAACCAGGACCAAACCAGGTGCTCCTGTGTATACCCCTGTGTACTGTATATGCCGATATATGATAGTGATTATTTCCCCCAAATTATGCAATTTAAATTTACTACAAACTCCTCCCAAGCCTCTTTTTTACCACAAACCTATAAGAAAATTGTGTAGTCACGTTTTGAGCAGCTATCTCTTCATTTTGAAGTGTTAACATAAAGCTTTGTGTGTATTTTTAGGCAGCAGATCGAGCAAAACAAAATATCGGCCTGTGCTGGAGATGTGCTAAACGCTGATACACTAAAAAGTCAAAATATCTCTATTTTTGCATGTATTTAGCCAACTAAAGCTTTGATTTTCTGCATAATTCTATGTATGGCAATGTACAAAATCCAAGGTGATCAAAGCTGTTTTAAAAGTTTGCATAATAAGGGTCAGGACCTTTCAAAGTTCCTCTTTGTCCTCACTGGACTACTGCGTGTTTTTACGTTTCATCCGTGCTCTCACTGTGCCTGTAGAGCCTCCTCTATTGTGATGTGTGCGCTCTAGAGATTGAATTTGGTCCAGTTCATTCACTTCTCAGCAGGCTTTCCATGTCAGCCTTGAAGATGTCTGTAGCTAAGAGCTCTCTGTCTGAATGAGTGACAGCGCTGAGAGGGAGACACATAGAGCACAGGTCTTTTTAATGTTGGTCACAAAGAAGATTTTTTTCTAACAAGGACTGCACTCTGCTCAGAAGAGATGAAAGAATCTTGGTACAAACACAAATAATATGACACTTTTTTCACTTAAAGTGCATATGGCAGGTTTTCACATTTTTTCTAATCTCTACTTGGTTTGGTGGAATAATACCTGTGGTAAGTATTTATAATAGTTCACTTAAAGCCCCAGTGTGTAGGATTCGTGGCGCATAGGTGGATGGTGCTATTGCACTTTCTGTTTTAGCTACGGCAGACCTCGAGGGTCACCCGGGCGCATGCACGAGCTGCTACTGTATAAATAAAACGTGGTCCCGTTTTTTGTTTTTTTTCTTTTCTCATGAAAACACACATTCCTGATCATCAAATGAAACCTTACAGTCTCCTCTTTTTGACTATGCAATTCATTTCCCTGCAAAACAATCACTCCCCGAGCACATGGGGCTTTTATATGGAAAAGCACAAAATGAGGTTAGCTTACCTTAGAATGCTTTGCACAGGTCAAACTCTGTATTTCACCATAAACTTGCTCTCAATTTGTCCGTCAGGATCCAGTGAATAAAATCCAGTAAAACAATTTAGTCCAAAACACGTGTTAGATCCATTACGACGTGTGATCTGGCAGCATGCTTGTGTTGTTTACCCAAAACCACGAGCCTTGCCGAAGGCGAAGGCGGAGCCCAAATGTCCTTCTGCGGCTCTCGTATTCAAAATGGCTGCCTCTATATGGGGAAGATCCCCCTTTTATGTGACTATATCTAAGTCCAAAAGAAGACTTTGATTTCATGATGGAAGTGAAAAGGCTTGGAAAACAATGTATTTTTGAATGGGTATCTTCAATTTCAGTAATTAACGGGTAAAAATCTTACACACTGTCCCTTTAAGTGGTAGTTTTAGAAGGAAGTGTAGAAGAAAAGTACAAAGATACGGTAAATAGTGCTAAGTTCCAAAGAAAGTGCCTCTAAAAATGTAAAAAATGCATGGACGATTTACACATAAGGGACATTTCTCTGGCTATTTAAACAATCACTCAACCAAATAAAAGGTTCTATTTTATATTCTTATCATTAGACAGGTTTTGACATTTGTTAATACTATGGTTACCTACTAACTATTAATCTACTGCCCATTTCCAACCAGGAAGTACAAAAAAATAAAAATAAAATAATCCGGCCCAAACGATTCAGATCCAAACGATTCAGATCCAACAAAGGTGCCAAAAGTCCCTAAGTTACTGTACTACAAAAAATTGACTCTTGTAATTTTTAAGCCATATTAAAATATTGTTACCACGTGCAAAACCATACCTGGAATTGTGATTTGTTTGTGATGAGGAAGGAACATTTTAGCAGAGATCAGAATGTCCTTAAATGTCCTTACAGAAATCCATCTGTTTGCTGACTTTGCTGTAAACATCACTAGCGTAGAGAAGCAAAATATGAAAAATGTTCCGTACCATTCCAGTGACAGGATACATACGCGACGTTTCTCCTTATACACACTGTACAGCTCAGTATGAATAATTCAGCACGTAAATGATTTAACCTATCAGCGTTTTACACCCTGAAATAATATATGGACATTACATTTGAATTACCTGGCACCAAAATTCTGTTGGCAGCCAGCTCAGATTGCCAGGGCTATTAAAGGGCTGTTAATACGTCCAGGCGCTCATATCCACAAGGCATTTTTCAGCGGAACAAATAGGCGTCAAAATAGCAAGACTGAGGCAAGGTTTCAAATGACATATTTCACTAAAGTCATTTATTCTCAAGGCAGAATAAATGAGAGGATTTAACGTCAAAGAGCCCCAAACAGGACAAAACCTAGATTATGTGCGAGGCTGATTGGAGCTTTGTCTGGAATGTTTCACAGTATGGCATTAAACCTTTTTATCTCCATGGAGACCAAACCAGAAATCTGTGGAGAGGGAAGCCTGCTCACCGTCAGAATGCATGTTTTTGTATTTTTGAGCTATAAAACCAGCTGTATTTGAATAACTAATGTACAGCTAAGGTGCACTGTGTATATTTCTAGAAAAGAGCGCGCCACCTGCTTGTCTCCATGGAGATGTTATTGCTTTGTCCAGTATAGATTAAACGTATCACTCACAAGGGAGAGGAGCAGGTTACAGCACTACGCTACATTACACAAATCAGATCTGTGGAAAGTCGCGCCTATTCACAAAAAGAAATATTTTGAGCGACAGAAACACCCGTAATGAATAAATGCTAGATGGAAATGTTTAATATCATACCATGGAACGTTCCAGACAAAGCAATAACATCTCCATGGAGACAAGTAGGTAGCAGTACAGTACTCCAAAGGAAAAGTTGCGCAGTTGACCTTTAATGTCACACTAAGGAACATTCCAGGCAGCGCAGTGACATAATATACTCAACAAAAATATAAACGCAACACTTTTGTTTTTGCTCCCATTTGTCCTGAGATGGACCCAAAGATCCAAAATTCACTCCAGATACACAACACTACCATTTCTCTAAAAACATTGTTCACAAATCTGTCCAAGTGTGTGACAGCGAGCACCTCTGCCCCGCCGAGACAATCCACCCTACCTCACAGGTGCGCCACATCAAGATGCCGATCCGACATCATGACCAGTGCACAGGTGCGCCCCAGACTGCCCACAATAAAAGGCCACCCTGAAATGTGCATTTTTTTTTCTTTATTGGGGGTCTGGGGACTCAGAACCAGTCAGTATCTGGTGTGACCACCATTTGCCTCATGCAGTGCAACACATCTTCTTCGCACAGAGTTGATCAGATTGTCAATTGTGGCCTGTGGAATGTTGGTCCACTCCTCTTCAATGGCTGTGCGAAGTTGCTGGATATTAGTAGGAGCTGGTACACGCTGTCGTATACGCCGGTCAAGCACATCCCAAACATGCTCAATGGGTGACATGTCTGGTGAGTATGCCGGCCATGCAAGAACTGGGACATTTTCAGCTTCCAAGAATTGTGTACAGATCCTTGCAACATGGGGCCGTGCATTATCTTGCTGAAACATGAGGTGATGTTCATGGATGTATGGCACAACAATGGGCCTCAGGATCTCATCACGGTATCTCTGTGCATTCAAAATGCCATCAATAAAATGCACCTGTGTTCTTCGGCTACAATTGAGAATCTGATAAACTCTATGCGAAGAAGATGTGTTGCACTGCATGAGGCAAATGGTGGTCACACCAGATACTGACTGGTTCTGAGTCCCCAGACCCCCAATAAAGCAAAAAAAAAATGCACATTTCGGGGTGGCCTTTTATTGTGGGCAGTCTGGGGCGCACCTGTGCACTGGTCATGATGTCGGATCGGCATCTTGATGTGGCGCACCTGTGAGGTGGGGTGGATTGTCTCGGCGGGGCAGAGGTGCTCGCTGTCACACATTTGGACAGATTTGTGAACAATGTTTGAGAGAAATTGTAGTGTTGTGTATCTGGAGTGAATTTTGGATCTTTGGGTCCATCTCAGGAAAAATGAGAGAAAAAACAAAAATGTTGCGTTTATATTTTTGTTGAGTGTAGAAACAACCAGGTGAGGAACCCCCAACCAAAAGGTTACACAGTGTACCTTTAATGTTGAAAAGCCCATAACAGGATTAAACCGACATTACTACGAGGATGTTGGGAGCCCCCCTCTGCCTGTACTTGGTTTTCTCTGCACTATCAGGGAATAAAACATCTTTCAGTGTCAATGAAGCTTTTCATAAAAATGTAAATCGGAGCTGGGAATTTAAATGTGCATTGTGTAACTATTTTGGTGGAGGGTCTGTCAAGCGCTTTTCTCCATGGAGATGTTATTGCTTTGTCTGGAATGTTTCACAGTATGGTATTAAAACTTTCTATCTTTATGGAGACCAAACCAGACCAAGCTACAGGTCAGATCTGTGGAGATGTGACCCCGCTCATGCCCGTTTTTATGTTATGCTGTTTATCATCACACTGTGGAGACACTGTATATTTGTATTACTATATTTCAATATTTACATATACATTTATTATGCCTTTGACACCAGTCTCTTCTTATTGTTGTTACTTATCTTGAATGTATTATTTTTGCTCTTTGTTATAAAATATATTCTAATGTGTGAGCTACTGTGTCCAAATAATTTCCCTTGTGTATCAATAAAGTTTGTCTAAGTCTATATAGGGAACAGAGAGCCCATCTGGCGCCAGTGGAGAGGGGGGACCAGCCTATTTGAACCACTTTAAATGCACCATGGAACTCTACAACTTTCACAGCTCCGGGGAAAACAAAGGCAATGAAAATTCATCTTAATCTGGAGAATTCTCGCAGGCAGCCCCCCGCCCCCTAGCCCTGTGGGGGACAATAATTAATCAGGCTAGCATTAAGTAGGTGGTGCAGTGGAGTAATAGATCAATTGACAAGCCAATGATAAGAATCGATGGAAGAGATAACCTTGGCGGCGGCGGCGGCAGGCTCTGGAGGGCGGGAGAGAAGAAGGGAGGAAAGAGGGGAGGGAGGAACGAGGGATGGGGCATGCGGAAAGACAAAATGTGTTTACAAGTTTAGATAAAACAGCTGCCACAGACCCAGAAACATGCCGCAGCCAATTTCTAGTAAAAGCAATAAAGTGGATTTACTGTAAAGAATGGGCAACAGAGCGAAGTCCCATTCTTACCCCGTGTCCCCGAGTCAACCCCGCTCTCAACTGTGATCTGCAAATACTGCAAATAAAATACTGGATATGCATAAATACTGGAGGTCCCCTAGTTATTTGTATAAAACATCAAATTAAAAGCAGTTGTTACAAAGTAGTGAAGTGCTATACTTACAAAAGTAAAGTACAGATCATTAAAAATTCTACTTAAAGGAAAAGTAACGTTTTTTACAATTTGAGCCTTATTTCGGTAATAAAACAAGTTGTTTTACTCACCCATATCACTTTGGTGTCATATGGAGCATTTCCTGAGACGATTAGATTAGCGTTAGGCTAACGCCGTTAGCCTAGCGCGACTTATAGCCATAGCTTGGGGCATTCCCCGAGCATGTAATATGCCCCGTGCGGGCTCCAAATAACACAAACTTTAGCACTTTTCAAATCATAGAAGCTCGATGTCTTACTCTACGATTTTGTTTGAATCAAAAGTGGCCTGTAATCCGAGATTTATCCATAGTTTACAGCTATGCGTTCCATGTTTGGGTCCCGGGAGCTGAGAGCACACTCCGCGCATGCGCACTGGCGTCCTCATCTACTCGAAACTATGGCTAAATCTCGGATTACAGGCCACTTTTGACCACACAAAATCGTAGACTAAAGACATCGAGCTTCTATGATTTGAAAAGTGCTAAAGTTTGTGTTATTTGGAGCCCGCACTGGGCATATTACATGCTCGGGGAATGCCCCGAGCTATGGCTATAAGTCGCGCTAGGCTAATGGCGTTAGCCTAATGCTAATCTAAACGTCTCCATATGACACCAAAGTGCTATGGGTGAGTAAAACAACTTGTTTTATTACCGAAATAAGGCTCAAATTTAAAAAAAAAAACCGTTACTTTTCCTTTAAGTACATTTTAAAGTGGATGCTTTTCACTTTTACTCAGTAGTGGAAGGTAATGAAGTATAAAACTAAAAGTGCAATACTTAAGCACAAGTTTTAGGTAAATGTACTTTACTTACATACATTTTACTTTTACTTCACTACATTTGAGAGCATGTATCTGTACTTTCTACTCCACTACATTTTAAATCTGGACTGAAAAGTAAAAGTATTATTCTTTATGGTTTGAGACCTGCTGAAATGGTCAAGACTTTTTTTTTTTTTAGCACATTTCATTTGAATTAACATCCCAACTTTGAGCAAAACAAACACGCAAAAACGCAAAACAGCTAGAAAAAATAACAAATCAACTGAATCACTTAAAATCCACTAAATTCATTATTAAAATCACAACATTTCATCCTTTAATTGTTGTTCTAAAACTGTCTGAAACATACTTTTTCCTCTTTAAAGGGACAGTGTGTAAGATTTTTACCCGTTAATTACTGAAATTGAAGATACCCATTCAAAAATTCATTGTTTTCCAAGCCTTTTCACTTCCATCATGAAATCAAAGTATTCTTTTGGACTTAGATATAGTCACATAAAAGGGGGATCTTCCCCATGCAGAGGCAGCCATTTTGAATACGAGAGCCGCAGAAGGACATTTGGGCTCCGCCTTCGCCTTCGGCAAGGCTCGTGGTTTTGGGTAAACAACACAAGCATGCTGCCGGATCAGACTCGTAATGGATCTAACACGTGTTTTGGACTAAATTGTTTTACTGGATTTTATTCGCTGGATCCTTACGGACAAATTGAGAGCAAGTTTATGGTGAAATACAGAGTTTGACCTGTGCAAAGCATTCTAAGGTAAGCTAACCTCGTTTTGTGCTTTTCCGTATAAAAGCCCCATGTGCTCGGGGAGTGATTGTTGTGCAGGGAAATGAATTGCATAGTCAAAAAGAGGAGACTGTAAGGTTTCATTTGATGTGTAGAGTGTCATGGTACATGATCGGGAATGTGTGTTTTCATGAGAAAAGAAAAAAAAAAAAAAAAAAAACGAGACCGTGCGGCTTGTGCGCGGTTAATACTTTAACTTAAGTAGATTTTTTCATGTGATTCTTATACTTTTACTTCAGTAATATTTTGCCCACAAAATTCCGTACTTCATCCACCACTGCTTTTACTTCATTACATTTTAAATAACTTTCTACTCCACTACATTTGTGAACAGGACTGAAAAGTAAAAGGTATCTTTCAAATGATTTTAGGGGTTAATTTACGATGTTACATAGTAACATGGTAACAAGACTTTGAGCAAACAAACAAAGAATTACAGAAAATTCACTAGAAAATTTATGAAATTGAATAGTTGCTATGCTTTTTACTTGTATCTATACTTTTATTTAAGTAACAAAATTGAGTACTTCATCCACCACCAAGCGTGTCTTTTTAGCAGCTCTGATCAGTCTCGCAGTATAGGGACTTTTCCGGAACAGTTTCACGAACTCCAGGCCATACTTAGTCTTCAGAATGCCCCAGTTGCTCTGACAGTGTTTGCACGAGTACAGTAGCCTATAAATATGTAGTTTTTAAAGGCAGGTGTGGAATGTGTACTTTTGTTACTTTTGTTTCTCGCTATGCAACCACATCACCAAAAGGTTCCAGGTCTGATTCCTGCCCCAGAATTTTTAAAAAGTCATTTTGAAAAAGTAAAACTCCTCAAGGAAAATGGTTCGAATGCTCATAAAAACATGTAATTATAGAAGTTGGATTGAAAAATGCATACTATATTCTATTTGGTAGCCATCTTGACCACATTTAAACATTGGATCACCAACTTTACTGAAAAACTCAGTTCCTAACATACAGATAGTAATAAAAACACACAAGTTTCTGTTGTGTATGAATTGTAGTTTATACGTGAAGATACCTTGCCTTGGTAAAAAGATCATATAGATAACATATAACAAAAAAAAAGTTCACTTTCCCAATGCATTCTGAGCATCCTTATTATTCACCACGATGAGTTTATAAGCTTTTTCCAACTTTCAGATGCCAAAGTGGAATTTGTCCCTCACTGCACTTACTCCATCAGTGAATCACTGCAACAACAATTAGCATGCTAACAGTGCACCAGTATTACTTTCTGGTTTGCAGGTGATAAAATGCTTCATAATTAGTTGCAGAGAGAACAAAGTGGCCTCATTTTGACCCTCTGTACTGGGACAAACCACATTTTACTTTACAGGTCCTATATTGCGCAAAATTGGCTTTTTTGAGCTTTAATCCATGTTATAATGTTTCCTCCACAAAAACATACCTGGAGGTTTGTTTTGTTTCATTCACGTATGTTTGAGTGCAACTATTATTAGTCTGTCTACATCTCCAAAGCTTAAAAAACTCTGTTCCACCTTGTGATGTCATGAAACAGTAGTTTTCAAGTTAACAGCTATCATTTTACCTTTTGTTCAGGAGTAGGGTGACCATTCGTCCGGATTTCATCCAGACAGTCCGGTTTTAGAGCTGTCTGTCCAGCCGTCTGTCACATGTCCTCCTTTTTTACATTTTGTCCTCCTTTCGGACCCTCGTCGGCCACCGTTGCATAAATCGTCATAAATCCCCCCCATTATTTACACTTGCTACTCTGCGATGTGTCGTATGCAAACATTCGCGATGCGCGCCGCGCGCAGCTGATCCAGCCCGTCAGCCCCTTGTCTTGTCCGCTCTCTATCTGCGCTATCAGCCACTCTTTGAGGTGCAACTTGGCTCCTTCTTCCATCTTCATCGCCTTATTACTGTCCCTTAAAATTTTGTTTTCTTTAGTGCCGTGCGTAACATGTTTCGCTTACGTTTCCTCTCAATGTAGACAGTTAAATACGTTACAATATTTACATTACGGCTTTCATAATTGCAAATAATGTTTTGGGGATTTTGTGCGAATTCCACAAATCCAGATAGCGAGATCTTACCTTTTAAAAGTGAAATGCAGAACTACTAGTTCTGCATTTCTTTCTTCTTTGCTATGGCATATGATGGCATGGCAAAGACTGTGTTTTTTCAGTGAATTAGTGATGATATTGTTTTTTGTTCATATCATCTTGACCATAATTTGCCACATTTTTCTTTTTGATGGGTGTTCCATGTTAATAAATATATGTTGACTTCATACATTATTCATAATCCCCCCGAGGGAAAACAAAAAAAACAAAAAAAACAAGGTGTCCTCACTTTAGGGCCTTTGTCCTCCTTTTTGGACACAAGTGTCCTCCTTTCCTGTCTCATGCCGGTGGTCACCCTATTCAGGAGAGATTGGCAATTCCATGGCTGAAATTATCCAAATGATTTAAGTGAAGGTGTATGGAGTTTAACAACACAGTGGAGCACTTCCTGTATTACCACATGACATCACAAAGTGAATGTTTTCTGTTTGAGAGAAGAACTCAGCCTAAATATGCAGGGTTTGTATGTTTACCATGTGTGAATGAAACAAAACACAATTCCAGATATGTTTTTTTGAGGAGGAAACATAAAATAGATCAGAAAATAGCATAATATGAGCCCTTTAAGTTGCACTACAAGAATGTATGAACTGTTACTATGTCATAACCCTATTTATGCAACAATACTCTTATGACAGATGTTTAAAGTGTCTCAAACATGCTGTATTACCAACTATTCATTCTACACTCCATTGAAACGCCACTTAGACACTTCTTGGCTGCATTTCCTGTATGTAATTGATGCTGTTCCACATGGACAGAAGTGATCTCTTGTTCAGAACTGGAGAAAGTAAAAGAGATATGATTCAGAGCCAAGGTCTTTTAGATTTTAGAGGACGGTGCTGCCTCTCCAGACGCTTGGCCGACCACATATGAGAGGTACACTGTCCTCCAGTGGAGAGGTGTCTAAATCAACACACTGCTGATGTATAATGGTATTTTTATTTTTGTTGATTCAACCTGTCACTTTGTTTGTATTGCGTCTTTTTAAAGGAAAATTAACGTTTTTTTTTTACAATCTGAGCCTTCTTTCGGCAATAAAACAAGTAGTTTTACTCACCCATAGCAGTTTGGTGTCAATTGGAGCAGTATCGCAGAACTTATGTTGAGCCGTTCTGTTCTACTAATGATCCCGTATCCGTTAGCGTGAGTGCTCGGGGCATTACTTTGCGCTGTCCAAATAACACAAACTTTAGCACTTTTCAAATCACAGAAGATCGCTGTGTCAGGGTAGACTTTTAGTGGATTCCAAAACGGCCTGAAACCCGATATCCAGCTATAGTTTCATTTGATGACGTCATCAGAGAGGACAGTGCGCATGCGTGAACTCAGCTGTTTTGTAAACACCGCTAGTCCGAAAGAAGCTAACACCGCTCTGAACTTTACTTTTCTGTTGCGATATCGGGTTTCAGGCCGTTTTGGAATCTACTAAAAGTCTACCCTGACACAGCGATCTTCTGTGATTTGAAAAGTGCTAAAGTTTGTGTTATTTGGACACCGCAAATCAGTGCCCCGAGCACTCACGCTAACGGATACGGGATCATTGGTAGAACAGAACGGCTACAACATAAGTTCTTCAAAACTGCTCCAATTGACACCAAACTGCTATGGGTGAGTAAAACTACTTGTTTTATTGCCGAAAGAAGGCTCAGATTGTAAAAAAAACCCGTTAATTTTCCTTTAAAGGTGCGATATATGTAACTTTTCAGATGTGTCTTCATGGAGATGTTCCATGTTATGGCATTAAAGGTGCATTGTGCAGCTTTTCTGGAGTGTCCGAGTGTCCGTGTTATGCTTTTCTCCATGGAGATGCTATTGCTTCATCTGGAATGTTTCATATTATGGTCTTAAACCTTTCTATCTTCATGGAGACCACACCTGACCAAGTTGCAGGTCAGATCTGTGGAGAGGGGACCCCGCTCACAATCAGAATGCCTGTTTTGCTAGGTGTTTTTGAGCTAGAAAACCACCTGCAATTGAATACATGTAAAGTAGAGCTGTTTAATGTCACACTGGAACATTCCAGTCAAAGCAGTGACATATCCATAGAAACAAGCAGGCGACAGATCAACCAAAAAGTTACAGAGTACACCTTTAAACATACAGTATCTAGTTCTATGGAGAAAAGCAGATGACAGAAAGTGGTCTAGTTACTGATCAGATCTGTGGAGAGATGTGTGAATGTTCACTCATGTAATTTGAGCAATAGTAACAACTGCAATTTTCAAGACAGATACGTTTAATGTCATATTGTGGAACATTTCAAGCACAACAATGTCTTAGGACCAGCAGTAGCTCAGTAACGCGCTCATCCTTTGATTTGAAGGTTGGTGGTTCGAATCCCGTTCCCAAAATAAAAAGAAATAAATGAAAACATATGGTAGAGCAGTTAGATTCACTGGCCCACAGGCTGGTGGTCCATTCCCAAGTACTTACAGATGAATACTGATGTTGTGTCCTTAGGCAATACACTTATACATCTGCCCCCCTGTCTGCATACACTGGTATGAGTGTGTGAATTGTTGCTAGATGTACACTGCTTTGACTTCCTCAAAGGTGGAAATGCTCTATATAAAAATACGACCATTTACAAACGTCAAATCTGACAAGTTCAAAAACTTTAAACAGCACAAATTCCATGTTCATAGCCAGTTGAAAAAGTTCTATTTTGTGTAGGAGTTTCTCATCACAGTTACCGCCACCTAAAGGAATTGCCGTTGTCCTTGAGTCACCCACACACAAACAGGTTGCGATGGATGCATTGATGTGGACAAGCAAACACAAATAACTTCATAAATCCAAATATTTCCTCTCTAGATAAACATTTGTAGATTTATTTTCACATAAATAATGCAGTAATTTGGTAGCAAATGCATGGAAAACTGGAATTGGTCCACGGCGCTCGCGAGGAGGCCGCTGATGAGCTTTATGGGCTCCGCGACAGTCGGCATCAATTTTGCGTCAACTCCCACGTCTCTCGCAAACATGTTTTTTAAGGCACTATTAAATCAGCATAAACAAGGCTGCAGGGAAGAGAATTTAAAGATGGAGGAACGGGCGCAAGGAACTGTCGGAGATGATTTTGGGAGGGTGCAGACAATTATAGCGGCTACGTAAAGGAGAGTGGGAGTCACTTGTCTGTTTTGTCTGAATGATGTTGCTGTGTCCTTGGGTAAGACACTTGATGCGGTTTGTCTGCGCGATTAGTGTCATGATGATTTGTGGCAATCAGAAAGGCCATGTCAAATGATTTATGTGTAGGACAACACCTCCAGCTTTATACAATCATGACATATACTACTAGTAATAAAACAAATCAGCAGATGGCAGTCGGGGTGTCTGCAAGTGCTGAAACCACAGACTGTATAAAGAAGTGGACTAGGAGTGTGACGTCACCCATAGCGTTCAGCTCCCTTCAAATGAAGTCTGCGATTATGGCAGTTATAGGGGCGAATTTGGAGCCAGGCTCTATATTAGGAATAGGATTTTTGAATGGACAAAATAGCAACAAATTCCAGTGTAAGTCAATGAAAGCCAGGGTCATAAGAAGCCGGAAGCGTCCGCATGTGAACTTCCTATTTGGAATGTGGCGGCTAGAGCGTTAGCTATGTCCATTTATATATAAAGTACAGTGGTACCTCACCTTACGAATGACCCAACAAACGAAATTTTCAAGTTACGAAACGCCTTCATGGTAAATTTTGGTCTCTAGATACGAAAGAAAATTCAAGTTACGAAATGCGAAATCTCAAAAATTCAAATAATGCATGCTCAGCCACACACATACACTTTTCTCAGACTGGATTTAAAGTTTTCTCACATTTCTCTCTCGTTTAAACACTCAAACTTTCATAGATTTTCAACAAAATGTATTAATAATGAAATGTAGGGGGAAGGAGGAGGGGGGAGAAGACTGCGCTCTGACACGTGTGATAGCGGCATGTGTGACAGCTGACCCGGCTGCCAGCAGGTCTAGACCTGGACTAAACCAGGACTAAACCTGGACTAGACCAGGACTAGACCAGGTGGATTAAAGCGCCGCGCGTGGGTCTATTTCCTGGTATCGTTTCGAGTCACAGCTGAGGCGAGCCGCTGCTCGCCTGCAAGAGCCGCGGTCTAGACCTGCTCTCCAGGGCCCCTCCAGGCACGGAGCCCCAGACATCCAGGGACCCAGGGGGACACTGCCTGGAGGTCTTGAAGAGGCCGACCTAACGGTTCTATCCAGGCCGCTCTGTGAGCACCTTACGCGGGCAGGTCTGGAGCGGGTCTGGACCGCCGCGGCTCTTGCGTGCGAGCGGCGGCTCACCTCGGCTGTGACTCGAAACGATACCAGGAAATAGACCCACGCGCGGCGCTTTAATCCACCTGGTCTAGTCCTGGTCTAGTCCAGGTTTAGTCCTGGTTTAGTCCAGGTTTAGTCCAGGTCTACACCTGCTGGCAGCCGGGTCAGCTGTCTCACATGCCGCTATCACACGTGTCAGAGCGCAGTCTTCTCCCCCCTCCTCCTTCCCCCCACACTTCATTATTAATACATTTTGTTGAAAATCTATGAAAGTTTGAGTGTTTAAACGAGAGAGAAATGTGAGAAAACTTTAAATCCAGTCTGAGAAACCAATCAGAACACAGTGTTACACTATAAAAAAAGTTACACTATAAAAAAAAAAAACTTGGATCGGGGCCTTGGAACGAATCAGGCTTTTTCCATTGAAATAGCTACTCAACTTACAAATTTTTCACGTTACGAAACCACTTCTGGAACGAATTAATTTCGTAAGGTGAGGTACCACTGTATATGGTTGAAACAAAAGCCATTCTAATTCCAATGCTGTTTAACGAGGGGGTATTTTACTGCTATGGCATATTAACTGCAAACATATTTAGACCACCATGTTACCTTTTAATTTTGAAAATGCAATATTTGCTGAAAATAACGTACTAACAAATTTTATAATTTTCACTTTTTGTTTTGTTTTACTCTCTGCACTTTGCTCCCTTTAGCATACTGTCACAAAAGCATCCCCCTAATGAACCTACTGCACATTGCATCACGTTTGTTAAGTTGTTGTGCATGGTTTGGTATCATGCTTTTGCAGAATTTTATAGAGAACTGTCGTGTGAAAGCATATATGATGTAGGCTTGTGGGCAGAGCATTGGACAGAATCTTACAATGAATAGGGCCAGGGAGTGATCACTAAATAACTCAAACATGCATGGGTGACATCTAAAACCTCTTGCATATTTTTTGATGGAGGAGCAATGTTATAACATGGTAGAAAGCAAGAAAATGTCAATGTCAATATTAGCACTGACATGACTGGAACAAGTTGAAAAATGGTGAAAATGTATGGACCATAAGTATCCTCGTTTATCGCGGGGGTTAGGTTCCAGAAATAACCCGCAATAAGAGAAATCCGTGAAGTAGGACAACTTTATATTTTACAATTGTTCTACATGTTTTAAGGCTGTAAATCAAAGTCAAAGTCAAAGTCAGCTTTATTGTCAATTCTGCCATATGTGTTCAACATACAGTGAATCGAAATTTCGTTTCTCTCTGGCCAGGTAGTGCAAAAAGACAGTGTACAAAATACAATATGAAGACAAAACACAACAAAAACTATCTAAGACAGAGATCTAAGGTTAAACTAAAGTCTAAGATCTAAAATCTTAAAACAGTGCAACATAATAAATAAACTATACTATATACAGATTTCCAAAGTGTGCAGTGTGCATCAAAAATGTGCAATGGAAGATACAGCAGTGACTTGGTCATGTGCAGTAGAATGTGCATTGGAGTTAAGATAAAATAAAAATAAATGTGCAACAGTAGTAATTCTAGTGCAATAACAGGAGTAAACAACAGTACTAAAAATTCCAGTAGTAAATGTGCAATAACAGTAGTAAACAACAGTGCAACAGGAGTAAAATCCAGTAGTAAGTGTAAATGTGCAGCAGTGCAACAGTCGTCCTTAGCAGCAGTTTTTTAAAGTGTCTAGAGTGATGTGTCTTTTATGGAATACAGGTTATGCCAAAATGGGGGGTGGGGGATGGGAGATGGGTAAGGTGAGAGTTCAGGTGAGAGTTCAGCCTCCTGACAGCCTGGTGGATGAAGCTGTTTGAAAGCCTGGTGGAGTGGGCCCGGAGACTCCGGTACCTTCTCCCCGAGGGCAGGAGGCTGAACAGGCTATGTGCGGGGTGGCTCGGGTCACCCACAATGCTGGACGCTCTGCGGGTGAGCCGGGTGTTAAAAATGTCTAGGAGGGAGGGGAGAGAGACACCAGCGATCCTCCCAGCTGCATTCACTATGCGCTGCAGGGCTTTTCTGTTCTGTTCAGTGCAGCTCCCGTACCACACAGTGATGCAGCCGGTCAGGACGCTCTCAATGGTGCCTCGGTAGAAGGTGGTCATAATGGGTGGAGGGGCTCCAGCTCTCCTCAGTTTGCGGAGGAAATAGAGGCGCTTCTGAGCCCTCTTTGCCAGTGATACAGTATTCACTGTCCAGGAGAGGTCCTCACTGATGTGCACCCCCAGGAATTTGGTGCTGCTCACCCTCTCTACAGCAGCACCATTGATGGACAGTGGGGGGTGCTGGGTGGGGCCTCTCCGGAAGTCAATAACAATCTCCTTGGTCTTTTCAACATTAAGAAGGAGATTGTTATTGCTGCACCACTGGGTCAGAAGGCTCACCTCACTCCTGTAGTTTGTCTCATCGTTATTAGAGATGAGACCCACCACAGTCGTATCGTCCGCAAACTTCACTATGTGATTGGTGCTGAACTCTGGTGAGCAGTCGTGGGTCAGCAGAGTGAAGAGCATCGGACTGAGCACACAGCCCTGGGGGGCTCCTGTGCTCAGTCTAATGCAGCTTGAGGTGTTTCTGCCGACCCGCACTGCCTGTGGCCTCTCACTGAGGAAGTCCAGCAGCCACCACCAAATGCCTCACCACACACATTATACGCTTTTCTCAGACTGGAATGAACCTTTTCTCAAATTTCTCTCTCGTTTAAACACTCAAACTTGCATAGATTTTCAACAAAATGTATTAATAGTGAAGCGTGGGAGGAGACACGGCTCCGGAAGCCCCGCCGGACACGCGAGGAGCACGGAGACATGAGGCACTGGATCCGCAGGAAGCATCCAACGGCACTGCCACGTCCCGGGACGTGACACGCACCAACCCCTTGGAGAAGTGCGCGACACGTGCACCCCTCATCATGGTCAAATCCGTGACAGAGCAGCACGACCGGCGCGAGGCCGCGTGTACACCGGGGCTGCGAGCACGAGATCAAACCGCGGCGCCCTGACCGCGTCCTCTCAGCCCGAGGCACAAACCAGCCGCACGAAACCAGCAAAGAGGGGTAAGTGGTGGTTTAATCCTGGTTTAGACATGGTCTAGTCCCGGTTTAGTCCAGGTCTAGGCCTGGTCCAGTCCTGGTTTAGTCCAGGTCCAGTCCAGGTTTAGACCTGGTTTAGACCTGGTCTAGACCTGGTTTAGTTCTGGCCTAGACCTGGTTTAGTCCAAGTCCTGGTCTAGTCCGGGTCTAGTCCCGGTCTAATCGTGGTTTGGTCCTGGTCTAGTTCCAGTCTGGTCCCGGTCCCCCCGTGTCCTCCTTCTATCAATCGGCAAAGGTCTACAGTCTCTTAGCCAATCAGGACGCAGAACATAGACCTCGCTCTATCGCGGTTCACTGTTCGCGGCCTCGCTGTTTCACAGATTTTTTTTTTTTTTAACCCTCCGGTCGTGTTCGCCTCCAGCCCCCTACTTTAGTGTTCCCGGTCAAAATTGACCGGTCTGTTTTAACTGCTCTTAAATTAGCACAAACATTTTTTTTTCCACACCAATTTTTTTATTAAGCATTCTTTAGTTGAGAACAATGTTTCAAAGTAGTGTCTAACAACAATTTATAGAAGTAAACATTAAATAACATCAGTTAAAATACAATTGGGCACTGAAAATGAACTACAAAATGAACATATAATACAAAAAATAAATGGAATACCAAACACCAAACTCAACAGGGTGTGTGTGTGTGTGTGTGTGTGTGTGTGTGTGTGTGTGTGTGTGTGTGTGTGTGTGTGTGTGTTTTCATGCACATGAGTGGCATGTGACACTCAGGTCAGAGTGGGCCTTGCAAACATAAGCATGACATTAGCAGCATGTCAGGCTCGTTTTGATGTCTCTAGGGGCATAGAGGCCACAACGCTTCCTTTTCTGCCCATGTCCTTGTTGGGGGAGAGCAGCCAGGGCTGGGGCTGGAGCTTGCATGCTCCTAACCAGACTGGCGGAGGCTGGTGTGCGGGGAATGTGCTGGCGTTGCTGTATAAGAGGAGTCACCAAAGCGAGGAAAAGTCTCCTCTTGAAACTTTTCCCCTGATTCCAGGTTGGGTCGATTGCTGTCCACACCACATACGTGTTGAAAGCTGACACATCCAGGATGTTGTGGAACAGTGCCACAGGCCAGCAAGCCGTCATCCGCTTACAGGTGTATGTACCAGTAAGCTTCAATAAAGGAACAATAAATAATAAGAGATTAGGAACAATATTCAATCTGTCATACACAAAATGCTGATTCACCTAGATAAAAATAAAATAAAATGCATGATGAGACTTTACATTACCTTATCAAGGCAGTCAACGCCTCCCTTGTTCTTGTTGTAGTCCTGGATCATCAGGGGCTTCCTGTCCTCTGTGGCGCTGATAGCGGCGTCTTTGTGTACTGTGCTCATCAGGATGACATTTCTGTTCTTCTTGGGAACGTATGACACAAGTGTGAGTGTCAGTGAATGCAAATTGTGATGAGAGTGCCTGTCTTCCTCTGGTCGATACCAGCGCAGGGGGAAGTTCGGGCTTGTTCTTCTTCACTGTCCCTACCATGGTGAGCTTTCTTTTCAGTAGCTCCTGACCAAGAGCATGTGATGTGAGGAAGTTGTCACATGTGATATTATGCCCTTGGAGACCGGTTGTCATGTCCAGCACAATACGCATACCCTGGTTTGTATGTGTGTGTATGTGTGTGTGTGTGTGTGTGTGTGTGTGTGTGTGTGTGAGAGCTGGGGCAGTGTGTATGGGGATGTTTTCTGTATGTTGAATGAATTTACTCTGGATACCCATTCATTTCCTATGGCGGTCACTTTTGACCGGGAACACCACAGGTGTAACAAGGTTGATTAAAACACTCAAAATTTAACGAAATAGGTGATCATCACTTTTATATGTTCAAGTCCACAGTGTGGAGGATATCATAAGGTCTTGAGGTAATCAGATGAAAAACATAATATTTATGAATATTATAAGTTGTAAAACGGTCAGATTTGACCCGAACACGACAGGAGGGTTAAATAGTGTAACATTGTGTTCTGTGTCCTGATTGGCTAAGAGACTGTAGACCTTTGCCGATTGATAGATGGTGGACGCGGGGGGACCGGGACTAGACCAGGACTAAACGCGGACTAAACCAGGTCTAGACCAGAAATAAACCAGGTCTAGACCAGGTCTAAATCAGGTCTAAACCAGGACTGGACTAGGTATAGACCTGGACTAAACCGGGACTAGACCAGGTCTAAACCAGGATTAAATCACCCCGTGCGGCTCTTTGCTGGTTTCGTGCGACTCTTGCGTTTGTTTGTGCGTGTTCGGTTTGTGGCTCGGGCTGCGAGAATGCGGTCCTGAGGATGAGACATGGTCCGGGCGCCGCGGTTCGATCTCGTGCTCGCAGTCCCGGTGTACGCACGGCCTCGCGCCGGTCGTGCTGCTCTGTCACGGATTTGACCATGATGAGGGGTGCACGTGTCGCGCACTTCTCCAAGGGGTTGGTGGGTGTCGCGTCCCGGGACGTGGCAGTGCCGTTGGATGAGCGCGGTGCTTCCTGACTCATGTCTCCGCTCCCCTTGCGTGTCCGGCGGGGCTCCCGGCGGGGCCCCCACACTTCACTATTAATACATTTTGTTGAAAATCTATGAAAGTTTGAGTGTTTAAATGAGCGAGAAATGTGAGAAAATGTTAATTCCAGTGTTTTAAGGCGTTTACAGCCTTAAAACATGTATAATAATTGTAAAATATAAAGTTGTCCTACTTCGCGGATTTCACTCATTACGGGTTATTTCTGGAACCTAACCCCCGTGATAAACCAGGGACCACTGTATATATATATAGGCACCCTCAGTGCAAGAAGGAGCACAACCGCAGATCCTTCATCCCCACTGCTATCAGACTGTATAACTCCACTATATAGTCCAAACGTGCAATTTTATTTTAATCCAATTTTACTTATTTTATTATTACTACTTATCTTGTTTGTATATACTTTTTTGTTCTAACTTTCTCTGCACTAAACTGCCTGGAGCTAATGTGGCAAGTGAATATCTCCTATGTGAGATCAATAAAGTCTTATCTTATCTTATATATGTGTGTAACATTGTGGAGGTGGCACGTCACCTGCAGAATGCTATGCAAATATAAAACTATAACCAAAGGAACAACATGACCATGGAGACAAGCCAATTAAGTCAGCGTAAGGTTGCATGTTTGTTTTTTCCCCCCCAATGCAATAAGAAATTAAAAAGACCAACATGATATAATTTTAATCTCTTATGTTATCTAAGAAGTTACACAGTGGTTTAATAAGTCAGCACGTAAAGTTCCAAAGGGCTTCAAGTTGCACAGTGTAGCACAGTCACACAATGTTTAAAATGTTTTCTCAACTTGCTTGAGATCTTTCCCCTCCTGCATCAATAAACCATCACTATCTCTTTACATGAGCGGTTTACTCGGTTATATAGGTACAAACAGGATCCAGGCCTTCACCTTAAAGCCTTTGTTGAATCAAAGGTTTATTCTTCGTTTATTCTTGGACCTGGATGAAGTGGGTAAATGCAGAGACTTCATTTGTTGCCATAGTGATATTTTGTGTGCTGCCCCTGAGACCCACTCTAAAAGCCCATTCAAAATCAGGCGGAAAGTTTTTTTTTCCTTTTGTTGATGTTTTTAATACGCACCTTTGAATGTGTAAATGAAACACGCTTGAACCTAATTCCCCTTTACCCAGTACTGCCATTTCAAAGGAACACTCCAACACCATAAGAAGCTTTTATTCACCGTCCTCAAATGTTCCGCTCAAGATCCACTGAATTTTAATCAACAAACTATTTACCTTTTAACTCTTACAATGTGCATTCTGTTTTCTTCTTAAATACCATTTCAAGCTTTTTTCTTTTTTTTTTTTCCATTTAAATAATAGCAATCTGCAGACAATAGGTGGTAGTGTATGTTGCAGTATATGTTGCACTGGAGTACATGTAAGGAGGTCGAGAGGATCAGTCAAGAGAAAGACCTTGAACTTAAGGCAGAATGTATAATACAACTCAAGCTGTATAAACTTCAAGATCAGTACTTTTTTTTGGGGGGTCCCACCCAGACACTAAACTTGGAATTTGTGAGTTCACAAACTCATGAGAATGCATCTTGGCCCTTGCTGGTGCAAGGCCAGGCAGATGCTGGGTGACCAATCACAGAGCAGCCCTGAGATTTGTGTGGAAGCCAAAAGAGAACTGCTCAAGTGAACCAAAACAAACATGGTAACACCGTTGGACGTACCTCAGTCTATTTTAGCATCAATAAAATAGGTTTATGAAAAATGAGCAGAAGGTAAGTGCTGTGTGCATTTGTGGACAGGGAAGATGCCTGTGCTTGTACTGGATATAACTGGATGTAACAAAAGTTAAAATTTTCAGCCTTCAGCTGTTGTGATGTTTTGCCCAATTAGATTCAAGGAAAGCTCCATTTCCAGATTGAAAATGTGTCGAACTCAATACAGAGTGCATATGTGACATGAGCCACGATACCTAAACACAGGGAGAACATGCAAACCCCACCCATCAACCTTAGAATCTAATTCAGGGGCAAATAAGTTTCACATCTGCCATCTACAGGTTAAAAAATAAATGAATTAAAGAGCAACAGCAAATTTTGACACCACTTTTTGCTTCCCCACTATAAGACATCAGCGCTCCCCTGTCTCCTCCCCCTTCTTCTTTTCCTCTCATGCAATAAACACTCCAAATTAGTCCGGCTGGCAAATACTCCTCATTCATCACCGCGCCTGGCCCAAACCTCAGCGTGCTGTGAGTAATGTCAAAGCAATGATGCTGTAAGTGGATTTTCTGGCTGCTCCCCCTGTCAGAGAAGGCCCATTTCAAGTGTTTTAGTCTTGGAAACATTAATCCCTGTAATTTCAGGCCCGGCATAGCCCTCCACTGTCAGGTGCATTAGAGGCATTAAAGCAGCAGGGAGGCGCCGGTGTTGTCCGTTTGGTAATTAGAATGCCATGTGTTCATTCTCAAGAGGTGAAAAAGCAACTTGTTAAATGAAGGCCTGTCACAATATAATTGTCTCCACAGAGAGGGGGAGGGGGGATTACATGAGTGGCAGAAATAGGAATCTGCTGCATGTAAAAAAAAAAAAAAAACATGTATATTAAAGGTGGACTAAATAACTTTATGTTTGGGGGCAATGTTCCCTCTAAGCTGCGCGCCTGCGCAATTGCGCACTGCTCGCACATTCTCAGCGCACAAGAAAACCTATGCAGCGCACTGTTAATGAATTAGATCTATATTTTTTCTGTATCATTTTGCTGTAACTCAGTGAGTGACAGGTGTCCAGCCAATCATACGATATGATTCACTTACGTTACGCAGCCAATCATGGCATTGACAGTACTTGTGTACGTGCCCTGGCCATACATGCTGTATAACAGTAATAACAGTGCAGCGGAGTTAAGATACGCTAATGCTAACCAATACTCCCTCTAAGGTGTGCGCGTGCAACGCATAAAATAAAATCTATCCTGAACTGATAAACAAAGTGCTGGTTAGACGCACGGAACGGCCAATCTGATAGACTGCACTTGTGAATGTGACACGCGTCAGGGAGAAGCCAACTACAAACAGACACATTTCGACCGCGTTTCTCTCGCTTCCTTCAGTATGACCGTAGTTGTAGTTGCACAACGCCACAGGTCAGAGCGGCAGGTCTGCCGCCCGCACACACTTCACGGAGGGAAGAACACAGGAAGAGGAAGAGGTAGAGCCATAATGTAATCTTCCCCTGTTTACTTTGTTTTCATTCAAGATTCAAAATTCAAGATTGTTTATTTGTCATATGCAGAATCAACACAAGGTCAACAATGCAATGAAATGCTTAAGATCAGAAGAACCGATGACTCGCTAAGATAGTCAAGAAGTACTAATAACATGCAATAATAGTACATGGTAAAAAAAGTGTTGCAAAAGTGCAGGGGAAGAAGTAAACAATATAATAAACAATATAATAAAATATGTAATAAAATGTAATAAAAAAAAATACAAGGTACAATGTACAAGGTGCAGGTAGGATTAAATCAAAGATCAAATAAGGTGTAAGTATTTCACAGATTGCACATAATATGGTGTGGTGTAGGTGTTGTATGTGGATTTCGTATTGCACATAGTATGGTATAAATATTGCACATAGGTTATTGCACAGATTATTGCACAGGTAACAGTAGTTTACAGTGAGGTAGTGACATACATGATATATTCGTACAGAGCAGCAGCAGTAAACATAATTCTGCATAATGAAAGGTAGTTTAGTGCAGTATTATTGAGAGTTCAGTATTATTTAGAGTATTACCCAGAGTTCAGTAGTCTGACAGCTTGGGGGTAATAGCTGTCTTTGAGTCTTTTTGTGCGTGCTGGCAGGCTCCTGTATCGTCTACCAGAGGGTAGCAGACGGAAGAGTCCTTGTGCCGGATGAGTATGGTCCTTAGTGATGCTGCGTGCCTTACGCAGACCCCTGCTGTGGTAAATGTCCTGGATGGAGGGGAGACTGCTGCCAGTGATGTCCTCTGCCGCTCGCACCACCCTCTGTAGTGCTTTGCGGCTCTGAGCGGTGCAGTTCCCATACCACACTGTGATGCAGCCCGTCAGCAGGCTCTCGATGGTGCACCTGTAGAAGTTTGTGAGGATGCTGGTGTTCATACCAAACTTCCTCAACTTCCTCAGGAGTTTTTTATGAGCTAAAAAGACGGGACTTTCTCAAAGTGTGAATCCTCTCCCCGGAGCGTTATACCACAGAGCTCTGACACTCATGCAAAATTACTGAAATAGGCTAATGATTAAAAACCAAGATATGAAGTGATAATAATTTATACTTATTTTGGTGATCATTATTTTGAGAAAGTTTACCCATCTTATGGCCTTTAGGTCCTACAATTCATAAAAAAAAATCTGCAGCTATATCCAGGCTATATTTATCAAGCTGAAAAAGTCTCTTAATGTAATTTTACAGATTTATACACTGCTCATTTATGGGCCATAGCCCACAGTTTTAAAATGTTATTTATTTGAGGTTATTTTTCAAAATATTGTACTGTTTAATGTTTCACTGACCGCAGGACCCTCACACTGACATACAACATATACAAAGCTCATCAACAGATTTTTCTCTTTGTCATTCTAAAGCCCTATTCGGACGGGATTAGTTTTATGGGGTGACATGGGGTGAAGTAATAATTACCAGGGAATTTAGTCCTGTCTGAACGCGCCATGTCCGTAAACATAACGGAGTATGTCTGTGAAATTTACAGCGAGTTTCACCTTCTGTAAAACGGTCTGGGGGAATTACCATATGTAATACTAATCCCGTGCGAATGCGACCCTCGGTAAAGATGTATGTAATATTTCGTCACATCCGTTTAAAGAAATAATTTACCGCAATTTTCAAACATGGAGGAGCTTGAAGCGCTTTGTTTTGCCGGCAAACAAAATGATCTACCGGTACTCTCAAACAAACGCACACATCGACCAATGAAAAAGACCAAGAGGGATAAATCAGTCGTCAGAGGCATGAAACTTCTGCTTGTTTTAGGTCATGTTTGCTCTATTAGTCCTGATTATGGGCAATAATTTGCATAGTTCGCTAATATTACACATAGGCTAATCATGACGTGCACGGCAACGAATACGTGACGGCAGAGCGTAAACAAACTCCTCCCATGTCAAATGAATATTACGGACATTTCTTGTCCTGTGTGAATGGGGTCATTTATATTACAGAGGTCCTGTGATAAACCCACATTACTCTACATCCCCCTGTAAAACTAATCCCGTCCGAATAGGGCTTAAGTGGACCAAAAAATCAGTTATATTAAAAGTAATCTAATGGAAATAACTACAGTAATTTGATGAATAAGCTGTAACTTGCGATGATCTCAGGTGTGATACTGGTGTGGCCACAGTGTGCATGTCGGATGTCGCTCACAGGGGTACAAGGAACGCTCAGGGAGTTAGTGTGTTTGCTCAGACACATGAAAAATTAGGGGGAACATTGGTTGGGGGTCTGTCACTTGCTTGTTTCTATGGATATGCCATGACAGTGAGCGGGGTTGCTTCTCTACAGATCTGATCTGTAACTTTGTCTGGTTTGGTCTCCATGAAGATAGAAAGGTTTAATACCATACTGTGAAACATTCCAGACAAAGCAATAACATGTAAATGATGAAAAGAGTGTAAGACTATAAGGGAGAGTGACGTCACCCATAGCGTTCGGCTCCGTGTCAAATGACGTTCACAATGCTTGTGGTTATAGGAGGAAATTTGAAGTCAGTTCTATTTGGAATAGAAATGTATCTATGGATAAAATAACAAAATAAAAACACCGGTATCATGTAGAGTGGGTTAATATGAATATTTTAAGACCAAAATGATGAGTCACAGCAGCAGTTAAAGGAAAATTTAAGTTTTTTTACAATCTGAGCCTTCTTTCGGCAATAAAACAAGTAGTTTTACTCACCCATAGCAGTTTGGTGTCAATTGGAGCAGTATCGCAGAACTTATGTTGAGCCGTTCTGTTCTACTAATGATCCCGTATCCGTTAGCGTGAGTGCTCGGGGCACTGATTTGCGGTGTCCAAATAACACAAACTTTAGCACTTTTCAAATCACAGAAGATCGCTGTGTCAGGGTAGACTTTTAGTAGATTCCAAAACGGCCTGAAACCCGATATCGCAACAGAAAAGTAAAGTTCAGAGCGGTGTTAGCTTCTTTCGGACTAGCGGTGTTTACAAAACAGCTGAGTTCACGCATGCGCACTGTCCTCTCTGATGACGTCATCAAATGAAACTATAGCTGCATATCGGGTTTCAGGCCGTTTTGGAATCCACTAAAAGTCTACCCTGACACAGCGATCTTCTGTGATTTGAAAAGTGCTAAAGTTTGTGTTATTTGGAGAGCGCAAAGTAATGCCCCGAGCATATGATACGAGCATCATGTTAACGGATACGGGATCATTAGTAGAACAGAACGGCTCCAACATAACTTCTGCGATACCACTCCAATTGACACCAAACTGCTATGGGTGAGTAAAACTACTTGTTTTATTGCCGAAAGAAGGCTCAGATTGTAAAAAAAAACGTTACTTTTCCTTTAAAGAGAGTTGTGTTTTGTTATACCTGATTTCTGAAATGCATTTTGCCTTAGCACAGATATGTTATAAAAGCACTGCGTGACCAGCCAGCCCCTATTGTATTCTTTTCAAATGCAGAACCAGACGATAGAGCATGAAAATCCTTCGTCCAAACTTTAGATGATCCACAGCCAGTAATTTGAAGCATTTGTCTCTCAAATGAAGAAGACCTCTCCTCTCCAAATTTCTCGTGACATTCAGACAAATTATATGACTTCTGATACCTGACATAAATAATACTTTGGAGCTTCAGTTGTTGATTCTTTAAACATTTGCTCTGTTTCCCAGTCCTTTATGCTGTATTTTCTCCTTTTTTACATGTCAACCATTTCCTTTTTACGCAGACAGACCATCAGAGAGAGTCTGATTGGTTAATCCACCTATCACGCCCTCTCAAATCAGGGAGACAAGATACAGATCCACTTGTCTTTGTTTTGTCAAAGGGTACTGTTCTGGCTGATCAGGTAAGTCAAATCAGCTCTTGGTGTAAGGAATACAATTAGCTGTATCATAATATATTATTATAAACTGTTTTATTGTCAGAGAATGGAGTGTGCAATCAGCATGCTAGTTGTGAAAAGCATTTATAACCAGTATTGTGCAGTAACGCGTTACTAATAACGCGTTACTGTAACACCGTTACTGTTGACAGTAACTAATACTGTAACGCATTACTTTTACAATAAAGGAACTCAATTACCGTTACTAAACGGCGCGTTACCGCGTTACTGAACCTACTCATTTTGAAACTGGCATCATGTGACTTGCATAGGCACAGGGGAATTTTTTTCTCCCTTTGGTAAGGGCGGGATAAGTAATGATGATTGGCTAAAGCAGAGTAAGATTTCATGTTGAGCCAACCAGAGACACCCAGTGGGCGGTGGGCGGGTTCTACACACAATCCCAGCACACAGTAGTAGCGCACACACAATCCACACACACCCCGTGTCAGATGGAGAGTCCCGAGTCGAAGACAGAAGTATAGGCAGTATTTTAACCTCGTCGAGGTAAAAGGTAAAAACGTACATGTTACGTGCACATTGTGTCAAAGACCAAAGACTTTGTCCACGTCCAATATAAGCAACTCGAATTTAGTGAAGCATCTCTCGACGGCGCACACTTCTGTTAAACTAGTGGCCCCCAGCAGGCCCCATGATGATAATCACATGCTAGGTGCTGTTAACAATGGAGAGAGGAGTAGGAGGAGAGGAGGAGAGGAGGAAGCGGAAAGGAGGAGGAAGAGGAGAGGAAGGGGCAGAAGAAGCAGGCCCCATGATGATAATCGCATGCTCGGTGCCGTTAACAATGAAGGCCACGGTGACGGAGCCACGCCAGCCAAGCAGCAAAAGCTGTATAATGCACTGTAAAAAAATCCAAATTATTTGACATTTTTTAACTAAAAAAAAAGTAACGCATTAGTTACTTTCCTAGGTAACTAGTTACTTTTATAGTGTAGTAACTCAGTTACTAACTCAGTTACTTTTTTGAGTTAGTAACTAGTAACTGTAACTAATTACTTTTTCAATGTAACGTGCCCAACACTGTTTATAACGTTTTGTGAATAATATGATACTCTGAATGCGGTAGGGACATAAAGAACAACTGCTGCAAATTGTTCAAAATGAACTCATTCTGTCTTTCATGTTTTTAAAGGACACATTTTGTTTCCTATTTTAATTAACTCATTCAGTGCCGGAGACGTCTATTGACGTCCCCTCGAATCCAACCGTTGAGTGCCGTGACGTCTATAGACGTCAATTGCTTTTTTCAGCGGGGGTTGCTAGGTTACGGCCTGGAGCAACTTTTGAGGTGTAATTCACATCTCTCAACCTGTAGATGGCGATGTTGTATCATTATTAGCCGATCAGAGCCGGGGAAGAAAGGAGGAGTGCAGCGTGTGTATGGTGTATTGGCCAGAGTAGTAAGATGGCGAGGCCATAGAACCCGGAAAAGCAGAGGACTGTTGATCAGCGCCTATGGAGCGATCAGATTGCTCTTGGGACCCAGGATCCTGGATCAGAGGATCGCAGAGACAAGCCGGATCAAGCAGAGAGGTCTGAGCAGAGATCTGCTGTGCTCGAGGAGGGGGCGTGTCATGTGTGCGCTGCACGGATCAGGGAGTCTCCTCAGAACTACGACAGCTCCAAAGAAGAAGTTTACTGACTTGGAGCAGTGAGCAGTGTATGGTAATTGTAATGAATGAAGTTGTGTGTGTGTGTGTGTGTGTGTGTGTGTGTGCGTGCGTGCGTGTGTGCGTGCGTGCGCGCGTGTGCGTGCGCGTGTGTAGCTGTGTGTGTGTAAAGGTTTATGCATGGGCTTGTGTGTATGTACATATATATATGTGTGTGTGTGTGTGTGTGTGTGTGTGTGTGTGTGTGTATTAGTTTTTATTATGGGTCTGTACTCTGGGCCTCAGACAAATCCTCAACAAAGTTCTATTTTATAGGAAAAGATATTATATCCTGTAAACATCTCTTGGCACTATTGATTTGAACGAATTTTCAATTCACAGAGCCTTATATTCTTATATTTGTAAATAAAAAATGTACTTTGTCATCAAAAATCTCTTTCTCTGTTATTTTAGATGTTTGAGGTGTCACTAAATCGATAAATATTGATGTCAAAGTCACTGATCTGCTCGAAATCCTTCTCTGAACTAAACGGACGTTTTCTCCATTTCTTGCTCAAAAACCAGTGTTTTTGCTGAAACTTCCCTATGTTCTACTATCAGTTATTTGAGAACCGAAAAGGTTAGAAACATAATTTTTTTTCCAGGTGAAAGAAGAGAGTCGACACTTTATTTTGATGTGTCCCATGTTTATATAGTCAAAGAACTCAGTATTCTGTGGGTCTTGGAAAATCAGTGAAATTCTACTGAAACCTGTGGCACTCTGGGGTTAGAATTCTGAAAACAGGCCGGCACTGAATGAGTTAATGTATTTGAGCTTTTTTTTTTTTTTTTTTTTTTTTGCTCCAGTACAGATATGATGCATAAATAGATCTTGAGGTCAAAATAAGTTTGCTATTTTCTGTCTGCATTTATTCATAAGGAGTTTTATTGTGAGAATCAGGAAGTGTGTGGTTAGCATGCTAGTTATGGGCCTCTGAAAGTTGTGAAAAGTATGTACAGTGGTACCTCACCTTACGAAATTAATTTGTTCCAGAAGTGGTTTCGTAACGTGAATTTTGAAGTTGAGTAGCTATTTCAATGGAAAAGGCCTGATTCTTTCCAAGCCCCGTTCTTTCCGTTCCAAGTTTTTTTTTTAATAGTCTAACATTGTGTTCTGCGTCCTGATTGGCTAAGAGACTAGACCAGGACTAAACGTGGACTAAACCAGGTCTAGACCAGGACTAAACCAGGATTAAACCACCACGTGCCGTGCGGCTGGTTTGTGGCTCGGGCTCCAGAGGACGCAGTCCGGGCGCCGCGGTTCTATCTCGTGCTCGCAGACCCAGTGCCGGTGTCCTACCTTCGAGAAACATCCTACCCTCTCAGAAAATCCTGCCGTGTGCTTCCGATGTCTTTTTTTTTTTGTCATCGCTGTTTTAATGTTTGTTTCTATGCAGTTAGGACAAAATTACCCCATCAGAACACGGCTTCCACTTTAGTAAGTGCAGGTATGAAGTTCTGGTAAAATTACCCCCGTTATGAGCGGCTGCCAAGCCGTGTGCATGCGCAGAACATTACATAACTTCTTGAGAGTTCATACTACGTCACTCCTTCAGAGATATGCTTCCACATTAGTAAGAGCAGGTAGGACGTCCTACCTGCATAGCAGAACGTCCTACCTGTACAGCAGAACCTACAGTACCTGCTCTTACTAATATGGAAGATTTCTTATTTCTGGAACCTAACCCTGTGTGTGTTGATAAAGTGTATTTACGTTTCGGGGCTGGCATCTGAGCGTGCATTATTTGAATTTTTGAGATCTCGTGTTTCGTAACTTGAATTTTCTTTCGTATTTAGAGACAAAAATTTAACGCGAAGGCGTTTCGTAACTTGGATTTTTCGTTTGTAGGGTCTTTCGTAAGGTGAGGTACCACTGTATATCTCTTTGCAATGAATAATTAGAATACTAGGAATGCATTAGGAAAGTGAAAGTGAAAGAATAACTTTCAACCAAAGCAAAAAGTTTAAAGAGAACGACTTTAAGACTGTTAAAAGCCTGTACAGCACCTTTAATAAAAATAAATAAATGAATTATCAGTAGAGAAGCTAGTTCTGTGAATGGGTATGTTTGGATAATTATGTTATGGAGACGTGGAGACTAATTTGATTTTTAAATTAAATACTTCTTAACAAATGGAGAAGGTCAAGCAAAAAGGCTAGAATTATTTAATAGTTTTTAGTCAGAAATTATTCAGGTTAAAAAGGAATGTTATAATCAAAGAGTTATTATGAGTAAATTATTAATTTTTCTCAGCAAAGTTTTTAAAAAGCTTTATTCAGGTTTTATCATTTTTGACAGGTAATTATTCAGAGATTTTCTGATGTTAAACACTAAAAAAATTAATGAAGACAAATTTACATGACAGGGAATAGTAAATATTTCATAAAATTTTAATTATCTTATCATAGTGAGGCTGGGATGCAGGGATTATAGAGACATGGGAAGTCCAATCATTCTCACAAATACAGAATTTTTCTTCTTTTAGGATATTGTTAGAGCTGTGGGTCTTTAGCCTTTAGTCGATTAATCATTTCAGGTGTCTTAGTCGACAAAAATTAACATTAGAAGACTCATTGTTTTATCAGGATTTACAGGGACAACAGCAGAAAACAGAAGATAGTTTAGAGTTTGCCGAAGAACTAATGATTCACAAATGTAACCTGACTTCATCATTGTCATCTAATTTTGAATGATTTTATTTACACAATTTAGGCTATGCCTTTATAAATAATCAAGTATTTCATAGTGATTTTTGCGTCTGTTTAATAAAATGATTTCCAGGTATAAAAAGGTCTGATTAGAAATAGCTCCATCATTTGTTTTAATGCACATGGGATTTTCGAAAAGCTCTGCCTAATTTGCATGACATTAAGCTAAGCCCTCCCCCATCATGACTATCACTGTGGTGTGTTAATGTCCAGGCAGGTCAGAATCATTCAATAATTTAATAATACACAGGATAATATGTTAAGTCAAAGTTTATTATGAAATTTAATAGACTACCAATATTCAAGACTCAAGATTTTTAGCACCTACTCAAGGTGCTTTGTAGCATTGCTTGAATTAACAGTGATGCTAATGACTTAGCATTAACTACAGCAATCTGCAGTCATAACTTACTCACTAGCACTTAACGCTAGCTATTCAAGCATTAAATCGCCCATTGCAAATCAAAAGTAGCTGTAATGGGTGTTTTTTGGCTAGTAATATGATGATGCTAATGTTGACAATTACACAAGCCCCCTGCCTTTCATGCAGAAATAATATGTCCACACAAAAGTTGAATTGGCATTTAAACATGTCCTAAAATACATAGTGTTTAGAAGAAGTTTAGAAGCACTTTACTCACCCCATAAGAAAGAGAAACATCATTGCCTCCAATTAAATATGTAGTTCGGGGACACTTTCTTTTTGTCGGGGTCTTTTTACTTGATGTGGTCATCTCAGACGTAAATACCGTACGTCTGTTTGCCTCGAGATGTCCAATTATTCTCATATCCTGCCACTGTTTTTCGGCAGATAAAGAATCCAAACGCATTCTGTGCATAAGCTCCGGAGACAGTTTGTGGCTACATGAACGCGTCCCAAGCGCAGAGTTCTCCTTCCTTCTTACGTAGCATTTATAGTCAAAGTTTCGGATTTTCTCCATTTCACCGTCTTTATCCGCTTCAAATGTTACTGTAGATATAGCAGCTGATATCTTACTATCCATCTCTTCCGCTGCGGCCCCGACTTCTTCCTCGTCTTCAACTTCGGCTAAGGTTAGCTGTAGATTAGGTATATTCTCCAACGTAATAAATTCGCTTTCATCATCACTGCAGTCATTTTCAGAATCAGAGGAGAGATCACCATCCGGTTTGTCGAAGAAATACTGCCATACATCTGCACTAAAACAGCCACGATTCAGCTTGTCTGCAACACATTTAGCTTGGTCCATCTTCATTCAGTAGTGAAATCACATGCAGCTACGCAGCGTACATATGTACGAGTTTGCGTCTAGCTCTCAGCTGATAGGCGGAAGAAGGAAAACAAAAGAGCGCTACTTGTGCACGTGATTGGCCAGTAGTAATTATGGTAATTTACACACACCCACATTCTTTCCGATAAACAAGATTTTCAAAACCAAAATCTATGTTTTTAACGTCACTAATGCTGTTATCTGAAACATGGAGAGGCTTCTTCATGATCTCAACTAGCACATTCTGCAAAAAAACGAAAATCACAAATTTTGAAAAAAAAAATACAAAAACCTTGTTTATCTCAGATTCCCTAATGCCGAGATGAGGACTGAAAAGCCGTGGTGCGTCACATTTGTGAAACTGAGAAAATGACATTTATAAGATTTTTTTGTTCAAAATTAGTGATTTTGTTTTTTTTGCAGAATGTGCTAGTTGAGATCATGAAGAAGCCTCTCCATGTTTCAGATAACAGCAATTGTTGCATTAAAAACATACATTTTGTATTTCAAATTGGCTTGTTTTTCGGAAAGAAAGGAGGCCTACATAAATCACCATAATTTCCCACGCTCGCCCTCCTGCCAATCACGTTGCGAGTAGTGCCGATGTGTTTTCGCCTGTGAGGAGCTCGTGAATATGTAAGCGGCACTGCAAGAAAATAAGGATATGAAAATTGACTTTTAACTTCTTCTTGGACATATGACACATTCGGGACACGTCCGTTTCTCCGGAGCTCATGTACAAAGTGCGGTCGACGAATTTAGCTGCGGAATACGCGCATACACGGGGAAATATGCGAATTATGTGAATAACTCAAAATGCCTCCGGGGGGACTTGTGTCTGGTTTTGCCACGGCTTGTCACATATGTTAACAAGTTAGCACATATTCTGCTCCTCCGACTTGTCCAAAGTTTGGTTTTCACTCGTGCAGACATGGCAGAGATATCACAAAACACTATGTCTGTCATTAATATCTCATGTCATAAATCATGTTTTTTAGTTGCTTTAGATCCTCCTCAGTTTAAGCTGCTCTGAGCATTAGCAGAGACAGCGGAGATTAATCAGCAAGACATGTATTTAATCAACCAAGAATTTCTTTAGTTGACTACAGCCCTAGGTTTTGGACTCTGTGTTCGCACTAAAAACACCATGCACCTGAAGCTCTTTACATCAAGAAACCACCTTGAACACCAATGAGAACAACTGCAGTTAAGGGCATGGGTAAATCGAACCCCCGACCGTCAGGTTAGTGGGCACATTATCATCTTCAGAGGTATACTGTAACCATTAGCTACTGCCCCATAAAGATAATAGCTATATTATTATAAAACAAAAAGTACTATCTTAACAAGTTTAAACAGAAATAAAATAAAAAAGCGTACACAACAGAGGTTGACTTTAAGGTTGTCATTATCTCTGTGCTGTGTCTTCTCTGTGCTGTGGTTCAAAGCCAGAGTCAGTAGAAGAAAGTTGGAGAAGGTCCAAGTCTTGTTCTGCAGGATTAATGAGGGTTCCTTTGACTTTGAGAGCTCCAAACAAATGAAGCAGCGCCATTCGTGAACACCCCATGGATTCTGTGTGGGCCACAATACGGAACCTATAGACACGGGGTTAAGGTTGGCAGAGTGAAGCATTATAATGGAGAAGTATGACACTATCTGCTGTATGTCTTCATTTGAAAGTGAAGTTTAAAAATGGAACCTTGAGCTGTCTTAAAGAAGCATTCAGTATGTCCAGCAGGCCTTGGAAAATTTGATCCATCATCATAATAGATTGTAGTGATGGTGTATTCATTATAAACACATTAAGTAGCCTAGGGGAAACTGAACCACATGTTGGTAGAAGGTAGAAAAGTAGGTGTTAAATTATACATTCAAATTTGTCAGAACACTTAAAGGGTCTATATTAGACTATTTTCTGATTTATGTTTACCTTATCACAAACCTACCTGGAGTTGTGTTTTGTTTAATTCACACATGTTTAACACATAAATCCTGCATATTTAGGCTGAGTTCTTCTCTCAAACAGAGAGTTGTTCCACCTCGTGATGTCATTTGGTAATACAGGAAGTGTTCCATTGCGTTTTTAAACTCCATACACACTCACTAGAATAATTTGGATGATTTCAGTTCTGGATTTGTCTATCTCAGGGGTCGGCAACCTTTACCACTCAAAGAGCCATTTGGACCCGTTTCAGACAGTAAAGAAAACACTGGGAGCCACAAAACCCTTTTGAAATTTAAAATGAAATAACACTGCATATAACATTTTTTATAACATCTTTGTGCCATAGAATTACATTTTGAAAATGAACAAACTAAAATAAAATATATTTTAATTAAATACAGTGGTCCCTCGCTGTTTCGCAGATTTTTTTTATAGTGTATCAATACGCATTGTGTTCTGCATCCTGATTGGCTAAAGGACTGTAGACCTTTGCCGATTCGTCAGTCATTCTCCTCCGTGTCTGCTGTACAGTAGGCTACAGAATGCGTTCAGTTTGCCAAATTTATTTAAACGTGATCACGAACAGTGTGACTCTGAAGCAGTGAGGACTAAGCGGTCTGGCATTTCAGCACATGCAGAAGGGCCACGGCCGTGCGTCTCACCTGGGGCTGGTCGCACCGGTCATGCTGTTCTATTACGGATTTGACCACGAGTGCAGGTGCACATGTCCAAGCGCACACTTCTCTGGGTGGTCAATGCGCGTCGGGAAGTGTTTCCGCAGAATGAACTGGTGGAACCTGGAGTCCAGGCGGTGGAACCAGTCCTGAGAGCGCACGGAAGCGTTCTCACTACAACAAAACCCGCAACAGCGCAGCAGCGCCAGGCGCCTCGGTCAGAGGAACTGTGAAATACACGCATATTTATACACGCAATATAAAGCTGATTACTTCACGGATTTAGCCTATCGCAGGTTATTTTTACAATGTAACCCCCGCGTTAAATAAGGAACCAAAGTACTGAGCCGCATCACAGGGATCAAAGAGCCACATGCGGCTCTGGAGCCACGGGTTGCCGACCCCTGGTCTATCTCTACCGAACTAAAGGTAAAATGAGCTGTTAAGAACTACCACTACATGACATCATGAGGTGGAACAGAGCATTTTGAGTTTTGGAGGTATAGAAAGACTAATAATAAAGTGTTACTCAAACACGTGTGAATGAAACAAAAGACTATTCAGGTTATGTTTTGATGATTTTAGTGTACAGCGGACCTTGAAAAGACATGGGGAAGACCTGCTAAAGAAAACAATCTGGACAAGCCCTGGAATCTTTCACCTGACATACTAGTCAACTTCTAGAATATTAGAAAAGAAAATGACATAAGAGAGTTCAAAAATTGAGCTTCCACAGTTGCCTTGTGCTCACTACTGTCCCCAGTGGTTAGAACATGTACAACTCCATGCTTAAGCATCTACAATCTCTAAGGAGATGTACCAAATTATGGACAGACAGAAGCATTGCATTGGGTAACTTTTCTGGTAGAGGGTCCGCCATCTGCTTGACTCCATGTAGATGTTATTGTTTTTTCCTGGAATGTTTTACAGTATGGCATTTAATTAGCCTTCTGGTTAACTCTGGCTTTTTTTTTTTAAGCATGTGTAATCATGTGTTTTAAGAAATTGCACTGTCCTCTTTTAAATAAACTAAACCTAATTTGACAGTCTACACGGAGACAGGCAGTCACATCACCAGGCCAAGTTACAGATCAGCCAAGTTTGGAAAAGCGGGCCCGCTCACTCGTGGTAAGAATGCATGTTTTTGTGGTAGTTTTGGGAAAATTCGTTGCACATTGGGCTGCATCACCAGGATTTTAAAGGTCATATATTATGCAAAATTGACTTTTGTGAGCTTTAAGCCATGTTAGAATGCCTTCACCCCATCAAAAACATACCTGGAGTTGTGTTTGTTTCATTCACACATTTGAAATAACCTTTATTATTAGCCTGTCTACATCTTCAAAGCTGTATCTTGTGATGTCATGAAGCGGTAGTTTTCAAATTAACAGCTACCTTTTACCTACAGAGAGAGAGAGATCAACAGAGATTGGCAATTCTAGGGTTGAAATGATCCAAATGACTCCAGTGAGTTTAAAAACACAAAGATTCAAAGATTCAAAACTTTTATTATCATATGCACAGTAAAGAAACAGGTTTCCCTGTACAAAGAAATTCTTACTTTGCTGCCCACCCTGGATGCCAAAAGCATGCACAAAAAAAATTCAAATAGATAAATAATCTTTACAGACTATATACTATTATTCATGTGCAAAGTATAGGTCAATCAATGTCCAGGAGGGGGGGGCTAATTCTCAGCAGTTCAAAAGTCTGATAGCAGTTGGGAAGAAAGAGTTCTTAAGTCTAGTAGTCCTGAATTTCACTCTCCTGTACCTCCGGCCTGAAGGTAGGAGTGTGAATAGTCCATGTTGGGGGTGGATGGGGTCTTTGATGATGGAGGCAGCTCTCTTGCGGACTCTGTGATGGTAGATACTCTGCAGAGAGGGTTGCTAACCGGCTGGTTAGCTCAACTACCAGCTGGTTAGCTCAGCTGGTAAAGTCAGTTCACGGTACTCCCCCCCGGGCGTCGTAAAGATGGATGCTCACTGCTCCTGAAAAGGATGGGTCAAATGTCACTGTGTGTGGGATCAGTAAAGGCTTAATCTTAATCTAATCTGAGGAGTCCTGGTGATCTTTGTGGACGTCTTCACCACTCTCTGCAGGCGTTTGCGGTCCTTCACAGTAGTGCTGCTGTACCACATAGTGATGCAGCTGGTCAGGATGGACTCGATGATGCAGCTGTTGACGTTGCTGAGGATTTTGGGCGACATGCCAAATTTCCTCAGCCTCCTCAGGAAGTACAGCCGCTGTTGACCCTTCTTCACCACCTGTGTTGTGTTCAGTGTCCAGGTGAGGTCATCACTGATGTGGACTACCAGGTATTTAAAGGTGCTCACCCTCTCCACCTCAAGGTCCCGGATAAACAGTGGCTGATGAGGTCTCCTCTCCTTCCTCATGTCCACTATCATCTCCTTGGTCTTGTCTGTGTTGAGAGTGAGGTTGATGTCCCCGCACCACGTCACCAGACTGTCCACCTCCATCCTGTAGGTCGCCTCGTCTCCGCCTGTGATACAACCTCACAGCAGTGTCGTCAGGAAACTTCAGGATGAAGTGCAGTGGAGCACTTCTTGTATTACAACATGGCATCACAAGGTGGAACCAAGTGTTTTTTTTGTTTGAGTGAAGTTTATGTGTTAAACATGTGTGAATGAAACAAAACACAACTCCAGGTATGTTTTTGGTGAGAAAACAACATTAGAACATAGATCAGAAAATAGTGTAATATAAGCCCTTTAAACCATTCTAAATCTGAGATGCTATTACAGATGGTATTTAGCAAGATTTTCATATAAAACGTGCAAATAAGACAATTAATTCTAACTTGAAATCTGTGATCGAAAGTGTTATTATTTCTTCCGCAGTTTACATGAACAGAGTTGTTGTTGTCTCTTCAAAATCACACTTAAAACCTCAGAAAAAGAGTGTGAAATGGAAATCACACAACTATTGCTGACTATTGTTAAGCTCTACCCTAAGTAGACATAGTGTTAAAACATAAATAAACAAGTTCTCTGATGTGTTAATTTTAATTAATTCTTGTCAAGATGAATGCTCTTTAGCTCATACTTTCTACTGTAAAATAAATGATATTTTCTTGCTTCCTTCTTCTTGTTCCTCTCCTCGATTCTGCAGGAAATGGGTGAGAAAGTCCCACCCACAGAGGAGACACAGGGAGGAGAGTGGATACAAACTCCTCAATGAAACCAATAAAGTTTGATTCTTTTATCTGACATCTGCCTCCTGAAGCCTCCCTTAATATGACACATTTGATTGACAGTTGAAAAATGGAGGATTGAGGAGAGGAATCAAGGAGAAGGAAGTGAGGAAAGAGGAGGAGGTGTGCAAAAAAAAAAAAAGAGCCATAATCACATTTAGCATATACATTTTTATTGTAGTACAACGTTTTATGTATATTATGCATAATGAACCATTCAAACAGATCTTAGCCTTGGTCATTTCTCACACTGGCTTCTGTCATATAAATCAACTATAAAAGAGACAGTGTTTGGAACGGATCCAAAAGATTTTGGATCCTGTAAAGGAGCCAAAAGTCCCATCATTAGTTAAAACTGTAATAAATAATTGATTCATCTATAGCATTTCCTGGGTAATTACTAGTACAGAAGTCACAGATAGGGTCACTTTTTATTGTCCAATTTCAGATTCAGAAAACTTTATTGATCCCATAGGGAAATTCATTTGCAGCATTCTCAGAGCAGTTCTCAACACACAACACACCCAAACATACACACACACACACACACACACACACGCACGCACGCACGCACACACACAAACAGTGTGTCAGTCCTATACAGACCACAAGTAAAACTCAAACAATTAACTTATTACAAAGCAAACTTTAAAAACTTTAAAGGTCCCATGACATGGGATGCTTTTATATGGCTCTTTTTATATGGCTCCTTAATGGTTCCCTAATACTGTAAATGAATCCTTCTTCAAAATCAACACTCAGTGCATGAGAAAGACACATGTACACAGTCAGAGTCAAAATCTCTCTGTCTGAACGACTCATTCTGGGCCTTGTTGCTTGAATGCAAATGAGAAGGACACAGATTGGGTTAGAGGAGCGGGTGCGCTGTCTCCCCACTTCCGCGTTTTAAGCGCGAAGGCAGAAAGGAGAGGCATTTCAATGAAAAAAAAAAACATTTTCACAGAAAATAAAATTAAACCACTGCTGTTTCAGAGGTCCAGAGGGTCGGGTAAAGGACTTCCGAGCCTAGAAACACTCGCACGTGCCTCCAGGCAAATAAGAAAACGCATTTCGCATTGCGTAGCTCCTTCGCGGTCCAAACTCTCTGGGCGTGATTTCCAGACACAGGGGGTGGACATCCAGACGGTGGTGGAACTGCATTTGCATTTCTTTTTTCGATCTGACATCACATAGTTGCCTTATTCAGAATCGCCCATTTCAGCTGTGTTTTTTTCTAACGCAGAAAAGGACCACAAATGCGCAGTTTAGACATTTTGCAACTTTTAGCCATGGGGGGGGGGGGGGGGCTAAACAGGGTAGGGGAGCTCACATTAACGTTCAAAAACCTCAGAAAGTGAAAAAAACACCACCCTTTGAATTAAGCAGTTTAACAGCTGAGGGCACAAAAGAATTTGAGAACCGGTTAGTCTTTTGGACCGGAGCATAAAAGCGACGCCCTGATGGCATCATGATTAAGTTAGGAGCCAGAAGATGGAGGGGCTGAGCCAGGAGACACTTGGCTTTGCTCAGCACCCGCTCCTCCCACAGAGAATGCAGCTCCCTCAGTTTGACCCCTGTGATTTTGGAGCAGGTTTTAACAATGTTCTGCAGTTTGTTTTTATCCTTCAAGGACAGGGATTGAAACCAGCAAATAAAAGAAAAAGTAAGAAGACTTTCAATAAAAGAAGAATAAAAGTTGTTGAGAATTGTTTTGTTCACATTAAAAGAGTTCAGTTTTCTCAACAGTTTTCTCTGCTGCCCTCGTTTGACAATACTGTCAGTGTTACAGTCAAATTTCAATTTATTGTCCAACACGGTGCCCAGATATTTGTAGCTGTCGACAATTTCGACAACATCACCATGGATGACACTAACGCCGTGGGAAGGTGCACGTCTAAAATCAATCACCATGTCTTTAGTTTTGGTGACGTTCAAATCGAGGTCGTTGTCCTCACACCACTGGACAAACTTCCCCAGTGCAGGGCCATGGTTGGAAAACATGGGAAGACAACTACTTGATGATAAAAGAAGAAATTCAATTTGTCAACTGGACAAAGTTTATTTGGTCGAAAACGTTTCGCTGCTCATCCGAGAGGCTTCGTCAGCTCTAATTAGAATGCTGGTAAGACACTTGCTTATATCTTGCTGCAGGGAGGAGCTAACTAGCTAACTACTTTCCGAAACTATCTCATTGGTTTCAGTCTTTTGTTTCTCTGGCGTCTAGATGACCATACCTATTCATCCCTACAACGACCTTCCCCCTGTTCCCCTGTTTGCTTGATCTAGGCTTAAGAATGGAATTATAGATTGGAGACAAATTATGTCTGACTCCACCATTTCTGTTCAGAGAAGGATTCTCTTTTTTTTTTTTTTACAAAAATAGCCTCTTTAACTCCCCTCTCAAACCAATTCTTTTCCCTGGCTAAGATCTGGTTTGAATTGGTTTGAGAGGGGAGTTAAAGAGGCTATTTTTGTCAAAAAAGAGAATCCTTCTCTGAACAGAAATGGTGGAGTCAGACATAATTTGTCTCCCATCTATAATTCCATTCTTAAGCCTAGATCAAGCAAACAGGGGAACAATAGGGCTAGCCAGGTCAGGGCCAGAGGTGTGAAAAACAGTTGTTGTAGGGATGAATAGGTATGCTAATCTAGACGCCAGAGAAACAAAAGACTGAAACCAATGAGATAGTTTCGGAAAGTAGTTAGCTAGTTAGCTCCTCCCTGCAGCAAGATATAAGCAAGTGTCTTACCAGCATTCTAATTAGAGCTGACGAAGCCTCTCAGATGAGCGGCGAAACGTTTTCGACCAAACAAACTTTGTCCATTTGACAAATTGAATTTCTTCTTTTATCATGATTCTACCTGGACGACTGAGGGACTCTTCACACAACTACTTGATACTATCCCAGAGACTTGATTCTCCCTGATGGTGCATTTTCAAGAGCAACGAAAGAGCAAATAGTAGCAGAGGATGAAGAACTATAAATAAACTGTTGCATGCCACTTAAAACAATACTATTATTAGCTGTATGCATTTAATGTAGTGCTGTCAGGCGATTACAAAAATTAATCTAATTAATTACAGGATTTGTAATTAATTAATCTAATTAATCGCATTTTTAAAAAAATTTTTTTTAGGTGGTTCATTGTGCTCTCCCACAGCGCAAAAAAGGTGTCAAACGTGTTATTTATAGTGGTACATTGAAAAGACTGCAGACTTCCCCTTTAAGTCTAAGTTTTTCACTCACTCTCTTTGTCTCCACTGTAAACAAGACAAGACCCCCATTCCCCCTCCCACATTATGTAACATTCATTGGAAAGCTCATTTACACCATTCCACTAATACATGGTGAATATTTCTGGTCCCAAAAGGTGAGCACGTACAGCAGCTTTCATGCAACGTCAATAAATAATATTGTAATGACCTGGGTTAATGGTGTCTTTAAGGGGTTGGCTGTTGGGCGCATGTGTGGGACAGGTGTGTTAATGTTGAGTGAGTCTGAACTTCTGTTTAGTAAAGTTCATTGGAGAATAAGAGAAGCCTGGAGTCATTACAATATACAAGGCTTCAAATATACAGAGAATACAAATAAAATTACTCATGGCTCACATGACCCCCAGAACTTTCCCCCTGGGGGTTGTGGGTTCAAATCCCCCCCGGGCAATGAGCTAACCAGTGTGGGTCCTTGGGCAAGACCCCTCACGGTACTGCCCCCCGGGCGCCGAAAAAGATGGTTGCTCACTGCTCCTGAAAAGGATGGGTCAAATGCAGAAGTCAAATTTCTCCCGCGTGTCACTGTGTGTGTCATTGTGTGTGAGACCAATAAAGGCTTAAGCCTAATCTTAAAAAAAACCCGTGAGGAGGATTTAAACTCCCGATGTGGATATTTTTTTAACGCGTTAATTAGCAGTGTAATTAATTAATCTAATTAACGCGTTAAACTGACAGCCCTAATTTAATGATAAACTTTTTTATTGTCAGAGATTCGTGAATTGTGTGGTTAGCATGCTAGTTGTGAAAAGCTTTTATCAGACCCCCCAGGATTTCGCGGGCTTTTTTTGTGATTGTTGCGGGCTAAAATGCCTGAATTTGCGGGAGCTTTTCCAAAAAGTTGCGATGAAAGTTGCGGTGCTTTTAAGGTTTTTGTTGCGATTTTGTTGCGGGAGGAAGTGAAAGTTGCGATAAATAGTTGCGATTTTCGCTTTTTGTAATTAAAATTGAGTAATATTTTGAATACTGAGTTATTACTGACAAAGAATAATACAAAGACACAGAGATCAGATATGGTCCTAAAACAACCTTACCAACATCGAAAATAAATTACTACAAGGAGGGGAACTGTTTCGCCCGGTCTTTTGCTGTTATTTTTGTGGGCAGATGGCGCCGCAGACATGTTTCTTTGCCATTAGAAGCCGTGTCCCAATTCCCAGAGTGCACAGTTCGGAGCGTGGTTTGAAGGGCATGTGCGTCATTTCTTTTTTGTCCCATGCGCAGTTAACACGCGGTCTGAAGACCGCAGTCATTTCCATGGAAATCGGGGCATGGACCAAGCGCATGAAAAAGCACACTTCGCACACTCATATATCCCAGCATGCACCACGCGCTACTTCTTCTACGGGAGAAAATGGCGTCGGCGGCTGCTTCCCGTAGTTGCAAGATCTGTCGCATTTCGCAGACGGCCATGCGGTCCGCGGAGTGCACTAAGGGCTGAGCAAGTGTGCACCGCCTTGACTGCAGTCTGAGCCCCCTTCAAACCACGCTCCGAACTGTGGACACGGCCGCAGTTTCGTTTTGTCACACGGAAGTAAGGCAGAAGGAAGTTGGTCGACGTGAGTTCAATAGGTCGCTGATGATTGGTCAAAATTGCGGGAAAGTTGCGGTGATTGGTCAAAATTGCAACACCGCCCTGAATTCACGGGGATTGACTGAAGTTGCGTTGAAGTTGTAAATCGCAACATCGCAAATTCCTAGAGGGTCTGTTTTACAAATGGGGCTCAAACTAAAACTTGTTCCTGACACATGGTTTGAAATCAGGTACCAGCTCTTTATTAAGCTGCCAAGATGATTTTCATTTTATTTGGAACTTGTGGACACAGTATATTATAATAACAAAGAGCAAAAATATAAATGGTAATAATACATTTCAAACAAGTAGCAAAAATAACAAGAGACTGGTGTCAAAGAAGGCATAATAATATTATAAATGTACAGACTTTAATTTCATTTCAGTGATTTTTTTTAAATCAGTGGAAAGAACTCAAGTTTTTGGCTTAAGGACACAACAACAGTCCACAAACAGGATTTGAACTACCAACCTTGAACTGGACGGTACTTAACCCACCATCACCACCCCAATTATGTCAAGATCATCTACCACATCTATATACTGTTTATATACTTTTTTTCCCTTTAAATATCTGGCTGCATTGTTTCCCTTGACTTGCTGTAAGCATGTGGGCGGTTGGAGCGTTTCTCGCTTTAAGCAACAATAACTTCAACTTCACTTGGATGTCAGAGCTGTCCTCTTCAGCATTATCCATCATTAGAGAGAGAGTATAAGCGCTATCACGTGTAGCTGTAGCATTAATGTACTCCTTTTGGCCTGTTGGAAGAGCAGATCTGTGCCTGCAGCCTCTTTGATGATGGCCCTCTCCGTCTTGTATCAGTAAACTGCAGCTAATTGGCGTTAAACTGTGAACCACCCCGTTTGTAGCTATGAGGCCCGCTGTATTAACTTCTTTCTCACATGTGGGGTTTCTTTGATAGTGACTGACAATATAATGTTGCCAGTTACTGTACAGTCTTTGCGGTCACATGTAGTAATATCTAAGACAATTCAAATGACCCAAATTAAGAAGATTTGGTTCTGCTCATACAAAATGAGATACATTCATACCATACTCCATACAACTGTACAACAACTCACCCTTATGTAACAGATAACCCTGTGTCCTGTCAATTATTATTTCATCTTTGCTTTAGCTTTGTTTCTCCTTGCAACCTCCTGTATATAGCTGAGATATACTGTAGGTGAATCCCTGTTTTCTTACTTGTACATTTACATTTATATAATAATAGTTTGCTATATATTTAGAATTTATTATTACCAAGTGTAGTTTTGTTCTTTGCTATTTTTCTTTTCTTTTCTTGCACTGTTACATTCTTGTATTCTTGTAAATTTGTTAAAGGAAAAGTCACGTTTTTTACAATCTGAGCCTTATTTCGGTAATAAAACAAGTTGTTTTACTCACCCATATCACTTTGGTGTCATATGGAGCATTTCCGGAGATGTTTTAGATTAGCGTTAGGCTAATGCCGTTAGCCTAGCGCGACTTATAGCCATAGCTCGGGGCATTCCCCGAACATGTAATATGCCCCGTGCGGGCTCCAAATAACACAAACTTTAGCACTTTTCAAATCATAGAAGCTCGATGTCTTTAGTCTACGATTTCGTTTGAATCAAAAGTGGCCTGTAATCCGAGATTTATCCATAGTTTACAGCTATGCGTTCCATGTTTGGGTCCCGGGAGCTGAGAGCACACTCCGCACATGCGCACTGGCGTCCTCATCTACTCGAAACTATGGCTAAATCTCGGATTACAGGCCACTTTTGACAAAACGAAATTGTACACTAAAGACATTGAGCTTCTATGATTTGAAAAGTGCTAAAGTTTGTGTTATTTGGAGCCCGCACGGGGCATATTACATGCTCTGGGAATGCCCCGAGCTATGGCTATAAGTCGCGCTAGGCTAACGGCGTTAGCCTAAAGCTAATCTAAAACATCTCCGGAAATGCTCCATATGACACCAAAGTGATATGGGTGAGTAAAACAACTTGTTTTATTACCGAAATAAGGCTCAAATTGTAAAAAAAAACAAAAACGTTACTTTTCATTTAATTTAAGTTTTCTGCTATTTCATTTTATTCTATTTTATTCCGCTCCAAGTACCGAAGCAATTTCCTAATGTTGTGAACATGTTCAAACATATGGCAATAAAACCTGTCTGATTCTGATTCTATAATACACTGTGATGTGCGAGCTACTGTGTCCAAGTAATTTCCCTTATGGATCAATAAAGTTTCTCTAAGTCTTTACAGTTACATGTGGTAATAGCCTACAAAACAATTCAATTAAAAATAAATATTTGTTTCTTTACTCAAACAACATACAAGATATTGACTTTTGCCAGGTAATTTTTACCCAATATAATATACCCAACAAAAAGTACTTGTCATGAAAAAATAAATCAAAATATGACAACACATGATAAATTAGAGTGGTTTTCTTTTATTTTCAACTGTGGTATGTGTAACAAAATGAAAAAAAAAACAAAAAAAACAAAACAAAAAAAAACATAGGATGACCCTAAAAACATGCTCCAAAATTATAGAAAAATTAGGAATTTGGGAACAAAAAAATCCTAAAAAATAAAATAAAATAAAATAATGATACTGGAAACTTGGTCTTTAGTCCACCCATTCCTGGGACATGTGAGACTTCCCTGGTGAAGCTCAGACTCCTCGACACACGAACAGTTGCAGGAGAAAGGAACAAAAAATAGTATTTTTTTCAGTGGGTAAAAATGACCAGTTGACTAAAATATTGTTTTCACCATAAGAATTCCCTCTGAAATCACCACTTTGTGATATTTATTCATCATCACTTCACTAAATAAGGACAGATACACATTCCAGGACGACTCTTACTTAAGACCTTCAGAGATGTCAAAAACAATGGTGAAGCTCCCCAGGGACCCATGACACTCAGAAAAATGCAACATATATTTTAATACTTAATACTAATACTTTTGCTCAGGTGAAAATCACCCGGCGATAGTGATCTAGTGTTAAGAATATTTTCAGTTAAGAAAAAGTTTGTGAAAAATTGTGAATCTGCAAAATGTTATATTATATTATAATATTATAATTTTGCCTTTATTATTCCACAGCATGGAAATCACAATGGAGACTGGTTAATGGTCAGATCTATGGAGAAGCAAGCCTGCTCATGGTAACAATGCATGTTTTTTTTTTTTTTTTTTTTTTTTTTTTTTAATAAATATAAAAATGTGCTCCTCACCTTCCACGGTGGTTGGTCTCTCTCTCATCCAGCTCGTGTCCTCTACCAGAGGCCTGGGAGCTTGAGAGTTCTGCGCAGTATCTTTGCTGTTCCTGTACTGCACTTTTCTGGACTGAGATGTCTGATGTTTTTCCTGGGATCTGTTGTAGCCACTCCTCCAGTTTGGGCGTTACAGCCCTGAGTGCTCCGATCACCACGGGCACCACTGATGCCTTCACCTTCCAGGCCTTCTCCAGCTCTTCCTTGAGCCCCTGGTATTTCTCTAGTTTCTCGTGTTCCTTTTTCCTGATGTTACCATCGCTTGGTATTGCAATGTCCACCACCACGGCTGTGTTCTGTTGCTTATCTGGAAGTCCCACAGGATCTTGGCTCGGTCATTCTCCACAACCTTCGGAGGTGTTTCCCGCCTTGACCTTGGGGTCTCCAGCCCGTACTCTGCACAGATGTTTCTGTACACTATGCCCGCCACTTGGTTGTGTCGCTCCATGTATGCTAGCTATATATATATCTTTCAGCTATAAAACACATAGAATTGAATTAATGCAAAGGAGATTCATCTAATACACTAGTGTGGAACATCATTCACTCGTGATGTTTTCTGTTATGTTCTCATTCATTTGTTTAGCATTTGCAATTACACAGATCTAATATTCGCCTACATTGAACAACATTTCTATTTCTCCACTGTCGGCTTACACTGTGTACTCTTACCATATTGCAACAGTATCTGAGATAAACAATGCAGCGCTTGTCCTCATCGGCTGGTCCCATGTGAATGCTCCCAGGCCTGAGCTGTGACTTATCTGCGTTCAGCTCCTGATACGTACACACAGGAGCCTATAGGAGCCCTGCCCTATTTCACCCGATTCCCCTGTTTACCCCTTAAGAACGGCGCCCTCTATTTGTCATTGGTAAACATGCAGAGAGAGTGGCTGTGCTCCTCCCACGACGCAGAGCCAGTGTGGAGCTAAACAGGGAAAGCACCCGGTAGATTTCAAAAAGTAATTGTAAAGATACATCTCAGAGGAAGAAAGCTTTTTTAAAGGTGCATTGTGTAACTTTTCTGGTGGAGGGTCCGTCAAATGCTTTTCTCCATAGAGATGTTATTGATTTGTCTGGAATGTTTCGCAGTATGAAAACCAAACCTGACCAAGATCAGGCAGGTTAGGTCTGTGGAGAGGCAACTGTTTTTCTAGGTATTTTAGAGCTATATGCACCTTTATGAAGTACTAGTTACAATATGTTACTATAAACACTCTTAACAACTAAGATTTCATTAAGCATTAACCAACACTGCCATATAATATTGGGAACAAAGTGTGTAGGTTTTTAACTATGTTGTAATAGTGTTGCCTCATCTTTCGCTTACTCAAGTGATTCATGCAAGTTTGAGAAATCTTGTATTGACCTGCATTTTTGCCTCTGAAAATGTAAGTTTTTGCCTACCCCCTATCTCTGCCTACCTCTTTGGACTTTCTTGAAGTGTAAAAAAGCATATAACTCAAACTCTGGGTCCTACCTACACATATGGGTGCAGAGATGTTACATAGCCATTTTTTAACAATAAAAAAACACAAATTGCTTGTTACTGTCAGGAGCCTGAATGAACAAAATGTAAAATAAGGTGCTACCTATGTTACAGTTTATCAATAAAAAAGAAAAAAAAAAAAAAATGTAAATGGGATCTCTCTTTTTTGTTTTTTACATATGTAACCAGGGTGAAAATCTGTCATCAACTTCACTGCCAAATCCGCTATTAAACATATTAAAATACTTGGTGGCATTTCTCTTTACGTGAGCGTCACCGGTGAGCGTCACCAGGTTACGTAATGCTGCGGCCTCACGTACGTACATGCATGACCACGTCAAACCAATCATAACACTCGTAGCGCGTGTTACAAGCTGTTTTGTGCGGCTCCTAATCAGAAGCGTGGGGAAGAAGCACGGGACAGCTGCGATAGAGACCAACCAGCGCGGTCCCAATGTCCTTAAAACCTTTATGGACATTGGGACCTTGCTGGACATTGGGCAGGTTTATTTCGTCCAGTCATCGCACTGTGTAATGAGTGTACTGTGTGAACGGTTATCACTATTGGACAAATACTAAATCTTGAACTATTCCGGATGAACAATATCAATGATCAATCAAGACATATTGTGAAGATGTCAAAATCAGTTTCTGCAGATTGTAAATATTAAGGGTTCTATGGGTGTTTTGTAAAGTTTTTTTTTTCCTTTCACTATCAATACATGGTACCAACCGCACCTTAATCCTCCTGTGTCTGTGGTTATTTACTGTCCATTTCCTCCCAGAGTCGGACCAGTCTTCTGATCTGCCTAAATTACAAACGTTACGCTAACAGCTTATTCATTATTTAATTAGTCTGCGTACTTGTTACACATAGCTTGTCAACAATCAAGAAAGAAAGAAAGAAAGAAAAAAAATCAGGTTATAAAGTCATTGCTATCTTATTTGGATAACCACAATGTGAGTAAACGGAAGACCACTGAGCTATGTCACCTTGTTGAAATTGTTATACAGTAGCTAAATCACGATGCCGCTTTGATGCATTAGCTATACATGCTAAAAACAAAAACCTATCTCGCGGTCATCCATAGTAGTCAAAAGATATTTACCACACCGCCTTGCTCTGAGCCATTATGAAGTCATTGGTCACTGAGTCGCAAAGCCCTGGTGAAATGGGGCCCATTGCATTCTGAAAACAATGTTTAAATACACATACAGAATAGGAATGCTGATGAATGGCCTGTCCCCTGCGCGGTAAGGTGACAGGGGGAGGAGGAGGAGGAGGTGGAGATGGAGGGTGGAGAGGTTTCTAAGAGAACGGCACAGATCCTGATGAAATTACAGAATGGATTGATTGATCTCTCTGAATGCACGTAGCCACCGCAAGACAGAGTTAAAACTGATGTATCTAGATTAGTGTCAGAGGAGCCACCGAAGGACAATACAATCCAGTGTCAGGAGATGTGACCTTCTCTGGGAACGGAGACCGCGGACGCTATGGCAACAGCCCAACAGCCCAGCAGAAAAAACTCGAGCGCAAAACAATGCGAGGCAGGGATGGAATTGCAGATGTTTCAATTCATATTCATTAGCATGGCTTTCCATTATGGGGAGGAAATGAATGGTTTAGGAGTCGGCGGAGGGGCTCACATGGAGGGATGCAGGCTGCGCGCTTAAGCTGCTTGTTGAGAGTATGCAAAAAAGCGTAAATAAATAGCAGATTGTTTCAACAGTTGCAAAATGGCAATTGTTTTCCAAGGCTGGTGTCTGGGCACTCTCTTTAACGCGGAGTTTGAGCAGCAGTTTGTTGCTACTTTATGATGCATGATTCTTCTGGTGCAGCGCATTCAGAAAGTTTGGTTATTTTTATATTCAAATACTACGAGACTGTGGCTGCTGAAAATGACGAATGCACAATGAAAATCCACGCTAATTTTTGTCTTTTGTTTGTCATCATAGTTATTCTCGTGGTCATTTTCAACGCACTTGACTTACACTATACAGTGAACCCTCGTTTATCGCGGGGGTTAGGTTCCAGAAATAGCCCGCAATAAGTGAAATCCGCGAAGTAGGACAATTTTATATTTTACAATTATTCTACATGTTTTAAGGCTGAAAACGCTTCACCAGACACATTATACACCTTTCTGAGACTGGTATTAACATTTTTCTCTTGTTTAAACACTCAAACTTTTGTAGATTTTCATTAAAATATATTAATAGTGGGGGGGTGAGCATGTGACACGCGGACACGTGCGCGCGGACACGTGTGCGCGGACACGTGCGCGCGGACACGTGTGTTTGTTTTGGTACCACATATCCATACCATGTGCGAAAGTCGAGTGGAAAGCGACCTGGATATCATTTTGGGCAAGACTCAAGCCAATGCTAACAGTGCCAAACCGCTAACAGACGCCTCTGAGCACCAGTCCTCACCACAAGACCAGGTAAGACTAACCTGCGCTCACAAGAGTTGGTTGCATTTCACCCCGGCTCCAAAATCAGACCGCTATCAATGCGTTGCCAATACTCCACAGCTCTCTAGGACGGGGTCGGGTTCGTCCTCTCAGCGTGACGGGGAAGAGCCACTGTCTCCTCTGTGCGCGCGAGTGTCCTCCCCCCACTGCGGGCTCCCTCGAATGTGGCTCTCCCCGCTGCGGCTCCCCCGGACGCCGCGCGGCCAGGCGCCAGGCCCGTCCATGTTGATTCTTGGCTCTTCCATTTGTCCGGCTCGCACTCAGTCTCTTCCATGGCTCGTGCAAGTAAACAAAGGCCACACCTCCTGTCACCCAGGCGCTCTCGTGAAGGACATCTGAGACTCTGTCCCTACCATCCCTGGTCTAGACCTGGTTTAGTCCTGGTTTAGACCTGGTTTAGTCCTGGTTTAGACCTGCTTTAGACCTGGTTTAGTCCTGGTCTAGTCTCTTAGCTAATCAGGACGCAGGACAGAATGTTACACTGTAAAAAAAAAAAGTTACACTATAAAAAAAATTAAAAAAAAAAAATTGGAAAAAAAAATTGGAAAAAAAAATCCGCGAAACAGCGAGGCCGCGAAGAGTGAACCGCGATACAGCGAGGGTTCACTGTATTAGTTATATGAGTTACACTTCTATAGTGCTGTCATGTATTTTATTTGAGAGAAAAATGTAAATTGCAAGAAGTTAAAGCTGCCATTCGTAGCTGGCCCGCTCCTGTAGTATTCTCACATATCACCACTCCTGCAGTCTGATAGTGTGCTCGCTTTGGCCTGACAGAAGAAGAGCACAGGTGAACAAAGGCCAGGCGAGGGGAGAGGGAAAGGGTTTAACAACTGCCATCTGCTGGTGAATCAAACTCAAATTAAATTGCAGATGTTTGTTTTAATGCCTCAATTAACAGATTCTGCACAAGTTTCAGTTTCCTTTGGTTTCTCTGGTGACCTTCTACCTTGTACGGCAAGATGGATAGTTCTAAATATTTGTGAGTTAACAAACGCTGGAAAATCTATCCTGAACCACTGCTGAACTAATCAACTATGCATCTGCTATCATCAACATTCCCTTGGGGTGTGAAGCTAACTAGAGGCACTACTCTGTTAGATTAAGGAGTAACTTGAGTAACAGTTTCTGAGTTTTATTTTAGAAAGAACAGACTCAGTGTTGTATAGTAACGAAGTAATAATACTTCACTACTGTACTTAAGGTCGTTTTCACACCAGGAAAGTCCGATAGTTCACTTGCTTTGGTCCGGACCAAATGTTTTTTTTATTTTTTTTATTTTGGTGCGGATCGCTTTCACACTGCAGTTTTTCCCCAAGCGAACTAACATCTATAAACAAAACCACGTGTGCTGAGGTCGCCGTTGGACAAAAATGAGCCCTGTCCAAACGCCGTGTCCAAACCCGGAAGAAGGAGAATAACGGTGTTACGTGCTGTTTTCAATCTAGCCTCAGCGATATGGTTTGCTCAGTTTTTACAGTTCGCACAAATGTTTGAGCAGCATCGTGAGGTTTACACTATTTTACAATCAATGTCCAAACGACGAAGACACAGAGCAAGACGGCTACGGAGGACAGCGCTCATGTGGGCATCAAGTTCTGACTCTTGCTCTTCATGCAAAACGTAAGTAAGCCTCGTAAATTTCGTTTCGTTTCATACGACAGGAGCTCGTTAAGTACAAAAAGCCAACTTGTGTCGGATCGAGTCCGGTCTGCATTCTCACCTCAAACGAATCGCACCAGAGTTCGTATGGAACCGGACCGAGACCGACCTTTTTAGGTGGTCTCGGTTCGCTTGTTTGCTCCAGATCGAGATTTTTAGTTTTTATTCACACCAGCCAAAAGGTCCGAATCAAAGGAGCAAACGAACTCTGGTTCATTTAAAACGAACCAAACAAGGCAGGTGTGAAAACGACCTAAGTACATTTTGGGAGACTTTGTACTTTACTTGAGTTTTTAAAAAATGATAACTTTTACTTTTACTTCACTACATTTACGAATTTAATTGCATACTTTTACTCCGATACATTTTCAATGTGCCGTTTAGTTACTCGTTACAAAAAAAACCCTCTACTGACTGAAGGAAGTCAGGACGTGCCTGGGCTTGTTCACTACTTGCGCATGACAATCAGCCTACACCTGTTGGTTTCATGCAGCTAGTTTAATCAATCAACATCCCTGATGGAATTACAAATAACATATTTTGTGCCTCCATTTACTTGCTCATAGGACGGCGTTTCATGGATATCACCAAATCCAATATTTTCGACAGTGCTCCATATGACATGGGTGAGCCCAACATATTTTACAGTAGAATTAAGGGCCCAATTGCAAAAAACCCTCTTCCTCCAAAAACACTCCTTCAATGGTGTTATGTATGCCTTATTTTCAGCACTGTTATTTTGGGGGGGGACATTAAAAAATATTAAATTCAGACTGCCTTTGCTTGATACTTTTACTAGTACTTTTAATTACATTACTTGAGTACATTTATTTTTACATTACTTGTCATACTTAAGTACAAGAAATTCCAGATACTTTAAGACTTTAACTCAAGTAACATTTCAGACAGTGACTTCGACTTTTACCAAAGTCATTTTTGGGAGGGGTACCTATACTTTTACTTGAGTTTGATTTTCCACTACTTTATACAACACTGGACAGACTTGGTTGAAACTGCAACAGGTGAGATGATTTGTGCTGTTAAAGGAAAATTAACGTTTTTTTTTTAAACAATCTGAGCCTTCTTTCGGCAATAAAACAAGTAGTTTTACTCACCCATAGCAGTTTGGTGTCAATTGGAGCAGTATCGCAGAACTTATGTTGAGCCGTTCTGTTCTACTAATGATCCCGTATCCGTTAGCGTGAGTGCTCGGGGCATTACTTTGCGGTGTCCAAATAACACAAACTTTAGCACTTTTCAAATCACAGAAGATCGCTGTGTCAGGGTAGACTTTTAGTAGATTCCAAAACGGCCTGAAACCCGATATCGCAACAAAAAGTAAAGTTCCGAGCGGTGTTAGCTTCTTTCGGACTAGCGGTGTTTACAAAACAGCTGAGTTCACGCATGCGCACTGTCCTCTCTGATGACGTCATCAAATGAAACTATAGCTGGATATCGGGTTTCAGGCCAATTTGGAATTAAGTTCTGCGATACTGCTCCAATTGACAGCAAACTGCTATGGGTGAGTAAAACTACTTGTTTTATTGCCGATAGAAGGGTCAGATTGTAAAAAAAACATTAATTTTCCTTTAAGCAAGTCTCTCACACATGAAATTACAGTCACAAACTAGCTAACATTCAGTTTGTCACTCTCACTTTTTCTGTTGAAAATCAAACACTTAAACAGGACCATGAACTCTTGTATTGATCACAGTTTTTTCATGCGTTTTCATCATCTTAAAACTTCGTTGGCAGTGTTTGCTAATGTGTACATTGTGTCACCGTGGTACTTGATGAACATTCTGCCAATAAAAATACAATGAGGAAATAGAAGTATTTGAACACCCTGTTATGGTTTTGCCGGATGTAAAGCTGTAGTTCTCAGATAAACCAAAACAAACATACCACAGTTGACTGATGCACACAGATAAATTAGCTGAAATAGTTGATTTTGGAAAGAAAATACAAAAAAACTGCTATGCACATTTGAGGTCGGGAAAGATGTCGGTTTTTTGTTCTTATTTTTTTTTAATCTAGAACAGGTATTGACTTTGTCCAGAAATTCTGCCTTGGCTGATCATTACATCATCATCATTGTGCAACTGAAAATAATCTCAGCAAAAAAAAAACAAAAAACTACAAAGCTCATCTCTTCCATCCTTTTTAACAAATAAATAATTTCAAGACTAAATAAAAAGGCCACATTGGGAAAACAAGTCTCTGCAAAAATATTGATCTCAACTGTGTTTTAGTAAATTAAGCCGTCAAAACTGCCACAGGCACTTCAATCAAAAACAGGTGCCCTAGATTTTACAAAAATGTTATCATTCAACCTAGCCAATAATTTCTCATATGAGACTATTTCCGTCACATTGTCCAGCCATCTGTTAAAGTCTGGAGGAGAATATTTCCATACACTAATTTCTGTGCTCAGTGTTGTATAGTAACAAAGTAATAATACTTCACTACTGTACTTAAGTATATTTTGGGAGACTTTGTACTTTACTTGAGTTTTTAAAAAAATGATAACTTTTATGTTTACTTCACTACATTTCTGAATTTAATTGCATACTTTTACTCCGATACATTTTCAATGTGCCGTTTAGTTACTCGTTACAAAAAAAACCCTCTACTGACTGAAGGAAGTCAGGACGTGCCTGGGCTTGTTCGCTACTTGCGCATGACAATCATCCTACACCTGTTGGTTTCATGCAGCTAGTTTAATCAATCAACATCCCTGATGGAAGAGGAGACAGCATCCACGTCGGCTACAAATGAAGGGGGAGCTGATGATGAGCATCCCTGGCCGTACTTAAAGGAAAAGTAACGTTTTTTTTTTAACAATTTGAGCCTTATTTCGGTAATAAAACAAGTTGTTTTACTCACCCATAGCACTTTGGTGTCATATGGAGTACTTCCAGAGATGTTTTAGATTTGCGGTTAGCCTATCTTCTAGCCATAGCTCGGGGCATATAATATATTCCCCAAGCATGTAATATGCCCCGTGCGAGCTCCAAATAACACAAACTTTAGCACTTTTCAAATCATAGAAGCTCGATGTCTTAGTCTACGATTTCGTTTGAAGCAAAAGTGGCCTGTAATCCGAGATTTAGGCATAGTTTATAGCTTTGCGTTTCATGTTTGGGTCCCGGGAGCTGAGAGCACAGTCCGCACATGCGCACTGGCGTCCTCATCTACTCGAAACTATGGCTAAATCTCGGATTACAGGCCACTTTTGCTTCAAACGAAATCGTAGGATAAGACATCGAGCTTCTATGATTTGAAAAGTGCTAAAGTTTGTGTTATTTGGAGACCGCAAACAAGTGCCCCGAGAACTCACATGATGGAGATCGCAAATCTAAAACATCTCCGGAAGTGCTCCATATAACACCAAATTGCTATGGGTGAGTAAAACAACTTGTTTTATTACCGAAAAAAGGCTCAGATTGTAAAAAACGTTACTTTTCCCTTAAACACAATGTTCTCTTACGCTGATATGAAGGATTCGTCCTATCGAATGAAGTGCCACTTGTGCCTTCCAAGAAACGTGGAAATCCTATCTTACAGAAACTCCCCGTCCAACCTCAAGAAACACATCGAGGTAAGTTCTAGATTAATGAAATTGTTAGCGTCTATATTCCAATTTCAGTAACCATAGCATGGACATTCTAGACACTGCTGTGAAACCTTGAGCATAAGATGTAGAAATGAACTTTGTGTGACATTGTTTCAGTTACACAAAGTGTATTTGTCGATGTTGGAGCTAACAGGCTACCTAGCTTTTTCGGCTCAAGGGAAGGCATAGCTATAGGCCAGGGCTCTCAAGTTTGAAGATTGCTAGGAGTGAGATTTCTGAGGTGCGAGTGACTTTTTTCCCGAGGACCGGGGGGGGTGCGAGCAGTAGTCGAGTTATAAAATGAAACCAGGGGGGATGGTGGAAGGGCAGAATTAGAAGGTACTTTGTTAATATATAATATATTATAATATATTATAACTATAACACAGTCTTGGTTTAGTCTTGGTTTAGTCCTGGTTTAGTCCTGGTTTAGACCTGTTTTAGACCTGTTTTAGTCCTGGCTTAGTCTTGGTTTAGACCTGGTTTAGTTTTGGTTTAGTTCCGGTTTAGTCCTGGTTTAGACCCGGTTTAGATCTGGTTTAGTCTTGGCTTAGTCCTGGTTTAGACCTGGTTTAGTCCTAGTTTAGACCTGGTTTAGTCCTGGTTTAGACCTGGTTTAGTCCTAGTTTAGACCTGGTTTAGTGCTGGTTTAGACCCGGTTTAGATCTGGTTTAGTTACAACAAGTTCAAGATACTTTAAGACTTTTACTCAAGTAACATTTCAGTCAGTGACTTCGACTTTTACCAAAGAAGTCATTTTTGGGAGGGGTACCTGTACTTTTACTTGAGTTTGATTTTCCAGTACTTTATACAACACTGCGTGTGCTGCAGTTATTACCCACCTTTAAAACCACATACTCACATTATGATACCCCTGGCATTACTGATGTATTGTCTTGACAATCCAACTTTCTATACATTCTAGTGCTCTCTCCCAAAAAGGATACACTTTCCCGCATTCCCAAATAGAATGCATCAAAGTTCCAGGGGCCAAGTGACATTTCCAACAATTGTCATTAACCATGAGCCCCATTTTTTTGAGTCTAGAGGGGGTATAATACCATTGATGTATACATTTATACTGGGTCAATTTCCCTCTAGCCGTCTTTATACCTTTGCCAGAATGTGATAGTATCTTGCCCCATCTTTCCTTATCTATGTCACAACCCAGGTTCCTTTGCCAAATAACTCTTAAATTGTCATATATATCCTTTTTAAAATTATTAAACTGTATAAAATAAAGATGCTTTATGTCAGGGGTGCCCAACCAGTCGATCGCGGTCTACCAGTCGATCGCAGGCAGAGTGTCAGTCTATCGCGTATGGCTTTGTTCAGACTGCAGGGCTGAGATTTTTTTGCGAGGTCGTTCACATTTCCAATTAAATGCGACTTGTAAGTAATCTCCAGTGTGAATTTTATACGCCCCAAAAGTGTCCTGCATGCGCCTTGGAGGACACGACGTCATGCGCAGCGAGCGTGCTCAATGTTTACGAAAGTAACCTAAAGTTGCTGTCGTACCGGAGCCAAAACATGCACAGCTTATTTGTTTAAAGGAGGAGACAGAGAAGGACAAAGACAAGGTTTTTGGCCACAGCGTTTTGTGGGGCAGTGGCAGTCTGTAGAAAGGAACGTGTTGGTGCGGAGTCACAGCCAAGAGTTGTGGGATTGCTATGTGCTTCGCCGCTTCACTGATACAGTTTATATACTATTTTCGCATGACGAGAAGAACGTTTGTGTACATTTGTGAGCGCCTACTTGTACCACTCTCACTGGAGGAAACATGCCCAGGTCGGATGAATGTGATCTGGCTGTTCAGACTGAAGTCGCATGCCAAAATATCGGGTATGTACCGTTGTAGGATCACATATCTTGGGCAATGTTCACATTGCAGTCTGAAGTGACCCAAATCCGATTTTTTCGACCCTATGCGACTTTAAAAATAATCTCACTCCAAAAGCCCATATTTGCCATGTCTAACAGGTCATTCTAAAATGGACTAGAATGTAGGAATTCACATCTAATTACAATATAGTCCACCACTGGGTTTGTTTCCTGAATTAATTTTTCTTTGTTGATGCGGTCTCTTAATTGCAAATACTGTATGTCCAAAGGTTCCCTCTCCTTTCCAAACCGTATGTTTGAATGGTTCCTTCAAAGGATATAATCGCCCCGTCTTCATAAAGATTGTGTTGCCAATTGTATGAATTCCTTTCTCAGTCCATTCCTATGACAAGAGATGCAGCTTATTGAGTGGCCCAAGTACATTGGGTCATGTCTCCACTGTTTTGTGTCCCGACTCACTGAGGAGGAGATTCAGATTCACTGAGGAGGAGGTCCAGATCAACTTTCAATGTCAGCTTTATTGTCAAAAACCATAATATGGTATACATATTATGTACAGGTTGCACACACTCCCTAGGCCCACAGTGAACATAAATCATCTTATAAACAAGACAATAACAATAAACAAGACAAGACGATAAACACAATGGCTAAAACATCACATATACCCATTGCAAATATGATGTTTGCATCTGGCCTCCCTCCTGCACATTTTGTCTGTTGCTGTTCATAATGTGTCCTAATAGAGATGTGTCCATAAAGTTTAACTTCTAATTTCCTGCAGAAGTAAAATAGTAAAATGGTGGTTTCTTTTCATCTTAGCTGAGGATCACCTAAACAGCTTAATCACTGTGGCCTAGTGTGTGACAAAACTGAAAACTTATAATTGGCCTATAATAGGTGTATAGGTTAAAGTTTTTTCAATCTGTACTAACATTTGATCCATGGTGAAATGTGATATTTATTTGATGTCTCTTTTGATAGTAACTAATTACATACACTATAAGAATGAACTACAGGGAGTCCTCGGGTTACGACGTAGATCCGTTCTTAAGACGCATCGTAACCCGAATTTCGTCGTAAACCGGATTTTGCCTTTGATCTTCCAACCAAAGCACCAATAACCTTTCCATCTCAATAATTAGACCACTATGCTGCTTGGTTATCACTGTCGCTTTCATAGGAGCAGATCAGAGCCCACATCAGGTACTTCCGCCCACATTGGACACGCACACGAGGCCGTCTTCTTCTCCCTACAACCACAACAGAGCGTATTCTTCCGCCATGCGCCGCGCGCCGTTCTCGTTTGTTTACATCTCTTACCACGCTAAACTGCGTAAGACGGAATGACGCGTAATATATACATTTTTTTTTAATGGGGGCGCGTTCGTAACCACGAAACGTCGTAACCCGAGACCGTCGTAACCCGAGGACCCCCTGTACTGTACTGCAATTAAGCAGCGGTAATCCACCTGATTATATTTTTGCAAAGATAATTTGTTCATTTTGGATTGTCACCTACTTCAGCAAAAAGGAAACTATTTGAGAGTACACTGACATACAGCTGTTTGTACTAATTTATTAAAGCATTGTACATGTGTAATGGGTTCAATGTTTGACTATTCACATTATGACAGAGGATTTCCAGAAGTTCTTTTGATTGTATAATAAACCATTAATGCATTCCCTGAATAAGTGTAATCCCTTATCAATATAAAAATACTACTTAATAATGCATATCTCATCACTGTTTTTGAAACATTAAGTTAATTTAGCCTATTTTAGATGTATCCCAGAAATATAGCCCTTCTGTTTTGCAAAAGTTAAACATACGTTTTCGTTTTTAGCCATAAGATTTGGAAGAGAATTATCAGAATTTTGATTACCCGTGCGTAGTCTTTGTTATTGATCTGTGTGTGGTGTGTGTTGTTAGCATTAACATTAGCAGCGTGTCTCAGTTGCTGGGCATATCCAGGCCTGGCGCCAGACATAAAATATTAAGGGGGCGATGAGTTTATCACATGGGGCAGGGTCGCATCGCGTCGCACACACACACACACACATATCCCACAACAAAGTGCGCTCCTCGCGTGTGTAATGGGTCAGGCGCGCTCCTCGAGAGCTCGTGTATTTAGACTAGTACAGTAAGAGTAAAAAGTGATGAGAGTTTTTTTTTTAATTATTATTATTTGAACGTAGACCCTCGGTCAAGTGATCTCCTGCATACCTCAAAACCAAGCCAACAACTGATCTGAGCAACGCCAAGAGACAGTACATTAACGCCACATAGCCCTCCACCACAAGCGCAAACACAGCGCAACTCTCACAACTCTCACATCTGATGATGTGAGGGGGCGTCGCCACCAAACGCCCCCTCGTGGCGCCGGCTGTGCCCATATCGGTACGGCCCTTTGCAGTCGGCGGAGGCTGCAGCCCTCGAACTGGGACACGACTTTAGTGTACCCGCCTCGCGTTCATCCAAAATACCGTATGAGTTACAATTCTCCGATCCCATTTGAATCAGAACCTTTTCAGCCAATCACAGCCTGATAAGAAGGAGCGCTACCGCAGATCCTTCATCCCCACCGCCATCAGACTGTATAATTCTACTGTATAGTCCTACCGTGCAATATCGTTTTCCCAATGTGCAATATTGTTGTTTTTTTCAATACTCCTATCGTGCAATATCGTTTTTTCCAATTTTTTCAATACTCTCCCGGTCACTGTTTTTTATTATTATCACTACTATTATTATTACTCGATTTATTACTTATTTTTTTTATTATTATTATCACCTATCTTTATGCCTTTTTTTTGCCTGCATGCACTTGTCTTCTTGTTCAAACTGTCCCTACCTGGAGCTACTGTGACAAGTAAATTTCTCCTGTGTGAGATCAATAAAGTCTTATCTTATCTTATCTTATCTTATAAATGCCTTGGCTTCCGTTTCCACTAAACTAGCTTGTTTCCACTATACTTTTGCTCTCACATACATTTATTCTCACTCGCACATACATAGATTCTCACGCTGAGAATATATGACGATATCCAGTCATGGTTCCGATTGGATGACGTCATACATTCTCACACTGAGAATGTATGACGTCATCCAATCGCAACCATGACTGGACATCGAATTACAGCCCACTTTTGACTGAAACAAAAGTGTAAACTAACACAATGAACTTTTGTCATTTGAAAAGTGTTATTTGGTGACTGCAATAGCGTGCCCCGACCACTCACGTTAAACGGATATAGCCAAACTCCGAAATCTCCGGAAATACTCCAAATGAAACAAACGTACAATGGGTGAGTAAATGACATTGTTTTGTCACTGAAATAAGGTCCAGGTTGTAAAAACGTTACTTTTCCTTAAATGCAGTGACATAGAGTATATGGATAAACATGACGAAGAAAGAGGCATGTTCTCAGACTTATTCAAATTTATCTTATAGCCCAACACATGTGAATAAGAGTCAACACATATAGGCCTAAGTAGAGCCAGTAAGGAAGGCACCGGGTCAGTTAACACAACGAAAATGTCATATGCATAGTGAAACAAATTTTGTTCTCCATAGTTTCGAGTAGATGAGGACGCCAGTGCGCATGTGCGGAGTCACAGTTTATTTCACTCTCCACTCTCGGGACCCAAACATGAAACGCAAAGCTGTAAATTATGGATAAATCTCGGATTACAGGCCACTTTTGACTCAAACGAAAGCGTAGACTAAGACATTGAGCTTCTATGATTTGAAAAGTGCTAAAGTTTGTGTTATTTGGAGACCACTCGGGGCATATATTACATGCTCCATGCCCCGAGAACGCTAATTACTAATCTAAAACATCTCTGGAAGTGCTCCATATGACACCAAAGTGCTATGGGTGAGTAAAACAACTTGTTTTATTACCGAAATAAGGCTCAGATTGTAAAAAAACCTTAATTCTCCTTTAATTCTTGAATCTGCACAGATTTTAGGGCCAATGGCTCTAGAAATATTGTGAAAAGCAATGGGGATAAGCTGCATCCCTGCCTCATTCCTCTGGAGAGATGAAAAAATCTGATACCAGCCGATTGGTCAGAACTGCAGCCTTTGGACAGGAATATATAGTCTTTACTCAGTTATAAAATGTTGGTCCAAAATCAAACTTTTTGAGGACTGTCATAAGAAAACCCCATTCTACCTAGTTGAACGACTTCTCCGCATCCAAGAAGGCAGCAACTGGGTCCCTACTAGTTTAACTTTTGGGCATAATATGAACAAGTCGTCTCATGTTGTCTCCAGAACATCTGTTCTTAATGAAGCCAACCTGGTCTCCATGAAGGATCCAGGGTGGTATTTCTTCTAGCCGTGAAGCCAATATTTTAGTCAAAATTTTACAGTCTACTCCCAAAAGACTCACAGGTCCATAATTTACTGGGTTGGAGATGTCTCTCTCTTTTTTTAGGGATTAAAGATAGTATTGCCTTGAACTTCGTGTATCTATGCCGCCAAATAAACCTTGTGTAAAATTGGGCTCAAAATATCAACATACTTTTTATAATACTCAATTGAGAAAGCCATCTATGCCTGGTGACTTTTCCCCTCTCTCATAAAATTTTGTCCTTAATCGAAATAATGCATATTCAGCTCTCCTGTTATAAATATCATGAAGTTGAAATTTGAATTTTCCGCCAAGTCCTTTGTGACATCCTCAAAGATTGAAGCCCTGATGCCCTTCCAGTCGACTCCCCGCTTCTCGCTACAGTACCTGCAGTACCTTCTCTCTCGCAGAAGAACGTAGAAAATGCACAAGAACCGTCCTCAGAGGTTTGGTAGATCTGGAATAGGTGCGCCAGGGAGTCGATGAGCTTGTTCAATTTGAAATTCACCGTGAATGTGCCCAAGTTTATTCTCCGCATATCGGGCCATTTCCCTCATTTCCTGCAGTCCCTCTTTAAGACCAACAACATGGACATTATTCCTCTGGCTTCAGTTCTCCAGATCCTCCACTCGTGACTACAGCCCTGCTCCGCTTCTCCCATCCATATTTGAATGCTCTCCACCAAGTCCTTAAAGGTCCCATGGCATGAAATGTTCACTTTCTGAGGTTTTTGAACGTTAATGTGAGCTCCCCTACCCTGTTTAGGGCCTTCCCCCATGGCTAAAAGTTGCGAAATGTCTAAACTGAGCATTTGCGGTCCTTTTCTGCATTAGAAAAAAACACAGCTCAAACGGGCGATTCTGAACAAGGCACCTTATTGACGTCAGATCGAAAAATGCAGCTCCACCCCCGTCTGTGTCTACTCAGCGTCTCTGTAAATCACGCCCAGAGAGTTTGGACCGCGAATGCGCTAGGCAATGCGAAATGCGTTTTTTTTATTTGCCTGGAGGCACGTCCGAGTGTTTCTAGGCTCGGAAGTCCTTTATCTGAGCCTCTGGACCTTTGAACAGCAGTGGTTTAATTTAATTTTATGTGGAAATGTGTTTATTTTTCAATGGAACGCTTCTCATCTCTTCTCCGTGCAAAAACGCGGAAATGGATCAGCTGAGAGCTGAGAGCGGAGAGTTTGGCCACGCCCCTCACCCTCTACTATAGGCCATCTCTGTCCTCCTCATTTGCATTCAAGCAACAACGCCCATAATGGCCTGTTCAGAGAGAGAAAAATGACTCTTTCTCATCTTATCTCTGTTTCTCATGCACTGAGTGTTGATTTTGAAGAAGGATTCATTTACAGTATTAGGGAACCATTAAGGAGCCATATAAAAGCATCAAGAAGTACCATGTCATGGGACCTTTCAGACCTTAGGTTGTCTTTTTAATTGTGGTCACTGCTGCTACATTCATCAGGATGGTGTTCAGCTCCTCAGACAATGCAAGGCTTTCAGATTTTTATTCTTGCCTCATATATTGTCGTCTTGTTGGGCCCCAGGCAGTGCGGCATTAGTATCAGCACAGGGCTGGTGTCGGTGCCGCTGCACTAGCTTGCTTCTTAGTAGTTATCCTCTTGATAGTTGCTCCTTTGAAATAAGTTTTACTGGTACCCAGTATCTTTGTCATTTCAAATGTAGTTTTGACTCAGCAAAACATACAAAAATATAAACTTTTTTTTTTTAAGTGTATGGCCCAAAAGTTTTGATATTAAGGATAGGTTTTAGGAGCTCGTCTAATGTGCAGCCATTCTTCTCTGCTGCCCCATGTGGCTCCTCCGTTTCTTCCATCCTTAAACATATTCCACAAAAGATCAGAGAGATCAATAAAAATCTACAATTTCCTGCACTTGTGGAAAGAACCTCATGCACTGAATTAAAACTCACTTCACTTCGAGCGCTAATGGTCACGATCATTTGTCTACTCTAGGTCTATTACATTGCATTCGATGATTAAGTGCCCAAGTACTTTGAGGAAGTATCAATGTAGAGTTAGCGCGTACTGTGTAAAGTAATACCAAGCCACTTATCCATTTTACACAGACTGATTGGATCTCAATTATGTGTTATATTTGGAGGTTTTTGTTGTCTTGTGCCTGCTTGCATGTAATACTAGGATGTAAGCTAGGATGTAATTTTTCATATTTAGTAAACAAACAAACAAAACAAAACAAAAACTAAAAACTAACAAACTAAAAAATATATATTTGGTTACAACATACAATACCTTTCAAAAGAGTTGACTTTTTTTTTTCTTTTTCTTTTTACGACTTTAAACATTTTATACACATACAGAAAACATCAAATTTATGAATAAAGGAGAAGTTCAATTTGTCAACTGGACAAAGTTTGTTTGGTGGAAACCAAACAAACTTTGTCCAGTTGACAAATTGAACTTCTCCTTTGATCATGGATTCTACCTGGACGACTGAGGGACTTTTCACGCAAATTTATGAAGTAAAATACATGGAATAATGTAGCAAAGAAAAAAAAACAATTTAAAAAATATATATAATCAAATTCTCAAATTTGAACACTTGTTTTGTTGAAAAATAAAGCAAAATAAAGAGGTATTTCACTTTTTTTTTTTTTTTTACTAAATAATTCCACATGTATTGCTTTATATATTTGGTGTATTCTGTATGTATTTAAAATGAAGAAAATATGGTCCAATTCCAGACCATTCAGGATTTGAACTGAATATTTATCTGAAATTATTATTTGAAATTATCCAAATAATTGTAGATTTAGACAAGGTGTGGTGGAGGGAATGCGTAGTGAAGGTGTGCAGATTATTTTTTTTTTTTTTTTCCTTCATTAAAGGTCCCATGGCATGAAATTTTCACTTTGAGGTTTTTGAACGTTAATGTGAGCTCCCCTACCCTGTTTAGCCCCCCCCCCCCATGGTTAAAAGTTGCGAAATGTCTAAACGGAGCATTTGCGATCCTTTTCTGCGTTACAAAAAATCTGAGCTCAAACGGGCGATTTTGAACAAGGCACCTTATTGACGTCAGATCGAAAAAAGAAATGCAAATGCAGTTCCACCCCCGTCTGTCTGAACTCAGCGTCTCTGTAAATCACGCCCAGAGAGTTTGGACTGCGAATGCGCTAGGCAATGCGAAATGCGTTTTTTTATTTGCCTGGAGGCACGTCCGAGTGTTTCTAGGCTCGGAAGTCCTTTATCTGAGCCTCTGGACCTTTGAACAGCAGTGGTTTAATTTTATTTTCTGTGGAAATGTGTTTATTTTTCAGTGGAACGATTCAAATCTCTCCCCCCGTGCAAAAACACGGAAATGGATCAGCTGAGAGCTGACAGCGGAGAGCGGAGAGTTTGGCCACGCCCCCACCCTCTACTATAGGCCAGCTCTTTTCTCCTCATTTGCATTCAAGCAACAACGCCCAGAATAAAGTGTTTGAGAGAGATATTTATGACTCTTTCTCATCTTATCTCTGTTTCTCATGCACTGAGTGTTGATTTTGAAGAAGGATTCATTTACAGTATTAGGGAACCATTAAGGAGCCATATAAAAGCATCAAGAAGTATAAATAAATACATAGCTGAATTGAATATTAAAGAGATTGGCTAATCAGGCAAGGACAATACAGGATTACACTTATATGGATCAATCACACAAAATAAACTAATGATAATGTTAATGATGAGTGAGAACCATTATAATATAAGACAACCTCTTGAAAGAAAATTTAGCATATTCCTCCTTTATAAAAGTGCATTGTGTACCTTTACGGGTGGGAGACCCATCAAATGCTTTTCTCCATCGAGATGTTATTCCTTTGTCTGGAATGTTCCACAGTAAGGTATTAAACATTTCTTTCTTCATGGAGATCAAACTAGACCAAGTTTTTCCTAAGTATTTTTGAGCTATAAAACCACCTGTAATTGAATAAATGTGTGGTAGAACTGTTTAATGTCATACTGTAGAATATTCCAGGCAGAGCAATGACATATCCATAGAAACAAGCAGGTGACACAACCCCAACCAAATAATTACATAGTGCACCTTTAACTCCCACTATGTTTGCCATGCCATCTGTTCACCAGTGTTTAAAATGGGCAATAGCTAAACAAAACATTAAAATGCAGCCTTTTACATTTTTGTTTCACAAGGATTTTTGACCTGGAGGTGGAGATAGTTTGAGAAGAACTCAAACTATCTCCACCTCCACAATACTAATACAAACTGTACAGATATTTTCAAATAAGAATTTAAGCCTATCTACAGTAGATGCTGTAAGTCTTTGTGCATTAACTTTTGCCTCGGCTGGCCAAGGACACCTCACAGGCATCCCACATGCAGCTGTGTAGTGCTGAGTACACTGCTTTTCTTCTCACCTATCCATAATGTATTTGAGAGGCTAAGGCGAAATGTTCCTTATTTCCATTAGCGGTAAGAGCCAGGCAAAGTACGTTCATTTTACTTAGCGGTGAATCAATAGGCAGGCCTCTACTTTGCACAGAACCCCCACAGTCACTGATCTTAGCAGAGTTGTATTGTATAATATAATGTAGTGTCTTTTGAAAGTTGCTTCAAATAGACTACTGGCAACTACAAAATGACATCAGTGGAATCAGAAGTTTGGTATATAGATTTCTAGATAATATATTTTTCAGTACTTTTGGGTAAGCTACTACACTGCCTGACAAAAGTATTATAACGATTGTGTATTCCTGAACTTTCATAAATAATGATAACAAGATGTATTGGTAATGACAACAAATCAATTTATTGTTATATTAAAGCAAATTTAATCATATGTAAAGGCATATTATTGCAAAAATGGGGACTCATCGCAGTGTAGGTCTAACTCAGGTCTAAACCAGGACTAGACTAGGACTATCATCCTAATACTTTTGTCAGGCAGTGGACCTTAAAGCCCCAGTGTGTAGGATTCGTGGCGCATAGGTGGATGGTGCTATTGCACTTTCTGTTTTAGCTACGGCAGACCTCGAGGGACCCACGCACCGCTACTGTAATAAAAAGCGGTCCCGTTTTTTTTTTTTTTTTTTCTCATAAAAACACACATTCCCGATCATGTACCATGACACTCTACACATCAAATGAAACCTTACAGTCTCCTCTTTTTGACTATGCAATTAATTTCCCTGCACAACAAACACTCCCTGAACACATGGGGCTTTTATACGGAAAAGCACAAAACGAGGTTAGCTTACCTTAGAATGCTTTGCACAGGTCAAACTCTGTATTTCACCATAAACTTGCTCTCAATTTGTCCATAAGGATCCAGCGAATAAAATCCAGTAAAACAATTTAGTCCAAAACACGTGTTAGATCCATTACGACGTCTGATCTGGCAGCATGCTTGTGTTGTTTACCCAAAACCACGAGCCTTGCCGAAGGCGGAGCCCAAATGTCCTTCTGCGGCTCTCGTATTCAAAATGGCTGCCTCTGCATGGGGAAGATCCCCCTTTTATGTGACTATATCTAAGTCCAAAAGAATACTTTGATTTCATGATGGAAGTGAAAAGGCTTGGAAAACAATGAATTTTTGAATGGGTATCTTCAATTTCAGTAATTAACGGGTAAAAATCTTACACACTGTCCCTTTAAAGGTGCAATACGTATTTTTGTTTGTGTGTCCATCACCTGCTTGATTCAATGAATACGTCATTGCTTTGTCTGGAATGTTCCGCAGTATGACATGAAACAGCAGGGTGAGCGGGGTTGCCTCTCCACAGATCTGACCTGTACTGTATCTGACCAATTCCAGGGCCGAAATGATCCTTGTGAAGGTGTATGGAGTTTAAAAATACAGTGGAGCACTTACTGTATTATCACATGACATCATGAGGTGGAACAGAGTGTTTTCAGTTTGAAAGAAGAACTCAGAAAAAATATGCAGGGTTTGTCTGTTAAACATGTGTGGATGAAACAAAACACAAGTCCAGCTATGATTGTGATGAAAAAACAACATTATAAGATAGATCAGATATACAGTGGTACCTCACCTTACGAAAGACCCAACAAACGAAAATTTCAAGTTACAAAACGCCTTCACGTCAAATTTTGGTCTCTAGATACGAATGAATTTCAAGTTATGAAATGCGAAATCTCCAATCCAATCCAATCCAACTTTATTTATAAAGCACTTTAAAAACAACATAGCTCAAAAATTCAATTAATGCGCGCTCAGATGCACGCCCCGAAACGTAAATACACTTTATCAACACACACGGGGTTAGGTTCCAGTGGTGGCCCGCGGTGGGAGAGGTCCACGAGGTAGGACAACTTTGTATTTGGCAATTGTTCTACATGTTTTAGGGCTGTAAATGCCTCACCACACACATTCTACACTTTTTTCTCGCATTTCTCTCTCGTTTAAACACTCGAACTTTCATAGATTTTCAATGGAATGTGTTGGGGGGGACACGGCTCAATATAGCGCCGCTGAACGTGCAATGGGAGCGGAGACACAACACATCATCAGTGTGGTAAAACTCACCTGTCTCACGACGGTCTAAACCCCGCTCACGTTCCCTTAGTGAGTGAACAATCCAACGCTTGGTGAATTCTGCTTCACAATGATAGGAAGAGCCGACATCAAAGGATCAAAACGTCCATACGGCGCAAGGCCGCGCTACACCGGGGCTGCGGGATTGAGCTGCGGCGCCGCGTGCCTCCTCCTCGGGCTCGGCTCGCCCGCGCGGCTCACAGCTCACAGTGTGAGCCGCGCTCTGGAAGTCAGATAGAACCAGAGCCCACCCCGAGCAAGACCCCGCGGTCTTGCCCGCCGATAGAGCGGCCTGTTAGCTCACAGTGTCAGCCCCCCGGCTCTGCAGGTCAGATAGAAGCAGAGCCCGCCCCGCCTCGCTCTTATTCCCGCTGAAAGAGCGTCTTTCTCGGCCTCTTAAAGGATCGCAGACACGAGCAACACGCTCCTCCAACGGCACTGCCATGTTATAATAATAACAGGTCCAATCCAGGTTTAGTTCTGGCCAGACCTGGTTTATTCCACGTTCTTTTAGTCCTGGTCTAGTCTCTTAGCCCGTCAGGAACACAACGTTACACTATTAAAAAAATGTTACACTATAAAAAAAAAAAAACTTGGAACGGATCAGGCTTTTTCCATTGAAATAGCTACTCAACTTACGAATTTTTCACGTTACGAAACCACTTCTGGAACGAATTAATTTCGTAAGGTGAGGTACCACTGTAGTTTAATTTGGCCTCTTTAACACATAATAATAAATAAAGCAAGTCATTGTACTGCATGACTTCAACATTCAGCAGCTAATATCATAGGAAAGGATGCTCTGCCTCATAGACATTGTACTAATCACAGCATTAACTATTCCAATTCAAAAACTGTTCACATTTGGTTTAGAAAAAGATATTCAAATTCACTTGAATGCTTTTATCACGAATCTCCGTTAACACTGCTTGTGTGTTATCCTCAAATCCACCCTCTCATATCTCGCAAAACCACACAAACACGTACTAGCTATTGGACAAACCTTAGTGTGGTATCAAAAGCGTGCATGAAAAAGCCGTATGGAGCAAGATAAGGGCCTAACCAAGGCTGCTTTCAATCACAGGGCTTACCTATCTGCTCTGTTTGAAGCACGCAGACGTTCTATGGGTAATCCTTCCTTCCACTGTTTTTTTTTGTTTTTTCCTTTACAAGTGTTCTCCCCTTGGCCCCCACTGAACGCAGAGTAGCTCATTTTCCACTCAAATCCAAACGCTGATGTCTACCACTGATAAGTTCTGATCTCCAGTAATTACACAGACCCGGGGAATTGGATATGGCTCTGAACTATGATTTTTTCATCCACTTCGCCACGCATGTCAGTCCTTCTGTTTGTAAGCAGATTTATTACAATGTCCAACACACAGCTTTTGTCCTATGGGTCTGTGTAATAAACATGGCAGCAATGTATATCAGACCCCCCAGGATTTCGCGGGCATTTTTTGTGATTGTTGCGGGCTAAAATGCCTGAATTTGCGTGAGGTTTTCCAAAAAGTTTCAATGAAAGTTGCGGTGCTTTTAAGGTTTTTGTTGCGATTTTGTTGCGGGAGGAAGTGAAAGTTGCGATAAATAGTTGTTATTTTCCCTTTTTGTAATTAAAATTGAGTAATATTTTGAATACTGAGTTATTACTGACAAAGAATAATACAAAGACACAGAGATCACAGATATGGTCCTAAAACAACCTCACCAACATCGAAAATAAATTACTAGGAGGGGAACTGTTTGGCCCGGTCTTTTCGTGTTATTTTTGTGGGCAAATGGCGCTGCAGACATGTTTCTTTGCCATTAGAAGCCGTGTCCCAATTCCCAGAGTGCACAGTTCGGAGCGTGGTTTGAAGGGCATGTGCGTCATTTCTTTTTTGTCCCATGAGCAGTTAACACGCGTTCGCAGACCGCAGTCGTTTCCATGGAAATCGGGGCGTGGACCAAGCGCGTGAAAAAGCACACTTCGCCGCACTCATATATCCTAGCATGCACCACGCGCTACTTCTTCTACGGGAGAAAATGGAGTCGGCGGCTGCTTCCCGTAGTTACGAGACCTGTCACATTTCGCAGACGGCCATGCGGTCCGCGGAGTGCACTCAGGGCTGAGCAAGTGTGCACCGCCTTGACTGCAGTCTGAGCCCCCTTCAAACCACGCTCCAAACTGCCGCAGTTTCGTTTCGTCACACGGAAGTAAGGCAGAAGGAAGTTGGTCGACGTGAGTTCAATACGTCGCCGATGATTGTGGTCAAAATTGGTAAAAATTGCGGAAAAGTTGCGGTGATTGGTCAAAATTGCAACACCGCCCTGAATTCACGGGGATTGGCTGAAGTTGCGTTGAAGTTGCAAATCGCAACATCGTGAATTCCTGGAGGGTCTGGTATATGTCTATTCATGGACTTCTTTATGTATGTTTCATCATAAAGGACTTCAATTCCTAAAATATTCCTTTACATGTTACAATGGTTGGCCTTATACAGTAATACAGAAAAATATGCCCACTTTTTTGGTCAGGTCAGGTACATCACAGTTTGGGTAAAAAGCCTCTTGGATTAACTTTTGGATGTGTGTAGTCTTTTTTGTTCATATCATGGGCTCAATTTACCCCTCAAGCTAATGTTAAAAGGTGCATTATGTAACTTTTTGGTTGGGGGTCGGTCACTTGCTTGTTGCTATGGATATGTCACTGTTCTGCCTGAAATGTTCCACAGTATGACTAATCAATACCTACATATATTAAATTACAGATGGATTTATAGCTCAAAAATACCCATAGGAACAGGCATTCTGACTGTGAATGGTGTTGCCTCTCCATAGATCTCACCTATAACATGGTCTGGTTTGGTCTCCATGAAGGTAGAAAGGTTTAATATTTCAGACAAAGAAATATCTACATGAAGAAAAGCATTTGATGGACCCTCCACCAGAAAAGTTGCAGAAAAGTTACATTTTTTAACATAATTTTCAAAATAAAAAGTAGTATGTAAAAGTACGTTCCAATCCAATCCAATCCAACTTTATTTATAAAACACTTTAAAAACAGCACAGTCGACCAAAGTGCTGTACACAGGTTAAAACACAAAACATGAGACACAGTAACATCAAAAACAGCATGATAAATGTCAACTACTCACACTGAGTTAAAAGCCAATCTAAAAAAATGAGTTTTAAGAAGAGATTTAAAGGTCCCATGGCATGAAATTGTCACTTTCTGAGGTTTTTGAACATTAATGTGAGCTCCCCTACCCTGTTTAGGGCCCCCCCATTGTTAAAAGTTGCGAAATGTCTAAACTGAGCATTTGCGATCCTTTTCTGCGTTACAAAAAATCGGAGCTCAAACGGGCGATTTTGAACAAGGCACCTTATTGACGTCAGATCGAACAAAGAAATGCAAATGCAGTTCCACCCCCGTCTGTCTGTACTCAGCGTCTCTGTAAATCACGCCCAGAGAGTTTGGACTGCGAATGCGCTAGGCAATGCGAAATGCGTTTTTTTATTTGCCTGGAGGCACGTCCGAGTGTTTCTAGGCTCGGAAGTCCTTTATCTGAGCCTCTGGACCTTTGAACAGCAGTGGTTTAATTTTATTTTCTGTGGAAATGTGTTTATTTTTCAATGGAACGCTTCAAATCTCTCCCCCCGTGCAAAAACACGGAAATGGATCAGCTGAGAGCTCTGAGGGAGAGCGGAGAGTTTGGCCACGCCCCCACCCTCTACTATAGGCCAGCTATTTTCTCCTCATTTGCATTCAAGCAACAACGCCCATTATGACCTGTTCTGAGGGAGAAAAATTACTCTTTCTCATCTTATCTCTGTTTCTCATGCACTGAGTGTTGATTTTGAAGAAGGATTCATTTACAGTATTAGGGAACCATTAAGGAGCCATATAAAAGCATCAAGAAGTACCATGTCATGGGATCTTTAAAAACAGGAAGTGAGTCGGCCTGTCTAACATTCAGTGGAAGTGCATTCCAGAGTTTTTGAGCAGCCACTGAAAAAGCCCGATCACCCCTAAGTTTCCTTTTTGTCTTAGGGACCACAAGGAGAACCTGAGCTGCAGACCTGAGAGAGCGGGAGGGCGTGTAGGGCACCAGCAGGTCAGTTGACTAAAATGAGATATTTTCATCCAAATCTGCTGTTTTTGTTGCCTGGAAGAATCCATGACTCATCGCTGTACCAGCGAGTGAGTCTGGTAACGCTTGATCCACAGAATGCGCTGCGGTTGCGCGTAGACAGACAGCTAAGTGAACCAATCAGAGATTGCGCCATCTTGATTCAAAACTGAGGCGGAACTTCCGCTGCCTAAGAGTGACTTTGCGGGCAAAGGCGGCTGCACTGACGTCACCATCTTTGAACGAATCAGAATCGCGGAGTCCGTTTGTAACCGGAGGAGCGAGAGTGGATGGAGGGTGTCCAAATGGTATCGCGGTGTATAGGAAATACAGAGAGATATCATTTGGCTGGCCAGGTAACTGTTTTTGTCAATTAACTTAAAAAAAAAAAAAGTTCCTTTTTAATCTCACACCATATACAAATTTAATGTCCACAAAACAAATATTTACAATTAAAAATATATATGTGAAGATGTAAAGACTTAGACTTAGACTTTATTGATCCACAAGGGAAATTGTTTTGGGTATGGTAGCTCCCTCAACAAATATAATATATAATATATAACAGAGGGTAAAAAGGAAAAAAAAAGAAAAAAAGAAGATGGAAATGAAGAAATAGATGGAAGAGCAACCAAAGAGCAATAGACCAGTGTCAGATGAGACATAATTATATACATAAAAATAAAGATAGTAAATGTATATGTACAAATCAGATTTAGAAAGAAAAGAAGAAAGAAGTGAACTTGATTGATCTCACACTGGAGAAATTCTTCTCTGCATTTTAACCCATCCTATATATATATATATATATATATATATATATTAGGAGCAGTGGGCAGCACATTACTGCGCCCGGGGACCATCTCCATGATCTTCTTGCTTCGGTTTGGTCAGGACCTAAGCTGGAGGATTTTACCTATGGTGCATGTTTTGGGTTGATGGGGGAAACCGGAGTGGAGGAAACCCACCCAGACACGGTGAGAACATGCAAACTCCACACAGAAAGGCCCAGGCGACCCAGGGATCGAACCCAGACCATGCATGCAAACTTCACACAGAACACACACGGAAAGGCCTGGGCGACCCGGGGATCGAACCCGGAACCTTCTTGCTGTGAAGCAAGAGCGCTAACCACTCAGCCACCGTGCCAATAAAAAAATATTAGTCAAATATAAAATACAGTATCAAATAAAATGTACAATACTAGCTTTATACAGTTGTAGGGAGTATTGTCTCGGGAGTATTATATTATCTATTGCACAAGGGTGAGTTGTTGTACAGTTGTATGGAGTATGGTATGAATGTCGTACCTGTATCTCTCGCTGTTTGAGCGGAGCTGTAGGAGCCTGTTGGAGAATGAGCTCCTCTGTCCCTCTATGGTCTGGTGCATTGGGTGAGCAGGAGTGTCCATGATGGAGAGCAGTTTGTCCAATGTCCATCAGACCCTCCAGGAATTCGCGATGTTGCGATTTGCAACTTCAACGCAACTTCAGCCAATCCCCGTGAATTCAGGGCGATGTTGCAATTTTGACCAATCACCGCAACTTTCCTGCAATTTTTATCAATTTTGACCAGTCATTGGCGACGTATTTTGCCTTACTTCCGTGTGACAAAACGAAACTGCGGCCGTGTCCCCGGTTGGCCACGGACACGGTGGTTTGAAGGGGGCTCAGACTGCAGTCAGGGCAGTGCACACTTGCTCAGCCCTGAGTGAACTCCACGGACCGCATGGCCGTCTGCGAAATGCGACAGGTCTCGCAACTACGGGAAGCAGCCGCCGACTCCATTTTCTCCTGTAGAAGAAGTAGCGCGTGGTGCATGCTGGAATATATGAGTGTGCGAAGCGTGCTTTTTCACGTGCTTGGTCCACACCCCGATTTCCATGGAAACGACTGCGGTCCGTGTTAACTGCGCATGGGACAAAAAAGAAATGACGCACATGCCCTTCAAACCACGCTCCGAACTGTGCACTCTGGGAATTGGGACACGGCTTCTAATGGCAAAGAAACATGTCTGCGGCGCCATTTGCCCACAAAAATAACAGCAAAAGACCGGGCGAAACAGTTCCCCTCCTAGTAGTAATTTATTTTCGATGTTGGTAAGGTTGTTTTAGGACCATATTTGTGATCTCTGTGTCCTTGTATTATTCTTTGTCAGTAATAACTCGGTATTCAAAATATTACTAAATTTTAATTACAAAAAGGGAAAATCACAACTATTTATCGCAACTTTCACTTCCTCCCGCAACAAAATCGCAACAAAAACTTTAAAAGCACCGCAACTTTCATCGCAACTTTTTGGAAAAGTTCATGCAAATTCAGGCATTTTAGCCCGCAACAATCACAAAAAATGCCCGCGAAATCCTGGGGGGTCTGGTCCATGGTCTGTGACTATTTACCATACATTCTGTCCAGCTGATTAACAGTTGTGAATTTAGTTGTCTAAATTACATGATATTTCCACAGTAAAATCAGACCAAAACTAATGTAAGAGCCATTTCGTACATTCTGTGTTCTGGAATATTCTGTTTTATAACAGCACTTCCTGTCCCGCCTTCAAGTTCAGGAAATGCATTCTGATTGGTCCACTTTGATCTTTATTCCTTGTTCTTTTATCCTTGATCTTACCTGCTATAAATACAGACGTAGGAACCACACTGACTCATAGAGGACACAGACACCGAAGAAGACACACCAGAAGACAGAAGACACACCACACCAAGACACATATACACACACAAGGGGAAACGACTACGCTACGTAGGTAGTGTGGATAAGAAGCCGCGGTCTGGTGGCCAGGAGGATACCCCGAGACTATAGAGTATCGGATGAGCCGAGATGTCGGGGTATTAGGATGTCCTGGACCACAGAAGCTACACAGTCTTTTGACCGTCACGTAACGTCACGTAAACGTCACGTAAACGTCACGTAAACGTCACGTAAACGTCACGTGAGGACGTCACGTAGGGAAGTCAAGAACGACGTTAGGTAGCCCATGAGGACGTCATGAGGTCGTCATGTAACGCCGCGTAACAGTCACGTAAGACGTGTGACAGACGGGATACGCACCGCTACAAGGCACATACGGACAGCAAGGAAGGACGTCGAATAGCATAGTCAACAACGCAACATAGGGTGAGTCCTGTCGGAAGCCACGAAGTACAAGGAAGCCCGGTCTCCCAGTGACAGGCAGGAGCTCACCACTATACGACACGCAAAGACGTCAAGAAGGACATCACAACACATACAGAGCCTAACACAACACGCATAGGAAAACCACAAGCCTCAGAAATTCATCTTTCCATTTCCCTCTTTATTCACCTTATTTGTATCCACTCTGTATAACCTTCACTTTAGTAAAGATAGAAAAGACAAACCTTTTGATTCAAGACTCTTTATTTACATGATGTGACGCGTCGGAAAGAAACTTCAAGAAACACCGATGCCAAGGCTAGTGAGGCGGTTCGCTGCACTCACAACTAAAAATAATGAAAGGACTAAATCTAAACTATATATATATATATGTATATATATATATATATATATATATATATATATATATATATATATATATATATACATATATATATATATATATATTAGTCAACAGACTTAGACTAACACTGAAAGTCTGTCTGTCTTGTCAAAATTAGCATAAAACTAAAATGTTCATAAAAAAAGTGATTCTTATTGATACTCCTGTAGCACTGCAGATAGCTGTTTCTCAGTCAAGTGTAGCGGTCAAAGATCATTAGGGGAAAAAGAAATTTATGCAATGCAAAAACTTTTTCAGTGTAGGCATTACATTATTTTCAGACACAAAACACCATTACCACTGCACAAGTCCAACAAACGCTTCTTCCTTTACATATAATAAAAAACGCCAGCATCTCAAGTGCCTGGATATAACTTCAAAAACAGGTGAGCAGGTTAATGACCTATGAGGAGCTCAGAGCAAAGCTACAGATTTCCTCAGTGACATGTCTTAAGAACCTGCTGTTCCTGGAGTGGCTCCCAGGAGACGGGGCCCGGGCAGGTCCACAAGGAGGAGATACTGAGGCACAGACTTGGAAATGTCAGAGGGAAGAGATATCCTGTGCCCATAGAGTGACTTATGAAAAAGTAGATGGAAAATTAAAGGCCCTATACTATGCAAAATTGACTATTGTCACCTTAAGCCATTTTATAATGCTGTTACCGCTACAAAAACATACCCAGAGTTGTGTTTTGTTTAATTCACACATGTTTAAGTAATCCTGCATTATTAGTCTGTCCACATCTCCAAAGCTCAATGTGATGCCATGTAATGGTAGTTTGCAAGTTGACAGCTACATCTTACCTTTAGTTCAGTACAGATTGGCAATTCCAGGACTGAACCCATCCACATGATTCTGGTGAAGGTGTATGGAGTTTAAAAAGACAGTGGAACATATCCTGTAATACCCAATGACATTGCAATGCTGAGTGTTTTCTGTCTGAGCCTAAATATGAACAAGCGTTTATGTGTTAAATATGTGTCAATGAAACAAAACACAACTTTATGTTTGGTATGTTTTTGATGAGGAAACAACATCACAACATAAATCAGAAAACACTGTAATATGGCCCCATGAGAGAACTCTTTGCTTGCTACAGTAATACTGCATTGGGTATGATCAGGATTATTTTAACTTGTATTACGTAAAGTAGCTGTACCAGATTTTTTATCCATGTAAGTGAGGAAAATGTTCCAGTAGAGAGGTATGCTTTCTGCATCTAAATATAAATCATTTTCACTAACAAGGACCACTCCACGACAATGAAATATGATAAAGATATTTATTGACGATTGACGGTGGGTAGATGTGATGGCTGGGGGGAGACTTAAGGTGGGGGCTCTGTCTCCAATCCAAAATGATCACCCAGCTGATTTGAACCCCCCTCTCCTTAAAGATGATGTCTTCAGGCTGAATGATGAACGAGAGACATGGGATGCAAGGGAGGGGGTCGAGAGAATGACATGGACGATGTTGTTAGGATAGGCTTCTGGGTAATTGAAGGTGTGGTCAAGATGAGCTGTGGTTAGTTGGTGAGGAGGTTGAGGCGTGGTCCAGCTCCTGAAGTTAATCATATTAACTCCACTTACAGTATATTCCAAGAATCAGGAATTGCACTGTTAGTTAGTTGCTGTCAGAATTACCATGATGTCATGGTAATGTCTTGTGGCTAATGACAATAATTAGTCTTGTGCGATAACAAATGAGATTAAATATCATTCCAAAGTTTGTCCTCTGCATTTGACCCATCATTGATTGCTCCTGGGATGACCAGTCAAGAGCTGTGGCCACACGGTACCTAATAATGTTTCATTTAGAGCAGTTGTTCCCAAAGTCCCCATCAGCCCCCCACGTTGGTGGCCCTCTGCAGTGCCTCAGAGGCCCCCCAGGGGCCCTTGACCCAACTTTGGGAATCACTAGTTTAGAGTGTTTGATGAGACAAACCACAACACCTAACACAAACAAATTCCTTATTAGAAGGTCCAGGAATTGAACTAGGTGCCATCCAATTGTCAATGCTGAAAAAGTATGCCTGGAACAAGATGACAGCTGGAGCTAGCCTTCACATGCACAATTACAGTGCACTTGGTAAAAAAAAACACTGAGACAAAAAACGCAGATCAGAAGAGATGGTAAAAATAGTTCTGCAGATTGTGGCCTTTACTTTTGAATGTGTGTGTGCTTCACAAACCCGAGCAAAAGAATAAAACAGGTCTCCCAAGTGGACAGAGAAAAAAATCTAAGAGGAATTATGCCTTTATAGGAAGAAAACTTCAACATATTTCTGAGCATAATTGCGAGCACACGTCCAAACAAGTGGTGTGGTGAAACAAGCCTTATTTACAGCAGCCCCAGTCCCATGAGAGACAGCGAGGCTCTGAGATGTTGTGTGACACCTCCAGCGCAGAGCAGCCACACTCATTATAATTGGATAGTTGTCAGAAATCACACACATATGAGTGGTTACTTGTACCCATTGTGTCAGTCTTTTTAGTTGTATTCAAAGACATCTACGTACGCTATAATTCCTGGAAACACAGGTAGTGACAATAGCCTGAGTAATTCTAAATCTTGGAATTGAATTAGTTTTTGATTTGTATTTATTTTATATATATATATATATATATATATATATATATATATATGAGTGCCATGTCCGTACTGATATGAACATGCTGTCCCATTGTAATAGGACAGGGAACTAGAAACTGGATTTTGTCATTGGTAGACAGCTCAGACAAATGGTCGTTGTTTATATTTGTTACATTTGGCAAATAATACCAGTCAATATCCAGTTTCCAGCTCTTGCAGGATTTGTACTTTTATTTTTGGTGCATCATTGTCAACCATAAAGTTAGATTTATGAAATGTATATTATGTGTTTGTTAGCATGTGCATTGGAGCTACTGTATGAAAGGGTACCAGCACTTGGGTTTTTCGCTGGTCTTTGTTGTGCTTTTACTCATACTGTACTGGTAGTGACTGTATATGCCACAGACATCCACCTGTCATTTTAGCCCCTTCACTATAATGGATAAGAAATCAAAATGGCCATTGGTGGCCCCTCCTCCAGAGGATATTTCTAAAAAGGGCAGAGGGGCGTTAACAACTGTCCTCCTGGAGGTGCGGCTGCAGTTGCCTCCTCCTTATTTCCTGTACAGGCACACAGTCCAGTCCAAGCTGTCAATCAGCATCAATCAAAGTCCTCCCTCTCAGCCAGAACTCTGTGTTTGACACCAGAGCCCTATTTTGGACCCAGGTTCTACAGTGGTTTTTAACGTCACCATAGGGTGTCATTGTGCATAGCCAGTTCTGCAGTCAGACCTAGTGGTCAGCAGACAGACTGTAGCAGTGGCGGCCTGCCATCATGAGGGCTATTTGAATAGTGTATGTGAGCCCACTGGCTCTGCCCATCCTTCTTCTTTCCTGAGAGCTCATGTCTGGAATGTAGGACAACAGGATTACTCAAGTATCAATCAATCAAAATAAAACTTTGAGCAAGATAACGATGATGGACTACTGCTATAACATATTAAGTGGTCCACTGCTATCACTGTTAGCATTGAAAAACAAGGAAGCTCTCACTTGAAACTGCCCACGGGCAGTGTGGAAAACATGGCACAGAAGAGATGGCAGGGGGGCCAGAATGGCCCTTTGAGCGTGTGTGATTTGGGTGTTGATTAAACTTGTGCCAACTGACCCGGACGGTACTTGTGGGGCAGAGCTGGAGCGGTGCAGCTGTTAGTTCTATCCTACAGTCGCCTTGGGACACTGGGATTGTTGGACTGTCTTACAGGTCTCCTCTGTGCACCTCTCACCACAGCTCTGCTATACAACCGTACACACAAACTGGGGCTGCACACTATATAATAAGGGCTCTAGAATAATACTCAGATTGGAATGTGCATGGCATGTAGTTCTTCTATTGATATCTTTTGACATGTCATCAACATTCTTCTGTTCTGTTTGTTGCTTTGTTTTAACACAATCTACCAGAAAGATCTGGCTTCGTTGAAACTCCGTCAGGTGAGCTGATGTGAGCAGCGCAAAGACTTTTAAACATGTTCTTCTCAAAGGGCATTAGTCACAAGCTGGCTAGCATTATCAACCTTTTTTTTTCAATTAGTCACACTCACCTTTTTATTGAAAATCAAACTAAACAGGACCATGAAACCTTACTGAGGTCCACGAGGTAGGGCAACTTTGTATTTTGCAATTGTTCTACATGTTTTAGGGCTGTAAATGCCTCACCACAAACATTCTACACTTTTCTCAGACTGGAGTTGGGCTTTTCTCGCATTTCTCTCTTGTTTGAACACTCAAACTTTCATAGATTTTTCAATGGAATGTGTTGATAGTGAAGCGTGGGGGGGCACGGCTCAATATAGCACTGAACGCTCGAGGGGAGCGGAGGGACACAGGATTACTATCAACAACACATCATCAGTAGGATAAAACTAACCTGTCTCACGACGGTCTCAACCCCGCTCACGTTCCCTATTAGTGAGTGAACATTGGTGAATTCTGCTTCACAAGAGGAAGAGCCGACATCGAAGGATCAAAAAGCGACGTTGCTATGAACGCTTGGCCGCCACAAGCCAGTTATCCCTGGAGAGGTGCGCGACACAGTGCGAGGCCGTGCGTACACTGGGGATGGAGCCGGGGATGGAGCCGCGGCGCCCGGGCCGTGCCTCCCCCTCAGGGCCGCGTCCACGCGGGCCGAGCATGCGTGGGCGAGCGCAGGAGCCGTGCGAGGCCAGCGGAGAGCCACGGGGTGATTTAACCCTGGTCTGGTCCCGGTTTGGTCCGGGTCTGGACCTGGTCCGGTCCTGGTTTAGTCCAGGTCGTGTCCAGGTTTAGACCTGGTTTAGACCTGTCCTAGACCTGGTTTACTTCTGGTCTAGACCTGGTTTATTCCACTTTTAGTCCTGGTCTAGTCTCTTAGCCAATCAGGACGCAGAACACACAGTATAGTTACACTATTAAAAAAAATGTTACACTATTTTAAAAAAAAACTTGAAATGGAAAGAACGGAGCCTCGGAACGGATCAGGCCTTTTCCATTGAAATAGCTACTCAACTTATGAAAAATTCACGTTACGAAACCACTTCTGGAACGAATTAATTTCGTAAGGTGAGGTACCACTGTACAAATATTATCATTTAGAGAGGTACCACTGTACACACAGACATCAAATATATGAAACAGAATATATAGAATTATGAAGCAAAGAAAATGAAATAACTAAATACTTTATATTCAAATCCTTAGAGCTGCCACCCTTTGCTTTGTCGACAGCGGTGCAAACCCTTGGCCCCTCTCAGTGATCTTCTTGATGAATTGACATGAAATGGTTTCACTTCACAGCTTTGACTTGTCATGGTCAAAGAAATGCCAAAAGTGCAAACCAAGAACCAAGGCAAACGGTGGCCATTTTGAAACATCGAAAATCTGAAACAAGCTTGAAATTATTCTGAGCTGAATTTTGTTTGCTACATTCTACATAAATAAAGAAGAATAAATGAAAAAAATGTGTCCAGACTTTTGACAGGTAGTTTTTTGGTAGTATATTTTTATCTGCACTTCTATAGGGGTATTATGCAAGTGAATGAAGACCCCTGATTGATTTGATTGTGTTGTTTTGTTGATGAAAATTATGCTGCACTAGATTATGCAATTTAGAGTGATTGTAAACTGGGAAGGTATGGAGATGGAAATGTGGATTATATTGTTGCAAGAAATCAGGGACTAGATGGAAATAAGAAATAATAACTGTAGTACATGTGTCTCTGCAGTTTTCCATTCGGACCAAACGTAACATTTTCTTTAAAGGGCACATATTATTTTCTGATCTGTAAAAGGGTCATTGTGTACTATTTCTGGTGGAGGGTACGTCACCTGCTTGTCTCCATGGAGATGTTATAGGTTAGTCCTCAATGTCCCGGTAGGGCATAAAACATCTTGCATTTCTATAATAGCATGGGTTTTTATTGACCTAAAAACATGCATTCTTACTATGAGTGGGCTCGCCTCTCCACAGAACTGTCATGTAACCTGGCCTTGTGGTGTCACCTGCTGTCTCTGATAAATAAGTGTAATGTCATACTGTGGAACATTCCAGGCAACATCCCCCACCACACCAGAAAGGTTACAGAGTGCATCTTTGACATGAAAACTACCACTTCATAACATCACACGGTGGAAGAGAGCATTTTGTGCATTGTGCATAAAGGGGTATTCAAACATTTGTGAATGAAACAAAACACAACTCCAGGCATTTTGAGGAAGTAAGAGCATTTTAACATGGCTTTAAGCTCAGATGGGTTAAGTTTGTGTAATGTAAGGTTGTTTTCACACCTGCCTTGTTTGGTTCGTTTAAAACGAACCAAAGTTCGTTTACTCCTTTGATTCGGACCTTTTGGGCTGGTGTGAATAAAAACCAAAAATCTCGATCCAGAGCAAACAAGCGAACCGAGACCACCTAAAAAGCTCGGTCTCGGCACGGTACCATTTGAATCCTGGTGCAGTTCGTTTGAGGTGAGAATGCAGACCAGACTCGACCCAACACAAGTTGGCTTTTTGTACTTAACGAGCTCCCGTCGTATGTCGAGCATTATGGGAAACCGAGGCTGACGAAACTAAACGAAACGTACGAGGCTTACTTACATTTTGCGTGAAGAGCAAGAGTCAGAACTTGATGCGCACATGAGCACTGTCCTCCGTACCCGTCTTGCCCTGTGTCTTCGTCGTATGGAAATTAATGGTAAAATAGTGTAAACCTCACGATGCTGCTCAAACATTTGTGTGAACTGTAAAAACTGAGCAAACCATATCACTATGACTACATTGAAAACACCACGTAACACCATGATTCTCCTCCTTCCGTGTTTGAACACATGGTTTTGACACGGCTCATTTCTGTCCAATGGCTGAGCGACCTCAGCACATGTGCTTTTGTTTATAGATGTTGGTCCACTTGGGAAAAAACTGCAGTGTGAAAGCGAACCACACCAAAATACATTTTTTTTAAAAATTTAAAAAAAATTTGGTCCGGACCAAAGCAAGTGAACTATCGGACTTTCCTGGTGTGAAAATGACATAAGACCTTTAAAATTGTAGAAAATAAAAGTGAGTTCCCATCTACCTCACCACCTCTCCAGAGTTTACATCCTCCTGTCCAATCAGCGCCCAGTTTGCCCAGTTTAAACCCACATTGCAAGTGCACGGCCGCTCTGGTTTGAGCCATGCCCCACCTCCACTGCCTTAGCTTCTCATTGTCCCCTTCACTTTCCTTGGCCGCACTTTTACCACCTCCAGTGTCCAGGCCCTGGAGAGAAGACCTCTCGTAACCTCATCTAATCAGCCACGCCCTTCATCCCAGTGTCTTCTGTTGGGGTTTGATCACCACAGATCATCTTATTCAATAAGCTTATTTTCCGTCATAAATAATTCATTTTGGTGTATTATGTATTAGGCCCAGTTGCAGTATAAACATACACAATATGAAAAGTATTGATCCTAATCTCAATCCACCAATAATTAACTAATTAATTTAACATATATATATATATATATATATATATATATATATATATATATATATATATATATATATATATATAATGTGTACCAAAAACAAAATGCCCTTGTTTTAATGAATGTGATAGGTCTATTATTAAGCTTAATATAATTACGAGTCTCCTTCACACATTATTGAATGAAGCCAGTAAACAAATGCTGCCATGGCCATATTTTCCATGGAACTGTGATCATAAACACATCTTTAATTTGTGAACAACGCTATAGTTGATTGGTGTGCTGTGTCCTTGAATGCAACATGAAGTGAATCAGGGTAGAATCAACATTAAAGTTCACTTTGACGCCGTACAAACAAGACTCAATAAGATACAGAATACCACTGTTGAAACACTATCAGCTTATCAGATCATCACTTAAAGGGTATGTACCTGCTATTTTTTCCATGTAATTAAAGGTCCTATATGACACAAAAATGGATTCTTGTGAGATTTAAGCCACATTATAATGCTGTTACCTCAGAAACATACCTGGAACCGTGCTCTGATTAATCTTTTATTAGGCTCCAAAGCTCAAAATGCTCTGTTCCACTTTGTTATGTTATGTAGTGTAGTGTAGTGTAGTGTAGTTTTTAAGTTAACAGTTATGAAGGATGTATGAAGTGTAAAAACACAGTGGAGCACCTTCCTGTTTTGCCACATGACACATAAGTAAAACTGGCATTGCCCCAGTACAGAAATATTGTAAAAGGAGCTCTTAAAGGGTGAAAATGAGACCAATGTCTATTGTCTGCATTTTTTTTCCCCTCTGTGAAGCAGGAAGTGTGTGCTTAGCTTGCTAGTTGTTGTCAGCATTAACGTGAAAGTAGTGAAGAGCGCTCATAAACTTGACCGATGATGCTCATAATGACTAAAACATACACTACTAAGTCTTTTTTAAGTCTTTTTATGGGAAAGGCTGCCATCTTCTTGTTTGTCTCTGTGTAGATTTGAATGGTCCTCAGTATGGCATTAAACATATCACCATGAAAACAAGCAGGCAGTGCTACCAGACCAAATTACTCTTCAGATCTGCTTACGGTAAGAATGCGTGTTCTCATTTTCTTGGGAACAACAACACATTTACATGTGTGTTGTTGAGTACACATGTGGCGAACCCTCTGCCTGAAAACTACATACCGTACATGGACTGCATAAAGAAGTGCACTAAGGGAGTGAGACATCACCCATAGCGTTCAACTCCAGTCAAATGAAGCTCACGGGGCCAAATATTACGAATAGGAATTGATATAAGGACAAAATAGCAAAATAAAAACACCAGGATCATGTAGAGTGGGTTGGTCGACTGAGCTGGAAGCGCCCACATGTCCAGTATGGAATCTGACGGGTTAGCTATGTCCATTTATATACTGTACATACAGTCTACAGTACTGTACCTGTAGCCTTCTGTTTATTTTATTTTATTTTGTTTCTATGTCAATTTTGTTTCCCACCAATACAAATATATTTTTTTAAAGGTCCCATGACATGGTACTTCTTGATGCTTTTATATGGCTCCTTAATGGTTCACTAATACTGTAAATGAATCCTTCTTCAAAATCAACACTCAGTGCATGAGAAACAGAGATAAGATGAGAAAGAGTCATAAATATCTCTCTCAAACACTTTATTCTGGGCGTTGTTGCTTGAATGCAAATGAGGAGAAAAGAGATGGCCTATAGTAGAGGGTGGGGGCATGGCCAAACTCTCCGCTCTAAGCTCTCAGCTGATCCATTTCCGTGTTTTTGGACGGGGGGAGAGATCTGAAGCGTTCCATTGAAAAATAAACACATTTCCACATAAAATAAAATCAAACCACTGCTGTTCAAAGGTCCAGAGGCTCAGATAAAGGACTTCCGAGCCTAGAAACACTCGGACGTGCATTTCGCATTGCCTAGCGCATTCGCAGTCCAAATTCTCTGGGCGTGATTTACAGAGACGCTGAGTACAGACAGACGGGGGTGGAACTGCATTTGCATTTCTTTTTTCGATCTGACGTCAATAAGGTGCCTTGTTCAAAATCGCCCATTTGAGCTCAGATTTTTTGTAATGCAGAAAAGGATCGCAAATGCTCAGTTTAGACATTTCGCAACTTTTAACCATGGGGGTGGGGTGGGGGGTGGGGGGGAGCCCACATTAACGTTCAAAAACCACAGAAAGTGAAAGTTTCATGCCATGGGACCTTTAAAAAAGCAGCTCTTGGGGTCAAAAAGACTGCTGCTGTCTGCAACTAATTATAAAGTGCTGTTAGAATGCAAGCTGTTGTTAGTATTTTCATGATGGTATAACTCAGCTCTTTGAAAGTAGTGAAAAGTGCTTATAGACTCATTGCAATGAACAATCTTGATGCTAGGAACGTGAGAATAACATTGGACCACTGCTAACTGTTTAAAAAAGGAGTTATGTTTTTCACGTTTTGAAGATTGCACAGATCATTGACAGTTTTTGATTGGAGGAGCTAAGGAGGTGCTGTGGTCTTCAGTGGAGGTGCACGCTTAACATGTTCATTTAGAGCTTTTGAACAACGAAGCACACACCCCACCCCCCCTACCATGTTTGCGTCACTGTTCACTGTGTAGTCTCATTTTGGACCACTGCGGATGAAACTTCGCCCGCCAACCACTAACCCTCATTCACACACATACCATTGTTATATAAGGCAAGTGTCTTGTCTAAGGGCACAACCACAGAACTTCAATGCGGGAATCCAACCTCCGAAAATAATTAGCTGCAAATGTCTAATTTCAAACACTGTGGTTGCCATTTGGACATTTTAGTCAAGATTGCATGTGCTTTGAAAGTGGGTCAAAACTCTTTGGGGGTGCATTGCCCCCCCCCCCCTACCTTTAAAGCTCTTTCATGACTGAGAAATTAGTATCTTTTTATCCATTTCCTATAATCCTATATTCCCTACAAAGAAGATCTGCCCTCGCTGCTTTTGAATGCCTCCCACATGATGATCGGCACAGTAACAACGCGCCCGTCCTCTCCACGCTGGTCCACATTTTCATATCTGCACTCGGTGATAGATGAGGCAATCGGAACAAGCAGTGTTCACAGATAGATCAGGAGGGAGACAGGCCCAGATAAAGGCAGCACAAGAGAGGGGTCCCACTGTCACCCATGCACCCATTCACACATATACTGTAGAGTACCTCCCCCAGGACCAATAACTCACATACATATTCAAGAAGGAAAACTGCGGCGGGCCACCCGAGGGACGTGTGTGACAGTGGCTAGAGCTAAAAGATGCTAAAGGAGGGGCTGGGTGCAATTCTCTTGAACTTTCTTTACTACAGGCAAAATGACAATAGTTTTACTGAATGGCTTACGATAAGTGGGAGTTGTTTTACTGTGCAGGACTGATTGGATTTTTATTTCGAGTATATGTAACTTGTATCCTGTATCGACTGTATTCTTTCAAATGGCAAAACACAAAAAAAATGTCCACATAAAGCGTTGTTTTCAATGTACACACTTGGTTTGTACTCAACTTGGGTAAGTTGTAAAAGTAAGAGACTGATCACCTGAAAGGGAGTGAGAAGAATTCAAAAAGACATGTCCACTACTTCCCATGTTCTAATATATATACAGTTTTCGTATTTGTCTTCATTACATGCTTGAATATGATATAACAGGATCATTATTTCTATATTATTGCACATTTATTATTAAAAGGGAAAAAAAAGTATATGGTATTTGCAATGGCTCAAGAATAGGCCTATTAAATGTTTGTTAAAATAATATGATATACTTTAGTTTATAATAATCCTGGATTAGTTTTATATAGCATATTTCCAGACACTCTAAGTTGCTTAACAATTTCTGCTCTGGAGCAGACTGACAGAAGAGAGGCTGCCAATGTGCAGCACCACCACCAACACTCACGCACACACTACTTTCATAGTAGGCAATGTGGGTGAAGTGTCTTGCCTAAGAACACAACAATGTTTTTGTTTTGTTTTACTGTGGCACTACTGTGGCACCTGGTATTCTCAGCAGTCCCCATCCAAGTAAGAACCAGGCCCAGCCCTGCTGAGCTTCTCAGAGCCGATAAGATCAGGCTGTGACAAGGAGGTTTGATAATATCACATTTAAAACATTTGGCATGGATTAAGTGGAAAAAACCTGATTGGCATGATTTCGCAAGACCCACTTTTATCGCTCAACAATAGGAAAAACAGGCCTTCTGACTGTGACCGGGGTTTTGAACTATAAGTTTGCCTGGTTTAATCTCCATGACGATAGAAACGTTTAATACATACTGTGAAAACATTGCAGACCAAGCAGTAACATTTCCACGGAGAAAAGCATTTGACGGACCCTCCAACAGAAAAGTTACGCAATGCCCCTTTAAAGATCCCATGACATGGTACTTCTTGATGCTTTTATATGGCTCCTTAATGGTTCCCTAATACTGTAAATGAATCCTTCTTCAAAATCAACACTCAGTGCATGAGAAACAGAGATAAGGTGAGAAAGAGTCATAAATATCTCTCTCAAACACTTTATTCTGGGCGTTGTTGCTTGAATGCAAATGAGGAGAAAAGAGCTGGCCTATAGTAGAGGGTGGGGGCGTGGCCAAACTCTCCGCTCTCGGCTCTGAGCGCTCTCTGATCCATTTCCTTGTTTTTGCACGGGGGGAGAGATTTGAAGCGTTCCATTGAAAAATAAACACATTTCCACATAAAATAAAATTAAACCACTGCTGTTCAAAGGTCCAGAGGCTCAGATAAAGGACTTCCGAGCCTAGAAACACTCGGACGTGCCTCCAGGCAAATAAAAAAACACATTTCGCATTGCCTAGCGCATTCGCAGTCCAAACTCTCTGGGCGTGATTTACAGAGACGCTGAGTACAGACAGACGGGGGTGGAACTGCATTTGCATTTCTTTTTTCGATCTGACGTCAATAAGTTTCCTTGTTCAAAATCGCCCGTTTGAGCTCCGATTTTTTGTAACGCAGAAAAGGATCGCAAATGCTCAGTTTAGACATTTCGCAACTTTTAACCATGGGGGGGGGGGGGGCTAAACAGGGTAGGGGAGCTCACATTAACGTTCAAAAACCTCAGAAAGTGAAAATTTCATGCCATGGGACCTTTAAAGGTGCACTGTGTAACTTTTACGGCAGAGGGCCTACTACCTGCTTGTGTCTATGAGAATGTGATTTTTCCCCCTAAAATGTTCCACAGTACGACATTAAACCTGTCTGTTTTGCATTTATTTATTGAATTTAATTTTATTTTATTTTATTTTATACTGTGCAAAACATCCAAGCTGACAGTGTCACCAGATCTCACTGTTTAGAAGTGCCCTGGCTAGCACGTACACAACAAAGAGCATGAATAATGTAGGGCCCAAAGTGGCTGTCATTTAATTAAACTATTGTTGGTTGTGCTCACAGATAATCAATGTCTAATCTCATTTATTAAACACACCACAGGGTCACATTCCAGCAGCCATTTGTCTCTGTCTCAAAGTGCAAGAGCAGAGACAAAAACAGCCCACAACTTTAATTTGGTTTCGAGTGTTGAGAATGCTCTTTGGAAAATTAGCGCTTTCACTCCTTCTGGTGATTGGGCTAATTGGAAGTAGTTACAATGCCTGGAGTAAATAAACTTTGTGCTCTGTTGTATATTACTGTGTTTTGATTACATCACACAAAGTTGATTATAAAGCAGATCATTTTGTAAAGGTGCTCTACACATTTTTTTGTCTATCTACTTGAGCAAAATCAGTTTTTCTCCCATACCAGTACAGAGCCTGCACTGAGACTGCGATGTGCCGTTTGCCTTCCAGTAATATATACATTACATATTTATTTATTTGTCTGAGAATCAGGAAGTGCACATTAGCATGCTGGTTGTTGTTAACTTTACCGTGATGGCAAAACTCCCCTCTGCCCTCTGAAAGTTGTGACAAGCATGAATAAACTACAGACTGCGTAAAGAAGTGAGAGTGACGTCACCCATAGTGTTCCACTCCAGTCAAATGAAGCTCACAGAGGCTTGCAGTTAGGCAGAGCTGTTTAATGTCATACTGTGGAACATTAAGAGAGAAAAAAAAGTTACACAGTGTACCTTTAAAGTATATAAAATGTCGCTTACAAAACAGAAAAAAAACCAAAAAACAAAAAAAACAAAAACAAAAGTAGGCACTATTCAAACAAAACTGAAGATTAAGAATACAATTTCCAATTGCAGTTAAGGCTGTCAAAAATGTTTCCAAAGGGTGCGATGTTAACAACATTTGTAAACTCGAGACTAAAACCGCATTATTATTATTATTTCTGTATAAAAATATGGCTCAGCATGTCCACCCACTGGTCCTGTGGCAGCTCTTTCCTCCCACAGGTGAGACAAGCACAGTGGTCATTACAGCTGTTTAGAGGATATAGTGGTGTAGTGGGTTTTTGACTTCATTTGCCTGTTGTAAAAATCAATTATAGTTTTACACCAATCAAGAAGCAATTAAGGAAAAAAAAGTTGAAAAATGTGTTTAAAAATACAGGAGGTAAATGGTAGCTTTCAGATTATAGAGCGTGATGGTGTCATTTCCCTGTTGTTAAAGGAAAAGTAACATTTTCTTACAATCTGAGCCTTCTTTCGGCAATAAAACAAGTAGTTTTACTCACCCATAGCAGTTTGGTGTAATTTTGAGCAGTTTCGTAGAAGTTATGTTGTAGCGTATCCGTTAACTTGAGTTGTCGGGACATTACTTTGCGGTCTCCAAATAACACAAACTTTAGCACTTTTCAAATCATAGAAGCCCCATATCTTAATCTATGATTTCGTTTGAAGCAAAAGTGGCCTGTAATCCGAGATTTAGCCATAGTTTCGAGTAGATGAGGACGCCAGTGCGCATGCGCAGAGTGTGCTCTCAGCTCCCGGGACCCAAACATGAAACACAAAGCTGTAAACTATGGATAAATCTCGGATTACAGGCCACTTTTGCTTCAAACAAAATCGTAGACTAAGATATCGGGCTTCTATGATTTGAAAAGTGCTAAAGTTTGTGCTATTTGGAGCCCGCACGGGGCATATTACATGCTTGGGGAAATATATTATATGCCCCGAGCTATGGCTAGAAGTCGCGCTAGGCTAACCGCAAATCTAAAACATCTCCGGAAATGCTCCATATGACACCAAAGTGCTATGGGTGAGTAAAACAACTTGTTTTATTACCGAAAGAAGGCTCAGATTGTAAAAAAAAAACGTTACTTTTCTTTTAACATGGAATTTTGACCTTGAACCCAAGAATTCACTGTATTACAACAAAAATCTGCATTCCAACTACAGTAACTTTAGCTGCCCATAATGAATTTCCTTCAGGATAGTAACGACTTTCTTTCTCTTTCTTACGTTTTCTTTTTTCTTTCTATATTTTTCTGTCTTTCTATCTATCAATATTAAATAATATAGGCCTCTAGAATATTATGATATCCAGTGATGCCGGTAACTGTGACTGTAGTGGGACTACTTTTTTCAGTAACGAGTAGTGTAACGCAACTACTATTTCAAAACCAGTAGTCAGATGACAGTTACTTATCTAATACACCGTGCGTTACTATTTCTGCATTTCGGGGGAACGTAGGTTACATTTATTTATTCTTATTTTTTGGCTACGCGTTTCTTACGAGGTTACGTCATCTCGGCTCCGCGGCGCCAAAGTCGATGTAAACAATATGGAAGGAGAGAGGTTCGCCTTTTCCAGCTGGAAATACAGGCATTATTTTGATTTTATTTCGGCTAAGGATGACAACATTAAGGTCTGTTGTACACTCTGTGCTGGTGACAGAGTGCTGTCTACCTTCAAAAACACAACGTAAAATCTGAAAAAACATCTGGATAAACTGCACAGCACAACGAAGCTAACAGAGCAAGTCCCGCCCGATGCGAAAGTCACAGGTGAAGGAGGTCCCAGACCGAGCAAGCAAAGGAAGCTGGATTTCGGTGTAAAACCAGTAAGTGGGGCGGAGTTGAATAGGATGGTTGGGCATTATGTGGTTGATGAAATGCTGCCTGTGAACACTGTTGACTCACCATCGTTTCGTGCCATTGTATCTAAGATCCCTACAGTAACGATACTGAGCTGCCTCACAGAACATGCTTTTCTAGTTACCTGGACAAGCAATATAATAATAAGATAATATAATAATATAATAAAATGTAATATAATAATATTATAATATATAATATAATAATATAATATAACAAGCCTCTGCTGAAAGTAACTAAAAGTAATCTAACTTAGTTACTTTTTAAAGAAGTAGTCAGTAGTCAGATTAGTTTTTCAAAGTAACTATGGCAACACTGATGATATCATCAGAAAACCAGCATTGTGGAGTTCTACACTGATAATGTCACAGTAGGAGAATTCTATTCAAAAGTTTGGCACAATTTAAACAACATTTTCTGAAACTTTACACATTATTTTAATAAAATAAAGGAGTTTTATTATATTTTTGTTTGTGAAACAATGTCTGTGTAAATTAAAACGGTTCTGGGCCATTGTACAACATGGTTGGGAAACTGGGAAAAACATTTTTATTTTTTTTTTCAGTTTGGTTCTCTTAACATACATTTTTTCATGTGGAAAAAACAGAATAGTCCACTCTGCATTTCCTTTCATCAACTTGCCTCCTTAGAGTTATATAGGACACTGTAACTTAAGACATTTTCTCAAAATACATTTTCCCCTCGTAGGGACATAAGGATGACACCTTAAAGTAGAATATGAACACACCAAACTTTAGAGTCTTGCACTTAACAAGATTTTCACAAAACGCAAGTCCAAGTCCAAGTTTAATTCATTAAAGTTTTAAAAGGTGAAAAATTAGGTGCCATTTTAATTTTTAGGCACATTTTCAGTTAAATCTAGTTTCCACAAATACTGAATAACCTAATACAGCTCTGGAAAAAGCTGAGCTACTTCAGTTCTTGCACCAGGAGTGGAATAAAGTCACACAAGAACAATGTGAAAGACTTATGGAGAGCATGCCAAGACGCATGAAAACTGTGATTAAAAATAAGGGTTATTGCACCAAATATTGATTTCTGAACTCTTCTTAAGTGTAAACATTAGTATTATGTTGTTTTAAAATGAATTTGATCTTGTTTCTTTGCATTGTTTGAGGTCTGAAAACATGTATCTTTTTTGTTATTTTGACCATTTGTCATTTTCTGCAAATAAATGCTCTAAACCAGGGGTCTTCAACGTTTTTCAGGCCAGGGACCCCCAAACAGATGGCGAACTGGGCCAGGGACCCCCTACTATATATACGGCATAGAATTGTGTTTTATATTAAATTGAGCTTAGTGTCATGTATAAACATTGCTACTCTGTTATGGTACATCCAATACAAGGAAATAATACACAGGTTAATACTGTATTTTACACTATAAAATATAAAATTATATTATTTTAAAGTGAAATCAAAAGATTTCGCGACCCCCCCTGCAGTACCTCCGCGACCCCTAGGGGAGTCGCGACCCCCCTGTTGAAGACCTCTGCTCTAAACGATAACATTTTATTTGGAATTTGGGGGAAATGTTGTCAGTAGTTTATAGACTCAAACAAAAATGTTCCTTTCTATGAAAGTTTGAGTGTTTAAACGAGAGACAAATGTGAGAAAAGTTTAAATTCAGTCTGAGAAAAGCGTATAATTTGTGTGGCTGAGCGCGCATTATTTTAATTTTTGAGATTTCACATTTCGTAACTTGAATTTTCTTTCGTATCTAGAGACCAAAATTTAACGTGAAGGCGTTTCGTAACTTGAAATTTCCGTTTGTTGGGTCTTTCGTAAGGTGAGGTACCACTGTACTCATGCGGGAGGTGTGCGGAACTGTTTGTTTGACACTCTGTTTACGTCAGGTACGTATTCTCTGCGACATGGCTTGATTAAGCCGCATCTTTAGCCTGCCCGGTACCAGACTAGCCGCTGAAACCATGTTGCCCCAGTAACTCAGCGGGGACTAAGCTAAGGCTAGATTGAAAAGAGCATGTAACGCTTCTTCTTCTACTCCTTCACGTGTTTGGAAACCCTGTTTTGACACGGCTCATTTCTGTCCAGTGGCTGAGCGACCGCGCATGTGGTTTTGTTTACAGATGTTGGTCCACTTACAAAAAAAGTGCAGTGTGAAACCGCACCAAAAAAAATAAAAAATAAAATTTGGTCCGGACCAAAGCAAGTGAACAATCGAACTTTCCTGGTGTGAAAACGACCTTAAAACGTGTGTTAAACATGTGCGAATGAAACAAAACACAACCCCGGGTATGTTTGTGTTGAGGAAATAACACAGGGCTCTCAAGTCTCACGCTTTGAGAGTGTGACACACGCAATTCGACGTGTTCACACGCTCACACGCCACACATGGTATTTCTCACGCTGAAATTTTTTAAGCAATTCAAAACTGTAGCCACTGTTCACAGCGCTTCTGTGCCCAGAAAATCGGTAAGTTAATGCAGGCACCGCGCGTTTTCAGCGAAAAAAAGTCACTCGCACACCAGTACTCGAGTTGAGCGATCAGCTGTGAGGCCGATCAGCTGTGAGCGAGCCGCGTGATATTTACGCGGCATTTCCAAGAGAATAAGAATCCTTAACTTGCTACGTTAATGCTACGTAAGAAGGAACTCTCGCCTCGGGACACGGGATAAGTTCGGGATATGTCCTTTTCTCCGGAGCTCCGGATTATTAAAGACCGTGACGCGTTCTTATGGGTGAGTCATATTATCAGATTATTTCTGCATCTATTTCGGCACGAAACCAGGACTAAACCAAGACTAAACCAGGTCTAAACCAGGACTAAGCCAAGACTAAACCAGGACTAAACCGGGTCTAAACCAGGATTAAACTGGGACTAAACCAGGACTAAACCAAGACTAAACCAAGACTAAGCCAAGACTAAACCAGATCTAAACCGGGCTAAACCAGGACTAAACCGGGACAAAACCAGGACTAAACCAAAACAAAACCAGGTCTAAACCAAGACTAAGCCAGGACTAAAACAGGACTAAACCAGGTCTAAACCAGGACTAAGCCAGGACTAAGCCAGGACTAAACCAGGACTAAACAAGGTCTAAACCAGGTCTAAACCAGGAATAAGCCAAGATTAAACCAGGACTAAACCGGGTCTAAACCAGGATTAAACTGCGACTAAACCAGGACTAAACCAAGACTAAACCAGGTCTAAACCAAGACTAAGTCAAGACTAAACCAGGTCTAAACCAGGACTAAACCAGGTCTAAACCAGGACTAAACTGGGACTAACCCGGCACTAAACCAGGACTGAACCAGGCCTAAACCAGGTCTAAACCAGGACTAAGCCAAGACTAAACCAGATCTAAACCAAGACTAAGCCAGGACTAAACCAGGTCTAAACCAGGCCTAAGCCAGGACTAAACCGGGACTAAACCAGGACTGAACTAGGTCTAAACCAGGACAAACGCAGGACTAAACCAGAACTAAACCAGGACTAAACCAGGTCTAAACCAGGTCTAAACCAGGACTAAGCCAAGACTAAACCAGGACTAAACCGGGTCTAAACCAGAATTAAACTGGGACTAAACCAGGACTAAACCAGGACTAAGCCAAGACTAAGCCAAGAATAAACCAGGACTAAACCAGGACTAAACCAGGTCTAAAACAGGACTAAACAGGGACTAACCCGGCACTAAACCAGGACTAAACCAGGACTAAACCAGGTCTAAACTGGGACTAACCCGGCACTAAACCAGGACTGAACTAGGCCTAAACCAGGTCTAAACCAGGACTAAGCCAAGACTAAACCAGATCTAAACCAAGATTAAGCCAGGACTAAACCAGGTCTAAACCAGGACTAAGCCAGGACTAAACCGGGACTAAACCAGGACTGAACCAGGTCTAAACCGGGATAAACGCAGGACTAAACCAGAACTAAACCAGGACTAAACCAGGTCTAAACCAGGTCTAAACCAGGACTAAGCCAAGACTAAACCAGGACTAAACCGGGTCTAAACCAGGATTAAACTGGGACTAAACCAGGACTAAACCAGGACTAAGCCAAGACTAAGCCAAGAATAAACCAGGACTAAACCAGGACTAAACCAGGTCTAAAACAGGACTAAACTGGGACTAACCCGGCACTAAACCAGGACTAAACCAGGACTAAACCAGGTCTAAACCAGGACTAAGCCAAGACTAAACCAGATCTAAACTGGGTCTAAACCAGCACTAAACCAGGTCTAAACTAGGACTAAACCAGGTCTAAACCAGGTCTAAACCAGGACTAGGCCAAGACTAAACCAGATCTAAACTGGGTCTAAACCAGGACTAAACTGGGACTAAACCAAAACTAAACCAGGTCTAAACCAAGACTAAGCCAGGACTAAAACAGGTCTAAAGCAGGTCTAAACCAGGACTAAACCAAGACTGTGTGTGATAACATATTATCCTGTGCATTATTGAATTATTGAAGGATAATATGGACTTTTTGTTATAAAATCATTTCCATTTTAACAAAGTACCTTCTAATTCTGCCCTGCCCCTCCCCCCCCGGAAAATATGTCACATAAATGAAAAATTTCACCATCCCCCCTGGTTTCAACTCGACTCCCCCCAGTCCTCGGGAAAAAGTCACTAGCAGACACCCCCCCCCCCTTCCCCTTCCTCCCCCGCTCCATGGAAATCTCACTCCTACCAATCTTCAAAACTTGAGAGCCCTGTAACATTATAAGGTAGATCTGAAAACAATGCAATTTGGGCTCTTTAAGCAATCAAAACAGGTCTCTGGGAGGTACTACCTTTGAAAGTACAAAAAGCAGATAAAGCACAAAATTATTTCTCACCAAAGACTGGCATGACAGTGTGATTAAGCACTCTTGTTTGCAGGTTGAGCTGACATGTTTATTAAAATAAAACTAGTGCGGATTAGCAATAGCGGTTAGTTATTTATTCATGCAAGGCAATTGAGTCAAGATCAAAATGATTAAAATTCCAGTGTAATAAATATGAAAAAGTGAAATAAAAGCAACAAAAGCTGATAATAAACTGGAAGTAGTTTAATCTACATGTATCTTAAGCCACATTTCCATATTACATTATTTCTTCATCTATGTTATAATGTTACATCTGGAGTTCTGTTTTTTTTCTCATTCACACACACGTTAAACACACAAACCCTGCATATTTATGCTGAGTTCTTCTCTCAAACAGAAAACACTCCGTTCCACCTTGTGATGTATGTCATGTCATACAGGAAGTGCTCCACTTTGTTTTTAAACTCCACCTTCAAAAGATTCTTGTGGATTTGAATGATTTCAGCCCCAGATTTGCCATACTCTACTGAACAAAAGGTAAAAGTTAACTGTTAACTTGAAAACTACTGCTTCATGACATCACAAGGTGGAACACAGCATTTTGAGCTTTGGAGATGTAGATAGACTAATAATAAAAGTATTACTCAAACATACGAGTAAAACAAAACACAGCTCCAGGTATGTTTTTGATGAGGTAACAGGATAACATGACTTAAAGGGACAGTGTGTAAGATTTTTACCCGTTAATTACTGAAATTGAAGATACCCATTCAAAAATACATTGTTTTCCAAGCCTTTTCACTTCCATCATGAAATCAAAGTATTCTGTTGGACTTAGATATAGTCACATAAAAGGGGGATCTTCCCCATATAGAAGCAGCCATTTTGAATACGAGAGCCGCAGAAGGACATTTGGGCTCCGCCTTCGCCTTCGGCAAGGCTTGTGGTTTTGGGTAAACAACACAAGCATGCTGCCGGATCAGACGTCGTAATGGATCTAACACGTGTTTTGGACTAAATTGTTTTACTGGATTTTATTCGCTGGATCCTTACAGACAAATTGAGAGCAAGTTTATGGTGAAATACAGAGTTTGACCTGTGCAAAGCATTCTAAGGTAAGCTAACCTCGTTTTGTGCTTTTCGGTATAAAAGCCCCATGTGCTCAGGGAGTGATTGTTTTGCAGGGAAATGAATTGCATAGTCAAAAAGAGGAGACTGTAAGGTTTCATTTGATGTGTAGAGTGTCATGGTACATGATCAGGAATGTGTGTTTTCATGAGAAAATAAAAAAAAACAAAAACGGGATCGCGTTTTATTTATACAGTAGCGGCTCATGCGCGCGCCTGGGTGACCCTTGAGGTCTGCCGTAGCTAAAACAGAAAGTGCAATAGCACCATCCACCTATGCGCCACGAATCCTACACACTGGGGCTTTAAAGCTTACAAGAGTCAGTTTTGTGTAATATAGGACCTTTAATGTATAATGTATATTCCTGAACTAGAAGAAAGTAAGTGAAGGTACCGGCCCTTTAAATTGCATGCAAGATTATACTGAATTATAATTTCTAACAATTTCTGAACAAAACCTTTACATCGTCAGCCTCTGTCCCCTGTCCTTGTTTGAATTGAGCTGTCCCATGAGCAGCCATGATTGATGTTCGCTCTCCCGCACACCCGACTGGTACTGAATGCTGTTTAATTGGCGCCTCCGAAGCCATCCATTTCCCTTGATAAATGCCAGGAGTGTTATTGACACCCAAGTAAATGCCCGCGGACCCGCTGGCCTCCCACACAAACACCCAACATCAAATTATGAAATGAAAAAAACCTATTCGTCTTAAATGATTTGGTTCTTCTCCAGTACCTTTTATGGTAATTACCAAACATACAGTAGAACCGAAGCCATCAAACTATTTCTCCTCCAGTACCATCATCGCGGAGTAATATTCCAATTTTACACTCCAATAACCTGAATGACAGTTACAAATAAAAGGAAAGTTCACCATATGACGAGGGTATTGTCGAGAGGGGATGCCATATTTCTCTGATGGGAAATAAAAGCGGTAATTACGTCATATTTAAAGAAGATGATCCCGGCTCAGAGTCGGTTGACAGTGTAATTACAGGGAGCAGATTTACAATGATGCACAGTTAGAGAAGCAAACAACGCAATGATGAGTTCAATACAAGTCGTAGATAGTTTTGAACAAAGATTAGACTGTGTAGTGTGTGGAGTCCTTTTGTGCGTATTGGTTAGTTTTGGTTCATTATGGTTGTGTTTTTGTTGAGTAAAGATAAGTGCACCACACATAGCTATTACCAAACAAAGGCCAGTGTTTTAGAAATGAAAGCTGGTAAACATGTTTTAGACTAGAGACGTAGGTTAAAAGTTAAAACATGCACTACTGGCAAAGATTTAAAGGGCCCATATTACGCGATTTTCTGATCTGTTATAATGTAGTTTTCCCATGACAACACAAACCCTGCATATTTAGAGTTCTTCTCTCAATATCTACAGAAACTATAGCCCTATTCGGACGGGATTAGTTTTACAGGGGGATGTAGAGTAATGTGGGTTTATCACAGGACCTCTGTAATATAAATGACCCCATTCGCACAGGACAAGAAATGTCCGTAATATTCATTTGACATGGGAGGAGTTCGTTTACGCTCTGCCGTCACGTATTAATTGCCGTGCACGTCATGATTAGCCTATGTGTAATATTAGCAAACTATGCAAATTATTGCCCATAATCAGGACTAATAGAGCATACATGACCTAAAACAAGCAGAAGTTTCATGCCTCTGACGACTGATTTATCCCTCTTGGTCTTTTTCAATGGTCGATGTGTGCGTTTGTTTGAGAGTACCGGCAGATCATTTTGTTTGCCGGCAAAACAAAGTGCTTCAAGCTCCTCCGTGTTTGAAAATTGCGGTAAATTATTTATTTAAACGGATGTGACGAAATATTACATACATCTTTACCGAGGGTCACATTCGCACAGGATTAATATTACCTATGGTAATTCCCCCAGACCGTTTTACAGAAGGTGAAACTCACTGTAAATTTCACAGACATACTCCGTTATGTTTACGGACATGGCGCGTTCAGACAGGACTAAATTCCCTGGTAATTATTACTTCACCCCATGTCACCCCATAAAACTAATCCCGTCCGAATAGGGCTTATGGTAGCTTGAAAACTACCACTACATGACAGCACAAGGTGGAACGGAGTATTCTGAGCCTGGGAGATGTAGACAGACTAACAATAAAGGGTTACTCAGACATGTGTGAATGAAAAAACACAACTCGGGGTATGTTTTTGATGAGTAACAACATTCAGCATGTCTTAGCTCACAAAAGTCAATTTTGCATAATATAGAATCTTTAAAGGTGCACTGCAGAACTGTTTGTGATCTCTATAAAGATGAGCAAATGTCTTTTTCATAGACTGTATAAAAAAGTGGACTAAGCGATACCCATAGCACTCAGCGCCACTCAAATACAGCTTGCGTGCTAGCGGTTTTGAAGCCAGGTTCTATGTTATGAATAAGATTTGTTTGATGGACAAAATAGCAACAAAAAAAACAAAAAAAAGTATCATGAAGAGCAGGTTAATACGGACATTTTAAGACCAAATGATGAGCCTCACAGCAGCAGTTACAGAGAAAGGGGTAACAATATTCCAGGGTCAGTCAATGGGAACCAGGGTAAGATGGACCCGGAAAAACCCGCATGCAAACTTTTATTTGGAATGTGGCGACTAACAGGTTAGCTGTGTCCATTTATATATACAGTCTATAGTCTTTTTACAATATGGCAGCCTGTCACAACTGAACTCTGTGTGTGAATCTCCCCGCCTGTGTTCTCTGGGGTTCTGACTTTCCCTACCATTGAGGGAAAAAAAAAAAATACAGTAAGATCCCTGTGGGCAGTTTACCAATCTCAAGGGGACTGCAGTAGTTCGCCTCACTGCAGACTTTTCTTTTAATAGAACAGGACAAAGTGTGATTTTTTCCAGTGTAAACACAAGTGATGAAAACATGAGACTAAATGGGACAGTCAGAGAAATTCTATTCTAAAATTAAAGCCGCAAGCGGCGTTGGTCGGGACCTCGCACCTGCGTTTGTTCGACTTACTGAGACGCACAGCCATACCAAATTTCGTGTGCCTGGCACAATTATCTCACTTCCTGTTGGGCGTGGCCATGACATTGTAGATACCCTGTCAGAACAGACCCTGTCAGACCCTGTCAGACCCTGTCAGACCCTGTCAGACCCTGTCAGACTCTGCATGTGGCCTACATGCTGAGGCCTACATGAACCTTCGATGCTTGTCCCCACATTGCTTCTTGCAGCTATATCAGATCAAAGGTACAAAGATCAAAGACCTTTGATCAGGGCGTTGCCGAGCAACAAACACCTCCCATTCATAACTCATCACTCCCATTCAATAAATACCTAATTTTATCGATCCGCCGTATTGTCATATTACCGCCTATTTGAAAATCCTTCGCAATTTTACATCTCCAACGTCTTAAGATTATGTTCACCAAAATTTAAGCCTATCTGAGGTACGGTGTAGGAGAAGTGTTTCAAATTCCATACCTAACTTTATCGATCCGCCGTATCGTCATATTACCGCCTATTTGAAAATCCTTCGCAATTTAACATCTCCAACATCTTAAGATTATGTTCACCAAAATTTAAGCCCATCTGAGGTACGGTGTAGGAGAAGTGTTTCAAATTCCATTCTATGTCCAATACCCAAAAATCATACAAAAGCCCAATTATCTCACTTCCTGTTGGGCGTGGCCATGACATTGCAGTGAGGCGTTTGTTCGTCTTATTGAGATACACGTCCCTACCGAATTTCGTGCGCCTATCTTAAACGGTATGCCAGCCCCGAAAGACAACGCGCTAGGGGGCGCTATCGAGCTCCTGGGGGTCACTGGGGGACGAGACTTTGTGTGGTCGTACTGGCAGCACTTTGTGATGCCCGTGCAAAGTTTCGTTCGTTTTGAAGCATGGGAACATGCTCAAAATTGCCCCAGCGAGTGTGAACAAGAACAAGAATAATAATAATTAAAGCCGCAAGCGGCGTTGGTCGGGACCTCGCACCTGCGTTTGTTCGTCTTACTGAGACGCACAGCCATACCAAATTTCGTGTGCCTGGCACAATTATCTCACTTCCTGTTGGGTGTGGCCATGACATTGTAGATACCCTGTCAGAACAGACCCTGTCAGACCCTGTCAGACTCTGTTAGACCCTGTCAGACTCTGTTAGACCCTGTCAGACTCTGTTAGACCCTGTCAGACCCTGCATGTGGCCTACATGCTGAGGCCTACATGAACCTTCGATGCTTGTCCCCACATTGCTGCTTGCAGCTATATCAGATCAAAGGTACAAAGATCAAAGACCTTTGATCAGGGCGTTGCCTAGCAACAAATACCTCCCATTCATAACTCATCACTCCCATTCAATAAATACCTAAATTTATCCATCCGCCGTATTGTCATATTACCGCCTATTTGAAAATCCTTCTCAATTTAACATCTCCAACATCTTAAGATTATATTCACCAAAATTTAAGCCTATCTGAGGTACGGTGTAGGAGAAGTGTTTCAAATTCCATACCTAACTTTATCGATCCGCCGTATCGTCATATTACCACCTATTTGAAAATCCTTCGCAATTTAACATCTCCAACATCTTAAGATTATGTTCACCAAAATTTAAGCCCATCTGAGGTACGGTGTAGGAGAAGTGTTTCAAATTCCATTCTAAGTCAAATACCCCAAAATCACACAAAAGGCCAATTATCTCACTTCCTGTTGGGCGTGGCCATGACATTGCAGTGAGGCATTTGTTCGTCTTATTGAGATACACGTCCCTACCGAATTTCGTGCGCCTATCTTAAACGGTATGCCAGCCCCGAAAGACAACGCGCTAGGGGGCGCTATCGAGCTCCTGGGGGTCACTGGGGGACGAGACTTTGTGTGGTCGTACTGGCAGCACTTTGTGATGCCCGTGCAAAGTTTCGTTCGTTTTGAAGCATGGGAACATGCTCAAAATTGCCCCAGCGTGTATGAACAAGAATAATAATAATAATAATAATAATAATACGGAAACAAAGCAACAACAATAGGGACCTTCGTCCCCCTTCGGGGCTCGGTCCCTAATTAAAGCCGCAAGCGGCGTTGGTCGGGACCTCGCACCTGCGTTTGTTCGTCTTACTGAGACGCACAGCCATACCAAATTTCGTGTGCCTGGCACAATTATCTCCCCTGTTGGGCCCTGTTGGGCGTGGCCATGACATTGTAGATACCCTGTCAGAACAGACCCTGTCAGACCCTGTCAGACCCTGTCAGACCCTGTCAGACCCTGTCAGACTCTGTTAGACCCTGTCAGACCCTGCATGTGGCCTACATGCTGAGGCCTACATGAACCTTCGATGCTTGTCCCCACATTGCTGCTTGCAGCTATATCAGATCAAAGGTACAAAGATCAAAGATCTTTGATCAGGGCGTTGCCTAGCAACAAATACCTCCCATTCATAACTCATCACTCCCATTCAATAAATACCTAATTTTATCGATCCGCCGTATCGTCATATTACCGCCTATTTGAAAATCCTTCGCAATTTTACATCTCCAACGTCTTAAGATTATGTTCACCAAAATTTAAGCCTATCTGAGGTACGGTGTAGGAGAAGTGTTTCAAATTCCATACCTAACTTTATCGATCCGCCGTATCGTCATATTACCGCCTATTTGAAAATCCTTCGCAATTTAACATCTCCAACGTCTTAAGATTATGTTCACCAAAATTTAAGCCTATCTGAGGTACGGTGTAGGAGAAGTGTTTCAAATTCCATTCTATGTCAAATACCCCAAAATCACACAAAAGCCCAATTATCTCACTTCCTGTTGGGCGTGGCCATGACATTGCAGTGAGGCGTTTGTTCGTCTTATTGAGATACACGTCCCTACCGAATTTCGTGCGCCTATCTTAAACGGTATGCCAGCCCCGAAAGACAACGCGCTAGGGGGCGCTATCGAGCTCCTGGGGGTCACTGGGGGACGGGACTTTGTGTGGTCGTACTGGCAGCACTTTGTGATGCCCGTGCAAAGTTTCGTTCGTTTTGAAGCATGGGAACATGCTCAAAATTGCCCCAGCGAGTGTGAACAAGAACAAGAATAATAATAATTAAAGCCGCAAGCGGCGTTGGTCGGGACCTCGCACCTGCGTTTGTTCGTCTTACTGAGACGCACAGCCATACCAAATTTCGTGTGCCTGGCACAATTATCTCACTTCCTGTTGGGCGTGGCCATGACATTGTAGATACCCTGTCAGAACAGACCCTGTCAGACCCTGTCAGACCCTGTCAGACTCTGTTAGACCCTGTCAGACTCTGTTAGACCCTGTCAGATTCTGTCAGACCCTGTCAGACTCTGTTAGACCCTGTCAGACCCTGCATGTGGCCTACATGCTGAGGCCTACATGAACCTTCGATGCTTGTCCCCACATTGCTGCTTGCAGCTATATCAGATCAAAGGTACAAAGATCAAAGACCTTTGATCAGGGCGTTGCCTAGCAACAAATACCTCCCATTCATAACTCATCACTCCCATTCAATAAATACCTAACTTTATCGATCCGCCGTATTGTCATATTACCGCCTATTTGAAAATCCTTCGCAATTTAACATCTCCAACGTCTTAAGATTATGTTCACCAAAATTTAAGCCTATCTGAGGTACGGTGTAGGAGAAGTGTTTCAAATTCCATACCTAACTTTATCGATCCGCCGTATCGTCATATTAACGCCTATTTGAAAATCCTTCGCAATTTAACATCTCCAACATCTTAAGATTATGTTCACCAAAATTTAAGCCCATCTGAGGTACGGTGTAGGAGAAGTGTTTCAAATTCCATTCTATGTCCAATACCCCAAAATCACACAAAAGGCCAATTATCTCACTTCCTGTTGGGCGTGGCCATGACATTGCAGTGAGGCCTTTGTTCGTCTTATTGAGATACACATCCCTACCGAATTTCGTGCGCCTATCTTAAACGGTATGCCAGCCCCGAAAGACAACGCGCTAGGGGGCGCTATCGAGCTCCTGGGGGTCACTGGGGGACGAGACTTTGTGTGGTCGTACTGGCAGGACTTTGTGATGCCCGTGCAAAGTTTCGTTCGTTTTGAAGCATGGGAACATGCTCAAAATTGCCCCAGCGTGTATGAACAAGAATAATAATAATAATAATTAAAGCCGCAAGCGGCGTTGGTCGGGACCTCGCACCTGCGTTTGTTCGTCTTACTGAGACGCACAGCCATACCAAATTTCGTGTGCCTGGGACAATTATCTCACTTCCTGTTGGGCGTGGCCATGACATTGTAGATACCCTGTCAGAACAGACCCTGTCAGACCCTGTCAGACTCTGTTAGACCCTGTCAGACCCTGCATGTGGCCTACATGCTGAGGCCTACATGAACCTTCGATGCTTGTCCCCACATTGCTGCTTGCAGCTATATCAGATCAAAGGTACAAAGATCAAAGACCTTTGATCAGGGCGTTGCCTAGCAACAAATACCTCCCATTCATAACTCATCACTCCCATTCAATAAATAACTAACTTTATCGATCCGCCGTATCGTCATATTACCACCTATTTGAAAATCCTTCGCAATTTTACATCTCCAACGTCTTAAGATTATGTTCACCAAAATTTAAGCCTATCTGAGGTACGGTGTAGGAGAAGTGTTTCAAATTCCATACCTAATTTTATCGATCCGCCGTATCGTCATATTACCGCCTATTTGAAAATCCTTCGCAATTTAACATCTCCAACGTCTTAAGATTATGTTCACCAAAATTTAAGCCCATCTGAGGTACGGTGTAGGAGAAGTGTTTCAAAATCCATTCTATGTCAAATACCCCAAAATCACACAAAAGGCCAATTATCTCACTTCCTGTTGGGCGTGGCCATGACATTGCAGTGAGCCATTTGTTCGTCTTATTGAGATACACGTCCCTACCGAATTTCATGCTCCTATCTTAAACGGTATGCCAGCCCCGAAAGACAACGCGCTAGGGGGCGCTATCGAGCTCCTGGGGGTCACTGGGGGACGGGACTTTGTGTGGTCGTTCTGGCAGCACTTTGTGATCCCCGTGCAAAGTTTCGTTCGTTTTGAAGCATGGGAACATGCTCAAAATTGCCCCAGCGAGTGTGAACAAGAACAAGAATAATAATAATAATAGGGAAACAAAGCAACAACAATAGGGACCTTCGCCCGAACAATAGGGACCTTCGCCCCCTTCGGGCTCGGTCCCTAATAATACGGAAACGAAGCAACAACAATAGGGACCTTCGTCCCCCTTCGGGCTCGGTCCCTAATAATAATAGGGAAACAAAGCAACAACAATAGGGACCTTCGCCCCCTTCGGGCTCGGTCCCTAATTAAAGCCGCAAGCGGCGTTGGTCGGGACCTCGCACCTGCGTTTGTTCGTCTTACTGAGACGCACAGCCATACCAAATTTCGTGTGCCTGGCACAATTATCTCACTTCCTGTTGGGCGTGGCCATGACATTGTAGATACCCTGTCAGAACAGACCCTGTCAGACCCTGTCAGACCCTGTCAGACTCTGTTAGACCCTGTCAGACTCTGTCAGACCCTGCATGTGGCCTACATGCTGAGGCCTACATGAACCTTCGATGCTTGTCCCCACATTGCTGCTTGCAGCTATATCAGATCAAAGGTACAAAGATCAAAGACCTTTGATCAGGGCGTTGCCTAGCAACAAATACCTCCCATTCATAACTCATCACTCCCATTCAATAAATACCTAATTTTATCGATCCGCCGTATCGTCATATTACCGCCTATTTGAAAATCCTTCGCAATTTAACATCTCCAACGTCTTAAGATTATGTTCACCAAAATTTAAGCCTATCTGAGGTACGGTGTAGGAGAAGTGTTTCAAATTCCATACCTAACTTTATCGATCCGCCGTATCGTCATATTACCGCCTATTTGAAAATCCTTCGCAATTTAACATCTCCAACGTCTTAAGATTATGTTCACCAAAATTTAAGCCCATCTGAGGTACGGTGTAGGAGAAGTGTTTCAAATTCCATTCTATGTCCAATACCCAAAAATCACACAAAAGCCCAATTATCTCACTTCCTGTTGGGCGTGGCCATGACATTGCAGTGAGGCGTTTGTTCGTCTTATTGAGATACACGTCCCTACCGAATTTCATGCTCCTATCTTAAACGGTATGCCAGCCCCGAAAGACAACGCGCTAGGGGGCGCTATCGAGCTCCTGGGGGTCACTGGGGGACGGGACTTTGTGTGGTCGTACTGGCAGCACTTTGTGATGCCCGTGCAAAGTTTCGTTCGTTTTGAAGCATGGGAACATGCTCAAAATTGCCCCAGCGAGTGTGAACAAGAACAAGAATAATAATAATAATAATAATTAAAGCCGCAAGCGGCGTTGGTCGGGACCTCGCACCTGCGTTTGTTCGTCTTACTGAGACGCACAGCCATACCAAATTTCGTGTGCCTGGCACAATTATCTCACTTCCTGTTGGGCGTGGCCATGACGTTGTAGATACCCTGTCAGAACAGACCCTGTCAGACCCGGTCAGACCCTGTCAGACTCTGTTAGACCCTGTCAGACCCTGCATGTGGCCTACATGCTGAGGCCTACATGAACCTTCGATGCTTGTCCCCACATTGCTGCTTGCAGCTATATCAGATCAAAGGTACAAAGATCAAAGATCTTTGATCAGGGCGTTGCCTAGCAACAGATACCTCCCATTCATAACTCATAACTCCCATTCAATAAATACCTAACTTTATCGATCCGCCGTATCGTCATATTACCGCCTATTTGAAAATCCTTCGCAATTTAACATCTCCAACGTCTTAAGATTATGTTCACCAAAATTTAAGCCCATCTGAGGTACGGTGTAGGAGAAGTGTTTCAAATTCCATTCTATGTCAAATACCCCAAAATCACACAAAAGGTCAATTATCTCACTTCCTGTTGGGCGTGGCCATGACATTGCAGTGAGGCGTTTGTTCGTCTTATTGAGATACACGTCCCTACCGAATTTCGTGCGCCTATCTTAAACGGTATGCCAGCCCCGAAAAACAACGCGCTAGGGGGCGCTATCGAGCTCCTGGGGGTCCCCGGGGGACGGGACTTTTTGTGGTCGTACTGGCAGCACTTTGTGATGCCCGTGCAAAGTTTCGTTCGTTTTGAAGCATGGGAACATGCTCAAAATTGCCCCAGCGTGTATGAACAAGAATAATAATAATAATAATAATAATTAAAGCCGCAAGCGGCGTTGGTCGGGACCTCGCACCTGCGTTTGTTCGTCTTACTGAGACGCACAGCCATACCAAATTTCGTGTGCCTGGCACAATTATCTCACTTCCTGTTGGGCGTGGCCATGACATTGTAGATACCCTGTCAGAACAGACCCTGTCAGACCCTGTCAGACCCTGTCAGACCCTGTCAGACTCTGTTAGACCCTGTCAGACCCTGCATGTGGCCTACATGCTGAGGCCTACATGAACCTTCGATGCTTGTCCCCACTTTGCTGCTTGCAGCTATATCAGATCAAAGGTACAAAGATCAAAGACCTTTGATCAGGGCGTTGCCTAGCAACAAATACCTCCCATTCATAACTCATCACTCCCATTCAATAAATACCTAATTTTATCGATCCGCCGTATCGTCATATTACCGCCTATTTGAAAATCCTTCGCAATTTAACATCTCCAACGTCTTAAGATTATGTTCACCAAAATTTAAGCCCATCTGAGGTACGGTGTAGGAGAAGTGTTTCAAATTCCATACCTAAATTTATCGATCCGCTGTATCGTCATATTACCGCCTATTTGAAAATCCTTCGCAATTTAACATCTCCAACGTCTTAAGATTATGTTCACCAAAATTTAAGCCCATCTGAGGTACGGTGTAGGAGAAGTGTTTCAAATTCCATTCTATGTCCAATACCCAAAAATCACACAAAAGCCCAATTATCTCACTTCCTGTTGGGCGTGGCCATGACATTGCAGTGAGGCGTTTGTTCGTCTTATTGAGATACACGTCCCTACCGAATTTCGTGCGCCTATCTTAAACGGTATGCCAGCCCCGAAAGACAACGCGCTAGGGGGCGCTATCGAGCTCCTGGGGGTCACTGGGGGACGGGACTTTGTGTGGTCGTACTGGCAGCACTTTGTGATGCCCGTGCAAAAGTTTCGTTTCGTTTTGAAGCATGGGAACATGCTCAAAATTGCCCCAGCGAGTGTGAACAAGAACAAGAATAATAATAATAGGGAAACAAAGCAACAACAATAGGGACCTTTCGCCCCTTCGGGCTCGGTCCCTAATTAAAGCCGCAAGCGGCGTTGGTCGGGACCTCGCACCTGCGTTTGTTCGTCTTACTGAGACGCACAGCCATACCAAATTTCGTGTGCCTGGCACAATTATCTCACTTCCTGTTGGGCGTGGCCATGACATTGTAGATACCCTGTCAGAACAGACCCTGTCAGACCCTGTCAGACCCTGTCAGACCCTGTCAGACTCTGTTAGACCCTGTCAGACTCTGTCAGACCCTGTCAGACCCTGCATGTGGCCTACATGCTGAGGCCTACATGAACCTTCGATGCTTGTCCCCACATTGCTGCTTGCAGCTATATCAGATCAAAGGTACAAAGATCAAAGACCTTTGATCAGGGCGTTACCTAGCAACAAATACCTCCCATTCATAACTCATCACTCCCATTCAATAAATACCTAATTTTATCGATCCGCCGTATCGTCATATTACTGCCTATTTGAAAATCCTTCGCAATTTAACATCTCCAACGTCTTAAGATTATGTTCACCAAAATTTAAGCCCATCTGAGGTACGGTGTAGGAGAAGTGTTTCAAATTCCATTCTATGTCCAATACCCAAAAATCACACAAAAGCCCAATTATCTCACTTCCTGTTGGGCGTGGCCATGACATTGCAGTGAGGCGTTTGTTCGACTTATTGAGATACACGTCCCTACCGAATTTCGTGCGCCTATCTTAAACGGTATGCCAGCCCCGAAAGACAACGCGCTAGGGGGCGCTATCGAGCTTCTGGGGGTCACTGGGGGACGGGACTTTGTGTGGTCGTACTGGCAGCACTTTGTGATGCCCGTGCAAAGTTTCGTTCGTTTTGAAGCATGGGAACATGCTCAAAATTGCCCCAGCGAGTGTGAACAAGAACAAGAATAATAATTAAAGCCGCAAGCGGCGTTGGTCGGGACCTCGCACCTGCGTTTGTTCGTCTTACTGAGACGCACAGCCATACCAAATTTCGTGTGCCTGGCACAATTATCTCACTTCCTGTTGGGCGTGGCCATGACATTGTAGATACCCTGTCAGAACAGACCCTGTCAGACCCTGCATGTGGCCTCCATGCTGAGGCCTACATGAACCTTCGATGCTTGTCCCCACATTGCTGCTTGCAGCTATATCAGATCAAAGGTACAAAGATCAAAGACCTTTGATCAGGGCGTTGCCTAGCAACAAATACCTCCCATTCATAACTCATCACTCCCATTCAATAAATACCTAAATTTATCGATCCGCCGTATCGTCATATTACCGCCTATTTGAAAATCCTTCGCAATTTAACATCTCCAACATCTTAAGATTATGTTCACCAAAATTTAAGCCTATCTGAGGTACGGTGTAGGAGAAGTGTTTCAAATTCCATACCTAACTTTATCGATCCGCCGTATCGTCATATTACCGCCTATTTGAAAATCCTTCGCAATTTAACATCTCCAACGTCTTAAGATTATGCTTACCAAAATTTATGCCCATCTGAGGTACGGTCTAGGAGACCCCCCACTGGGGGTCCCCCAGTGACCCCCAGTGGGGGTCACTGGGGGACGAGACTTTGTGTGGTCGTACTGGCAGCACTTTGTGATGCCCGTGCAAAGTTTCGTTTGTTTTGAAGCATGGGAACATGCTCAAAATTGCCCCAGCGTGTATGAACAAGAATAATAATAATAATAATTAAAGCCGCAAGCGGCGTTGGTCGGGACCTCGCACCTGCGTTTGTTCGTCTTACTGAGACGCACAGCCATACCAAATTCCGTGTGCCTGGCACAATTATCTCACTTCCTGTTGGGCGTGGCCATGACATTGTAGATACCCTGTCAGAACAGACCCTGTCAGACCCTGTCAGACCCTGTCAGACCCTGTCAGACTCTGTTAGACCCTGTCAGACCCTGCATGTGGCCTCCATGCTGAGGCCTACATGAACCTTCGATGCTTGTCCCCACATTGCTGCTTGCAGCTATATCAGATCAAAGGTACAAAGATCAAAGACCTTTGATCAGGGCGTTGCCTAGCAACAAATACCTCCCATTCATAACTCATAACTCACATTCAATAAATACCTAACTTTATCGATCCGCGGTATCGTCATATTACCGCCTATTTGAAAATCCTTCGCAATTTAACATCTCCAACGTCTTAAGATTATGTTCACCAAAATTTAAGCCTATCTGAGGTACGGTGTAGGAGAAGTGTTTCAAATTCCATACCTAGCTTTATCGATCCGCCGTATCGCCATATTACCGCCTATTTGAAAATCCTTCGCAATTTAACATCTCCAACGTCTTAAGATTATGTTCACCAAAATTGAAGCCCATCTGAGGTACGGTGTAGGAGAAGTGTTTCAAATTCCATTCTATGTCCAATACCCAAAAATCACACAAAAGCCCAATTATCTCACTTCCTGTTGGGCGTGGCCATGACATTGCAGTGAGGCGTTTGTTCGTCTTATTGAGATACACGTCCCTACCGAATTTCGTGGGCCTATCTTAAACGGTACGCCAGCCCCGAAAGACAACGCGCTAGGGGGCGCTATCGAGCTCCTGGGGGTCACTGGGGGACGGGACTTTGTGTGGTCGTACTGGCAGCACTTTGTGATGCCCGTGCAAAGTTTCGTTCGTTTTGAAGCATGGGAACATGCTCAAAATTGCCCCAGCGTGTATGAACAAGAATAATAATAATACGGAAACAAAGCAACAACAATAGGGACCTTCGTCCCCCTTCGGGCTCGGTCCCTAATAATACGGAAACAAAGCAACAACAATAGGGACCTTCGTCCCCCTTCGGGCTCGGTCCCTAATAATAATAATAATAGGGAAACAAAGCAACAACAATAGGGACCTTCGTCCCCCTTCGGGGCTCGGTCCCTAATTAAAGCCGCAAGCGGCGTTGGTCGGGACCTCGCACCTGCGTTTGTTCGTCTTACTGAGACGCACAGCCATACCAAATTTCGTGTGCCTGGCACAATTATCTCACTTCCTGTTGGGCGTGGCCATGACATTGTAGATACCCTGTCAGAACAGACCCTGTCAGACCCTGTCAGACCCTGTCAGACTCTGTTAGACCCTGTCAGACCCTGCATGTGGCCTACATGCTGAGGCCTACATGAACCTTCAATGCTTGTCCCCACATTGCTGCTTGCAGCTATATCAGATCAAAGGTACAAAGATCAAAGACCTTTGATCAGGGCGTTGCCTAGCAACAAATACCTCCCATTCATAACTCATCACTCCCATTCAATAAATACCTAATTTTATCGATCCGCCGTATCGTCATATTACCGCCTATTTGAAAATCCTTCGCAATTTTACATCTCCAACGTCTTAAGATTATGTTCACCAAAATTTAAGCCTATCTGAGGTACGGTGTAGGAGAAGTGTTTCAAATTCCATACCTAACTTTATCGATCCGCCGTATCGTCATATTACCGCCTATTTGAAAATCCTTCGCAATTTAACATCTCCAACGTCTTAAGATTATGTTCACCAAAATTTAAGCCTATCTGAGGTACGGTGTAGGAGAAGTGTTTCAAATTCCATTCTATGTCCAATACCCAAAAATCACACAAAAGCCCAATTATCTCACTTCCTGTTGGGCGTGGCCATGACATTGCAGTGAGGCGTTTGTTCGTCTTATTGAGATACACGTCTCTACCGAATTTCGTGCGCCTATCTTAAACGGTATGCCAGCCCCGAAAGACAACGCGCTAGGGGCGCTATCGAGCTCCTGGGGGTCACTGGGGGACGGGACTTTGTGTGGTCGTACTGGCAGCACTTTGTGATGCCCGTGCAAAGTTTCGTTCGTTTTGAAGCATGGGAACATGCTCAAAATTGCCCCAGCGAGTGTGAACAAGAACAAGAATAATAATAATAGGGAAACAAAGCAACAACAATAGGGACCTTCGTCTCCCTTCGGGGCTCGGTCCCTAATTAAAGCCGCAAGCGGCGTTGGTCGGGACCTCGCACCTGCGTTTGTTCGTCTTACTGAGGCGCACAGCCATACCAAATTTCGTGTGCCTGGCACAATTATCTCACTTCCTGTTGGGCGGGGCCATGACATTGTAGATACCCTGTCAGAACAGACCCTGTCAGACCCTGTCAGACCCTGTCAGACCCTGTCAGACTCTGTTAGACCCTGTCAGACCCTGCATGTGGCCTACACGCTGAGGCCTACATGAACCTTCGATGCTTGTCCCCACATTGCTGCTTGCAGCTATATCAGATCAAAGGTACAAAGATCAAAGACCTTTGATCAGGGCGTTGCCTAGCAACAAATACCTCCCATTCATAACTCATCACTCCCATTCAATAAATACCTAACTTTATCGATCCGCCGTATCGTCATATTACCGTCTATTTGAAAATCCTTCGCAATTTTACATCTCCAACGTCTTAAGATTATGTTCACCAAAATTTAAGCCTATCTGAGGTACGGTGTAGGAGAAGTGTTTCAAATTCCATACCTAACTTTATCGATCCGCCGTATCGTCATATTACCGCCTATTTGAAAATCCTTCGCAATTTAACATCTCCAACGTCTTAAGATTATGTTCACCAAAATTTAAGCCCATCTGAGGTACGGTGTAGGAGAAGTGTTTCAAATTCCATTCTATGTCCAATACCCAAAAATCACACAAAAGCCCAATTATCTCACTTCCTGTTGGGCGTGGCCATGACATTGCAGTGAGGCATTTGTTCGTCTTATTGAGATACACGTCCCTACCGAATTTCGTGCGCCTATCTTAAACGGTATGCCAGCCCCGAAAGACAACGCGCTAGGGGGCGCTATCGAGCTCCTGGGGGTCACTGGGGGACGGGACTTTGTGTGGTCGTACTGGCAGCACTTTGTGATGCCCGTGCAAAGTTTTGTTCGTTTTGAAGCATGGGAACATGCTCAAAATTGCCCCAGCGTGTATGAACAAGAATAATAATAATACGGAAACAAAGCAACAACAATAGGGACCTTCGTCCCCCTTCGGGCTCGGTCCCTAATAATAATAATAATAATAATAATTAAAGCCGCAAGCGGCGTTGGTCGGGACCTCGCACCTGCGTTTGTTCGTCTTACTGAGACGCACAGCCATACGAAATTTCGTGTGCCTGGCACAATTATCTCACTTCCTGTTGGGCGTGGCCATGACATTGTAGATACCCTGTCAGAACAGACCCTGTCAGACCCTGTCAGACCCTGTCAGACCCTGTCAGACCCTGTCAGACCCTGTCAGACCCTGTCAGACTCTGTCAGACCCTGTCAGACCCTGCATGTGGCCTACATGCTGAGGCCTACATGAACCTTCGATGCTTGTCCCCACATTGCTGCTTGCAGCTATATCAGATCAAAGGTACAAAGATCAAAGACCTTTGATCAGGGCGTTGCCTAGCAACAAATACCTCCCATTCATAACTCATCACTCCCATTCAATAAATACCTAATTTTATCGATCCGCCGTATCGTCATATTACCGCCTATTTGAAAATCCTTCGCAATTTTACATCTCCAACGTCTTAAGATTATGTTCACCAAAATTTAAGCCTATCTGAGGTACGGTGTAGGAGAAGTGTTTCAAATTCCATACCTAACTTTATCGATCCGCCGTATCGTCATATTACCGCCTATTTGAAAATCCTTCGCAATTTAACATCTCCAACGTCTTAAGATTATGTTCACCAAAATTTAAGCCCATCTGAGGTACGGTGTAGGAGAAGTGTTTCAAATTCCATTCTATGTCCAATACCCAAAAATCACACAAAAGCCCAATTATCTCACTTCCTGTTGGGCGTGGCCATGACATTGCAGTGAGGCGTTTGTTCGTCTTATTGAGATACACGTCCCTACCGAATTTCGTGCGCCTATCTTAAACGGTATGCCAGCCCCGAAAGACAACGCGCTAGGGGGCGCTATCGAGCTCCTGGGGGTCACTGGGGGACGGGACTTTGTGTGGTCGTACTGGCAGCACTTTGTGATGCCCGTGCAAAGTTTCGTTCGTTTTGAAGCATGGGAACATGCTCAAAATTGCCCCAGCGAGTGTGAACAAGAACAAGAATAATAATAATAATAATTAAAGCCGCAAGCGGCGTTGGTCGGGACCTCGCACCTGCGTTTGTTCGTCTTACTGAGACGCACAGCCATACGAAATTTCGTGTGCCTGGCTCAATTATCTCACTTCCTGTTGGGCGTGGCCATGACATTGTAGATACCCTGTCAGAACAGACCCTGTCAGACCCTGTCAGACCCTGTCAGACTCTGTCAGACCCTGTCAGACTCTGTCAGACCCTGTCAGACCCTGCATGTGGCCTACATGCTGAGGCCTACATGAACCTTCGATGCTTGTCCCCACATTGCTGCTTGCAGCTATTTCAGATCAAAGGTACAAAGATCAAAGACCTTTGATCAGGGCGTTGCCTAGCAACAAATACCTCCCATTCATAACTCATCACTCCCATTCAATAAATACCTAACTTTATCGATCCGCCGTATCGTCATATTACCGCCTATTTGAAAATCCTTAGCAATTTAACATCTCCAACGTCTTAAGATTATGTTCACCAAAATTTAAGCCTATCTGAGGTACGGTGTAGGAGAAGTGTTTCAAATTCCATACCTAAGTTTATCGATCCGCTGTATCGTCATATTACCGCCTATTTGAAAATCCTTCGCAATTTAACATCTCCAACGTCTTAAGATTATGTTCACCAAAATTTAAGCCCATCTGAGGTACGGTGTAGGAGAAGTGTTTCAAATTCCATTCTATGTCCAATACCCAAAAATCACACAAAAGCCCAATTATCTCACTTCCTGTTGGGCGTGGCCATGACATTGCAGTGAGGCGTTTGTTCGTCTTATTGAGATACACGTCCCTACCGAATTTCGTGCGCCTATCTTAAACGGTATGCCAGCCCCGAAAGACAACGCGCTAGGGGGCGCTATCGAGCTCCTGGGGGTCACTGGGGGACGGGACTTTGTGTGGTCGTACTGGCAGCACTTTGTGATGCCCGTGCAAAGTTTCGTTCGTTTTGAAGCATGGGAACATGCTCAAAATTGCCCCAGCGAGTGTGAACAAGAACAAGAATAATAATAATAATAATAATAATAATAATAATAATAATAATAATAATAATAATAATAATAGGGAAACAAAGCAACAACAATAGGGACCTTCGTCCCCCTTCGGGGCTCGGTCCCTAATAATAGGGAAACAAAGCAACAACAATAGGGACCTTCGTCCCCCTTCGGGGCTCGGTCCCTAATAATAATAATAATAATAGGGAAACAAAGCAACAACAATAGGGACCTTCGTCCCCCTTCGGGGCTCGGTCCCTAATAATAGGGAAACAAAGCAACAACAATAGGGACCTTCGTCCCCCTTCGGGGCTCGGTCCCTAATGACACTGTTAGAGCCATTTTCTATGTTATATCTACGTTGCTATGCGTTGCTATGCTGTACTTTTTGATCTTCTTGATCTTCGACTTTAATCTTTGATCTTTAATCCTTGATCTAACTTCAGTCAAATTGAAGGGTAAGCAGAGAGGTAGTTGTTTAGAAGCCTCGGGCTCAGAAGCTACACAGTCTTTTGACTGTTACGTAGCATAAGGACGTCACGTAGGGCGTCATGTAGGGAAGTTACAAGCTTTAAAATTCCTTTTTTGTTTCTTTTGTTGTTCCTTTTTTCCACTCTGTATGACTTTCACTTTAGTAAAGATAGAAAAGACAAACTTTGGACTCAAGACTCTTTATTTTTGTTACGTTCCGTGTCAGAAAGAACCTTCGAGTGAGTCAGCACGCTGCAGTCACAGACGCATTAGCTGTTTTATACATATATACAATGGATTAACAAATATTTCACTCTATGTGTCATGAGTCTATATAATGTGGGTTTGACTTTCTGAAATGAGAGATAAAATATAATAAATAAATAATAATAAATAATATAAAAAATACAACACATTCAAACATGGATCAGGGGTCACATTAGCCACCCTGGAATGCATCCTTAAAGAGCGGGTATTTTACTTCTATGGGGTATTAACTGCTAACCCATAATATATTTAACCATGTTAACCTTTATGCATTGTTTTGAAAAGGCTATATTCACTGAAAAAGAATGTATTGACATGATTTAGAAAATGCACTTTTGATTTTTGATATGCTGAGTCTCTCCTTGCTAAGTCACTCCCCCTCCTGAGGGCTATAATGAATCTGTCAAGTTGTTGTGTAGAGATTTATCTCATGCTTTTGTATATTTATAAGTGTCGAGTGCGAGCATGGATGAGCTGTGGGCTGAGCATTGGACAGACTCTTACAGCTAACTGTAAGGAAGGTTTGAACAGGGCCCGGGAAAGATCGCTAAATTCCTGAAACTTTGCATGACATCTAAAAACTCTTTAGGTAAGGGACAAATGTTATGACATGGTAGAAAGCTTAAAAAAAATATTTTGCATAAGGTTTTAATATCAGTTTCATGTAGTCAGGAGTAGGCATCCTCCTGTGGACCCACCACCCACGAGAGGATGCATGGGGGCTGGTGCATTGTGTTCTGGGCAGCGGATCTGCTTGGACTGCTGCCCCCGTGACCCAGAGAAGGGAAAAGCGGAAGAAGATGAATGAATGAATGAATGTATTCAGCTTTAACATCTTGTCCTAGTCATTCCTTGAAATAGCTGGTTTGGAGGTTCTTTGAGACCTAATCTTTGTTCTGTTCATAAACACTGGTTTGTTGGAACATAAAAGGAACATAAAAATTTGACTTTGAAGCTCCAGCTTCTCGAGTCCAGGCTGCACTTCTCAGTGTATATTTTATTTTTGCATGCCAACCACAATGTCCCCAGTGCCAGTCTCCTTCAATTTAAAAAAGGTGAACACACTGCCTGCATAGTCTCTATCTTCTGCTAAGCTTATTACGCACACTGCTTTGATCTTCTATAGTGGAACTGAACATTTGGTAAAACGTCTCATTTAGAAATAGTTTGACTTCAAAGAACAGCGGTTGGGAGCTGTTGGACTATTTTATCACAGTGCATGTTCCCAGTGAAATGTTGCAGTCTTGCCCTGAGCTCTGGCTATTAGCACCTCTCTGTTTCCAATCTAAATTAGCTAGATCCATGACAAATTTCATTGACCAGTCTGGATGTCCGGGATGATTCAGCTAACGACTTTTGATCTGCTGAGTGATTTGTTTGTACACAGTGTGCAATTTAGCTTCATTGGTTGGCCAATTTATCCAAAATACAGAAAAAAAAAAGAATTAGCGGTTTGGCTGTGCTTTGAGAGAAGTCATTGAATTATTATGAGACCGTGCTGTTCAGCAATAATATTGCTATTGCATTTATTGGTGGCTCATTATCACAGAAGAAATCAAAATACTAAATTTAATTAACTCCCATTTTGTTAAATAATCTATATAGATACCAGTGTGATAATAAACATGTACTGTATTATTATTGTTATTTATTTATTGTTTGTTAATGTTACTGTGTGGTTTTATGCTATCAAAATCACTATAATACAAGAAAGTCAATTCATTCTATTGATTAGTATCAGTACTATTAAAATGAGTCTAGTTTTGCACCAATCAGTATCAATTTTTATCAATTAGTTTCTGGGCATCAATTTTAAAACTAAAACTTGTATGTGTAACACTTGGATGTAGCCTTTTTACATTTCTTTGAAGATCTAGCTATTTCTTGTAACGTGAATCAACTATAGCAAAGAATGCTTAGGCCTGTGTCTTTGCAGTGACAGAGGCCACCGTCTGGAACCAGCTAAAACAACATGGACAGTCACAGTCATAGTCATAGTTTGCTTTATTGTCAAAAAAACATATGTACATGTACATAGAGTAATTTGAAATTCCGTTTCCCCACTACTCAGGCAGGACGGTGATAGAGTGGCTAGGGGAGGGGCCGCTGCAGTTGCGCACGCAGCCGACTGGGGGATACAGAGTGGAAAAGATGCAATACAATCAATGACAATTATTCACAACATGTAATGACAGAAAAACAATTGAACAGGTAACATACAGTGTTTTTTTCTTTGGCGACAAGGCGGAAGGGCGGGGCAAGGGAGCAGATCAGAAATCAGTGAAACTGATTGAAACTGAGAGCAGAGGCAGACCTTTCTAAAAAAAAAGACAGGGCAACGTGTTTACATAATACATGTCAGTGTGAGTCCGGATAGCGTGTGCCAATGTTTTTGTAGAGTTCCATGATAAGCCACATCTGTGACCTTGGGAGTTTTCATGCAGGGAAGGCAAGTCAAAACACAGATAACCATTGGAGACACAGATTTTTTCACAGGAGACAGATTTTTACAGAGTAATTTAACTACAGGGTAATTTAGCATAATGAATTACATTTTAGAGACCCAGGTGAGTGAGCAATTTAGCTGGATCCCTGGTTCTGCCAGACCCCCATCTTCATATCTACATGCAGATTCGTGAAAGATCTCATTAGTTCCTCTTGGCACACAGACTGCGCTGCGTTGTTTCTACCCAGTTCTGTAAGCATGCCCGTGATGGTATCCAAACGTCGAGATGTTTCCTTCGGTTGAAACCCTTTCAAATGGTCCTCAACCTGTACCACTTTCTGATGTACTCCTTTCAAGAGATCTCCCACGGCTTCACAATGGCTCAAAATGACTGCAGACAGCTTGGGGGACTCTTTACTTGCTGCCAGCTTGCAAATTTTGCGATAGATCATGGACAATCCCAGGCCAATCAACAGATGTCCAGCTATCAGAAATGCGAATACGTAAATATCCCCCACATCCTCCAGGTACACTGGTGCCAAACATACAACTTGCCACGCATTATACAAGTCCCTCGCATATCCAGCAGCAAAAGTACCGTCTGGACACACCGCTTCTTCCAGAGCGACACTCTTCCGTGAAAAAAGTGTATCAATTGCGCTGAGGGTCGAGCTTATCACATCCATTTTTAGGAATTTGGAAAAAATCAGCTTCAAAGGAGAAGAGGCACGCACACAACAGAGCAGAGAGATAAGGAGAAAGGTAATAAGCTGAATAATGGAGACAATTTGAGCCTTTGCTTTTTATTGGAGGAGGAGGTCCTGACATAGAGAAGTCAGTGAGAGGAATTTTAAAGGTCTTATATTACGCAAAGTGGACTTGTGAGATTTGCCACGTTTCCTCATCAAAAACATAATTGAAGTTGTGTTTTGTTTCATTCGCACATGCATTATTAGTCTGTCTACATCTCAAAATGCTCTGTTCCACCTTGTAATGTCATGAAGCAGTAGTTTAACTTCTACCTTTTACCTCTGGTTTAGTGGAGATGGTCAATTCCAGGGTTGAAATTACCCAAATGATTCCAGTGAACATGTATAAAGTTTGAAAACCCTTCCGGCTCACTTCAAAACAAAACAAAACTTCAGGTGTATGTGTGTGTTTTTTGATGAAGAAACAACATTATAACATTGATAAGAATACTTTATAGCTAGGTCTATTTCGCACAATATAGATTCTTTACAAATTGCTTTTCAGCTTTATCTTTAAAACCCTCCCAGGACTTTTGTGGAGCATAACAAGTATTCTGACATAACACATCTCTCACAGCCATCTCACCGCATGGGGTAGGTTGAAATGAGGTAGAAAAATGGAGCATCTTGGAAGAGTGTATGCACCTTTAGCTCCTGCTGCAGCCCAGCCAATGTGAAAAGGTCTCCCCCGCTGTGGCTGGCACTGTCCGGGGGGAAACTGGAGCCAATCTCCAGGCTGCTCCTACCTGGGAACATCTGCAGCCTCCATCTGCCAGCCCTCCACTGCGGCAACCTCAGGGAAGCTTGCTCTTTCTATTCTATCTATCTGAATCCACGTTAGCCCATGGCATTTCAGGGCTTCCGCTACAACAGTGGGGCGCTCCTTGTCCTTGTCTGTAAATATATACGTTGTTTCCAGTTAAATGGGCACAGACATGGTAAACAAAGATGCATCCAGACGCACAGTCAGCATTTACTAAAATAATTTGGATGATTTCAGCCCTGGAATTGACAGTCTCGACTGAACTGAAGGTAAAAGGCAGCTGTTAACTTGAAAACTATCGCTACATGACATCACAAGGTGGAACGGAGCATTATGTGCTTTGGAGATGTAAACAGAAAATAAAGCATAACTCAAATATGTGTAAATAAAAAAAACATAAATCCAGGTATGTTTTTGAAGAGGTAGCACCATTGTTACAAGGCTTGAAGCTCGCAACAGTCAACTTTGCATAATATAGAACCTTTAAAAGTGCTCTATGGAAGTTTTTGTGGCATCTCCATAAAGACAAGTGAATGTCTTTATGGAGACATTATTACTTTTCTTAGAATGTTACACACTACGGCATTAAACATGTCTATCTCCATGGAGAAAAGCAAGGAAGCAATGTATTGATTGTAGGGTCACACCAAGTTTACTCCCATTCAAACAGTTACATGAAATAACACCATAAACTACTATAATACTTTTATCTTGTCTCTGGAGAGGAAGAAGAATTTTACAAGCTCTTTTGTATCTATCTGAATCATGCACATTTCAGAGCTTGCGCCACAGCAGTGGGGCGCTCCTTGTTCCTGTCTGTAAATATACCCATTGTTTCCAGTTAAATGGGCACAGACATGGTAAACAAAGATGCATCCAGACGCACAGTCAGCATTTAGAAAAACACTAGCATCGTTGCATTGATGTCAAAATTGGAGAGAGCAGATTTCAGACTGTTGTGAGATCTTCGGGGTTAATGAGCCGTGAGAAGAAAGAAGTGTTGAAAAGTGTTTGAGGACAGCTTGGCCAGATCAGCAGATGCAATGGACCCGCAAAAATGTGCATTCTGAACACAATAACTTTAGCCATCACAACCTAAGGGAATCAGAGTTGGAGGCACGGTGGCTGAGTGGGTAGCGCTCATGCTTCACAGCAAGAAGGTTCCGGGTTCGATCCCCGGGTCACCCGGGCCTTTCTGTGTGTGTTCTGTGTGGAGTTTGCATGCATGGTCTGGGTTCGATCCCCGGGTCACCCGAGCCTTTCTGTGTGGAGTTTGCATGTTCTCCCCGTGTCTGGGTGGGTTTCCTCCGGGCACTCCGGTTTCCCCCATCAACCCAAAACATGCACCATAGGTAAAATCCTCCAGCTTAGGTCCTAACCGAAGCAAGAAGATCATGGAGATGGTCCGCGGGCGCCCTAATGTGCTGCTCACTGCTCCTAATAACAGGATGGGTTAAATGCAGAAATGGAATTTCCCCACTGTGGGACTAATAAAGGCATAGCTTTCTTTCTTTTTTGCAGTGGTAATTAAATCCTTAAAAATCCTTAAAATGAGTCTGCCATTAAAAGTACAGGGTTTCTACCTATGACATCACAATCCTGGGAAATTTCAATTTCAGAGTGTTTTTGAGTGCTCAAAGGCAGACAGGATTTGTCAAAGAACCACAAGTAACCACAAATGAAGCTAAATGCAGTTACGTTTCTGATGCGTGAACAATTTCATAACATGGCTACAAGGTCAAAAAAGTCAGTTTTGCAGTTTAGGTGTCCATTAAGCTTAAAATATAAGTACCAAGAATGCAGACTGGGTATTTATATGGTAACGATTTTCTTCACCACTTTACTTTTTTGCTTTCTTTATCACCTTTATATTATGCCCATTTATGAGAGAGGTGATTGTTGGAAGATATTACTACTTCTGCTCCCTCTACTGCTACTACCATTACTATTACCACTACTACTACTCTTTAGTCTAACTAGGGATTCACCAATTACATACTGGTATCAGATATGGGTACCAATACTGAATTTTTGGTGGTTCTGATTTCGGCTTCCATTTTGGTCTATAAACTGGTGTAAGAAGATGATTTACTGCCCAATGTTGACTCAAAATATCTAAATGCTTTAAGTGATAAATAGCAGTTACAAAACACATTTGGATAATACTGTTTGTGTATGGTAAAATGTAAAAGGAAATAAATAATATTTTCAGTCTCTGCCCTGGTATCGATTAATATCATGTATTAGCAGATTCTTAAAGATAAAATATCAACATCGGTTTTGCAACAGAAAACGCTCTCTCGTCTTTATACCTTTTACAAAACCACACAAAATCAGTGCCTTGCATGTTGAATACATGGTGAAAGTGGCATCCCCTCTTGTGTGTAACAAAGATGCCTGTTCGATATCTGAGTGCCTGGCTGTCACAAAGCATCCTGGGAGATTCCCTTATGTGGCTGCATATTTATTATTCTACACTTTCACTTGTCATGTTATGTTTCCCTGTATCTATTCCCATAACAAGGTAATAACACAGCTCCTGCTTTTGTTGTCGTGTGCTCCAGCGCCTCTGACATGGACTCCTCACATGCATTAAAACTGAGTGTCATATGATATTGCAAAAGCTTGCCCTGATTCCAGAGGGACAAGGTTTATTGGCCCTTTGCAATAAAGATGAGGAACATAGATAAATAATAAACGTGTCCCCAATTGTAGACCTTTAAAACATGCAGTGCTTAAATAGAACTATAGTAGTGTTCAGGATTAGCCATTTAAGATATCATGAGAGCACACACTGTAAACAGTAAGCAATAGTGTAACTTAATTTAAATTGCAGTACTAAAAGTTGCAGTATGGTAAAGTCATCAAAAATATTCTAGTATATATAAAGTATTTTGTATAGAAACAGCTGAAACAGTGGGCCAATATATAGGCAAAGACATTTTGAGAATTTACAATAATGTCTTATGTAATTGATTGCATGTTTCAACTCTTAGGATCAAAATGAGCCCAATGTGTGCTGCTCTGAAGAATTTGTATCCTTTGCAAATCAATAAGCGTGCTCTTAGCATGCTAATGTTAGTTAGTATAAACTCATCATTGTGAATAATTAAGATGCTACGAATACTTAGGAAAGTGAAGATCAACTTTGAAACACTGCAAAGAGTTGAAAATCAATTAACTCTTTTTTTTTTTTAGGTTATTGGGACAGTAAACATAAGGTATAGAACCATGATTTAAAGGTCCCATGACATGGTACTTCTTGATGCTTTTATATGGCACCTTAATGTTTCCCTAATACTGTAAATGAATCCTCCAAAATCAAACCTCAGTGCATGAGATATGACTCTAACTGTCTTCATGAGGCTAAATATGTCTCTGAAATGCTTTATTTTGGGCGTTATTGCTTGAATGCAAATGACAGGAGGACAGAGATAGGCCAGTGCAGCGGGTGGGTTGTGGCCAAATGCTCCGCTTTTTCCTGGCGCTGGCCCCACTTCCGTCTTTTAAGAGCGGAGGAAGATATGACACGATTTCCATTAAAAAAAACACACATTTCCACAGAAAATAAAATTAAACCACTGCTGTTTCAGAGGTTCGGAGGCTCGAATAAAGGACATCCGAGCCTGGAAACACTCTCCAGGCTGTTTCCAGGCAAATAAAAAAACACATCTCGCATTGCGTAGCTCGTTTGCTGTCCAAACTCTCTGGGCATGATTTCCAGAGACGGTGGGTAGACATCCAGAGGGGGGTGGAAACCTTTCCGCGAGTGTGACGTCAGAAAATTCCTTGTTCAGAATTGCCCGTTTGGGCTGTCTTTTTTTCAAACGCGGAAAAGGATCGCAAATGCTTAGTTTACACATTTCGCAACTTTTAGCCATGGGGGGGGGGATATGATGGATATGATGTCCCATGTATTTTCAATTTTGTGTTTTGGTTGTCAGTGCTGAAATCCAAAGGGTTTAAACCTAAAATGACTCTTTCTGATCTGAATGATCACTAAACTCCAATACCTCCAATCACAACCCAGTGCTAGTGCACCCTCTGCAGCTCAGGGAGGGAAGTCTGGAGGTTCTGACCTTTCACATGAGACAAAATCTTGTTGGTTATTGACAAACCAGGTTCAATGGTGAATGTAAGAGCACAGGCTACATACAGCTCCTTTAAAGCTAGCATCTGTAAATAAATTGGCCGACCCTCCCCTTTTGTATTCTCACGCATCACCACTAGATGCCATCTATATTATTGCAGTCTGATAGTGTGCCAGCTTTGGCCTGACAGAAGAAGAGTAGAGAGACCTGGGGCGGCATCTCATTTCTCTTTCCTCGCTTCCTTCTCCTTCGATTCTCTCGGCGATTCAGAAGGAAATGGGTGATGAAGTCCTACCCACAGAGGACGCCTAAACTCCTTACTGAGACCAATAAAATTAGATTCTTTTATCTGATGTCTACAGATGGTAGCTTTAAGAATATGTGACTTACGTAAACTGTTAACCAGTGCACTAATTCATTTTTCAAAACAAAGCTACCAAAATTTTGAATAATTTTTGCCCTGGCGTCACCTGAATGAACACAATACAGACAAAAATAATATCGGACGACGTTGACAAACAGTCAGGGTGTAGTCACTAAATAAATTTGTCTTCACTGCAGCGCGACTAATGAAGAAAATGGCCCAATCATGAGAGTTCCAGTTGTAGATAATAGCAGGTCAGGCCCATCTCCCCCTTACCCTCATAACACGTGTGGACCTCTCCCTCACCTTGTGCACGGCTGGCCAGGGAGCCGTGGAAGCATTCTTCTCATTTACGTCTGCCGGCTCCAGGAAATTGAAGTCAAAGGTCCACTGCATCTTGTGGCACAAAAAAATGATCTGGCGAGAGGCTGAATTAACCCAGACACTTATAAATAGTTCACAAAGGCGAGAGAGGGGTTTAAGAATTAATGGAACACATACAAGTTGGTAATAAAGTTCCAGCAGAAGGATCGTAGGTTAACACAAAGTGACATGTCTATTGCCTGAGAGGTGGAGTACTAGTTTTTCATGTGTTTGGTTGGGTTTTGTACACATCAAAAAGTCTGGAAAGGTTCAGGCAGGTGCTGGGTAGGGTTACAATATAATTTTTATCAACAAATTAATTTCTGGTAGAACTTTTCAGCAAACACAAGGTGAGTTGTGTGACATTAGGCAGGTGGTGAAGGGCAAGATAAGACCTGAATGATTTGGAGGAAATATCCAATTCCAATTTTTTTGGCGAGCATTTTTTTTTTTTTTTTTTGCTGTGTCGTGCTAAAATTAAGGCGCATTGTCTAACTTTTCTGGTGGAGGGCCGTCAAATGCTTTTCTTCATGGACATGTTATTGCCTTGTCTGGAATGCTTCACAGTATGGCATTAAGCCAATCTATCTTCATGGAGACCAAACCAGGCTAAGCTAGAGGTCAGATTTGCGGAGAGGCAACCCTGCTCACAGCTCACAGAAAGCTGTTTTTTGTAGATATTTTTGAGCTGCAAAACCACTCATAATTTATCAAAGGTAATGTAGAGCTGTTAATGTCATACTGTGGAGCATCCAGGCAGAGCATCCATAGAGATCCATAGAAACAAGCAGGTGACGGACCCCAACCAAAAAGTTACATAGGGCATTTTTAAAGATAAGGCGACTGGACAGTGAGTTTTGGGTGGACATGTTAACGATCCCATGACATAGTACTTCTTGATGCTTTTATATGGCTCCTTAATGGTTCCCTAATACTGTAAATGAATCCTTCTTCAAAATCAACACTCAGTGCATGAGAAACAGAGATAAGATGAGAAAGAGTAATTTTTCTCTCTCTGAACAGGCCATTATGGGCGTTGTTGCTTGAATGCAAATGAGGAGAAAAGAGATGGCCTATAGTAGAGGGTGGGGGCGTGGCCAAACTCTCCGCTCTCCGCTGTGTGCTCTCTGATCCATTTCCGTGTTTTTGCGTTGAGAAGAGATTAGAAGCGTTCCATTGAAAAATAAACACATTTCCACAGAAAATAAAATTAAACCACTGCTGTTCAAAGGTCCAGAGGCTCAGATAAAGGACTTCCGAGCCTAGAAACACTCGGACGTGCCTCCAGGCAAATAAAAAAACGCATTTCGCATTGCCTAGCGCATTCGCAGTCCAAACTCTCTGGGCGTGATTTACAGAGACGCTGAGTACAGACAGACGGGGGTGGAACTGCATTTGCATTTCTTTTTTCGATCTGACGTCAACAAGGTGCCTTGTTCAAAATCGCCCGTTTGAGCTCTGATTTTTTCTAACGCAGAAAAGGATCGCAAATGCTCAGTTTAGACATTTCGCAACTTTTAACCATGGGGGGGGGGCCTAAACAGGGTAGGGGAGCTCACATTAACGTTCAAAAACCTCAGAAAGTGAAAATTCCATGCCATGGGACCTTTAAAAACTACACAAATCAAAAGAATACTTCACCAAAGGACACTTCTGCTTTTAGAAATGTAGAGGTTTTTGTCTGCTAATTTTGAAGCATTGCAGATATTATAACCACATCACCACAAACTGAAGTCATCTAAATTTAGAAATAATTGGGATGTATTTACTTTAGCCAACCCTGTCCCATGGCCACTTCCTCCCTCTGGAACTCTCTCTTCCTTCACATCAGAAACTCAGACTCACTATACCTTCAAAATACTGCTCAAAACACACTTCTTCCTCACAGCCTATAGCCCCCACACATGACTGCTCCTCATTAGTGTTTTGTCTGTCTTGTCCTTGTGTTACTTTATTGTGAAGCGTCTTTGTGTTACCGTGAAAAGCACTATATAAAAGCAATGTATTATTATTATTTTTTTATTAATTTGAATTTTTATAGGCTGTTTACTTTATACTTCACTGTTTTAAAGGAGAATTAACGTTTTTTTACAATCTGAGCCTTATTTCGGTAATAAAACAAGTTGTTTTACTCACCCGTAGCAATTTGGTGTCATATGGAGCACTTCCAGAGATGTTTTAGATTTGCGATCTCCGTAATGTGAGTTCTCAGGGCACATGTTTGCGGTCTCCAAATAACACAAACTTTAGCACTTTTCAAATCATAGAAGCTCGATGTCTTAGTCTACGCTTTCGTTTGAGACAAAAGTGGCCTGTAATCCGAGATTTATCCATAGTTTCGAGTAGATGAGGAGGCCAGTGCGCATGCGCGGAGTCACAGTTTATTTCGCTCCAGCTCCCGGGACCCAAACATGAAACGCAAAGCTGTAAATTATGGATAAATCTCGGTTTACAGGCCACTTTTGACTCATACGAAAGTGTAGACTAAGACATTGAGCTTCTATGATTTGAAAAGTGCTAAAGTTTGTTATTTGGAGACCGCTCGGGGCATATATTACATGCATATGTATATAATATATGCCCCGAGAACTCGCGATACGGCTATTGCTAATCTAATACATCTCCGGAAGTGCTCCACATGACACCAAAGTGCTATGGGTGAGTAAAGCAACTTGTTTTATTACCGAAATAAGGCTCAGATTGTAAAAAATAATATAAATGACTGTTAGTTTTCAGACACAGTATCGTTTTAAATGATGATTATTATTATACCTTACCTGGAATTCATCTTCTAGTAGTGTGCCCTTCAAAACAAATTCCCAACAAGTTCATCAGAACCACATTAACCCAAATATATTCACTTTATTCAATACATTCAATACATTGGACGGTAAAATAGCCTGGGGAGAGTGGTAACCAAATAGAAACCTTTCACTGCAAAACAAGTCAATACAAACTGGATTGTCAGATGACCGTGACTGAAAACACTTGAGGAGGATTCTGCTGTCATTCAAAGACATTACTGTAAAGATGAACTGTGCCAATATGTTCTTCACACCTCATTTCAAGTACAATGGACTGGTGGTGTATACACTGTACAACTGCACACTATGGACTCTGAGCAGACTGCGTGCATGTGTAAAACCGCAGATGACAGTGTATTTTTACAGCTATAGATGCAAATTTTGTTCTGTTCTGCATTTACCCAAAAAGATGACTAACTTCCAAGAACACAATCATCATAGAAGTGTTTTCCCCCCAAATATTTGATAATCAATATATTGCACATGATACGCTGCAATATATCACTTTTTTAAAGAATCAAATACATTTTAACAACAGTATTTCTTTGTTACAACATATGAAATATGGCTACTTAAAGATCCCATGACATGGTACTTCTTGATGCATTTATATGGCTCCTTAATGGTTCCCTAATACTCTAAATGAATCCTTCTTCAAAATCAACACTCAGTGCATGAGAAACAGAGATAAGATGAGAAAGAGCATTTTTTTTCTCTCTGAACAGGTCATAATGGGCGTTGTTGCTTGAATGCAAATGAGGAGAAAAGAGATGGCCAATAGTAGAGGGTGGGGGCGTGGCCAAACTCTCCGCTCTCTGCTCTAGCTCTCAGCTGATCCATTTCCGTGTTTTTGCACGGGGGGAGAGATTTGAAGCGTGAACACATTTCCACAGAAAATAAAATTAAACCACTGCTGTTCAAAGGTCCAGAGGCTCAGATAAAGGACTTCCGAGCCTAGAAACACTCGGACGTGCCTCCAGGCAAATAAAAAAACGCATTTTGCATTGCCTAGCGCATTCGCAGTCCAAACTCTCTGGGCGTGATTTACAGAGACGCTGAGTTCAGACAGACGGGGGTGGAACTGCATTTGCATTTCTTTTTTCGATCTGACGTCAATAAGGTGCCTTGTTCAAAATCGCCCGTTTGAGCAATGATTTTTTTCTAACGCAGAAAAGGATCGCAAATGCTCAGTTTAGACATTTCGCAACTTTTAACCATGGGGGGGGGGGCTAAACAGGGTAGGGGAGCTCACATTAACGTTCAAAAACCTCAGAAAGTGAAAATTTCATGCCATGGGACCTTTAAAGAATCAAATTTTAACAACAGTATTTCTTTGTTACAACATATGAAATACGGCCATTTAAATCATCAAAATAGTGAATACATCAAGTGTATTGCATAAATAGGTTTCCTTTCTCTATACCAAAGCAAAAACAATTGTAACCCTGTCAAACCACCCCTTCCCCGAAAACCACAGTATGCAGCATTTTTGCCAAAAAGAAAAAAGAAAAAAAAGACTAAAATAGAATTTAAATTATTCTTGTGTTTATTGCACTTGAATCATAGACAAACTTGCGTTCTTACTCTCCACATACCTGACTCTTGTTTGTCCTGTCCTGGCTAGAATATGTCACAGTATGCTATAGTACTTATCTCTAAGGAGACTGTTTAAACTTTCTATTTCCATGTAATCCTGCAGGTGATGTGCCACCTCCAGAGAGTTACAAACAGCACCTTTAGACCATATCAGCTTAAAAATGTATTGTGTAACTTTTCTGGTGGAGGGTCCGTCAAATGCTTTTCTTCATGGAAATGTTATCGCTTTGTCTGGAATATTTCACAGCATGACATTAAACCTTTCTATCTTCATGGAGACCAAATCAGAACAATTTAAAGGTCAGACCTGTGGAGAGGCGACCCCGCTCACAGTGAGAACGCCTGTTTTTCTAAGTATTTTTGAGCTATAAAACCACCTGTAATTGAATAAATACATGGCAAACTGTTTAATGGCATACTGTGGAACATTCCAGGCAGAGCAATGACAAGCAAGTGAAGGATCCCCAACCAAAAAAACAAAAAACAATATATTGACAGTCCACAATTCACAAGACTGTATCACCAAATTTAGTATCACATTATATTGTTATTTCAGCATGTACCACGTTTTGGTTTTATGTCAAATAAATACAAAAAATACATATAGTAAGTGTTCTTCCTGGACTGTTGATGATGCCTTAATCCAATATCTCTTCTTCACCTCTGTGCCCCTGGTCAAGTCAAGCAGACAAAGTCCTCTCTAATACAGGATCTGTGAGCTCCACTGAATTACCACACTCCCCAAAACAGCCGACTCAAGAACTACAAGATTATCTGCTCTTCTCATGATGTCAGCAGTGCACAAGAGTGAAGGCCGTGACCAGCTCCATTTGGCTTTTTCCTGGGTTCAATATAGCAGGCTTTAAAGATACACTATGGAACATTTTGGTTAGGAGTCCGTGACCTGCTTGTTCCTATCGATATGTCATTGCTCTGCCTGGAATGTTCCATAATATGACATTTAACAGCTCCACCTTACATGTATTCAATTACCAGTGGTATTATCACTCTAAAATACATAGCATGTGCAATGTCTGTGAGTTTCTCCACAGATCTGACATATACGTAACTTGGTCTGGTTTGGTCTGGAAAGGAGTGTGCCGTACTATGAAAACACTCCAGACAAAGATTACATCTCCATGGAGAAAAGCATTTGATGGACAGAATTGTTTGTTCTTTATAAATCTAAAATATATGGTTTGATTCCCACTTCAACTCTTATTTTAAACATGATTATCTAGTCATACCAGTGTCCTGGTAAGTAAAAGTAAAGTGTAAAAGTAGAAAAAGTGTCTTGCTCACAGACGCAGAAATATCGGTATTTGATTTGATTTCAAAATAAATCTGATAAATTTCTGTGAAAGACTTTTTTTTATTTTTAAATTTTGGTAGTAGTAGTTGAAGTAATATGGATATTGCAGTTTTTATAGGTATACAAGCTAGGTTACTGGATGACAAAGTTCCAAGGAAAAGTTTTCTTCTATGTTTATATTATTTTCTAATAATTTAAAGGTGCATTGTGCAGCTTTTCTGATGGTCCTGCTTGTTTCCATGGAGATGTTATTGCTTTGTCTAGAATGTTGCACAGTCGAGACTCTCACGAGAGAGATAAGATTATTCACAGAGACAATTTTGGTATTTCTGAGCAACAGAAACACCCATAATGAATAAATTCTAGATGGATAAGTTTAATGTCAAGGAACATGCCAGGCAAAGCAATAACATCTCCATGGAGACAAGCAGGACCCTCCATCAGAAAAGCTGCACAATGCACCTTTAACAATTTACACTGCCTGACAAAAGTATTAGGACGATTGTGTATTTCTGAACTCTGGATGAAACTTCTGGTTCCAACAAGATAATGAGCCAAAGCGCTCATCCAAACTGTGTAAGGGTCATTTGGAGACGTGTGAACAACGTCATCAACTGCAGGTTATGACATGGCCGCCCCAGTCTCCTGACCTGTCACCCATCGAAAAGATGTTGTTGGATATTAAAGTGCGCTCCAGGAATCCGACTAACGTTAAACAAATGTGTCTAAACTAGGGCTGGGAATATTAACGCGTTAATCGCGATTAGATTAATGTAAGTTATGATCGCGAACAATTTTTTTAATCGCGATCAGAGTTTGTCAGCATTTTCCGCAATTCTACCATCCATATGCAGCTCATTTGGTTGTATTAATTAAACTCATTGTCGGTTAAACGCGCTATTTTGAGTTTGCTACTGTTTTGTTCCTTCTACGCATCCGTAGGCAGCTCGAGCGGGCTTCAATCATTTATTTACAATTTCTCAAAGTAAGCACTATTACTGGTTCATTGTTACTTTTTCCTTTCTCTGCACTTTTTTGAAATAAAAAAAAAATGGTGAGAAATACTTTGCATTGTGAGTTTAACTTTAGATTCGAACGGTCTTACTGCAAGATATCAATTTTAAACATGCAAAATAAATCACGATTAATCGCGATTAACTATGAAATTTCTGAGATTAGTTGCGATCAAGAAAATTAATCGTTTGACAGCCCTAGTCTAAACAAATGTCTTCAGGATGAGTGGAAAACTATAAAGGATGGATATCTTGAAAAATTGTTGGACAGAATGCCTCGAATTTGTAAAGCTGTGATTAAGGCCAAAGGTGGTTATTTTGATGAAAAAGCTATTTAACTTGATATTGTTACATTTTTGCAATAATATGCCTTTACACATGATGAAATTTGCTTTAATATATCAATAAATTGATTTGTTGTCATTACCAATACGTCTTGTTATCACTGTGAAAGTTCAGTAATACACAATCGTCCTAATACTTTTGTCAGGCAGTGTATACCGTAGCTTTTGAAAAATATTTTGAACAATATACACTCATGTTTTTTACGAAAGCAGCTTGCAGAAATTGAGCTTCCAAGTTGTCAGTTGAGGCTTTTGTACAATTTGAAATGGCTAAACCAAAAACGTATTTGAGTCGGTAATCAAGGCCATATCACAGGGCTGAGAACAAACTATATTATTAATATTCAACAATGTTCACAATGGGAAAATCAGCTCTCTCTATGTATACTATGTGATTAAACTGGCAATGATACTAGTAGTCTGACATATACTTCCTCTGAATAGTTTTAAAGATCCCATGACATGGTACTTCTTGATGCTTTTATATGGCTCCTTAATGGTTCCCTAATACTGTAAATGAATCCTTCTTCAAAATCAACACTCAGTGCATGAGAAACAGAGATAAGATGAGAAAGAGTATTTTTTCTCTCTCTGATCACTCCATTATGGGCGTTGTTGCTTGAATGCAAATGAGGAGAAAATAGCTGGCCTATAGTAGAGGGTGGGGGCGTGGCCAAACTCTCCGCTCTCCGCTCTCAGCTGATCCATTTCCATGTTTTTGCACGGGGGGAGAGATTTGAAGCGTTCCATTGAAAAATAAACACATTTCCACAGAAAATAAAATTAAACCACTGCTGTTGAAAGGTCCAGAGGCTCAGATAAAGGACTTCCGAGCCTAGAAACACTCGGACGTGCCTCCAGGCAAATAAAAAAACGCATTTCGCATTGCCTAGCGCATTCGCAGTCCAAACTCTCTGGGCGTGATTTACAGAGACGCTGAGTACAGACAGACGGGGGTGGAACTGCATTTGCATTTCTTTTTTCGATCTGACGTCAATAAGGTGCCTTGTTCAAAATCGCCCGTTTGAGCTCCGATTTTTTGTAACGCAGAAAAGGATCGGAAATGCTCAGTTTAGACATTTCGCAACTTTTAACCATGGGGATGGGGGGGGGTAAACAGGGTAGGGGAGCTCACATTAACGTTCAAAAACCTCAGAAAGTGAAAATTTCATGCCATGGGACCTTTAAGGCCTCAAGGTTGTCTGACAATTTTGGATTTTTACGATAAAATTTAATCTGGAATGTTTCACAGTGTGGTATTAAAGACCTCTATCTTCATGGAGACCAAACCAAAGCAAGTTACAGGTCAGATCTGTGGAGGGGCGACCTCCCTCACAGTCAGAATGCCTGTTTTTCAAGTTAATTTAGAGCAATAAAACCACCTGTAACTGAGTAAATGTAAGGTAGAGCTGTTTAATATATTGTGGAACATTCCAGGCAGAGTAATGACATTTCCATAGAAACAAGCAGGAGAAATTGCAAAGAGCACCTTTAAGAGAACGATAAAAAGGTCTTAAAACTTAAATTTACCATTGACGTTTTGCTATCCAACTAATACATTTTACATAGCATCATTCAGACATGCATCCTTGAGATTTCTGACAACGATGAGCTCTAATAATGTCAATCCTCTCCAGTGGGACAAACATATGAATTCCGAAACCGCACGGACGCAATTAGCATTAGAATTACTCAGCTCAGTGAACAGCGAAAGACTCCTCACAGGAAAATGCAGCCAGCTTTGTTACGTTGAGATGGTCTCTGACAAATCTTTGCGTCAGTTTCTTTTGACGATCTACATCTCAATCTTTTTTTCCCTTTTGTGTTTGCGCGTTACTTTTTGCGTCAGACATCTTGACAGCATCGCCTCTCCTGATTCGTCTCCAAGGGCCAAGGGGTGCACGGCTGGGAGAGCGTGCCTTGCTGTGAGAACGCTAACCCCGTCAAACTTGCCTGTCAGTCAGAAAAATAGACTCTTAGGAGATATTAGACTTCTATACCTGGCTGCTCATTGAGTCGGAGCTGTCATTGCAAATCCGCCGGCTTGGCTTTTTTTTTTATTCCAATTTATCACAAAGTCACTGAGCCATCGGCAACCGCAGAGTTCAATGTTCTTTATGTTTATAGAGTGTGCAAGTACATTTATTTATACACCACTGATAGTTTATACTTAAATAGTTTATACTATTTTTAAGCATGCTTGTCAGTTGAAAGTGTTCTGAGAGAGAAAAGGCAAGATAGATTTCAGAGATGGTGGTAGCTCGGATGACAGAGATCGCCAACTATAACCAGTACGTTGGTTTTATTCCCACAACTTAAAGGTGCATTGTGTAACTTTTCTGGTGGAGTGGCCGTCACCTGCTTGTTTCTATTTCTCTGCCTGGAATGTTCCAAAGTATGACATTAAACAGCTCTACCTTACATTTATTCAATTACAGTTGGATTTACAGCTCAAAAATACCTAGAAAAACAGGCATTCTGACTGTGAGAGGGGTTGCCTCTCCACAGAACTTTCCTGTATCTTGGTCTGGTTTGGTCTCCGTGAAGATAGAACGATTTAATGCCTTACTACATTCCAGACATCTCCATGGAGAAAAGCATTTGACAGACCCTCCACCAGAAAAGTTACACAATGCACATTTAAAGCGGATATGACAGGTTGGACTACTATTTTTACTAAAACACCCTTAAAGCCCCAGTGTGAAGGATTCGTGGCGCATAGGTGGATGGTGCTATTGCACTTTCTGTTTTAGCTACGGCTGACCTCGAGGGACCCGCGCACGAGCCGCGCGCCGCTACTGTATAAATAAAACGCGGTCCCGTTTTTTTTTTTTTTTCTTTTCTCATGAAAACACACATTCCCGATCATGTACCATGACACTCTACACATCAAATGAAACCTTACAGTCTCCTCTTTTTGACTATGCAATTCATTTCCCTGCAAAACAATCACTCCCCGAGCACATGGGGCTTTTATACGGAAAAGCACAAAACGAGGTTAGCTTACCTTAGAATGCTTTGCACAGGTCAAACTCTGTATTTCACCATAAACTTGCTCTCAATTTGTCCGTAAGGATCCAGCGAATAAAATCCAGTAAAACAATTTAGTCCAAAACACGTGTTGGATCCATTACGACGTCTGATCCGGCAGCATGCTTGTGTTGTTTACCCAAAACCACGAGTCTTGCCGAAGGCGAAGGCGGAGCCCAAATGTCCTTCTGCGGCTCTCGTATTCAAAATGGCTGCCTCTGCATGGGGAAGATCCCCCTTTTATGTGACTATATCTAAGTCCAAAAGAATACTTTGATTTCATGATGGAAGTGAAAAGGCTTGGAAAACAATGTATTTTTGAATGGGTATCTTCAATTTCAGTAATTAACGGGTAAAAATCTTACACACTGTCCCTTTAAGTTTATTACCCTTTAGATTTTACTAAACGTTTTACAACTTTTTTCTCAGTTTGTCAGTTGTTCAAATTTTCCAACTTGAAAACCACATTGTGACATAACTTTTACCTACGTAGCGACCATGTACACAGCCAAAACTCCTGTAATGTACATAGATAAGGAGACATATTTACTTTGTTGAAACAGTGCTGGAATTATTGGAAAATGTGTTTATTTCATCTAAATTGCACCAAATATTTGAACAGAATTCTCCCTGTAATGTCATCAATGTGGAACTCTTTAAAATGGAACTCTATACTTTTGTTTCCACTTTTCTTCATAAATTACATTTTGATGAGTGTAAAACTACAATTTATATTTACAACAAGTATTATCCCACCAAATTCAGTCAAAATTAAAGAAGGGTCATACGCACTTTAAGATGCATGCTGGTGTTGTCTTCATGGCCAAGGCGCTTCACTGGTTGCGTCTCCACTGTTTGCCTAAACGGTTGCACATAAATCTCTGTAAAAAAAAGACATATCTTATTGTTTCACCTCAAGGACCACAACCTCAGAATACAGTGTACGCCCTCACAAGAGAAAATTGAATTCTGTCAGCAAGACAAAACTTTTTAAGACTGAATACTGTTGGCCACTCATCCAAGTCGATTCTTCAGTTCTGACAGGAGTTCTGGAAGTCACTGCCTTAAATATCTGTCTGAACGGAGGAGATAAAAGTAACCCACAATAGTTGTTTACAGTAAAAAGTATTTGTTATTGATTAAAAAATCCTATATTATGCAAAACTGAGCTTTAAAGGGACAGTGTGTAAGATTTTTACCCGTTAATTACTGAAATTGAAGATACCCATTCAAAAATACATTGTTTTCCAAGCCTTTTCACTTCCATCATGAAATCAAAGTATTCTTTTGGACTTAGATATAGTCACATAAAAGGGGGATCTTCCCCATGCAGAGGCAGCCATTTTGAATACGAGAGCCGCAGAAGGACATTTGGGCTCCGCCTTCGCCTTCGGCAAGGCTCGTGGTTTTGGGTAAACAACACAAGCATGCTGCCGGATCAGACGTCGTAATGGATCTAACACGTGTTTTGGACTAAATTGTTTTACTGGATTTTATTCGCTGGATCCTTACGGACAAATTGAGGGCAAGTTTATGGTGAAATACAGAGTTTGACCTGTGCAAAGCATTCTAAGGTAAGCTAACCTCGTTTTGTGCTTTTCCGTATAAAAGCCCCATGTGCTCGGGGAGTGTTTGTTGTGCAGGGAAATGAATTGCATAGTCAAAAAGAGGAGACTGTAAGGTTTCATTTGATGTGTAGAGTGTCATGGTACATGATCGGGAATGTGTGTTTTCATGAGAAAAGGAAAAAAAACAAAAAAAAACGGGACCGCGTTTTATTTATACAGTAGCGCCCGGGTGACCCTCGAGGTCTGCCGTAGCTAAAACAGAAAGTGCAATAGCACCATCCACCTATGCGCCACGAATCCTACACACTGGGGCTTTAAGCCATGTTATAATGTTGTTGCCTAATCAAAAAACATACCTGTAGTTTTGTTTGAGTAATCCTGCATTATTAGTCCATCTACATCTCCAAAGCCGACAATGCTCCGTTCCATCTGGTGATGTCAAGGGGCAGTAGTTTTTTGTGTTTAGTAGAGACTGCCAGTTCTCTACTAAAAGTTGTGTTTTGTTTCATTCACACGTATTTAGTATGTTTAACAAACAAATCCTGCATATTAAGGCTCTCTTCTCTGTTTCACCTTGTGATGTCATGTCGAACTCCATAAACATTCACTAGAATCATTTGGATAATTTCAGTTATGGAATTGGCAATCTCTACTGAATGAAAGGGAAAAGGAGGCTGTTAACTTGAAAACTTCCACTTCATCATGGGGAAGCAGAACATTTTGAGCTTTGGGGATTTAGACAGATTAATAACAGAAGTCTGGATATGTTTTTGATGAAGTAACAACATTCTAACATGGTTTAAAGAGTAAGTTTTCAGTAACATTGGAGCTCTAAACATTATCCACATACCTATATTTCAGTGATGCATAGACAGCCTGTTGCTAGGTGGTAAAAAGATGGAGAGAAGAGGTTTAACACATTCCATTAACATGCTGGGTTGGACAGTGCCAGTGTGGTTAGGGTTAAGCCTCTTAACCCGTAGGTGGTGGGTTTAATCCTTGATTGGCCAACTTCAATCTGTTAGCGGATAAAACCTCCTCCATTTTTCAGCAGAATCACACCAATTAAACACTAAATGAAGGTGGTATGTCACCATGGAAACAAAGTTAAAACCATACTTCAGGACATTGTTCATGGAGATAGTGGAGATTGGTTTTATGGCATATTACAGAAGGTTACTGATATTTAAAGAGACATCATGCCGGGGGTGTTCTGCCTGTATGTCTATTACAGAATGTTCAGTAGTTGTCATGGTGACACACATTGGCCAAAAAACATTGCCAGAAAAAAAAAAAGATCTTCTGAAAACTCAAGAAAAAATACAAAAACACATTTGTGTTCCACCACAGAAGCTGAGGGCGCATGTTGGCATTACAGATTCTCAGGAAATGCATTTTTTGTGTTCATTTTTTTGCATAATGTGCTAGTTGAGATCATGAAGAAGCCTCTCCATGTTTCAGATAACAGCATTAGTGACGTTAAAAACATACATTTTTAATTTCAAAATTGCTTGTTAGGCAAGGAGGGCTGAAGAGACCAAATTTCGAGAACTATTTTCTCGGATTTAGAAAATGTGGTATGGCTGCTTTCAAATAGAGACAACTTTTTAAAATATGGTCAGATTTTCACATGTAAGACATCATTGGAAAGCTTAGAACCTGTACTTTCAGAATCTGTGAATAACTCCAAATGCCTCCGAGACGACGTGCGGGCTCAGATTCTGTGGTGGGACACATTTTCAGGAGCCTGTCATACCCTGTTACCATGACCATTTACGGTCCCATATAAGAGTTTGATTTTCAACAAAAAAGAGTTAACTGAACAAAAAAAAAAAAGTTGTCTAATTCAAGATTCAAGATTCTTTATTGTCATTATGCAAGCATAACGAAATTTTGACAGACTCCCGGCTACAGAAGTATAAAACTACAACAAGCATAAAGATAAAAAGTATCATAAATAGATTTTTAAAAAAGCATCATAAATACAGTTCCAGTAGTGTAAAGTGTCTGCAGTGTAAAGTGTAATAATAGCTAGCTTGTGATTTGCAATTTTTAAAAGCAAAAATCTGCTCATCTGTTGTAGTTCCAACTAACTCAGTGGTTAGATTGTGTAAAAACAAAGGTCAGATTGAAATTTAACTTGAGTAACAGAGCTTCAGACATACAGCCAGTTAGCATCACACCCCCGGAGAATGACAAAAGCTGAAAAGTATCAATAGTCAAAATGGCATTTTCTATGGAAACAAGCAGGATAAGGCCCTCTTCCAGGCTGAACAGGAGTTAGGTTTGTGAAGACGCAAGCCCACTCACAATGACGACACATGTTTTTCAGTTCAATAAAATCCATGTTTTTTTAGTGTAGCCTACTTTTTTGGGCTAAACAAATACCCACATACACAGCACTTTAAATAAGCTTGAAAAGAAATGACTGGTCTGTCCATCTGTCTGTTGTGTTAAGAATGTGCTCCCACACTCATCAGTTCTCACGTTTCATTACTTTTCATTCATAAAAAAACTCACATCACAGCTGGAATGAATATGTCACGCTCACTCAGAAAGGTAGAGTAGAGAGTGCTCTCAAGTATGAATGGTCTATGATCTGATCAATAGGCTCTTACAGACTAATATTACCTAACCCTGAAAATGGAGTAATATTGCTATCTCTGCAAAAGCAAAGCACTATTGATTGTGTGGCCAATATCAAAGAGCAAATACCCCAGCTCCAGAGTGATGGACTATGCTGGTTGGAGTGAGCATTTAAAGGGAGAGAAAATCCATTATTACACAGTATCAGTTTCCGGGAGATGGTGTTGGTTGGTGTGCACTAACGCATCCTCTCTTAAGTATTATGTTTCTCCATTGCTTAATAAATATACTCATGAAGATCTATTTTTGAACTAGTGAATGAAACACTCAGTATTACAAGCCGGGTAAAGTATGGCCAGACCTTTGTACATTGTTGGATTAAGAGTGGCATGGGTCTGTTGTTGATGCGGACATTAATACAGAAGGCAAAGGAGAAAATAAAAATAAATAAAATGCAAGTATATTGTTATCTTTTAACCCTGAGATACTTGAACTCCTCCACTTGCACCGCTTGTTGAACCACGGATTGGTGCAGTGTCGGCAGTGATGTGGTCCCTGTATTGGTGAAGAGGGAGCTGAGCCGAAAGGCAAAGCTCGCGATTTACCTGTCAGATTACATTCCTACCCTCACCTATGGTCATGAGCTTTGGGTAATGACCGAAAGGACAAGATTGTGGATACAAATGGCCAAAATAAGTTTCCTCCGCACGGGAGAAGTTTGGAGTAGAGCCACTGCTCCTTCATGAGGACTGCTGGCCCCGTGACCCAGATAAGTGGAAGAAAATGGAATGATGGATGTAATGGTCATGGTCACATTTTTATATAGCGTTTTTTCACCTTCAAGGCACTCAAAGCACTTTACATCAAGGATTGATCCCTCTCTCTCTTTTTATTTTATTTATTTAGTTCATTTATGAGACAGGGACAGTGCACAACAACAGGAGAGATGCATTGTGTTAGGTTAGGTTGTAGCATTAGAGTTAATTAAAGCCGCAAGCGGCGTTGGTCGGGACCTCGCACCTGCGTTTGTTCGTCTTACTGAGACGCACAGCCATACGAAATTTCGTGTGCCTGGCACAATTATCTCACTTCCTGTTGGGCGTGGCCATGACATTGTAGATACCCTGTCAGAACAGACCCTGTCAGACCCTGTCAGACCCTGTCAGACTCTGTCAGACCCTGTCAGACTCTGTTAGACCCTGTCAGACCCTGCATGTGGCCTACATGCTGAGGCCTACATGAACCTTCGATGCTTGTCCCCACATTGCTGCTTGCAGCTATATCAGATCAAAGGTACAAAGATCAAAGACCTTTGATCAGGGCGTTGCCTAGCAACAAATACCTCCCATTCATAACTCATCACTCCCATTCAATAAATACCTAATTTTATCGATCCGCCGTATCGTCATATTACCGCCTATTTGAAAATCCTTCGCAATTTTACATCTCCAACGTCTTAAGATTATGTTCACCAAAATTTAAGCCTATCTGAGGTACGGTGTAGGAGAAGTCTTTCAAATTCCATACCTAACTTTATCGATCCGCCGTATCGTCATATTACCGCCTATTTGAAAATCCTTCGCAATTTAACATCTCCAACGTCTTAAGATTACGTTCACCAAAATTTAAGCCCATCTGAGGTACGGTGTAGGAGAAGTGTTTCAAATTCCATTCTATGTCCAATACCCAAAAATCACACAAAAGCCCAATTATCTCACTTCCTGTTGGGCGTGGCCATGACATTGCAGTGAGGCGTTTGTTCGACTTATTGAGATACACGTCCCTACCGAATTTCGTGCGCCTATCTTAAACGGTATGCCAGCCCCGAAAGACAACGCGCTAGGGGGCGCTATCGAGCTCCTGGGGGTCACTGGGGGACGGGACTTTGTGTGGTCGTACTGGCAGCACTTTGTGATGCCCGTGCAAAGTTTCGTTCGTTTTGAAGCATGGGAACATGCTCAAAATTGCCCCAGCGAGTGTGAACAAGAACAAGAATAATAATAATTAAAGCCGCAAGCGGCGTTGGTCGGGACCTCGCACCTGCGTTTGTTCGTCTTACTGAGACGCACAGCCATACCAAATTTCGTGTGCCTGGCACAATTATCTCACTTCCTGTTGGGCGTGGCCATGACATTGTAGATACCCTGTCAGAACAGACCCTGTCAGACCCTGTCAGACTCTGTTAGACCCTGTCAGACCCTGCATGTGCCCTACATGCTGAGGCCTACATGAACCTTCGATGCTTGTCCCCACATTGCTGCTTGCAGCTATATCAGATCAAAGGTACAAAGATCAAAGACCTTTGATCAGGGCGTTGCCTAGTAACAAATACCTCCCATTCATAACTCATCACTCCCATTCAATAAATACCTAACTTTATTGATCCGCCGTATCGTCATATTACCGCCTATTTGAAAATCCTTCGCAATTTAACATCTCCAACGTCTTAAGATTATGTTCACCAAAATTTAAGCCTATCTGAGGTACGGTGTAGGAGAAGTGTTTCAAATTCCATACCTAACTTTATCGATCCGCCGTATCGTCATATTACCGCCTATTTGAAATTCCTTCGCAATTTAACATCTCCAACGTCTTAAGATTATGTTCACCAAAATTTAATCCCATCTGAGGTACGGTGTAGGAGAAGTGTTTCAAATTCCATTCTATGTCAAATACCCCAAAATCACACAAAAGGCCAATTTTCTCACTTCCTGTTGGGCGTGGCCATGACATTGCAGTGAGGCATTTGTTCGTCTTATTGAGATACACGTCCCTACCGAATTTCGTGCGCCTATCTTAAACGGTATGCCAGCCCCGAAAGACAACACGCTAGGGGGCGCTATCGAGCTCCTGGGGGTCACTGGGGGACGGGACTTTGTGTGGTCGTACTGGCAGGACTTTGTGATGCCCGTGCAAAGTTTCGTTCGTTTTGAAGCATGGGAACATGCTCAAAATTGCCCCAGCGTGTATGAACAAGAATAATAATAATAATAATAATAATAATACGGAAACGAAGCAACAACAATAGGGACCTTCGTCCCCCTTCGGGCTCGGTCCCTAATAATAATAATAATAATTAAAGCCGCAAGCGGCGTTGGTCGGGACCTCGCACCTGCGTTTGTTCGTCTTACTGAGACGCACAGCCATACCAAATTTCGTGTGCCTGGCACAATTATCTCACTTCCTGTTGGGCGTGGCCATGACATTGTAGATACCCTGTCAGAACAGACCCTGTCAGACCCTGTCAGACCCTGTCAGACCCTGTCAGACCCTGTCAGACCCTGTCAGACTCTGTTAGACCCTGTCAGACCCTGCATGTGGCCTACATGCTGAGGCCTACATGAACCTTCGATGCTTGTCCCCACATTGCTGCTTGCAGCTATATCAGATCAAAGGTACAAAGATCAAAGACCTTTGATCAGGGCGTTGCTAGCAACAAATACCTCCCATTCATAACTCATCACTCCCATTCAATAAATACCTAATTTTATTGATCCGCCGTATCGTCATATTACCGCCTATTTGAAAATCCTTCGCAATTTAACATCTCCAACGTCTTAAGATTATGTTCACCAAAATTTAAGCCTATCTGAGGTACGGTGTAGGAGAAGTGTTTCAAATTCCATACCTAAGTTTATCGATCCGCCGTATCGTCATATTACCGCCTATTTGAAAATCCTTCGCAATTTAACATCTCCAACATCTTCAGATTATGTTCACCAAAATTTAAGCCCATCTGAGGTACGGTGTAGGAGAAGTGTTTCAAATTCCATTCCATGTCCAATACCCAAAAATCACACAAAAGCCCAATTATCTCACTTCCTGTTGGGCGTGGCCATGACATTGCAGTGAGGCGTTTGTTCGTCTTATTGAGATACACGTCCCTACCGAATTTCGTGCGCCTATCTTAAACGGTATGCCAGCCCCGAAAGACAACGCGCTAGGGGGCGCTATCGAGCTCCTGGGGGTCACTGGGGGACGGGACTTTGTGTGGTCGTACTGGCAGCACTTTGTGATGCCCGTGCAAAGTTTCGTTCGTTTTGAAGCATGGGAACATGCTCAAAATTGCCCCAGCGTGTATGAACAAGAATAATAATAATAATAATACGGAAACAAAGCAACAACAATAGGGACCTTCGTCCCCCTTCGGGCTCGGTCCCTAATAATAATAATAATAGGGAAACAAAGCAACAACAATAGGGACCTTCGTCCCCCTTCGGGCTCGGTCCCTAATTACCACCTGTAGTCCCTAGGCAAGGTGAGTTAAGTGTCTTGCCCAAGGACACAACAACAGCATTCATCTGTGGGAGCTGGAAACACATTGCCAGCCTCCAGATCGGTGGACAAATGCCCTGCCAACTGAGCTAAAGTCGCCCAATGTAATTCATTTTTTTGTGTTTCCACGAATAAAACTACTGCACATAGTATTAGGTTTGTGAAGTTATAGTGTTGTTTTGTATCCTGCTCTTGTACAGTTGTGAAAAATGGCTGTGCGCGAGCTTGGTTTATCTAGGCTTGTGGGTTCAGCCTTGTACATGATCATACTCATAACTATTTTGAATTTGAGGGTTTGAATAGTCAGAGAGACTGTAAAACTTGGTAGAAAGCTCCAAAAGTCCCTCTGATGCGGCTCAGTACAGCGGTCGTTTATCACGGGGTTTACGCTCTAAAAATAACCCACGATAAGCAAAATCCGCGAAGTCGTCAGCTTTATATTTTACAATTATTCTCCATGTTTTAAGGCTGTAAACGCCTCACCACACACGTTCTACTTCACTTTTCTCAGACTGGAATTCACATTTTCTCACATTTCTCTCTTGTTTAAACACTCAAACGTTCGTAGATTTTCAACAAAAAAGCACAGTATTAGAAAACGAAACCAAAGTGTATTTCGTGCGTATGTCACAGTTCTTATGACCGCTTCGCTGTGGCGGGTTTTGTCGGGGAGAAATCTTGCAAACATACAGCACTTCAGAGTCACACTGCGATCAAACATTTACCGTATTTTCCGCACTATAAGGCACACCTAAAAGCCTTAAATTTTCTCAAAAGCCAACAGTGCGCCTTATAATCCGATGCGCCTTATATATGGATCAATATTGGTTAATCATGGCTACTCTAGTCACCACTACTGTAGCTTTTATTCTATGCGCCTTATAATGCGGTGCGCCTTATATATGAAAACAGTTTTAAAATAGGCCATTTATTGAAGGTGCGCCTTATAATCCGGTGCACCTTATAGTGGGGAAAATACGGTATATAAATCTGGCAAACAACGCATTCTGTACAGGAGACACAGAGGAGAATGACTGACGACGGTCCCTTAGCCAATCAAGACGCAGAAATGCGCGTTGATACACTGTTAAAAAAAACAGCGAGGCCACGAAAAGTGAACCACAATATAGCGAGGGACCACTGTATTTAATTAAAATGTATTTTATTTTAGTTCATTCATTTTCAAAATGTATGTAAGGTTATGTAAATGGCTCTTTGAGTGGTAAAGGTTGCCGACCCCGTTCTAGAATACAATATAACACTACTGACATCAGCTGAGCGTAACATAAATATATTATAACTTTGCCCTTTGTATAGACCTGCAGTTTAGATCCAAACTCGTACTGACAGCTGTCATGCCACATTCCATCTGAGAAGCCACTCTCTATGTGACATTATATATTATCTTTAACTAACGTTATTGTTTTTTGTGCTTTCTATTGAAGTGTGTATGACAGGTTAGACTACTCATTTTACTAAAACACACTTAAGGTTATTATATTTAAGATGTAGCTAAAAAAATATCATTCTTTTCCCACTTTGGCCATTTTTTTTTAAATTTAAAATCTGACTTCCTTGTTGGAAATCATGGCATCACGCTAGGGAATTCCATCACTGTTTAACCATGTTAAACAGCAGACTAAAACTCCTTTATGTACACAGAAATATTTTGTTAGAAAATAAAAATAAAAGAAAACAGCTTTATTTAGTTAAAATAATGTTTAAAGCCCCAGTATGTAGGATTCGTGGCGCATAGGTGGATGGGGCTATTGCACTTTCTGTTTTAGCTACGGCAGACCTCGAGGGTCGCGCGCCGCTAAACCCGGTCCCGTTTTTTGTTTTTTTTTCTTTTCTCATGAAAACACACATTCCCGATCATGTACCATGACACTCTACACATCAAATGAAACCTTACAGTCTCCTCTTTTTGACTATGCAATTCATTTCCCTGCACAATAATCACTCTCCGAGCACATGGGGCTTTTATATGGAAAAGCACAAAACGAGGTTAGCTTACCTTAGAATGCTTTGCACAGGTCAAACTCTGTATTTCACCATAAACTTGCTCTCAATTTGTCCGTAAGGATCCAGCGAATAAAATCCAGTAAAACAATTTAGTCCAAAACACATGTTAGATCCATTACGACGTCTGATCCGGCAGCATGCTTGTGTTGTTTACCCAAAACCACGAGCCTTGCCGAAGGCGGAGCCCAAATGTCCTTCTGCGGCTCTCGTATTCAAAATGGCTGCCTCTGCATGGGGAAGATCCCCCTTTTATGTGACTATATCTAAATCCAAAAGAATACTTTGATTTCATGATGGAAGTGAAAAGGCTTGGAAAACAATGTATTTTTGAATGGGTATCTTCAATTTCAGTAATTAACGGGTAAAAATCTTACATACTGTCCCTTTAAGTCTCAGTGGTTTCACCATGGAACACTAGATAAATCCAAAACTGACGTGGACCATAACATAACCTTTATTTTTCCTCCTTTCTTTTCTTAAAACATACTCCAAAATGGGTGCGTCACTACCCACTGAATCACAGGCAGCTAAAGTGTCTGAGAGCCTATCTGATATGACAGCAGTGCCCAGTCACCTGTGAATGTAAAAGTCCATTTACACATAGAGTGGCGGCTCCTCTGACACGGAGATGTATGCTCGCCTCTCTCAAGGGCTGTGTGAAGTGTTGTTCTCCTTTGGTGTCTGAGGACTGGAAGTGACAGCTGCAGATTTGTGCTTTCAATGCGGCCAACCTCGCGCGTGTTACAATGTGTGACGTCTGGTTTGACATCTTGTTTCTATTGATAGCTACAAGACAACAAAAGACCGTGATTGATATTGATGCAACCCTGAGATCGCAGTAGCCTTTAGATGGTGTTTTTCACTCGTAGTTTAAGCATTCTGAAAGGTTTGCTAAAGGTGCATAGTGTAATTTTTCTGGTAGAAAGTCTGCCACCTGCTTCAGGGAGACAGAGGTGGGTAGAGTAGCCAAAAATTCTTCTCAAGTAATAGTAGCGTTACTTCAAAATGATATTACTCAGGAAAAAAAGGAGCGGTGGAAGAAACACAAATGTTCAAATCATTTCAACGGCTAATGCTAATGGTCAGAGCAGGTTAAACAGACTGTGGAGGCTCTGCAGATGATTAAAACGCACAAATAATGACAGAAAACATTTGTGTTACCTCCTTGATACCTTCATTTAACATTTAGTGTGGATGCTGAACAGACTTTGTTTACTGTATAATTAGCCATGTGCTCTGAGGATTTTACAGCCCTTAATGTTGTTTTTATCCACACTGTGGTAGAAAGTGCTAAAGTAGAAAAGTAAAAATGCTGAAATTTGCACATCTCATCATCAAGACCATTAATATATTTGACTCTAATGCTTAAAGATCCCATAACATGGTACTTCTTGATACTTTTATATGGCGCCTTAATGGTTCCCTAATACAGTGGTACCTCACCTTACGAAATTAATTTGTTCCAGAAGTGGTTTCGTAACGTGAAAAATTCGTAAGTTGAGTAGCTATTTCAATGGAAAAAGCCTGATTCGTTCCAAGGCCCCGATCCAAGTTTTTTTTTATAGTGTAACTTTTTTTATAGTGTAACATTGTGTTCTGGGTGTTTCTCACATTTGTCTCTCGTTTAAACACTCAAACTTTCATAGATTTTCAACAAAATGTATTAACAGTGAAGTGTGGGGGGGAAAGGGGGAGGGGGGAGAAGACTGCGCTCTGACACGTGTGATAGCGCAGCATGACCCGGCGCGGAGCTGACAGCAGACCAAGGTCTAAACCTGGACTGGACCAGGACTAAACCAGGACTAAACCTGGACTAAACCTGGACTAAACCAGGACTAGACCAGGTGGTTTAAAGCGCTGCGCGCAGGTCTATTTCCTGGTTTTGTTTCGAGTCACGGCTGAGGGGAGCAGCGAGGAGGGGACTGCACGCAGTCTGAGCGCATGAACGAGACCCATGCAAGAGCCGCGGAGGTCTAGACCACCGCGGCTCCTCCTGGTTTAGTCCAGGTTTAGTCCTGGTTTAGACCAGACCACCGCGGCTCCTCCTGGTTTAGTCCAGGTTTAGTCCTGGTTTAGTCCAGACCACCGCAGCTCCTCTAGACCTCCTCTAGACCTGGTCAGGTCAGACCTGGTCAGGTCTAGAGGAGGTCTAGAGGAGCCGCGGCTCTTGCATGGGTCTCGTTCATGGGTTCATGTGCTCAGACTGCGTGCAGTCCCCTCCTCGCTGCTCGCCTCAGCCGTGACTCGAAACGAAACCAGGAAATAGACCGCGCGCAGCGCTTTAATCCACCTGGTCTAGTCCTGGTTTAGTCCTGGTTTAGTCCTGGTTTAGTCCTGGTTTAGTCCTGGTTTAGTCCTGGTTTAGTCCTGGTCCAGTCCAGGTTTAGACCTTGGTCTGCTGGCAGCCCCGCGCCGGGTCATGCTGCGCTATCACACGTGTCAGAGCGCAGTTTTCTCCCCCCTCCCCCTTCCCCCCACACTTCACTATTAATAATTTTGTTGAAAATCTATGAAAGTTTGAGTGTTTAAACGAGAGACAAATGTGAGAAAAGTTTAAATCCAGTCTGAGAAAAGCGTATAATTTGTGTGGCTGAGCGCGCATTATTTGAATTTTTGAGATTTCGCGTTTCGTAACGTGAATTTTCTTTCGTATCTAGAGACAAAAATTTACCGTGAAGGCGTTTCGTAACTTGAAATTTTCGTTTGTTGGGTCATTCGTAAGGTGAGGTACCACTGTACTGTAAATTAATCCTTCTTCAAAATCAAGCCTCAGTGCATGAGATATGACTCTGATTGTCTTCCGTGTTTTAAGAGCAGAGAAAGATATGAGACGCTTTCCATTAAAAAAACACATTTCCACAGAAAATAAAATTAAACCACTGCTGTTTCAGAGGTTCGGAGGCTCGGATAAAGGACATTCGAGCCTGGAAACATTCTCACGTGTTTCCAGGCAAATAAAAAAACACATTTTGCATTGCGTAGCTCGTTTGCGGTCCAAACTCTCTGGGCGTGTTTTCCAGAGACGGTGGGTAGACATCCAGACGGGGGTGGAAACGGGTGGGTGTGATGTCAGAAAGATCCCTTATTCAGAATCGCCCATTTGGGCTGTCTTTTTTTCAAATGCGGAAAAGAATCGCAATTGCTCAGTTTACACATTTCGCAACTTTTAGCCATGGGGGGGGAGCTAAACAGGGTAGGGGAGCTCACATTAACGTTCAAAAACCTCAGAAAGTGAAAATTTCATGCCAAGGGACCTTTAAGTTAACATAAACTTGATTTAATACTTTAAATTATAAATCAGATGTAACTTCCCAGCAGTTACTCTTTAATGCACTCTTACATGAGTTGTTATTTTCACAAACTTTTTTGTCTGGACCTTTACTTCTACCTGAGAAATATCATTTTGAAGTAACCCTACTATTACCTGAGTAAAATATTTGGCTACTCTACCCACCTCGGTCTCCATGATAGCTTTTTTCTTATTTTCTGCCCTTGCAATTTTAGAAAATTGAGTAGCCAGCGAGTACACTATTGGAATGGATCCAAGAATAGTATCAGAACAACTCCGGTTACTTACAGTTCTAGTCGTATGTTATTTAAACAAAAATATTCCTCAAGTAGGAGTAAAAGCACAATTTATTCGCGCTACCTTCCTCTGTTCATCTACAGTATCTGGTTACATTTGGCTACATACATACATACAGTGGGTCACCTTCTTGTCTCCATGAAGACAAGCAGGAGTTCAATGCCATATTGGCGAAAATTCCAGACCCAGTTATAACATCTCTATGGAGACAAGCCAGTAGCTGACTGTACCAGAAAAGCTACATAGACTCTGTGTAATATTGAAAAGATGCTTGGTTGGCCATTTGAATATGTCTAAAGCTGCATACAGTTATGGGAAGTTAAATCAGCTGTTAGTGTGTCATTTCACTGCCAAATGCGTACAAGCCAAATCAAAGAACTGCCAATGTTGGAGGAGGTTAAGACATTTGGATGATAATTCAGCTTTACGGCCTGCTCATGGAAACAGACCAAAGTGAAGTGGGATTATTTGAAGAGTATGAATTTATGAAAAGCCAAAACCAGAAGAGCAAGCTGACATTTTTCTTACACGGTTATTGGTGTAAATTTTAAAAGGTCCCATACTTTTTCCCCATGCACTTACACAACTTATGTTACCCCTGAACAGATATATCGTATTAGCAGCTTGTGATGTCAATATGTGTCGCAGGATGTGGTCTAGATCTAATTAAAAAGCATTTTGTCTAATAATCAGGAAGTGTGCGTTAGCCTGCAAGTTGTTAGCTTCACTCTGCACTGGCCTCGGAGTGGTGAAAAGCGCTTGTAAATTCATCAAGGTGAATCATTTGGAGGCTCGCAGTGTATGAGGTAAATGAGGAATAACTTTGGACCATAACTTTGGAATAACTTTGCAATCCATTTAAAAGACATTTTCCTCTAGCCATGACTAACGCAATACATTATGAACATATGTGAACAACAACTAACATGTTAACAGTGCATTTCCTGATCTTCAGACAATGAAATGCTTTATTGCTGACGCTGACAGTATGCAGTGGGCATAATTTGACCTACATTTTGCTCAAAGACATGGGGAAAAGATCTTTAACTGAAAAAGTAAAAAAAAAGAAGAAGTCTGAACTCTCAGTTAAAACTACACGGAACAATAGTCTTTGTAGTTCCTGATAATGGCACGATATTAAAGGAAAAGTAACGTTTTTTACAATTTGAGCCTTATTTCGGTAATAAAACAAGTTGTTTTACTCACCCATATCACTTTGGTGTCATATGGAGGATTTCCGGAGATGTTTTGGATTAGCGTTAGGCTAACACCGTTAGCCTAGCGCGACATAGCCATAGCTCGGGGCATACCCCGAGCATGTTATATGCCCGGTGCGGGCTCCAAATAACACAAACTTTAGCACTTTTCAAATCATAGAAGCTCAATATCTTACTCTACGATTTTGTTTGAATCAAAAGTGGCCTGTAATCCGAGATTTATCCATAGTTTACAGCTTTGCGTTCCATGTTTGGGTCCCGGGAGCTGAGAGCACACTCCGCGCATGCGCACTGGCGTCCTCATCTACTCGAAACTATGGCTAAATCTCGGATTACAGGCCACTTTTGACCACACAAAATCGTAGAATAAAGACATCGAGCTTCTATGATTTGAAAAGTGCGAAAGTTTGTGTTATTTGGAGCCCGCACGGGGCATATTACATGCTCGGGGAATGCCCCGAGCTATGGCTATAAGTCGCGCTAATCCTAAAATATCTCTGGAAATCCTCCATATGACACCAAAGTGCTATGGGTGAGTAAAACAACTTGTTTTATTACCGAAATAAGGCTCAAATTGTAAAAAACGTTACTTTTCCTTTAAAATAGGTGTAAATGTTTTCTATGCATAAGAACCCTTATTATTGAATACAATTGTACTTCAATGAATACTCACATGCCTCTTTAAAGTACTGTTTTGAAAAGGACTTTGTGAACCCTCTTACCTTCCCATGTGTGAGTCAGTCAGGCTTTTTACCAAACCCTGTCATCTGTGTGTGATCACTGGCTTGGAACATTCCAGTGTGCAGTGCATAAAAGCACAATGCAACAGGACACTCTGACAAAATGATAGATTACAAAATGTCACCAAGACTGCACTAGGTTTTTGAAATCCCCTTAAAGGTCACGACCCCCAGCCACTACTTTTGATTCGCTGTATCGATCATGTCTAGAAAGCTCTATATGTGCTTTTGATGGCAATCTCAGCCACAGAAAGCCTGCTGTCTTGTTGCCTATTTCCTCCCAAAGATAAAACTGACCCAATTTCACAATGTAATAATACCTCAATTACCTTACAATGGAGACTAAGATGTCAGAGCTACCACGCCATTACGGCAGAAATTACATCTCAGAATGTCATCCTTCACTACGGGATTTACTGAACTCAAAATTGTGACAGTTTTCTCAGAATGCGCTGCATTTTTCGGGCCTCAAAGGGAGAACTTCGCATTTGTTTTGGATGAAAAAAATAATTGAAGTTCAGTTCTTCACCTGCACTCTACCACCTGAATAGCAGGCATTATTCATATGGATTTATTGTTGTTCAAATGGCACAGAGACTGGAGGCACATGAATATTACATGCACAAACAGAAATTGCTCAAGTTTTCATGATGAATTGAAATACTAAATATTACATTGGTACGCTTTTATTCGCATTGTGTAACTTTTCTGGTGGAGGGGCCGTCAATGCTTTTCTCCATGCATTGCCTGGAATGTTTCACAGCATGGCATTAAACATTTCTATCTTCCTGGAGACCGAACCAGATCATGTTACAGGTCTGATCTGTGAGAAGGCCACTCACAGTCATTTTTCTAAGTATTTTTGAGCTATAAAACCACCTGTAATTGAATAAATATAAGGTAGAACTGTTTAATGTCGTACTGTGGAACATTCCAGAGCAATGACACATTCATAGAATAAAATCAGGTGACTGACCCCGAACGTAAAAAGTTACACCGTGCACCTTTCATTCTAATTTTGTAAAAGCATCAACCTTTGAGCTTGAGTAACTGTTCCACACTGGGAATGTTGTCACCTAGGTGCTAGGCTCATAATCTGCAAAACATCCATGCAACAAAGTGATTATTGACCATTTATTTGGAGGTTTATGTAAAATATAGCCTACTATGATATATAAATTCTGTGTAACATTAAGTTTGGGGCACTTATTTGTAAATGAAATAGATGAAAGTAAATGATGATCTTGAAAAAAGCCACAAATTCATTGTTGTTTCATTTTTATGACATTTAATTACAGCACTCTTTTAATAATACTAGTTAATCATAATAGTTTTGAGCTAAAAAGTTATTGCACAATTTTAAATAGGGCTGGACGATCTGGGGGGGAAAAAGCAATTTATAAAAGGTCACATTTTAAACATGAAAAGAACTGACTGAAATAGGAACTGAATCACATTTCAGAACATGTTTGTACAGATTTAAACTACAGGGCTAGCCGTTTTTAAGCAGAATAAGACAGGAGATTTGAAGGGGATTTTAAAAAACTGCAACATTTGCGATTTACTAGTTTAAAGGAAAAGTAACGTTTTTTACAATTTGAGCCTTATTTCGGTAATAAAACAAGTTGTTTTACTCACCCATATCACTTTGGTGTCATATGGAGCATTTCCGGAGATGTTTTAGATTAGCGATAGGCTAACGCCGTTAGCCTAGCGCGACTTATAGCCATAGCTCAGGGCATTCCCCGAGCATGTAATATGCCCCGTGCGGGCTCCAAATAACACAAACTTTAGCACTTTTCAAATCATAGATGCTCGATGTCTTTAGTCTACGATTTCGTTTAGTCAAAAGCGGCCTGTAATCCGAGATTTATCCATAGTTTCGAGTAGATGAGGACGCCAGTGCGCATGCGCGGAGTGTGCTCTCAGCTCCCGGGACCCAAACATGGAACGCATAGCTGTAAACTATGGATAAATCTCGGATTACAGGCCACTTTTGATTCAAACGAAATCATAGACTAAAGACATCAAGCTTCTATGATTTGAAAAGTGCTAAAGTTTGTGTTATTTGGAGCCCGCACGGGGCATATTACATGCTCGGGGAATGCCCTGAGCTATGGCTATAAGTCGCGCTAGGCTAACGGCGCTAGGCTAACGGCGTTAGCCTAACGCTAATCTAAAACATCTCCGGAAATGCTCCATATGACACCAAAGTGATATGGGTGAGTAAAACAACTTGTTTTATTACTGAAATAAGGCTCAAACTGTAAACAACGTTACTTTTCCTTTAAGATTTAAGATTTAGTTACACCTTTCTTAGACTTAGACAAACTTTATTGATCCACAAGGGAAATAACTTAAACACAGTAGCTCACACATAACAATATATTGTAATAATAAAGGGAAAAATTATAAATGCCAATAATATATTCCAAATAAGTGGCAAAAATAACAAGAGACATGGTGTCAAATAAGGCATAATTATATAAATGTATATGTACAAGTAAAAATCAAATATAGAAATATAGTAATGCAAATATCAGCTATATACAAGAGATTATAAGGGAAAAAAAAAAAAGATTATGTGACGATTAACAGGACAAAGGGTTATCTGTTCCATAAGAGTCAGTTGTTATGGTATGAATGTAGTCCTGTTTCTCACTGTAGGAGCCTGTTGGAGAATGAGCTCCTCTGTCCCTCTATGGTCTGGTGCAGTGGGTGAGCAGGAGTGTCCATGATGGAGAGCAGTTTGTCCAGTGTCCTCCTGTCCCTCACTGTGACTAATGTCTCCAGCTCACAGCCGATCATGTGACCAGCTTTACGGATTGCTCTTAATGACCGCGATGAACCCATAACACAGAATAGACCCAGCCAGCCCATAACACTCTGCAATGCTTGCACACTTATACGCCATTAATAATATGTAATTAGAGAAAAGATTGGAGTGTCACCTTATTGGAAGGGGAAATGAAAAGGCCCCAGTGATAAAGGATGTAATTCTGAGCTGTCCTCCACAGTGAAGTATGGCTTTATCAGGCCACACTTAGGGCCCATATAACGCAATTTGACCTACTGTGTGTTATAATGTTTCCTCATCACAAACATACCTGGAGCTGTGTTTTGTTCCATTCACACATGCTTAGCACACACATCCTCCGTATTTAGTCCGAGTTCTCAAACCGAAAACATTCTGTTCCACGTTGTGATGTCATGTTGTAATACAAGAAGTGCTCCATTGTGTTTTTAAACTCCATACACCTTCACTAGAATCATTTCAGCTCTGGAATTGCCAGTCTCTACAAACTAAAGGTAAAAGGTAGCTGTTAACTTGAAAACATTTTGAGCTTTGGAGACTAATGACAAAACTTTAATTAACCCTCCTGTCGTGTTCGGGTCAAATCTGACCGTTTAACAACTTATAATACTCATAAATATTATGTTTTTCATCTGATTACCCCAAGACCTTATGATATCCTCCACACTGTGTACTTGAACATATAAAAGTGATGATCACCTATTTCATTCAATTTTGAGTGTTTTAATCAACCTTGTTACACCTGTGGTGTTCCCGGTCAAAAGTGACCGCCATAGGAAATGAATGGGTATCCAGAGTAAATTCATTCAACATACAGAAAACACCCCCATACACACTGCCCCAGCTCACTCACTCACACTCACACACACACACACACACACACACACACACACACACACACACACACACACACACACACACACACGCACGCACGCACGCACGCACGCACACACACACACACACAGGAGCAGCTATGCCTGGGATATGCAGGTGTACATGGGGAAACCCAGTACTGGAAGGGCCGAAAAAAACCAGGGCATGCGTGTTGTGCTGGACATGACGACCGGTCTCCAAGGCCATAATATCACATGTGACAACTTCTTCACATCACATGCTCTTGGTCAGGAGTTACTGAAAAGAAAGCTCACCCTGGTAGGGACAGTGAGGAAGAACAAGCCTGAACTTCGCCCTGCGCTGGTAAAGACCAGAGGAAGACAGGCACTCTCATCACAATTTGCATTCACTGACACTCACACTCTTGTGTCATACGTTCCCAAGAAGAACAGAAATGTCATCCTGATGAGCACAGTACACAAAGACATTGCTGTCAGCACCACAGAGGACAGGAAGCCCCTGATGATCCAGGACTACAACAAGAACAAGGGAGGCGTTGACTGCCTTGATAAGGTAATGCAAAGTCTCATCATGCATTTTATTTTATTTTTATCTAGGTGAATCATAGCATTTTGTGTATGACAGATTGAATATTGTTCCTAATCTCTTATTATTTATTGTTCCTTTATTGCAGCTTACTGGTACATACACCTGTAAGCGGATGACGGTTCGCTGGCCTGTGGCACTGTTCCACAACATCCTGGATGTTTCAGCTTTCAATGTGTATGTGGTGTGGACAGCAATCGACCTAACCTGGAATCAGGGGAAAAGTTTCAAGAGGAGACTTTTCCTCGCAGAGCTGGGGAAAGCTTTGGTGACTCCTCTTATCAAAGATCAAAGTCTTATACAGCGACGCCAGCACATTCCCCGCACACCAGCCTCCACCAGTCTGGTTAGGAGCATGCAAGCTCCAGCCCCAGCCCTGGCTGCTCTCCCCCAACAAGGACATGGGCAGAAAAGGAAGCGTTGTGGCCTCTGTGCCCCTGGAGACATCAAAACGAGCCTGACATGCTGCTAATATCATGCTTATGTTTGCAAGGCCCACTCTGACCTGAGTGTCACATGCCACTCATGTGCATGAATACACACACACACACACACACACACACACACACACACACACACACACACACACACACACACACACAGCCTGTTGAGTTTGGTGTTTGGTTTCCCATTTATTTTTTGTATTATATGTTCATTTTGTAGTTAATTTTCAGTGCCCAATTGTACTTTCACTGATGTTATTTAATGTTTACTTCTATAAATTGTTGTTAGATACTACTTTGAAACATTGTTCTCAACTAAAGAATGTTTAATAAAAAAATTGGTGGTGGAAAAAAAAAGTTTTGTTCTCATTTAAGAGTAGTTAAAACAGACCGGTCAATTTTGACCGGGAACACTAAAGTAGGGGGCTGGAGGCGAACACGACCGGAGGGTTAAACAGGTGTAGTTGAAACACAACTCCAGGTATGTTGCAATTAGTGGTGTCAAAAATATTGAGCTATTAACAAGTTAACGCAAAGCAATTTCAACGGTGGCTGAGTGGCTATAGCGCTCATGCTTCACTGCAAGAAGGTTCCGGGTTCGATCCCAGGGTCGCCCGAGCCCGCCCTGAGTTTGCATGTTCTCCCCGTGTCTGGATGGGTTTCCTCCAGGTACTCCAGTTTCCCCCATCAACCCAAAACATGCTCCAGGTAAAATCCTCCATCTTAGGTCCTGACCAAGTTGAGCAATAAGATCATGGAGATGGGTCCCCGGGCACCTGAAAGACCAGCTGCCCACTGCTCCTGAAGGATGGGTCAAATGCAGAGAAATAATTTCCCTATGGGGATGAATAAAGTGTGTCTTCTTCTTCTTTAACGCAAGATTAATGGTCTTTGTGACCTAGTGAACTTGTTTTTTCATAAGCTGTGGCCACTACTAGTAACATTAGAAAAACTACAGGATCCGGCTGTAAATAGAAAAGAAAAAAATGTGTACAAAACTGAGAAGTCCTGGTTGGAGGAAATGGGCCAAAGCACGGCACAGCCACCAATGCACATGCACACGCGCCCTGCACGTGTGTCGATGCCACCCACACAAGGAAAACATGAAACAAAGTCCGCTCCAAAATGTACAGCAAATCTGCGCCCACCCCAACAAGGATCACGGACAGCGATAGAAGCCCCGCAGCCTCCCGGCTGTCCCCACTCCCTCGCGCTGCCACCACATCCACAAACCCACGGAGGAGCACTGCAGCAGGACCCACATCGGTCCCACCACTCAATAGACACCCCATGCCACTGGACCCACCCTCTCTGCCAAAAGTTGCAGCTTCACCGTGCGACATGTAAACAAACAGCGTCGTGCGACAACCAGTGTTGCCAACTTAGCGACTTTGTCGCTATTTTTAGCTACTTTCTGGACCCCCCTAGCGAGGAAATTAGACAAAAGCGACTAGCGACAAATCTAGCGAGTTTTTTTGTGATCAGAGGCTCCAAGATCGCGGGAGGGGGAAAAAATAATTGCGCCGTTTTCTCTCTTTCCCCGTTCAAAGAAAGAGACAGAGAGACACAGGCAGAGAGGGGCGGGGGCGAACTGTCGCTTCGTTGTTGTTTTTTCCTCACTCACAGGCACAGACACACACACCAGTCTCTCCTCTGCTCCCTCCCATCTCGTCAGATCGCCTCGGAGTCTGGTCATTCCTCTGCCATAGGCTCTGATTCTCAATAAGTGTATGCCTATGCGCTCTGATTTGTTTTCTTTTTCTTTTTGGCGACACAAAGTCACAAGTAGCACTGCTTAAAAAGCTAGTTGTACAGCACAGAAGAAGTTTAAAAAAGCTAGTTCTTTAGCACAAAAAAAATAAATAAATAAAAAGCTATAGTTTGCCCACTATAGCACAAAAAAAATAAAGAAATAAAAAGCTTTAGTTAAACTACAGCACAAAAAAAAAAGCAAGCTATAGATCTTGGACTACAGCTCCAAAAAAAAATATCTAAAAAAAAAACAAAAAACAAAAAAAAAAAACAAACAAACAAGTATATGTAATAACAACACCAATAAAAGGTTAGTGTCACGGGGTAAGGAAGGTTAGGATGTGCTGTCTGGATTGGACCGCTCGCTCGTCTAGCTACTTTTAGCTACTTTTGGGCGGGCCAATAGCTACTTCCGATGCTGGGGAGTTGGCAACACTGGCGACAACACCATCAGCGGCAACCAGACCGCGCAGGTGCAAATGGGGGTCACAGAACATCAGGCAACCACGCCCAAGCACGGCATGGCCCAAAAGTCCCAGCGTGAGTGCGCCTCTAGTACAGCAGGCATTGGGGCAGACAAACACAGTCGCGCTAACTGGAGATGGACGCCCCTCAGTAATGAGAACTACCTCAGGGTCGCTTTGACTCTTATGAAGAGAGATGAGAGTGGAACATCAAACATAAAGTTGTATCACTGTCAATTGTTACGTTTTTTTGCAGAAAGCGACGCCTATCCACTTTTCTATGATGATAAGAGTATTTTCAAACAGTCGTGCGTGAGACTGCGTAATTTCCGAGAAGCACGGGGGGGAGTGAACAATTTTTCCCGAGGAGCAGGGGGGGCTTGAATTGCGTGAGACATGCCGTGTGAGCGTGTGAACGCGTCGAATTGTCTCTCTCAATGCGTGAGACTTGAGAGCCCTGCTGTAAATGTTTGTCTAAAGAGCAAACTTAAACTACAAAGCAACTAATGAGACTTATATAAATTAAGTTATTACCTGATGGTTCTCAGTTTGTTTTATCATCACCGCAGTGTGCGCTTAGCGGCTGAAACTACACTCTACAGTCTGCCCAACAACAGAACAATCTATTTTCTGATTGGCTGATTTTTTTCCGGGGAGCGGGACGGGGAGGAGGGGGAGAGTTTTTTTCGCTGAAAACGCGCGGTGCCTGCATAAACTGAGCCACACAGACCGATTTTCTGGGCACAAAAAAAAAATAAAAAAATCAGCGTGAGAAATGCCGTGTGTGGTGTGCGAGCATGTGAACACGTCGAAATGCGTGTGTCACACTCTCAATGCGTGAGACTTGAGAGCCCTGATTCAAAATGATGACTCAAGGGACAAAGATGTGTGATTAATTTGCAATTAATTGCAAGTTAACCGTGACATTCATGAGATTAATTGTGATTAAATATTTTATTCGATTGACAGCACTAATAACATTATAACATGGCTTAAAGCTCACAAGAGTCAACTTTGTGTAAATATGGTAGTGGAACCTCATAAAGTTAAAGTAGTTAAGTAGTTAATTAAAACCTAAACCTAATATACGGTTCCTAAAATGTATACTCAAGTTTTATTAGAGCTGGCGAAGCCTCTCGGATGAGCGGCGAAACGTTTTCGACCAAACAAACTTTGTCCAGTTGACAAATTGAATTTCCTCTTTTATACTCAAGTACTTTTTAAAGTTAATACTTTTTACTTTTACTTATGTACTTTCTTCTCTACTACATTTTTTATTATAGTTTGAGAAATACCCTCAGCCGAAAAGGCTGAGGGTTTATTTTTAATGCATTCATACTTTGAGCAAACAAATAAAAACAATACTTAATTCAGTTGTTTTCTTTGAACAAAATTCAGCACAAATCTGTGTCAAAATAAATACAATTGAAACTTTATTAGATCTCAAAATCTGCACAAAATATTTTTCATTTTACTCTTTAAGTACTTTTTTAAACAGGTACTTCAATACTGATCTACTGTAACTTTCAAGTGGAGGGTCCGCTCACTACTTGTCCCCATGGAGATGTTATTGCTTTGTCTTGAATGTTTCACCGTATGGTCTTAAATCTTTATCTTCACAGAGACCAAACCAGACCAAGTTACAGGTCAGATCTGTGGAGAGGCAACCCCGCTCCCAGTCAGAATTACTGTTTTTTCAAGGTATTTTTGACCAGTAAAACCACCACAAATGAGTAAATGAAAAACTGTTTAATGTCACTGTGGAACATTCTAAGCAGCGCAATGACAAATCCATTCAAAACAAGCAGGTGATGGACCCCCAACCAAACTGTGCCTAGTCAGGGGCGTTCTTTGACGGGGGCCACCTGGGCAATTGCCCAGGGCGGCATCGCGGGAGGGGCGCCGTGGTGGCGCGAAGAAAAAAAAAAAACGGGCGGCGCGCGGGCACGCGGAGGCGGGGGCGCGCGGAGGCGCGGAGCAAAGATCCGCGCGGATCCTTGTGCAGGGGCCGGGGTGGGGGGCTGGTGCTGTGCTGGCTTGTGGTTACATGAAGACAGAGTAGCGCACAGTGTACAGTATATGACAAAACAGTCGCAGTGATGGACCGAAAAAGATTGAAGCCATCAGGTGCTCAATTTCGAAAGAAATGGAAAGAAGAGGAGGAGAAGTGAGCAAAAGAAAAAGGTATGCTATCGACTAGTCTTCAAGTTTGACTTAATGATGATGATGTTGTATTAGTTAAACTCCCCCGATGTGATTGTTGATGCATGTTTGTCCTTCCCCCAAGCTCATATGAAAACATTGTGGACGAATTTGCATCCAGGAAGGCCAGGAAATCCAACTTTTAGACTGTTTTCCTATTACTTCTTTTGCCCTTGTTATTTATGACAAATTATAGTGGTTTGCCTTTTTTGCCACTTCCTCACTTATTACTTCCTGTTACTTATGATACACAATAGTGTTCATTATTTGTTTTTATGTGTACAGTAATGTGTATAGAATGTACCTTGGTCGTTCATTTATTTATGATACAGGATTGCACTGTTTGCACCATTTTTGCCAATTTAAAAAAAAAAAAAAAAAAAAAAAATTCATGTTATTCTGTAATGTACAGATCGTTTAATTTTTTGTTATTTATATGGACACACAGAGTGGCTTTCGCCCAGGGCGCAAATCACTCTAGGAACGCCACTGTGCATAGTGCCCCTTGGAGTAGATTTTTTTCATTTAATACTTTAAAGCCCCAGTGTGTAGGATTCGTGGCGCATAGGTGGATGGTGCTATTGCACTTTCTGTTTTAGCTACGGCAGACCTCGAGGGTCACCCGGGCCCGGTCCGTTTTTTTTTTTTTTTTTCTCTTTTCTCATGAAAACACACATTCCCGATCATGTACCATGACACTCTACACATCAAATGAAACCTTACAGTCTCCTCTTTTTGAATATGCAATTCATTTCCCTGCAAAACAATCACTCCCCGAGCACATGGGGCTTTTATACGGAAAAGCACAAAACGAGGTTAGCTTACCTTAGAATTCTTTGCACAGGTCAAACTCTGTATTTCACCATAAACTTGCTCTCAATTTGTCCGTAAGGATCCAGCGAATAAAATCCAATAAAACAATTTAGTCCAAAACACGTGTTAGATCCATTACAACGTCTGATCCGGCAGCATGCTTGTGTTGTTTACCCAAAACCACGAGCCTTGCCGAAGGCGAAGGCGGAGCCCAAATGTCCTTCTGCGGCTCTCGTATTCAAAATGGCTGCCTCTGCATGGGGAAGATCCCCCTTTTATGTGACTATATCTAAGTCCAAAAGAATACTTTGATTTCATGATGGAAGTGAAAAGGCTTGGAAAACAATGTATTTTTGAATGGGTATCTTCAATTTCAGTAATTAACGGGTAAAAATCTTACACACTGTCCCTTTAACTTTAGGGTTTTTTTTTGCCGTTGTTGTTTTTTTTGCTCCAGTATCTGTACTTTTACTTAAGTAACAAAATGTTGTACTTCTTCCACCACAGGTAATATAGGACTTTTAACAGGGCTACATAGTGTTGGCAGTAATGAGACTCCCACCCCCTCCACCCCAGTCTGTTGTGAGTTATAGGAAAGCACTGGTACTTGTATCCTGTCAGCTAACACGCATTAAAGAAAGGAATAAGTCCTCCACAGCCTGTACAGGAGATGTGTAGATGATTCAGTCGGCTAAGTTTTAATTATTGCTATAACAACACCTGCTCGCGTGGCATAAATTGTGGCGCCGCATGAAGTAATGAACGGTTAGTTTGAAATTAACAGCTCGGGTGTGGGAATTAAATAAAGATACACGGTAATTTGATAATGTCGGTTTTCTCATTAACGCACATTTTAAGCATTTACTTATCTATATTTAAGGTGATCTTTTTTCCCAATTCATTTTAAGAGTAAATTAAAGCTGCATTGCGGGGATGTTATTGCTTTGCTTGGAATGTTTCAAATCTATAGAGCATTTATCCATTATTTCTATTGCTCAAAAATACAATAATTCTCTGCGAATAGTTTATTCTCTCTGCAGATCTGACCTATAATGTGATAGGTAGATAATAGTTTATGCAACATCTCCACAAAGACAAGCAGGTGGTGGACTTCCACCAGAAAAGCTGCGTAGTGCACCTTTACAATTGGCTATGGAACTTGTTTTTTTGTTATTGCAATTTCCAGTAGTTGATGACATTACAAAAGACTGCCCTGATTACGACCAGGGGTTTCTAATGGCTGCAGGAGCAGAGTTTGAAGTGTGGATTCCTGTTTGACCAATCACAATGTTCCTTATACCCCCACACCCCGCCCACCATCTCCCACCGTTAGGCTACGTTTATACGGCGACGATAAAAACAGAAGACGCAAAAGTGGCGTCTCGTCTTCAATTTTTTATCCCCGTTTAGACGAGAGTTCTCAACAGGAAATGTTTGTTTATACGAAGACGCAAAAGTGGGCGAATTCGATTGAATACGCATGCCAGGCCGCTAATAAAAACACCTACCTTTTTCAGGACACCGACAGGGGCTCTCATTACGGTTGTTTCGCCCTCGATGTCGGGTCGGAGCTCTTCGCTTAATGCAACAAGAGCTTGTTTAGTCATTCTGAAGTTTTCCACCCAAGCACTGTCAGCAACTAATCCATTCTCAAAATTGTCCCACCACTGACTGGTTCTGCCCGGTCTTGTCCAAACTCGCCTCTGTCACCTGCGACGTATTGTTATTGTTTTTACCGGCTTGGCGCATCCAGTCAGCTGTATGCGACGTGAACATGTTTTGCACTTCTTGCCGTTTAGACGGAGACGCGACCCGGGCCGTCTTCAGAACTCCACACTCTGGAAGGAGTCTTCAGATTTTTGCGGTTTCAGAGCCCGACGGCGCCGCCGCCGTGTAAACGAAAGACACTTCCGATAGAATATTTTGTCGTATTCAGTCGCAATCGTCCTCGTCTAAACGGCCCCTTAGTCCTCCAGGCACTGCCCAGTTTAGCAGCTCTATCTGAACTGTGGATGTGGTGTTTAGTCCCATATTAAACTCATATCTTGCATATACTGAATTACAGGTGGTTTTCTTTATTCAAAAACCGTCTGCTCTCGTCAGGATCGTCTTTCCACAGATCTGACATGTAACTTGTAAACCACCAGCTTGTTTACATTGAGATATCTGTGTAAACTAATATCTCATTTTGGGATGTAGCTATTTAGTCGATTAATCGGTCGGTTTTAGTCAACTAATACTTTTATTTGTCGAATAATACAAATAAATAAAAGCTAGTTCTGTCTGTTTTCTGTCTACTCTGTCCTATCTGTGTGTTTTGTCTGTTTTGTCTTTTTATGGATTACCTGTTTGTCCTGTTTTTATTTTTCTTATATTTTTCTTTATTTTTTGGCAATATGGTTTAATCTTTGGTTGAATATTTTTGTTGAATATCGTTATTGGTTTTTATTTGTGTTTATTGTTATGTTGATGTTCTGTATGGTTGACTAAGATTGTTGTATCACAAAAACTATTAATATAAAATAAATAAATTAAATTAAAAATAATAAAATGGGACAACAGCAGAAAGAAAAATGTATGGAGTGATGGCTAAAGTTTTGGCAGTGAATGAGTTTAATCTGTGTTACATAAAAATACATACACATTTTCCATACCCGCTAATGCTGAAGAAAAGCTTTTTGCTCCTAATACTTTGCAGCTGATTCAACATTCCTTGGGGGTGTGATGCTAACCGTAGGCTCTGCTCTGACTGAAGCTCGAGCCTAGTCAAGTTCTTCAACGTGAGCTTTATTTGAACGCAGTCTGACGCAATTGAAACTACAACATGTGAGGTGATATAAACAAATCCCTTTCACATAACATTACAGTCACAAGCTAGCTAGCAATCATTTCAGTTACTATGATAAAGATGGAAGATAATTTGTTCCATCAGATTTTGAATTTTAAATACTGCTGAATTTCTCACTGTGAATTTTTGAACTCTGAAAAAAAAAAAAAAATCTTCTAAATTTTAGTTGCATGAATATATACTTTCAATTTGCCTGGAAGAATCCATGACTCATCGCTGTACCAGCGGCGAGTCTGGTAATGCTTGGTCCAGAATGCGCTGCCGTTGCGCGTAGACAGACAGCTAAGTGAACCAATCGGAGAACAGTTAACGGACAGCGACGTGAACCAATCACACAAAAGAAAAGAAAGAAAAGAAAGGCCTCTAGAGCTGTCAGCTGCTGTAGTTTTAAGGAATCGATGTGTTTTAGGTCATTTAAGACCAATTTTACAGCTGAATGGAAGGGACGTTCAGTTCTCCGATGCGCCATCTTGATTCAAAACTGAGGAGGAACTTCCGCTGCCTAAGAGTGACGTTGCGGGCAAAGGCAGGTGCACTGACGTCACCATCTTTGAACGAATCAGAATCGCGGAGTCCGTTGTTAACCGGGGCAGCGAGGGTGGAGCGAGGGTGTCCAAATGGTATCTCGCTGTATAGCAAATACAGAGAGATATCATTTGGCTGGCCAGGTAAACTTTCAAAATGTTTCAAATGCAAAATAAAAATGTCACCTTTTAATTATTCACCACATATATTTCCAAGCCGTCAAATATATTTCCAAGCCGTCAGATTCAACAGTCAAAATTCAGTGTAAAATTCACAGTAAAAAATTTCAGAGCAAATATCCAAAATGCCAAGGCAGTAGCAATCGATCCTGTGTGAGTGAGGAGGATAGAGACTGTTTCCTATTAGCTGATCTCATCTGTGGGCGGGGTTTACACTTAATAAATAAAAGAGACAATAGCCGTGTCTCAATTCCCAGAGTGCACGGTTCGGAGCGTGGTTTGAAGGGCATGTGCGTCACATGCGGCGCGACGACTGCTGTCCCATTTCGTTTTTGTCCCATGCACAGTTAACACACGGTCCGAAGACCGCAGTTGTTTCCATGGAAATCGTGGCATGGACCAAGTGAAAATGCTCGCTTCGTGCACTCATATCCAACATGCATCGCGTGCTACTTCTTCTATGGGAGAAAATGGAGTCGGCGGCTGCTTCCCGTAGTTGCGAGACCTGTCGCATTTCGCAGACGCCTATGCGGCCCGCGGAGTGCACTCAGGGCTGAGCAAGTATGCTCTGCCTTGACTGCAGTCTGAGCCCCCTTCAAACCACGCTCCAAACTGTGCACTCTGGGAATTGGGACACGGCTAATGTTTGGATGAGGCTCATTCTGACCAATCAGATCTGTTCACTGCACCATTTCCTGATTCTTACTAAATTAGATCAGATCACTTTGGATCAGCTGCTTTTGCCTTGATCTTGAATATTTAAAAGCCTTTTTTTTTTATATAGAATTTTTAACACTTTGAAAATGTACACTTAAAAATTACTTAAAAACTACAATTCAGAATAAAAATAATTCAAACATCTTTTTTCAGAGTTCAAAAATTAAAAGAGAGAAATTCATCGTCATTTAAAATTCAAAATCTGATGAAACAGATTTTCTTACACATTTACTCACACTTACCTTTTTTGTTGAACATCAAACACTTAAATGGACCCATTAATGCTCGTATTGATCGCAGGCTCCTGAAAATGTGCTGTTAAAATCCATTTTGTAGTTTTCGGACAGCCTTAAAACCTTTTGACAGTGTTTGCTAATATGTGCATTGTGCCACCATGGTAAACATTCCACCATTATATACATGTAGAACACCCCCAGCATGATGTCTGCAAAGTATCAACTGAGAAAAATCAGATTTAAAATGTTTATGTCCATTTTATTATTGTTTATTCATTTCTAAACATATTGGGTTTAGAAATTATTTAATGCTCCATAACAAAGGTTGGCTTTAAAATGTCCTAGCCTTCTTTTCAAAGTTGCTGCAGACCTAATTACCTGCAGTGTGCCAAGTGGACAAAGTGCTGTGCTATGGACAAAAGCAGCTCTGTAAAGACAAGACATTAGAAAGGTCAGGGAAATGAGCGCCAAATGAAATCATCTCCAGTTTCAAGTGGCTTTAGTGTTGAAATCTACTTTTTAGTGTATGTTAAAAAGTCGGGTCTATATGAAAGGTGCAGTGTGTAACTTGTCTGGCGGTGTGTCCATCACCTGCTTGTCTCCATGGAGATGTGTCTAGAAGGTTACACAGCATGGCCATAAAGACTCGCAGGCCAAATTACAGGTTAGATTTGAGAAGCGGTGACTCACAGTAAAAATTTATCTTTTTGAAGTTATTTTTGATGCAAGAGAGATTAGTTCAATACCATACTGTGGACAATTTAAACCAAAGAATTAACCATGGAGAGAAACCGGTTGCAGCCCCTCTCCAGAAAAGTTACACATTGCACCTGTAACACATGCCTCAGGTTTCAGACAAAAAGTTAAAGATCCCATGACATGGTACTTCTTGATGCTTTTATATGGCTCCTTAATGGTTCCCTAATACTGTAAATGAATCCTTCTTCAAAATCAACACTCAGTGCATGAGAAACAGAGATAAGATGAGAAAGAGTAATTTTTCTCTCTCTGAACACTCCATAATGGGCGTTGTTGCTTGAATGCAAATGAGGAGAAAAGAGATGGCCAATAGTAGAGGGTGGGGGTGTGGCCAAACTCTCCGCTCTCGCTCTCAGCGCTCAGCTGTCTGCTCTCTGATCCATTTCCGCGTTTTAAGAGCGGAGGAGGAAAGGAGAGCCTTTTCAATGAAAAAAACACATTTCCACAGAAAATAAAATCAAACCACTGCTGTTCAAAGGTCCAGAGGCTCAGATAAAGGACTTCCGAGCCTAGAAACACTCGGACGTGCCTCCAGGCAAATAAAAAAACGCATTTCGCATTGCCTAGCGCATTCGCAGTCCAAACTCTCTGGGCGTGATTTACAGAGACGCTGAGTACAGACAGACGGGGGTGGAACTGCATTTGCATTTCTTTTTTCGATCTGACGTCAATAAGGTGCCTTGTTCAAACTCGCCCGTTTGAGCTCCGATTTTTAGTAACGCAGAAAAAGATCGCAAATGCTCAGTTTAGACATTTCACAACTTTTAACCATGGGGGGGTGGGGGGCTAAACAGGGTAGGGGAGCTCACATTAACGTTCAAAAACCTCAGAAAGTGAAAATTTCATGCCATGGGACCTTTAAAAGGAGTAAGCAATTTTTTCTCAATTTGTTCAAATGAGCACAACAAGGCTGCACATTACTGCTTTTCTTCTCTCTCTTTACTCTTTAGTCAAGTAAAATTCTACAAAAACAAGAAAAGAGAACTGTCAATTTTGCCAAGCCAAGAATGGCTTAAAATCATTGTGCCTGAAAACTGTGAAAAACAGAACTAGTTGATTTTAAACACTTAGCACTGGTCCAAACATATTCCCCACATTCTTTGCTCATTCCTAGCTTCCCAATTATTCACAGTGATGAGTTTATAAGCGTTTTTCACAACTTTCAGGGCTTTACAACAACTAGCATGCCAACAGCGCACTACCATTACATCCTGTTCGTGGATGATTTAAATGCTTTTTAACTGGCACACACAGCTTACAGTGTTTCATTTTGACTCTAAGATCTGCTTTTATAGTATATCTCTAATGGGGCAAGGGAAATTGTAGTTTATTACATGAAAATAATATGATACGGCGAGGGTGACCAGATTGGCGTTGCCAAAAAGGAGGACATTGGGTTTGGGACAAAAAAATGTGCAATGTTTGTACTTTCTGCTGGTGTTTGAATTTAATATTACTAATGTATATCTGGGGCTCTGGGATCCTTCCAGGGGAATTTTGGACAGTTTACTGTTTTTCATTGCATTGTAGAGGTTTGCTAAGCCATAGCTCAATAATATAAGCCATTGTAGCCTATTTTTTTTTAATTTTTTCATGGGTTTTCCTGACTATGTCTACGTTCCCTGATACAGCCCTGCTCCATATCACTACAGACAGGAGGCTTCAGTCTGTGATTCAGAGCAGGATGAACACTACAGACTTTAGCCTTCATCAGGACATCTGAACACATGTTTTAACCTGTAATTATCCTGTATTTATCATGAAACACTGTTGCTGAGGGTGAGACTATTCCCGTGTAGCATGCGTGCGCTGTGGTTATAAGCATCTGAGTTTGTCATGCTACAAACTTTTCCATCTGGGATTTATGAACGTATATAACGCTAATATGAGGTACATTTTCATCAAATAAAAGTGATGTAGAGAGTTTGAAACACAAAGAACTGCGTCATGATTATCCAACCTTTCCAAAGTAGCCAATATGCTATATGTAAAACGCTTAATAAAAGTAGGCGCATTTTCTGATCAAAGGAGCGGCCTCGCTGTGCACGCAAGAGATCGAAGGTTAACTTCACAGTGCTGAACAGCGCTGGTGATTGTGTCCATAGAAGTATAATAAGATGTTACTGTAGATCCATGTATCTAACCAGATGAGTAAGATTGTCGTCAAAACTAAGATAAGTGTCGTGTCTCAGTCAACGTTATCACTTAAAGATCCCATGACATGGTACTTCTTGATGCTTTTATATGGCTCCTTAATGGTTCCCTAATACTGTAAATGAAACCTTCTTCAAAATCAACACTCAGTGCATGAGAAACAGAGATAAGATGAGAAAGAGTACAAAATATCACTCTGGAACAGTCCATTATGGGCGTTGTTGCTTGAATGCAAATGAGGAGGACAGAGATGGCCTATAGTAGCGGGTGGGGGCGTGGCCAAACTCTCCGCTCCTTCCTTTTCAGCTGTGCGCTGTGACCCATTTCTGCGTTTTTGCGCAGAGGGAGAGATGAGAAGCGTTCCATTGAAAAATAAACACATTTCCACAGAAAATAAAATGAAACCTCTGCTGTTTCAGATATCCACAGGCTCAGATAAAGGACTTCCGAGCCTAGAAACACTCGCAAGTTCCTCCAGGCAAATAAAAAAAACGCATTTCGCATTGCGTAGCTCCTTTGCAGTCCAAACTCTGGGCGTGATTTACAGAGACGCTGAGTAGAGACAGACGAGGGTGGAACTGCATTTGCATTTCTTTTTTCGAGCTGACGTCAATAAGTTTCCTTGTTCAAAATCGCCCGTTTGAGCTCTGATTTTTTCTAATGCAGTTTAGACATTTCGCAACTTTTAGCCATGGGGGGGGAGGGCCCTAAACAGGGTAGGGGAGCTCACATTTCATGCCATGGGAAGTGCCATAGAGTGAAAATCAATGGGCATTTTGTGATAATTTAGAAATTCCTCCCAGACTTATTTTTGGGTCCCAAAACGAGGACATGTCGGGGGAAAAAAAGGTCTGGTCACCCTTAAACAGCCCCTTTAACATTCTAATCATTCATAAAACTCTCACATTTAGGCTATTACATTCTGTTGTCAAGGCCTGGCTGCATTCTATTTATACCCCCAAACATGTCTGCACCATCGCTTTCATTCGGTGCAGGTGACAAAGCTATCAGAGGGGGATAATTCGGCGAGTGTGTGTGCGGATAGCACACCTGCTCCCATAGTCCAGCAGCAGTAGCATTGAGGGGCCAGAGAGCTGATAAATCTCCCACATTTGGGCTGTGATGTGAGGGAGAGCTGGAGAGGAGGGCACTTCATTCTATCCCCTTACTTTCCAGAAATATTATCATTTAGTCCAAAGCAATTCTACTAAAATATCCACTTCCAGTTTTGACATGTCCAAGAATGGTTGAAAGGCACTGTAGTTGCTTTTTTTGTTGTTGTTGCTAGCACGCTAACAACTAGCATGCCAACAACAACTAGCATGCAAACAGTGCACTAACATCACTTTATAATAATGCTTTTGATAAGATGCAAATGTCACACAGCAGCTCTATTGTGACCCTAGAGCTGATTTTTTTTTTTGTCTTTATATTTCACAGTTTGGCATTCTTGGCATCCTAATGATTCCCCGCGACAATTTTTATAAGCACTTTTTACGACTTTCAGAAGCCAGAAGTGAGTTTTACAGTAAGAGCGAGCAGACGTCTCTCTCTCTTTCCTCTCTTATCTATTGCTCCTGTTGTCTGCGTGCCTCTCTTGTTTTTGTCATTTTCTCGCTTTTTGGAGCAGATTTTCCAAATTTCCAAATTCCTAAATATGGATGTGATCAGCTGGACCCTCAGCACGATTGATACTCTTTTTTCACGGAGGAGTGCTGCTCCGGGAGAAGCGGTGTGTCCGGATGGTACTTTTGCTGCTGGATATGCGAGGGACTCGTATCGTGCGTGGCAAGTCGTATGTTTGGCACCAATGTACCTGGAGGATGTGGAGGATATTTACGTATTCGGATTTCTGATGGACATCTGATGGACAGCTGGACATCTGTTAATTGGCCTGGGATTGTCCATGATCTATCGCAAAATGTGTAAGCTGGCAGCAAGTAAAGAGTCCCCCAAGCTGTCTGCAGCAATTTCGAGCCATTGTGAAGCCGTTGGAGATCTCGTGAAAGGATTACATCAGAAAGTGGGTCAGGTTGAGGACCTTTTGGAAGGATTTCAACCGAAGGAAACATCTCGACGTTTGGATATCATCATGGGCATGCTTACAGAACTGTGTAAAGCCAACGCAGCGCAGTCTGTGCGCCAAGAGCAACTAATGAGATCTCTCATGAATCTTCATGGCGATATGAAGATGGGGGTCTGGCAAAACCCAAGCTCAATCTAAATTGTTTACCTGGGTCTCTAAAAATGTATTTCATCAATGCTAAATTAATTAATCCCTTTGGATAATTATGTCTTCCTGTGAAAATCTGTGGCTCCAATGGTTATCTGTGTTTTGACTTCGCCTCCCTGCAAGAACACTCCAAGGCCACAGAATGTGGTTTGTTATCTGGACTCTACATAAACATGGCACACACTCACTGACACTGACACTAGAAATGAATGAGTAGAAAATCCCTGTCTTTAGTAAAGGTCTGATCTCTGCTCTCGGTTCAATCAATTTCATTGATTTCCAATCTGATCCCCCCCACACCCTTCCTTCTGTTACCAACGAAAAAGATCACCACATGTTATATTTCCAATTGTTTTTCTGTCATTACATGTTGTTAAATTGTCACTGATTGTATGTATTGCATCTTTTCTGCTCTGCATCTCCCAGTCGGCGGCGCGCGCATGCGCAGCGGCCCCTCCCCTAGCCACTCTATCACTGTCCTGCCTGGTTAGTGGGGAAACTAAATTTCAAATTCATTCTATGTACATGTACATATGATTGTTTTTCGACAATAAAGCAACTATGACCTGACCTATGACCTATACAACAACTAGCATGCTAACAGCTCAGTAACATCACTGCCTCAAATGCCTCATAAATTGACAACAGCCTCATTTTGACCCTAAAAGAGCTGGTTTTACAATACAGTATATATGTAAGGGGCAAAAGTAATTTATATATAATTATAGTCTCAAACAAATCTCCCACATTTGAGCTCTGATGTGAGGGAGAGTCATTTAAAACATTGGCCTTCTTAGCATCGTAATTATTCATTGCAATTTTTAAGCACTTTTCACAACTTTCAGCGGCCTGAGCATGGTTTTACAGTAATGCTATTGCTATTGACTAGCATGCTCAGGCTGCTGAAAGTTGTGAAGTGCTTAAAAAAACGATGCTAGGAACACCAGTGTTTTAAATGACCTGGTTCTGTTTTTCACATTTTTAAAGATGGTCAAGTACAGCGTCTTTAAAGCATTCTTGATATGGTGACCACCTACATACATACACATACGTGGTATATTAATAATGCCCTATTGCCATAAATATGTGTAATTGTTAATGTATGCGCAAGAATAGCCACCCAATGTGTATTTTTTAAAATGTATTTATTTTTGTGAATAAAGATCGTAGTATTTTGAACATTCAATGAATTAACACAAGCACTTCCACTTAGTTAGTTCAGCTATTTAATTCTATCTGTTTTCAGGCTCACAGAATAACACCGCATATTTAACACCGCCACTAGCGTGCAGTGTCATGACAACAGCAAAAAGTTGATAACCTATCAAAGCGTAGCCCTCTAGAATCTTTGCTCGTCACAGGGATGAAAGTGAGCAGTAATGAAAAAAGCTAAAAGTCACCGAAGCTAGAGGGGTCCAGGGAAAATTTTTGAACTCTAGATGCTCTGAGATGCAATCTGGGGTCATTCCAGCCAATAAAAACTAAGATGTCAACCACCCATTTTGGGGGGGAAAATTCCCTTTCCCCGCCTTGATGATACCACTTTGCACTACCTTCTCACAAAATGTTACAAATGTTTGCAATAAGTAAAACTGTAAATCAAAGCACAAACCACATTTTATCCACAGGTGCTAGTGGTGACATTCAGATCATTTATTTATTTATAAATATATTGACAATTCTTTACATGTACAATACCTGTTGATGTACCATGCACAACTTCATGTACATTCTGTATATTTTTTTGTCATTATTTTACCTTTACTCTTACACATTTACCAAACGCAAGTGACAAACAGATGCATTTGTGCACTTTTATTAGGTACAATTCCACATGTCGCGGTAGGCCTGCTCTGTGCGGACACTGTAACATAAATTTAGATTAGTTTTTGCTTCGCGTTTCGTCCTTGCACTTCTAATCAGAGGCATTGAGGAGGTGCCTGTGTGCGCAATGAGCAGGAGAAGGAGAGAAAAGGAGAGGCGTGCTGACGTGAGACACGGACAGGTAGGATGTTTTATAAAGTTTAACCTGCTCTGTGATACACGCTGGGACACCAGCGTACGCGCTGTTGCCGACAAGCTGCGTGCGCTGGTGGCGCCGCAGTGTCTGCATGTAAAAGTTTATTGTGGCCTGCTGAACTGTCAAGTAATGTTCGTTTGGCTGCCTTTGGCACTCGGGGAGAAAGAGCGACCACTTTTTTTTGCATTGATTATGCGGGACATGTTCTCAATTTGCGGGACACATAAATTGGGCTTCAAACGGTGTACAATCACGCGCTATGCGGGACGGGTGGTCACCCTAATTCTTGGGAGTGTTGGGAAGTTTACTTTTGAAATGTAATCCCTAACAAATTACAGATTACATACTCCAAAATGTAATTTGTACCGTAATTTATTGGGTTACTTCAGGTGAGTAACGTAATCTAATGATTTTGAATTACTTGACATTGCCTGGCTAAGATCTGAACCTCACTGTCCTCAACGGGCCATTCTTTTGAGGACAGTGAGGTTCAGATCTTAGCCAGGGAAAAGAATTGGTTTGAGAGGGGAGTTAAAGAGGCTATTTTTGTCAAAAAAGAGAATCCTACTCTGAACAGAAATGGTGGAGTCAGACATAATTTGTCTCCCATCTATAATTCCATTCTTAAGCCTAGATCAAGCAAACAGGGGAACAATAGGGCTAGCCAGGTCAGGGCCAGAGGTGTGAAAAACAGTCGTTGTAGGGATGAATAGGGATCGTTATCTAGACGCCAGAGAAACAAAAGACGGAAACCAATGAGATAGTTTCGGAAAGTAGTTAGCTAGTTAGCTCCTCCCTGCAGCAAGATATAAGCAAGTGTCTTACCAGCATTCTAATTAGAGCTGACGAAGCCTCTCGGATGAGCGGCGAAACGTTTTCAACCAAACATACTTTGTCCAGTTGACAAATTGAACTTCTCCTTGTAACTGTTAGTAATAAAAAAGCTGTATTTTATTAATAAGATTTTCTGTGTTTTAAGAGTCATTTCAGTAAACAGCTAAATACCGTGGAACTTGAAAGATGGACATTTTTTTGTAATGCTTTTGTTCATTTTTTATTGAAATAAAGCACATGTTTTCTACATATCCCATGTTATTTTTTGCTCTTATGAGGTGGATTACCAAAACACTAGATTAATATTAAGATTAATCACTAAATCCACCTGCTCCTGGTCCGGCCCTTCTGTCAAATTTTAGAACCCTTTGTTGCCCACAAGTCAAAAAGTTTGCCCACCCCTGTTCTAGAGACACGACAGGAGCCTACCAACCAAAACCACCAGATACCGAAAGAGCTTTTCCCCGACAGCAGTCCAAAGATTGTCCAAAGATGATCTTCCCCTTCTTCCTTCCAGTCACTGTGTTCCTCTCCAATTCTGCATTGCACTGCTGCATATCTGCTCATTCCTCCTAATTCTTTAGAATCTGCATTTACTGTATGCAATTTGTTTGCAATAGAAGGTATATTACGGGAGGAGATGGTGGAGATGGGGGATAATTATTTTAATATTTTAGAACTTCAATGAAAATATATATGACAAACCGTTTGAAAGCTTAGACCCTCAGGAATCTATTTATGTCTACCAATAGTGATAATTGTTTTGTGCATTACATTACTTTACATTACGCTTTTTAAACCCAAAGCGACTTATTTAGCTATTTAGCGCAGGACCAGGAAGTGCCCCGGTTTGGTCCCCTGAGCCGGCAAACAGCACAGAGACAGCATAAGCGAATAAGAATCCTTAACTTGCTACGTTAATGCTACGTAAGAAGGAACTCTCGCCTCGGGACACGGGATAAGTTCGGGATATGTCCTTTTCTCCGGAGCTCCGGATTATTAAAGACCGTGACGCGTTCTTATGGGTGAGACATATTATCAGATTATTTCTGCATCTATTTCGGCACTAAACCAAGACTAAACCGGGTCTAAACCAGGACAAAACCGGGACAAAACCAGGACTAAACCAAAACAAAACCAGGTCTAAACCAAGACTAAGCCAGGACTAAAACAGGACTAAACCAGGACTAAGCCAGGACTAAACCAGGACTAAACCAGGACTAAACCAGGTCTAAACCAGGTCTAAACCAGGACTAAGCCAAGACTAAACCAGGACTAAACCGGGTCTAAACCAGGATTAAACTGGGACTAAACCAGGACTAAACCAAGACTAAACCAGGTCTAAACCAAGACTAAGTCAAGACTAAACCAGGTCTAAACTAGGACTAAACCAGGTCTAAACCAGGACTAAACCAGGACTAACCCGGCACTAAACCAGGACTGAACCAGGTCTAAACCAGGACTAAACCAGGTCTAAACCAGGACTAAGCCAGGACTAAACCAGGTCTAAACCAGGACTAAGCCAGGACTAAACCGAGACTAAACCAGGACTGAACCAGGTCTAAACCAGGACAAACCCAGGACTAAACCAGGACTAAACCAGGTCTAAACCAGGTCTAAACCAGGACTAAGCCAAGACTAAACCAGGACTAAACCGGGTCTAAAGCAGGATTAAACTGGGACTAAACCAGGACTAAACCAGAACTAAACCAAGACTAAGCCAAGGCTAAACCAGGTGTAAACTAGGACTAAACCAGGTCTAAACAGGACTAAACCAGGACTAACCCGGCACTAAACCAGGACTGAACCAGGTCTAAACCAGGACTAAACCAGGTCTAAACCAGGACTAAGCCAAGACTAAACCAGATCTAAACCAAGACTAAGCCAGGACTAAACCAGGTCTAAACCAGGACTAAGCCAGGACTAAACCGAGACTAAACCAGGACTGAACCAGGTCTAAACCAGGACAAACCCAGGACTAAACCAGAACTAAACCAGGACTAAACCAGGTCTAAACCAGGTCTAAACCAGGACTAAGCCAAGACTAAACCAGGACTAAACCGGGTCTAAAGCAGGATTAAACTGGGACTAAACCAGGACTAAACCAGAACTAAACCAAGACTAAGCCAAGACTAAACCAGGTCTAAACTAGGACTGAACCAGGTCTAAACCAGGACTAAACCAGGTCTAAACCAGGACTAAGCCAAGACTAAACCAGATCTAAACCAAGACTAAGCCAGGACTAAACCAGGTCTAAACCAGGACTAAGCCAGGACTAAACCGAGACTAAACCAGGACTGAACCAGGTCTAAACCAGGACAAACCCAGGACTAAACCAGAACTAAACCAGGACTAAACCAGGTCTAAACCAGGTCTAAACCAGGACTAAGCCAAGACTAAACCAGGACTAAACCGGGTCTAAAGCAGGATTAAACTGGGACTAAACCAGAACTAAACCAAGACTAAGCCAAGACTAAACCAGGTCTAAACTAGGACTAAACCAGGTCTAAACCAGGACTAAACCAGGACTAACCCGGCACTAAACCAGGACTGAACCAGGTCTAAACCAAGACTAAACCAGGTCTAAACCAGGACTAAGTCAAGACTAAACCAGATCTAAACCAAGACTAAGCCAGGACTAAACCAGGTCTAAACCAGGACTAAGACAGGACTAAACTGAGACTAAACCAGGACTGAACCAGGTCTAAACCAGGACAAACCAGGACTAAACCAGAACTAAACCAGGACTAAACGAGGTCTAAACCAGGTCTAAACCAGGTCTAAACCAGGACTAAGCCAAGACTAAACCAGGACTAAACCGGGTCTAAACCAGGATTAAACTGGGACTAAACCAGGACTAAACCAGAACTAAACCAAGACTAAGCCAAGACTAAACCAGGACTAAACCAGGACTAAACCAGGTCTAAAATAGGTCTAAAACAGGACTAAACCGGGACTAACCCAGCACTAAACCAGGTCTAAACCAGGACTAAACCAGGTCTAAACCAGGACTAAGCCAAGACTAAACCAGATCTAAACTGGGTCTAAACCAGCACTAAACCAGGTCTAAACTAGGACTAAACCAGGTCTAAACCAGGACTAAGCCAAGACTAAACCAGATCTAAACTGGGTCTAAACCAGTACTAAACTGGGACTAAACCAAAACTAAACCAGGTCTAAACCAAGACTAAGCCAGGACTAAAACAGGTCTAAACCAGGTCTAAACCAGGACTAAACCAGGACTAAACCAGGACTAAACCAAGAGTGTGTGATAACATATTATCCTGTGCATTATTGAATTATTGAATGATAATATGGACTTTTTGTTATAAAAGCATTTCCATTTTAACAAAGTACCTTCTAATTCTGCCCTGCCCCTCTCCACCCCGGAAAATATGTCACATAAATGAAAAATTTCACCATCCCCCCTGGTTGGTTTCATTTTACAACTCGACTCGCACCCCCCTCCCCCAGTCCTCGGGAAAAAGTCACTAGCAGACCCCCCCCCCCCCCTCCCCTGCTCCTCGGAAATCTCACTCCTACCAATCTTCAAAACTTGAAAGCCCTGTAACATCAAAATTGGCAGTTTAACAGTAATGCTATTGCTATCAACTAGCATGCTAACAACAATATCACATGCAAAAAATGCTTTATAGTTGAATGTAAACAGGACACAACAGACTCGTTGTGACCCTAAGAGCTGATGTTTATTGTCTCAAAATGTGAAAAACAAAACTAGTCAGTTTGAAATATTTCGTATAGTTTGGCATTCCTAGCATTGTAATTATTCACCGGGACACTTTTCCCAACTTTCAGAACAGAACAGAATGGAGTTTCACCATCAAGGCAATGTGAACAAGAGCTAGCCATGCTAACAGTGCACTAGCATCAGTTCCTGGTTTGAGCATAATAAAAACGCCTCATAATTCAACAGTGGTCTCATTTTGACCTCAAGAACTGCTTTTACAATAATTGTACTGAAGCCAAACAAATGTTACCGTATTACATGAAAACACACCAAAATTTAAGTCTCTGAAAGAACATTATTTATTGTTGTCAATACCCAAATATATATATATATATACTATCTCATTTGGTGCAGGTGACAATGCTATCAGGGAGGGATAATATGGGGAGTGGGTGTGCGGATGGCCCACCTGCTCCCATAGTCCAGCAGTAGTAGCCATAGCAGCAGTAGCATTGGGCTCAGAGGGGCCAGAGAGCTGATAAATCTCCTACATTTGGGTTGTGATGTGAGGGAGAGCTGAAGAGAAGGGCACTTCATCACCCCGATAGGCCCTCCCCGATCTGCCGTCAGAGCACCTCACCTTAATACACAACAGGAAATGGCACTAATAATGCTCCCAGGCATGTTTGGTTTGGGCGAAATGGTTCCATAGATCAGTTCCATTGGAGACAAGGGGAAAGGGGCTATCAACGCCTCGGCCAGATGCACTCCATCAGATAGGTACGGAGAGAGGTTTAATGGTCGAATACAGCGGGAAATGAAATTCTTTAGTTACTATTTATTCTGGTGGCAAAGAAATGTTATGATATTGTTACATTTGGTGTTATTTATGTAATTCTAATTATTCATTCTTTACAGTTTTTAGTTTATTTTAGTTTTAGTTTTTAGTTTATTTTAGTTGAATTTAGTTCCAAATTGAATGTACACCCTACATCATCGACACCACCCTGATATTCATAGATTTTTTTTTGCATATGTACAGTTGTATTCTAAAAGAGTGCCAGCTAAGCATACATTTTCTTTAGAGAAAGCTGTGTGGCCAAATTGTTCAATGCTACTTGAGAATAAGATAAGATAAGATAAGACTTTATTGATCTCACACAGGAGGAAATTTACTTGCCACAGTAGCTCCAGGACAGTTTGAACAAGAAAGAAAAGTGCATGCAGGCAAGGATGGAATAAAGTAATTAATAATAAAAATACGTAATAATAATAATAATAATAATAATAATAATAATAATAATAATAATAATACAAACATCAACAAGGAGAGCATGGAAAAGAGGATGTATATATACTACTACATCAAATACTATTTCAAATTGCAAAAGTTTGAGTACAAGACACAGAAATGTTAGATGGATGATGTGAAAGTATAAAATGGGCAACATGCTACCAATTTGTGCATGAAAATATTGCTTTTTTTTTTTTTTTACAGTGCTAGTCAGGTCAGGTCCAGTTCCAGAGGTCTGAAAACACCCATTATGGCCCTGAATGTTTATGCTAACAACCCCCTTCTTCTTCTTTTGCCATGGATTCTACTTGGACGACTGAGGGATTCTACACACACTCTTTACCGTATTTATTATACTAACCATAGACTCTCCAAAATGTATTCTGATGTGAAAGACGAATGTAACAGATGCAAAATGTCCCCCGCAAACATGACACATATGTTCTGGTCATGTCCTCAACAAAAACATTTCTGGGCAGCCATTTGCAAACACCTTGCAGCTGGTCTGGAAGTTGCCTTGACCCCTTCTATTGATCTAGTTATATTTAGAATACTACCCAACCAATACAAAAGAGGCGACATGGATATTGTCTCCTTTTCACCCCTTATAGCCAAAAGACAAATCCTATTAAAATGGAAGTCACGGACTGCCCCAAAAGCCTCACAATGGCTAAGTGACCTTGTGTCGTTTCTTGACCTTGAAAAAATTAAATATGACTTGAGAGGACAACCATCTAAATTTTACACTGTGTGCGACTCTATAATTAAATATACAAAAACTCTCGAGTCAATATGACTTTATAACCTTCTCAAGAAGGTGTCATGTCAAATTTCCATTTATGTCTTCTAGCTTAGGGTGCTTCCACTGGTACAACGAAGATTGTTACTTATATATAACCTGTAAAAGCAGAGACTTAATGCATGCATCTTAAACATCTTAAACTGGTGTGTCACAGGTTTCGTTCATAAGTACTGCAGTTGAATAGTCTTTGTAATGATACTGTAGTAATGAAAGTCTATACTGTATATGTGTCTATGTAGGACCTGGGTGGGTGGGGGGTGGGGGGTTGGGCTAATGGGTGCTTGGGGTGGTGGCTTAAAGGAATAGTCAAGTTTTTTATAATCTGAACCTTATTTCAGTAATAAAACGTGAGTAACTCACACATAGCACTTTCTAGCTCTTTCTAATACCTCCTCTGTATACTCTGTAGGCTCAAAACGATAGGCATGGCCATCATACTCAAATAAGTCCTCTTCAGTCTCCAAGTCCGAATCTTCAGCCATGTCTCGCTCGCAACCGAAAAGTTGAGAGCGCAGTGTTATTGCAAATCAGCTGTGAAAACTTACTTGTTTTATAAGGTCTTTTTTTATTTTTGATATCTAACCTTACTGTTTTGTGTTGCTTGAGGGAAGGAATGTGTTGTATTTTAAGTATGAGCAGAGTTTTTCAGTAGGCCTGGTGTATTGTCTGTTGGACACTAAATAAACAAAAGGATACTATTTTGAAATTAAATTTCTGTTTCTCTCTTTTTCTTCTCAATAACTTTAAAGCACTTGGGAGTAAAGTTGTCAATTTGTATTGAATCGAAATTAACTGAACCGGATCGGATCGAATCGAATCGTACCGGATCATTTACTAATTTTATGAATCGTCCCTGAATCGAATCGTAGCCTGTGAATCGAGATTCGAATTGAACTGTTTTATGAGTGAAAGAGATTCACACCCCTAATATATATATATATATATATATATATATATATATATAATTAAAGTGATGCCGTTTCCATATATGCTAATGCCACCCCATACTGTTACACTACATATTTGTTTTCATGTCTCCCATATAGACAACACAAGACCAGAGTAGAACAGTACATTATGCTATTTCTCAACTATGTACTTGAGAAACTCCATACGGGGAAGTCTTTGTCAGGAGTTTTGTTCCTCATTACCCACAGGGCTTTTTTTTTTTTTCCTGCAGCGAGTCCCCGGGTTATACCAGTGTTATCTCTTTATTGGCTGGCCTCCCTCCCGCCCCAAAGACACTGTTGGCATTGATTAAGGTGCGCTAAGAACCTGCTTATGTGTTTAAATTATCTTTGCCTAACGCTGGGGGCAAGCGTTCGCAGCAGCGCCCAGGGACCGCATTATTCCAGTGATGAAAATTCTTTGAGGATCGCAGTTTGGCATCCTATTCGCTTGCATCGGTTGCTGCGAGGCACGCCACGAGGCTCTCCAAGGCCATTATAAATACATTGATTAATTCTTAAGCCGTGATAGATGGGGTAAAGTTAAGGGAGATGAGGAGTAGCGAAAGAATGCACGCAACAATCAGTCACGTCGTACCGGTGGATTTTATGGTCCAATTATAGCGCCGTGCATCGGAATATGACCCAAACAACAAAACAGCACAGATCCATGGCTTGTATTAAAATGTGATTGGATGAATTCCCCAGTGGGTTTTTTAATGGATTTCAAAAGAATAGGCCTAGACTGTATGCATGGCCATTATGGGTCTCTTACATCTGATCTTCAATGTAATGATCGAGGTACATCTACATAAGAAATGTATTCAAGCTAAATATAAGGCTATTTCAGTGTTGCAATCAGATGTTTGTATGTGTTAAGATTATAATATAGTATTTTAAAATTATTTTCAAGATTCATTTAACAAGAATAGGACTAAATTCGGACTCAGTCTGAACTAAACCAGGACCAAGACCAAACCAAGTCTACCTGAGGACTAAGCTCGGCTAAACCAGGACAAAATCTGAGATGTGAACACAGTCACGTTTTGTGCAAAATGATTCATTTCAAAGAAGACTAGCTCTTGTACTATGTATTTATATGACAGAGGCCAATCTGTTAACTCACTCAGTGTTTTTAGTGTTTTAATTATTAATTAAAATTATGCATAATTAAATTAAAATATTGCACTACAATAATAATAATAATTTTAAAAACTAACTGTTCTAAGAATGCTTTTTGTGCACAAAGCTCTCACTTGTGTTGCCTACTCTGCTCTGATTTGTGAGTGTAATCAGTGTAACATAATTTATGTTCAGAAGCCATTCAAAAGAGCCGGAATTTGATTTAGATCTTCCAACCAAAGCACCAATAACCTTTCCATCTCAATAATTAGACCACTACGCTGCTTGGTTATCAGTGTCGCTTTCATAGGAGCAGATCAGAGCCCACATCAGGTACTTCCGCCCACATTGGGCACGCACACGAGGCCGTCTTCTTCGCCCTATAACCACAACAAAGCATATTCTTCCGCCGTGCGCCGCGCGCCGTTCGCGTTTGTTTACGTCGCTTACCACACTAAACCGCGTAAGACGGAATGACGCGTAATATATATATATATATATATATATATATTTTTTTTTATGGGGGCGCGTTCGTAACCTCGAAACGGCGTAAGTCGAGACCGTCGTAACCCGTTGTACACATTTTTTATACTTAATTACTAGCATAGCATGTTCTTCTGGAAGTTCTATCTGAACTAAAATTTGGTATGTAAATTCACATTGCAGAAAACCGCGTCCTCTGCCAACGCATTCCTTAATGAAAAATCCTTCAAACTCCTGACAAAATAAAAGTACTGCTTTGCTGGGATCCTTTAAAGATCCCATGACATGGTACTTCTTGATGCTTTTATATGGCTCCTTAATGGTTCCCTAATACTGTAAATGAATCCTTCTTCAAAATCAAGAATCAGTGCATGAGAAAGAGAGATAAGATGAGAAAGAGTCATACGTCTCTCTCTGGAACAGTCCATTATGGGCGTTGTTGCTTGAATGCAAATGAGGAGGACAGAGATGGCCTATAGTAGCGGGTGGGGGCGTGGCCAAACTCTCCACTCTCTCCTCTTCAGCTGTGCGCTCTGGCTGGCTCTCGCTTCCGCGTTTTTGCACGGAGGAGGAGATGAGAAGCGTTCCATTGAAAAATAAACACATTTCCACAGAAAATAAAATTAAACCACTGCTGTTTCAGAGGTCCAGAGGGTCGGGTAAAGGACTTCCGAGCCTAGAAACACTCGCACGTGCCTCCAGGCAAATAAAAAAACGCATTTTGCATTGCCTAGCTCCTCTGCAGTCCAAACTCTATGGGCGTGATAGACAGAGACGCTGAGTAGAGACACAGACGGGGGTGGAGCTGCATTTTTCGAGCTGACGTCAATAAGGTGCCTTGTTCAAAATCGCCCGTTTGAGCTGTTTTTTTTTCTAACGCAAAAAAGGACAGGAAATGCTCAGTTTAGACATTTCGCAACTTTTAGCCATGGGGGGGGGGGGGCTAAACAGGGTAGGGGAGCTCACATTAACGTTCAAAAACCTCAGAAAGTGAAAATTTCATGCCATGGGACCTTTAATATCACGCTTTTTCAATCATATAATGCATTCATGAGATTCCATGAACCATCGCCATATAAAGCCACCCATACTCTGCAAGGCCTTTTATTACCTGCCATTCTTAATTGTAACCTGCGTTCGTTTTACACAACCTCTCCGTCGCGCTGTGTAAATATAGGCTGAATGTTTGATCTAGATGAATTATTTGCCAACCTAATTCCATCAAACGCGTGTCACTCATAGCGGATTTGGAATATTAAACAATCGCTGTCATGTGTACGCCTGCTCAGAGCCTGAAATATCCGCCATGTTTTTTCTAGCTTTTCGGAGCAAAATAGCACAAGCAGCACAATATTCTGTTAATTAATTAATTTACATTTGCATGACATTTCGCTAATCTGTTCTTGGGAGGGAAAATCCAAGCTGGCAGTTATTAAAAATTCTTGCCAGGAGTGATATAATAGAGGAAATTTGGTTACAGCAGAGCAAAGCCTTGGTCAGGTTTTTGCAGTAATTATCTCATGGAATTGCACCTCTCCGAAACACCTGAGCCCTGTTTCGAAGGCATCTTTGAAAACAAAATGGATGCTGAGAAAGTTGGGGGGGAAGTAGTTGTGAGATTGAGGTGAATTTGTGAAAATAGGATGAAAATATATCTGGCTTGATGTCTGCCCATCAGTCATGTCATCATTTCTAAATACAAAAGCAATAATATGGGTAAAGTCGGTAAAAGGACATTTTTATACAGCACTTTTCCACCTTTAAAGCCCCAGTGTGTAGGATTCGTGGCGCATAGGTGGATGGTGCTATTGCACTTTCTGTTTTAGCTACGGCAGACCTCGAGGGTCACCCGGGCGCGCTGTAACGCGGACAGCTCTCGTACCCGCGCACGAGCCGCGCGCCGCTACTGTATAAATAAAACGCGTTTTTTTTTTCTTTTCTTTTCTCATGAAAACACACATTCCCGATCATGTACCATGACACTCTACACATCAAATGAAACCTTACAGTCTCCTCTTTTTGACTATGCAATTCATTTCCCTGAGCACATGGGGCTTTTATACGGAAAAGCACAAAACGAGGTTAGCTTACCTTAGAATGCTTTGCACAGGTCAAACTCTGTATTTCACCATAAACTTGCTCTCAATTTGTCCGTAAGGATCCAGCGAATAAAATCCAGTAAAACAATTTAGTCCAAAACACGTGTTAAATCCATTATGACGTCTGATCCAGCAGCATGCTTGTGTTGTTTACCCAAAACCACGAGCCTTGCCGAAGGCGGAGCCCAAATGTCCTTCTGCGGCTCTCGTATTCAAAATGGCTGCCTCTGCATGGGGAAGATCCCCCTTTTATGTGACTATATCTAAGTCCAAAAGAATACTTTGATTTCATGATGGAAGTGAAAAAGCTTGGAAAACAATGTATTTTTGAATGGGTATCTTCAATTTCAGTAATTAACAGGTACAAATCTTACACATTGTCCCTTTAAGGCACTCAAAGCCCTTTTACATCAAGAAACCACTCACCCATTCACACACATTCATAAATCGTGACAGCATTAATCTGTTGGAGCTGTCTACCAGTGATGCGTACATTTATGTCTAGAGCGGGATTCAAACCACCAACCTTCAAATTAGTGGACAAACACACCAACTGAGCTACTGTCAGAGCTACTGGCAATTATTATTATGAAATTATTGCATGCCCGTGTGGTATTTCCATGAGATTACACCCAAATGTGTTTTTTTATTGTTGATTTTTGCAAGTTCGTTCCTAGCACAACCAGCTTACTGCAGTGTTGACTTTATTGGCAAAGGTCAAGTGACTTTTTGCTTCTACCAACTTGATATATTTGCACACTTGATTTACTGTAAATTACTACTCGCTATCGATTTATAGTTCAATACATGACAGATGGAACAATCATTTTTGGGGGTCAATATTTATCACGGGGAGGTTTTCTTTGCACAAGCAGAACCATTTTGGCTATTTTTTCTGCATTATGGTGAGATTTGAGCTGTAGAAAGTTGAATTATGAACTTCTTTAACTCAAACTAAAAAGCTCTACCTTACATTTATGAAATTACAGGTGGTTTTATAACTCAAAAATACCTAGAAAAACTCCACAGATCGTACCTGCAGTTTGGTCTGGTTTAGTCTCCGTGAAGATAGAAAGGTTTAATGCCATACTGTGAAACATTTCAGACGCTATGTAATTATGCCTAATGTTATTTATTGCAGTTCAACAGTATTGTACATTTATTGTTTTTTGGGGATAATTCTGTTTCTGGTTTGGCTTTATTATTATTACTGTATATTGTCTATATTTACTTCAGCAATATGTCACAGTTCAAAAATATGTTAATGTGACAGGATTGTGTACAATTTAAAAGTGTTATTTTTTCCAGATTTTCTAGTGTGTAATCAGGTACTCTGGTGCTGCATTTTAAATAATGAACTCATAAGAGCTCTTTGTAGTCTGCACTCTAACAGTTTTTACAAAAGGTACTATAATCACAACTGAACTCGATGGGCAGCGAGTGCTTAACCTGCAGATAGAGGACAAGTTTTTTCTCATTCTCAGATGGAATCAGAGAGAGTTCAGAGAGAGTTTAAGCCAACTGGATTTCAGCAATGGAACTAGACACTCATTCTTTCTGCGCAAATGTTTTTTTGTAATTAAGAATAAATCAGCATTAAAAATTGTAAATAGCAAAATATGTATATACCACTTTTTCCACCTTCCAATCACTTTACGTCAAGGAGCCGCTCACCCATTCATACACCAGTGTACACAGACACAGGGGGCGAGGTGGGTTAAGTGTCTAACCCAAGGACACAACGACAGCATTCATCTGTGGGAACTGGAATTGCACCACCAACCTGTGAGCCATTGGATTTCTACCAGTGATGTTTATATCGAGAGCGGGATTCGAACCAGCAACCTCTGGAACAGTGGACAAACATTCTACCATACTTCTATACAGTGGTACCTCACCTTACAAAATTAATTCGTTCCAGAAGTGGTTTCGTAACGTGAATTTTTTGTAAGTTGAGTAGCTATTTCAATGGAAAAGGCCTGATGCGTTCCAAGTTTTTTTTTTTTTTTTTATAGTGTAACATTTTTTTTATAGTGTAACACTGTGTCCTGCGTAGTGGCTGTAGACCCAGGACTAAACGTGGACTCTACCAGTCTAGACCAAGGTCTAAACCTGGACTGGACCAGGTCTAGACCTGGACTAAACCAGGACTGGACCAGGACTAAACCTGGACTAAACCAGGTGGATTAAAGCGCCGCGTGCGGGTCTATTTCCTGGTTTCGTTTCGAGTCACGGCTGAGGCGAGCAGCGAGGACTCCCCTCGGGACCGCACGCAGTCTGAGTGCATGAACGAACGCATGCAAGAGCCGCGGTGGTCTAATCCTGGTTTAGACCTGGTTCAGACCTGGTTCAGACCTGGTTTAGACCTGGCACGGTTTGAGCACGGGTCTCGTGCTCGCAGCCCCGTGCCGGGTCATGCTGCGCTACCACACACGTGTCCGCGCGCACACACACCGCCCTCCCCCTTCCCCCCACGCTTCACTATTAATACATTTTGTAGAAAATCTATGAAAGTTTGAGTGTTTAAACGAGAGAGAAATGTGAGAAAAGTTTAAATTCAGTCTGAGAAAAGCGTATAATGTGTGCGGCTGAGCGCGCATTATCTGAATTTTTGAGATTTCATGTTTCGTAACTTGAATTTTCTTTCATATCTAGAGACCAAAATTTAACATGAAGGCGTTTCGTAACTTGGAATTTTCGTTTGTTGGGTCTTTCGTAAGGTGAGGTACCACTGTACTACTATATTATACTATCTGAGCTACTCCCCCCCCCCCCCCCCCACACTACTATAACATTACAACTGCTATCATGTTTATGGAATTTAAAATCAAAATTTGACCTAGTTCCTTTGCCACGGGGGAAAAAAAAAAAAAAAAAAAACCTTGCACAAAACAAGTCAGGCTTTTAAAACAATGCAACAGTGCAGCTCCACCATAAGCCAAATATCCACCTCTTACAGGGACCAGCGAGACAGTTCTACCCACAGGGTGCTCTTGATCCCCCCCTTCAAACGACAGCAGGCCTCATTGAAGACAGGCAAAGTCAAATGGAGTCTGATCTCTCGCTCGGAGGACTACATAAAGGTGAGGTGTAAAGGCACATTTCAATGAATTCCGAACATCGTGGCATTATTAGCTATGTATATGCGCTACCCACTGATGCCAAGTTTACTTTAAGAAGCACTGAGAATGAGTAGTAAGCTAGTAGAGCTGGAGAGATTACTGTTTTAATATGCTACAACAATGGAAATCAGGGCTGTTAAGTTGTTTCGGAAGTCTTGTAATGAGTTCAAATGCTTGAATATTCATCGTAATTTGTGAAGAGTTGTGAAGTGAATTATAAATGGTAATAGTAGTCCGATTTTTAAAGCCCTTTACATCAAGGAACCACTCACCCAGTCGCACACATTCATTCATACGCAGACACCGGGGGCGAGGTGGGTTAAGTGTCTTGCCCATGGACACAATGACAGCATTCATTTGTAGGAGCTGGAATCACAGAGAGTGGGATTTGAGAGTGGGATTCAAACTGCCAACCTTCGGATCGCTCTACCAACTGAGCTGATAATATCGTCAAACATCTCACAATAACATCGTGGGCATCGCAATAGATCGAATCAGAATCTTTGTTTAAATTCATTGTTATGGTGCAGCAATCGTTAAAAGAGATTATAAATCTTAGTTGTTTGGATTATGATAGAACCCAAGGCTTGTCCAGGCATTTTAAAAGAAAGAAATAGCCTATTCACAATTTTATTAGCTTCCACAAAATATCGTAATAAATACGACTTCTATACAGTGAGACTATGTACAATGAGACTTCTATGGTATGCATCTAATCTAAAATGTTTTGTTGTTAGCATTACTGTGGAGATAAACTCAAAACTCCACTCCTTATCTATCTTGCATTTAGGTCTACTCAATTTCTCTGTTACTAAAAATACACAGATCTGACTTATCCACAAGTGACCAGTCAAAATGTTCTCTATTTAAAATGTATTCAAATCAGTGTGAGGTTCTAAATTCAGGCAATTTCATTAACAATTTTAATTTATTCTAGATTAGCTCAGAATTCAGTTGGTAGAGTGGCATGTCTACCCACCCAAATGTCCATCCATCCATCCATTTTCTTCCACTTATCCGGGGCTGGCTTGTGGGGCCAACAGTCTAATCAGGGACTCCCAGACTTCCTTCACCCCGGACACTTCATCCAGCTCCTCCAGGGGGACCCTAAGGCATTCCCAGGCCAGCCGAGAGACATAGTCCCTCCAGCGTGTCCTGGGTCTTCCCCAAGGCCTCCTGGAACACCAGCCAAATGTGCCTACCTGAATTACACACTTTTGTTGAGCCCTTGAGCAACTCACTTCACCTATGATTTCTACATTTGTGTGGCTGTATGTTTGTAGTTTGAGTCTGGTCATGCAGTTTGCATTCCCTCTCTGTTGTCTGATTTGTATTTAGTTTTGTTTATTTTTGCACAACAAAGGTTACTAGAGGATTAATACATGTGAATCAGTTGAAATCGAACTTTTTTGGTATAGTGCTTTGCCAGTGGAATCAGGCCTGACTCATTGCATTAGTAATTTGTTGCTAGATTTCCTTATTCTCATCTGTCTTGTATTGGTGGTTTTCAGATTTTAGAGAGTAATATCACGCTTTCACATGAGGGACAAGAGCCAGTTTTTCATATTGATAACATGATAACATTTCACTGTGCCATGAGGTAAAATCACAAATGTTAAACCTGCACCTATGATTGACTAAACTGTACAACTCACTGTATTACAACCATTTTAACCATTTTAATTTCAGCTATGCCCATCTGTATTAAAGGAAAAGTAACGTTTTTTTTTTTACAACCTGAGCCTTCTTTCGGCAATAAAACAAGTAGTTTTACTTACCCATAGCAGTTTGGTGTCAATTGGAGCAGTATCGCAGAACTTATGTTGAGCCGTTCTGTTCTACTAATGATCCCGTATCCGTTAGCGTGAGTGCTCGGGGCACTGATTTGCGGTGTCCAAATAACACAAACTTTAGCACTTTTCAAATCACAGAAGATCGCTGTGTCAGGATAGACTTTTAGTGGATTCCAAAACGGCCTGAAACCCGATATCGCAACAGAAAAGTAAAGTTCAGAGCGGTGTTAGCTTCTTTCAGACTAGCGGTGTTTACAAAACAGCTGAGTTCACGCATGCGCACTGTCCTCTCTGATGACGTCATCAAATGAAACTATAGCTGGATATCGGGTTTCAGGCCGTTTTGGAATCCACTAAAAGTCTACCCTGACACAGCGATCTTCTGTGATTTGAAAAGTGCTAAAGTTTGTGTTATTTGGACACCGCAAATCAGTGCCCCGAGCACTCACGCTAACGGATACGGGATCATTAGTAGAACAGAACGGCTCCAACATAAGTTCTGCGATACTGCTCGAATTGACACCAAACTGCTATGGGTGAGTAAAACTACTTGTTTTATTGCCGAAAGAAGGCTCAGATTGTAAAAAAACATTAATTTTCCTTTAAATCCCATATCATCTGAAACCCAGCAATATTGGTGGTTTAGAATGTCATGTCATACTCCCAGAAAGGGAGTCATCAGGGAGTTTTTCCTTTCGAAATCAATGTATTTTGTATGTATTTTGCCATACTGCCAATTGACCCTGATCATTTCTATAATTGACTAGACCTAAGACCTTGCTACAAAAAAATCTACATTTTGAAGTGCCCATTTTACGCTATATCCTTATCTATGTTATAATGTTGTTTCCTCATCAAAAACATATCCGGAGTTGTGTTTGTTTGTTTTTTTCATTCACACATGGTTAAAGTGGTAAATCGGGAAGCCCTCCACTGAATTAGAATCAGCCCATCTCTCCTGAACTCAGGGTTAAAGGTCAATTACTGCTTCATGACATCACAAGGTGGAACAGAGCATTTTCAACTTTGGAGATGTAGACAGAAGAACAATAAAGGATTACCCCAATGACACAAAACACAACTCCAGGTATGTTTTTGAGGAGGTAATAGGACCTTTAAATATTATTGGCGTACAGAATGTTGTGATGTCATCTGAAACCCTATACACATTATAAATATGATTAAATATGATCCTGTCTCTGGTTAATGACTAGTGACCATAAAGGCGTTGAAAGTGTTGCATTAGAATCCATCAAATTCTTGCTCAGTGCGTGATACCATTATTGTCAAGGACGTGAGATCTTGTACGCCGTGCACAAAGCTGACAATGTGGGTGAGTCCTTGAAAATCATTCTTAATAAGCTATTAAAGAAATGAATACACATGACCCCGCCTCCTCCCAGACGTTTGTCCCTGTCGCTATCGAGACTGCTTGCCATCTTTCTTTGGCCAATGCTGAGAAGGGGGTGGGGGGTTAAAATGAGAGAGGCCTGAATGAAGGAAAAAGAGAGAGAACGAGATATCGAAAATAGCGTGTGTAGAGAGAGACACCGAGAGAGACACACACAGAGAGAGACAGAGATGGCGCGCGACAGAAAGAGAGACACAAGAAAGTGTGTGTGCGTTTGTGTGTGAGAGAAAAAGAGAGAGAAGAAAGTGAGTGTGTGACGGAGCAAGAGAGAGAGAAGTAAAAGTGAGAGGGGGAACTGAGAGACAAAAAGGGAGAAAGAGAGAGAGAGAGAGAGGACAGAGACAAATGTGTGCGGGGTGTGTGTGTGTTTGAGAGTGAGAGAGAAGAAACTGCATGTGTGTGTGTGTGGGGGGGGGTGTGTGTGAAGGAGAAAGAAAGTCAGAGAGAAAGACAGAAGGTGTGTGTGTGTGTGAGAGAGAGAGAGAGAGAGAGAGAGAGAGCTGGAGAGTAAGAGAGAGAGAGAGATAAGTCAATGTGAGAGAGGAGGTTGAGAAAGAAAAAGGGAGAGAAAGAAGAAAGTGTGTGTGAAAGAAAAAAGAAACTGCGCGAGAGAGAAAGAGAAACAGTGAGAGGGCTGGACGGTGGGACAGAACATGATTGGTATGCACGCTGCCTCCTGCTCCAGTCAGCTCTGAAACAAAATACACATTTGTCTACATTTAGGTTCAAATAGGCCTCATTTACATCCGCATTAAAGAATAAAGACGCTGAAGGGCATTGCTATGTTTGCTCCCCAAATAAATGGCATTAGCATTTTAAGACGGGGAGAAGGAGCCAGAGAATATCCATCTGTTTTATAGTCTATTTTGTGACCGCACTGAGGACAGGGCCAGCTATAGCCACACAGAGCATCCATGAGTTCTTCAAAGATACACTGCGCAACTTTTCTGGTGGACTGCTACCCGCTCGTCTCCATGGAGATGTTACTGCTCGGCCTGTAATATTCTTTGATATGACTTTAAATATATCCATCTTGCATTTATTCATTATGGGTGTTTCTGTTGCTCAAAAATATTTTCGTTCCTTCTGTGAATAGGGGTGACTCTCCACACATCTGAATTGTAATGTAGCATAGTGCGGTAGTGCTTGTCTCCCATGTGACAGGTTTAATCTATACTGTGGGACATTCCAGACAAAGTAATTTCCATGGAGACAAGCACGTAGCGGCTCCTCCACTAGAAATGTTACGCTATGCACCTTTAAGGGTAAAGACTATATATACTCAACAAAAATATAAACGCAACACTTTTGTTTTTGCTCCCATTTTTCCTGAGATGGACCCAAAGATCCAAAATTCACTCCAGATACACAACACTACCATTTCTCTCAAACATTGTTCACAAATCTGTCCAAATGTATGACAGCGAGCACCTCTGCCCCGCCGAGACAATCCACCCCACCTCACAGGTGCGCCACATCAAGATGCCGATCCGACATCATGACCAGTGCACAGGTGCGCCCCAGACTGCCCACAATAAAAGGCCACCCCGAAGTGGACCAATATTCCACAGGCCACAATTGACAATCTGATAAACTCTATGCGAAGAAGATGTGTTGCACTGCATGAGGCAAATGGTGGTCACACCAGATACTGACTGGTTCTGAGTCCCCAGACCCCCAATAAAGCAAAAAAAAGCACATTTCGGGGTGGCCTTTTATTGTGGGCAGTCTGGGGCGCACCTGTGCACTGGTCATGATGTTGGATCGGCATCTTGATGTGGCGCACCTGTGAGGTGGGGTGGATTGTCTCGGCGGGGCAGAGGTGCTCGCTGTCACACATTTGGACAGATTTGTGAACAATGTTTGAGAGAAATGGTAGTGTTGTGTATCTGGAGTGAATTTTGGATCTTTGGGTCCATCTCAGGAAAAATGGGAGCAACAAAGTGTTGCGTTTTGTTGAGTGTATATATATATATATATATATATATATATATATATATATTTTAACTTTTTTCCCCATTCGTGATGACAGAATCAGTTCAGTGATATTTACCAATCACCTTGCCTATGATGGTGTAGATTAGGGACCTAGTAGACACCTACATGATGCAGCATGATTTATTGAGCTTTTCAGTTCATAAATGACGGATAAATCCAAGAAAAAAAAAAAGTTCCCCATCAGAAGGCCATTCTTGCTCAGAATCACAAATTGAGTGATACTGAAAACCTTCCCAAACCAAACAAACTTGTGTTTGAAACATGGAATGCCATCCCCGACACTTACATGAAGTATGAAACATGAAAAAGTGTGCATTTGGAGTCCTGTCAATATTCTGATCCACATACATATGTGAGCAGGTCTTCTCTAACATGAATTATACTATAAAAACAAACACCGCTCACGCCTAACAGACGACAGCTTACCATCCTGTGTGAAGATGAAAGCAATGTAAAGGTAATATACAAACACTGCGCGCTCAGGTTCAGGTGCAAAAATCACAATAGTTTATGTAGTTTTGCAAGTTTTGTGAAAAACAGAAACCATCTTTGAACAGAAATTTACCAGAGAGACAAGAGTATCCTCAAGCCTTAGACTAGTGAGACATCAGGCAAAGAGCATAATGACCCATAATGAGGCTAGCTTGTAAACAAGGGCAAGGATGTCTCACTTAAAAACTCCTTTAGCAAGCAGGATTTATGTAAGTGTAGAGTAGTATAAATCCTAGTGTCTCAGACTGTATCAAACTGAAAATGGCTTCAGAATGGGATCCCAGATGTCTTGATTTCCAAAAGAGTGCCCAGATGACTACCTTTGAAAACTTTTCTATACTTCAGACATGTATTTACTTCAGAAGAGAAATGAAGAGATGTCTGCTCTCATTCAAGGTCCTACATTACACAAAATTGATGCTTGTGAGCTTTAAGCCATGTTAAAATGTTGTTATCTCAGCAAAAACATACCTTTTTTTTTCTACGCGTTTGAGTAATCCTTTACTATTAGTCTGTTTACATATTCAAAGCTCACAATGCTCTGTTCCACCTTGTGATGTCATGAAGCGGTACTTTTCATGTGAACAGTTACCTTTTACCTTTTGTGCAGTAGAGGTTGGCAATTCCAGGGCTGAAGTTATCCAAATGATTCTAGTGAAGTAGTGTAGTTTAAAAACACAGTGAGGAGCTTCCTGTATTGCTCATGACATCACAAGGTGGAACAGTTTTTTCTGTTTGAGAAGAACTCAGCCTAAATATACAAGATTTATGTGTTAAACATCTGTTACTGAAACAAAACACAACTCCAGGTTTGTTTGTGATGAGGAAAAAAAAAAAAATTATAATATAGATCAGAAAATTGCATAATATGAGGCCTGTAAGATAATAGAGGCGACTCAACACTGTATACTTATATTTCATTTGGTCTGTATAACACAATTAACACATTTATAACACATTAAAACACATTTAAATCAATCATAAACTGTGATAAAGTGCAATAACAAGAAACTTAATAAGAAGAAACTTATTTTTAAAGGTGCATTGTGTAACTTTTCTGGTGAAGGGTCTGCTAAATGTTTTTTTTTTTTTTTTATCCATGGAGATGCTGTTGCTTTGTCTAGTATGTTCCACAATATGGTATTAAACCAGTGCTTCTCAAATAGTGGGGCGGGCCCCCCTGGGGGGGCGCGGTGTGATGCCAGGGGGGGCGCGTGTGACCCTGGGAGACATGCTTTTTTGCCGTACTGTACTAGAACTAAGTGTAATTGCACATCAACAACAGTAGTTGGCAGTAGCGCTCTCGTTGTCGCTCTGGGGCAGGGGTCGGCAACCTTAAATACGCGATATACGCACAGAACAGACTTGCCATCAGCAGAATATCTTCTGTCACAGAAAAAAACACGTATATTCCACTGAGTCGTGTTCTTTTGTCCGACAGAAGCTGACGCATCAGCGGCACAAGGAGAGAGCTTTTTTTTTAAGCGCTTTTAGTTTATGTAGTGTAGTTTTATGTTTCGTTTCTGTAAAATGTAAACAAATGTGCATAAAGCTGCGTTAAAAACACGTCAATATTTGAGTCCTCAGTGCAAAAAGTCAGTGCAGAGTGCAGTCTTTGTTGGAAGTTTCTTTCTTCTTTTGTTTTAAATGTTAATAAAAGGATACAATGTTGTGCAGAGGTGTACTAATAACATTTTTGTAGACAAATAATACTATTTACAGTCGCGCACAGGGAGGGGGGCATAAAATGTTTTCTTCTTCTTAGGGGGGGCGTCGCAGAAAATAATTGAGAAGCACTGTATTAAACCAATATGGTATTAAATTTCTATCTTCATGGAGACCAAACCAGACCATGTTACAGGTCAGATCTGTGGAGAGGCAACTCACAGTCAGAACACCCATTTTGATAGATATTTTTAAGCTATAAAACCACCTGTAATTTAATAAATGTAAGGTAGAGCTGTTTAATGTTATACTGTGGTATAGTGTATATGTTGTATGTTAATGTATATATGCACCTCTAAACAGTATGTCCTTCGTCCACTTTCATGTGTTTGTTCATGGTTAAGTGAAATGCTCAGGAACACACCAACAAAATGGCCTCCAATAAATGCCCATGGTTTGTTTTTGCCCCAGGGCTCCCCAGGGATAGATTTGTCCCATAGAGCACCTGTAAGCTGCGAATGCTACGAATGCTACATACAATATTACCATATTAATCAACTGTGCCAACAAACAAAACCCTATCCTTGCCCATTGACCCATAGAAAACCAGACATGTATGCACTTTTAACTGTAAGAATGAACTGTGTATGTTTATTGGGATGTAAGTGTCCTTTGGTAGACAAGGAGTACTTGATAATTGATGTAATGACTGTGAGGATGTGAAGGTTGTATGAATGATGTTAAATGCACTGTAAATATGGCACTCTGACCCCTCCCCCAGAGGACTACAGATGGAAATTAGCTGTAAAGCTAGAATCTGGTACAAGCATCTCTGCCTATGTGCTTAATGTAACTGTACATTGTCCTTATAAATAAAGAAACGAAGAAATGAAACCCATTATATACACCTGCTGGCTGCCATAAGCACTTAAAGACATGTACCTGATTTTCTTCTTCTTAATCTTAAAGGGACAGTGTGTAAGATTTTTACCCGTTAATTATTGAAATTGAAGATACCCATTCAAAAATACATTGTTTTCCAAGCCTTTTCACTTCCATCATGAAATCAAAGTATTCTTTTGGACTTAGATATAGTCACATAAAAGGGGGATCTTCCCCATGCAGAGGCAGCCATTTTGAATACGAGAGCCGCAGAAGGACATTTGGGCTCCGCCTTCGCCTTCGGCAAGGCTCGTGGTTTTGGGTAAACAACACAAGCATGCTGCCGGATCAGACGTCGTAATGGATCTAACACGTGTTTTGGACTAAATTGTTTTACTGGATTTTATTCGCTGGATCCTTACGGACAAATTGAGAGCAAGTTTATGGTGAAATACAGAGTTTGACCTGTGCAAAGCATTCTAAGGTAAGCTAACCTCGTTTTGTGCTTTTCCGTATAAAAGCCCCATGTGCTCGGGGAGTGTTTATTGTGCAGGGAAATGAATTGCATAGTCAAAAAGAGGAGACTGTAAGGTTTCATTTGATGTGTAGAGTGTCATGGTACATGATCGGGAATGTGTGTTTTCATGAGAAAAAAAAAAAAAAAAAAAAAAAAACGGGACCGCGCCCGGGTGACCCTCGAGGTCTGCCGTAGCTAAAACAGAAAGTGCAATAGCACCATCCACCTATGCGCCAAGAATCCTACACACTGGGGCTTTTAAAAAAAGGTGAAAAATAGAATTAGTTCATTTTAAAGGGTTGCAGCAGTCCAAAGATATTCTTCACTTATTGATATTTTGCATTTACATCACAGTGGGGGTGTTCTACAAGTATTTATTGGTGGAATGTTCGTCTGTTACCACTGTGACAGAATAAACACATTTGCAAACACTATCAAATAAGATTCAAAATAAGAAAAATTTACTAAATGTATTTGAACAGCACATTTTCAGGAGCCCGTGATGAAGCCAAGCATTTATTCTCCTGTTTAGGTGATTTTCAACAAAAAGGTGACACTAACTGACAAATCGCTGGCTAAAACTAGCTTGTGATTGTAATTTTACGTGAGAGTCTTGTTTAAGATTTCAAATCAGCTCACCCGTTGTAGCTACATCCAAGTCTGTTCTTTCACTGCGTTAAAATAAAGCACAGATAAAGCGTAATAAATCCTCAGACAGGGCAGAGCCTACAGTTAGCGCCACAACCCCAGAGAATGTTGTATCAAGCTTTCGGAGCATCCTACTTGCTACAGTGAGTTTATACAGTATATTTTTCACAACTTTCAGGTGAGGTTTTGCCATCACAGTAAAGCTAACAATGACAACAACAGCTAGCATGCTAACAGTGCACTCCCTGATTATCAAAGATCAAACAGTTCATAATTAGATAGAGGCAGAACACACCTGATATATTTTGACCTCAAGAGTCGCTAATACAATATATCTGTACTGGGGCAGGACAGATTACTTTTTTTTTTTCTGAAATCAGCATCTCTACATGTATTACAGCCATTCCATTCCAGTGTCTGTTGAATTCCAACACCAACACAAAGCTGAGCTACTTCAGTTCTTGCACCAGGAGTGGAATAAAGTCACCCAAGAACAATGTGAAAGACTTGTGGAGAGCATGCCAAGACGGATGAAAGCTGTGATTAAAAATAAGGGTTATTGCACCAAATATTGATTCCTGAACTCTTCTTAAGTGTAAACATTAGTATTATGTTGTTTTAAAATGAATTTGATCTTGTTTCTTTGCATTGTCTGAGCTCTGAAAACATGTATATTTTTTGTTATTTTGACCATTTGTCATTTTCTGTAAATAAATGCTCTAAACGTTAATATTTTATTTGGAATTTGGGAGAAATTTTGTCAGTAGATTATAGACTCAAACAAAAATGTTCCTTTTGCCCAAACACATACCTATAAGTAGTAAAATCAGAAAAAAATGATCATTTTGTAGTGGTCTCTTTTTTTCCCAGAGCTGTATATGGAGAAATATCAGGTACTTAAAGGAAAAGTAACGTTTTTTACAATTTGAGCCTTATTTCGGTAATAAAACAAGTTGTTTTACTCACCCATATCACTTTGGTGTCATATGGAGCATTTCCGGAGATGTTTTAGATTAGCATTAGGCTAACGCCGTTAGCCTAGCGCGACTTATAGCCATAGCTCAGGGCATTCCCCGAGCATGTAATATGCCCCGTGCGGGCTCCAAATAACACAAACTTTAGCACTTTTCAAGTCATAGAAGCTCGATGTCTTAGTCTACGATTTTGTTTGGTCAAAAGTGGCCTGTAATCCGGGATTTAGCCATAGTTTCGAGTAGATGAGGACGCCAGTGCGCATGCGCGGAGTGTGCTCTCAGCTCCCGGGACCCAAACATGGAACGCAAAGCTGTAAACTATGGATAAATCTCGGATTACAGGCCACTTTTGATTCAAACAAAATCGTAGACTAAAGACATCGAGCTTCTATGATTTGAAAAGTGCTAAAGTTTGTGTTATTTGGAGCCCGCACGGGGCATATTACATGCTCGGGGAATGCCCCGAGCTATGGCTATAAGTCGCGCTAGGCTAACGGCGTTAGCCTAATGCTCCAAATCTAAAACATCTCTGGAAATGCTCCATATGACACCAAAGTGCTGTGGGTGAGTAAAACAACTTGTTTTATTACCGAAATAAGGCTCAAATTGTAAAAAACGTTACTTTTCCTTTAAGGTCCGATATTATGTAAAATTGACTATTGAGCTTTTAGACATGTTCTAATACAGTTACCTCATCAAAACATACCTGGAGTTGTGTTTTGTTTCATTCACACATGTTTGAGTAATCCTGTATTATTAGTCAGTCTACATCTCCCAAGCTCAAACAAAAAACATTCTGTTCTACCTTGCGATGTCATGATGTGGTAGTTTTCAAGTTAACAGTCCTTTCATCTTTCTAGTTAAAGATTGGAAATTCCAAAGCTGAACTTATCCAAATGATTCTAGTGAAGTTTAAAAACACAATGGAGTGCTTCCTTTACTACCACATGACATCACAATGTTGAAAAGAGCGTTTTCAGTCTAAATTATGTAAGATTTGTGTGTTAAACGTGCGTGAATGAAACGAAACACACAACTCCGGGTATGTTTTTGATGAGGAAACAGCATTAGCGTAAACAGCGTCATATGGGCCCTTTAAAACCTCCCGTTTAATATGCATAAAAAGAAATGAGCATTTGGTCTTGTGCAAAGAATGTAGGCACACAGCAAATCAATGACCGCACATCCACACAAACAAGATCGCAAGACAAATATTTGAGATGCAAGAAAGACGGCGCATGCAGGTCTGCAGCTCCGAGCGAAAATCCTGAAAACCCAGGAATAATTAGCTTAGTGCGCTGTTTGCCTTTTGATTTATGGCAAGTCCAAAATACCACCTGTCACAGCGAGGAATGAAATGCTTTGGAGCCGCACTTTGAGATTGCATAAAAGACAGCGTAAATGTAGTCTTTTTTTAACTCCGGAGTTTGGAATCACAGAGTGTGAGTGGTATTCAAGATGTAATTATGTGTTAATCCAGTTATTGGAGTATAAAATTTGAGCATCCTAATGTGCTCCTTTCAAATCCTTTATCTCATATTGAAGTTCAAACTCAGCACTGTGTAGATTCTTTAGTAGCGTATAATGTGTAACTTACAGATTTTGTGGTTCTTTGAGACTGAATGAGGTAATTATACAGTAAGTATATGAATTATAGAAATGTATTAGAATCAGTCAGATGTCTCTTTTCATCTTGATATTTGCGTGCGTGGTTGCCAGATGCTGTTCACAACATGGCCCAGATGTAGCACCTGAATGTTATGGCTTCTGCTTCGATGGTGGAATTTGCTCAAAATGCAGATGTTTGTTCCGGTGAAAGGGCCCACGTTAAGCTGATTTCTGATTTGATTTAGATGTCGTTATGTTGTTTCCTCATCACAAACATACACTTTGTTCCACCTTGTGAGGTCATGTGGGAATACAGGAAGTGCTCCACTGTGTTTTTAAACTCTCTGCACCTTCACTAGAAACATTTGGACTATTTCAACCCTGGAATTGCCCATTTCTACTGAACAAACGGTAAAAGGTAGCTGTTAATTACTGCTGCATCGTGATGTCACAAGGTGGAACGGAGCATTTTGAGCTTTGGAGACTAATAAAAAAGGTTACTCAGACATGTGGGAATGAAAGAGAACACAACTTCAAGTATGTTTTTGAGGAGATATCAACATTCTAACGTGACTTAAAGGTCCCGTGGCATGAAATGTTCACTTTCTGAGGTTTTTGAACGTTAATGTGAGCTCCCCTACCCTGTTTAGCCCCCCCCCCCCCATGGTTAAAAGTTGCGAAATGTCTAAACTGAGCATTTGCGATCCTTTTCTGCGTTAGAAAAAATCAGAACTCAAACGGGCGATTTTGAACAAGGCACCTTATTGACATCAGATCGAAAAAAGAAATGCAAATGCAGTTCCACCCCCGTCTGTCTGTACTCAGCGTCTCTGTAAATCACGCCCAGAGAGTTTGGACTGCGGAGGAGCTACGCAATGCGAAATACATTTTTTTATTTGCCTGGAGGAACTTGCGAGTGTTTCTAGGCTCGGAAGGAAGAAAGAAAGAAAGAAAGAAAGCTATGCCTTTATTAGTCCCACAGTGGGGAAATTCCATTTCTGCATTTAACCCATCCTGTTATTAGGAGCAGTGGGCAGCACATTACTGCGCCCGGGGACCATCTCCATGATCTTCTTGCTTCGGTTTGGTCAGGACCTCAGCTGGAGGATTTACCTATGGTGCATGTTTTGGGTTGACGGGGGAAACCGGAGTGCCTGGAGGAAACCCACCCAGACACGGGGAGAACATGCAAACTCCACACAGAAAGGCCCAGGCGACCCGGGGATCGAACCCAGACCATGCATGCAAACTCCACACAGAACACACACAGAAAGGTCTGGACGACCCGGAGATCGAACCCGGAACCTTCTTGCTGTGAAACATGAGCGCTAGCCACTCAGCCACCGTGCCGAAGTCCTTTATCTGAGCCTGTGGATATCTGAAACAGCAGTGGTTTCATTTTATTTTCTGTGGAAATGTGTTTATTTTTCAATGGAAGGCTTCTCATCTCTCCCCCCGTGCAAAAACACGGAAGTGGGTCGCGGAGCGGAGAGCTTGGCCACGCCCCCACCCCCTACTATAGGCCATCTCTGTCCTCCTCATTTGCATTCAAGCAACAACGCCCATAAAGGAGTGTTCATTCAGAGTGACATTTATGACTCTTTCTCATCTTATCTCTCTTTCTCAGTGTTGATTTTGAAGAAGGATTCATTTACAGTATTAGGGAACCATTAAGGAGCCATATAAAAGCATCAAGAAGTACCATGTCATGGGATCTTTAAAGCTCACAGAGTCAATTTTGCATAATATAGAACCTTTAACCTTGTTGGGATCCAGCATACATAATATTTATATAAAAAACTGTATTGAAAAACATTGTGTTTTTCTGTCCAAACTGATCAGTCAGATTGCATGATCACATTTTGTAGTGACCCGGGAGGCAGTAGAGTGCATGGGGACCACACTGATTTCCCTCTGTATAGAAAAATAAAGAAATCTAATTTTGGATTTGCCAGGTAGTGATTAATGGTTCATATATCTTTAATCATTGGGCCTATTCACATTCACAAAGTTAAAGTCTTCTCCGTCAGCAAACAAAAATGTAATTACTTTTTCAGAATAGCATCAGAAAGTGGTGCCATTCTGTTGATATTATTATTGTTGTCAGAAAATATCTCCCGTTGACTTATACAAGTCTTGTTTTTCATCTGAAATTATGTTTATCATGAATTAATCGTATCTTCCAATTCTAGAAAGTGAACACAACATACTACACAATACAATACACTATACACTTTATAATATACAATATATTTTTAAATGATCAAAAGTCCTACAGATGGCCTCCATACTAGGAACATGTCATGGCTTTCTGAATTCACACCCGCTGAAGATTTTTTCCTTTTTGATAATCATCATGTGTTTTATGATTCTATTAATGTATTTATTATTTTCTAACTGGTTTAATTTATAGTTCTTAGCCTCTATTTATTGTTTTAGGGTTGTATTTTTAATGTTTAATGTTTAATTTTTTTTTTCTGTGCAGTTTGGAAATGTTACAGTATATAAAATGTGCTACATAAATAATGTAGATTGGACTGGATTGGATTATCTGTATTCCCATACAGTACAGTATTTTTGTCAATTGTCTTTCCAGCTTACAGACTCCTGAAAATATAAAATGCCCAAATGAATTTTTCCCACCTGCTTGTTTCTATGGATATGTCATTGCTCTGCCTGGAATATTCCACAGGATGACAGAAAAGATATACAGTGCACCTTTAACATTCACATTCCATTGGCCCGCTATTTTCTGATTGTCGCTAGCGTCTATCCAGCGATCCTCCATGTGATTGGTACTAAGTGTACCTGGCTGGTGATGGCCGCAGCATGGAGGAAAGTGCTCCATATCCACTGGGGGAGATTGGCTCCAGCTCTGAGTGGACTTGAAGGGTAAAGACTCTGCATTGATTACAATTGTTAATCAAGACTGTCTGCATCTTGATACAAAGGAAGCCCTCGAGTGGAGAAACGCTTCATCAGCCATCAAGCACTCAGAATTAGTCACTGTCCAAAAGTTTGTGAAAAAAGTACATATCTGGCATTTAAAGTGGAATAGCTCAAGTCTTTAATATCTCAGCAGTCTTAGAACATTGCATGATATTGCTGCCATTTCTTCTTTCATCAAGTGAAATAATTGTGATTACCGGGCTCTCAAATTCTGATAATTAAAGGTCCCATGGCATGAAATTTTCACTTTCTGAGGTTTTTGAACGTTAATGTGAGCTCCCCTACCCTGTTTAGGCCCCCCCATGGTTAAAAGTTGTGAAATGTCTAAACTGAGCATTTGCGATCCTTTTCTGCGTTACAAAAAATCGGAGCTCAAACGGGCGATTTTGAACAAGGCACCTTATTGACGTCAGATCGAAAAAAGAAATGCAAATGCAGTTCCACCCCCGTCTGTCTGTACTCAGCGTCTCTGTAAATCACGCCCAGAGAGTTTGGACTGCGAATGCGCTAGGCAATGCGAAATGCGTTTTTTTATTTGCCTGGAGGCACGTCCGAGTGTTTCTAGGCTCGGAAGTCCTTTATCTGAGCCTCTGGATCTTTGAACAGCAGTGGTTTAATTTTATTTTATGTGGAAATGTGTTTATTTTTCAATGGAACGCTTCAAATCTCTCCCCCCGTGCAAAAACACGGAAATGGATCAGAGAGCGCTCAGAGCAGAGAGCGGAGCGTTTGGCCACGCCCCCACCCTCTACTATTGACCAGCTCTTTTCTCCTCATTTGCATTCAAGCAACAATGCCCATTATGGAGTGTTCAGAGAGAGAAAAATTACTCTTTCTCAGCTTATCTCTGTTTCTCATGCACTGAGTGTTGATTTTGAAGAAGGATTCATTTACAGTATTAGGGAACCATTAAGGAGCCATATAAAAGCATCAAGAAGTACCATGTCATGGGATCTTTAACATACTGGCACGTGGCATGTGATTTTTATATTCATGGGACTTCCAGGAAATAATCCCTTCCTGATTTTAAGTATTTGAGGATGACTCTATATTGAAAATATGCATAATTGTTATTGACAATAAATGGCGTAGCTTGAATGAAACTCATGAATAGAATTGAAGTAATTTGTAGTACAATGCAGACTTGTAGTAGCAACAATACTAACTGTGTGAATATTATGTCTTGATCAATAACAGCCAGTAGACAAACAGTGTGTGTGTGTGTGTGTGTGTGTGTGTGTGTGTGTGTGTGTGTGTGTGTGTGTGTGTGTGTGTGTGTGTGTGTGTGTGTGTGTTGGTAACGATGCTGATTAGACAGCAACACTGGCTTTTACCATCATGTTATCGCTAGATATGTGTATATACAGTGTGAGTGTTTGAGATACATTTCCCCTGTGTGGGACAAGTATACATTAGGGGGTCTTAAACTTCTGTGAGGTATTCATTGCAACACATTACATATTTAGATAACTATGATATCTTTTTATTGTTTTGATTTACCATCTTCACCGACAAAAAGTTTCTTTCGTTTTGAAGTCTCCCCTCCCTTTGCTCTCCCGGCTAAGTCATATTGTAGTATATTGTATCTGTATTTGTATCATACAGATAATTGTATATTATATTGCTTGTGAGCTGAGTATTGGACAGAATCATACAGCTAACCATAAGGAGTGTTCAAATAATGCCAGGGAGAGATTGCTAGATTACTGAAACAGGAATGGATGACAATGTTTTTTTTTTTGTTTTGTTTTTTTACTTTTTTTGTTTTGAGGGAAAATTGTAACATGGCAGAAAACTTAAAAAAATAAAAATAAAATAAAATAATAATAATAATAAAATAATAATAATAATAATAATAATAATAATAATAATAATAATAATAATAAAATGCATAACTTTAATTGTTAGTAGTACAAGTATGCAAATGTATATGATGCAGCATCACTTCCCTACACCAAATTTCCCCTATGTGGGACAGTACTTTCCAATTACCACCTTATTCTGCTTTCTGTATACAGATTTTTAACATAATAGCTTACTATAATTCTTTTTGTAGGCCAATTAATTCCATTTCATTAGGATCCAAAGTTTCATTCTGATGCAGAGTGGCTATAATAATGTAAACCTTGAACTGGTTTATACACTGAAATGATCCCATCTCTTTTCACAGGCTAGGTTTACTCAATTAGCGCATCATTTTGCTCTGTGTAGATTGTTTTCTTTCATGTCAGAACAAGAGGGCTGACTCCAGTGCAAAGGCCCAAGGAACAACTTGTTTCAACAAACAAAAGTTGAGTGTGTGACCTTTACTTAATTAGCAGCTGACATTAAGTGGCTCCCTAGCATCCGCATGAATATTTCATCCAAACACTGTCTGCTCTGCACAACTACATAGACACCACTCCTCTTCCTCCTCCTTCCTCCTCTTCCTTCTCAGCACCAGCAGTGGGCACTACTAATGTAAATCCAGGCAGCCCATCTCCCCACCCAAGCTCTCCACTGCATTGTCAAGTGAGTGTGGACATCAGAAGTGTGGTATGCTAGTGTAAAGCCAGGAGGATAGACTCACACTTTTGCCTCGTGTATGAGGGGCCCAGGCAGTGAGTGTGGGGGCTACAAAAGAATACAGCATGATGATTCAGGAAAAAAATGGAAACAATAGGAAGAACTGACTATTGAAATCCAACCTAAAATAAAAGTACATGCATGAAAGAGAAAAAACATTGTTTCATATTGATACTTTGCAGCTGATTTCATTAACATTCCCTGGGGGTGTGATGATAAATGCAAGCACTGCCCTGTCCGAAGCTTTAATCTGAGCTATAATACCAAAATCTGAGCAGAAAGAACAGACTTAGTTGGACAGGTGAGATGATGTGTGTTGCTAAACAAGTCAGTTGTTGTATATTTGTGGATAATTGTCATGTGGGACCAAACCGACTAAGGACTACACCACGTTCCAAATGATTATGCAAATTGTGTTTATGTGTCATAAAGGTAAATTTCATGGATGAACTTGTGTCTCAGTGAAATCAATCTCACACAATTGTCTCAGTGAGTTTGCCAAGTGTGTCCAATTAAAGGAAAAATTATCATAAAAAAAAACATTATTAAACAGAGCACCATTTTCAAGCAATATGGGAAAGAAAAAGGATCTCTCAAGTGCCGAAAAGCGTGAAATAGATGAATACCTTGGACATTTATAAAAACCTTAGATATTTGTTCGTACTATTAAGAGATTTGTAGCTGATTCAGAGCACACACGGATTGGTGCAGATAAAGGCACAGTGAGGAAGGTTTCTGCCAGACAAATACATCAGATTAAAGGAAATGTAACGTTTTTTTACAATCTGAGCCTTATTTCGGTAATAAAACAAGTTGTTTTACTCACCCATAGCAATTTGGTGTCATATGGAGCACTTTCAGAGATGTTTTAGATTTGCGATCTCCATCATGTGAGTTCTCGGGGCACTTGTTTGCGGTCTCCAAATAACACAAACTTTAGCACTTTTCAAATCATAGAAGCCGGATGTCTTAGTCTACGATTTCCTGTGGTCAAAAGTGGCCTGTAATCCGAGATTTAGCCATAGTTTCGAGTAGATGAGGACGCCAGTGCGCATGTGCGGACTGTGCTCTCAGCTCCCGGGACCCAAACATGAAACGCAAAGCTGTAAACTATGGATAAATCTCGGATTACAGGCCACTTTTGATTCAAACTAAATCGTAGACTAAGACATCGGGCTTCTATGATTTGAAAAGTGCTAAAGTTTGTGTTATTTGGAGCCCGCACGGGGCATATTACATGCTCGGGGAATATATTATATGCCCCGAGCTATGGCTAGAAGTTGCGCTAGGCTAACCGCAAATCTTAAAACATCTCTGGAAGTGCTCCATATGACACCAAAGTGCTATGGGTGAGTAAAACAACTTGTTTTATTACCGAAATAAGGCTCAAATTGTAAAAAAAACATTACTTTTCCTTTAAAGGGATATGCCACCCCCAGGTCAAATTTGGGCATCTCCCCACAGTCCAGAGACTAAAATAAGTGGTGGAAAGCGTTTTTCTGCTCACCCAGCCATTGTCCGAGTCTGTCAGCACTGACCGCCGCGGTATCTGCAGCTACTCCGCGTTAGACTGGAGTCTAACGTTGCCAGAGAAAGATTTCGGCCAAAAGGAATTAATTTGCTCAATGCGTTTCCCAATTACTTTCTGTGTAGTGCGCATTCATATCGAGTGCAAATAAATGTGCAAATCAACACGGAGAGCTTGCCTTGGTCATTTTGGGTGGGAACTATTTTTCAGTGTGGAAAAACATAGCCGAAGCACGCAGCACGCTGACAGGGGAATCCCTGTTACGCACCAGGAAGGGAGTTCTCCTGTTGCCAGCGTGGTGCGTGCTTCGGCTATGTTTTTCCGCACTGAAAAATAGTTCCCACCCAAAATGACCAAGGCAAGCTCTCCGTGTTGATTTGTACATTTATTTGCACTCGATATGAATGCGCACTACACAGAAAGTAATTGGGAAAAGCATCGAGCAAATTAATTCCTTTTGGCCGAAATCTTTCTCTGGCGACGTTAGACTCCAGTCTAAGGCGGAGTAGCTGCAGATACCGCGGCGGTCAGTGGTGACAGACTCGGACAATGGCTGGGTGAGCAGGAAAACGCTTTCCACCACTTATTTTAGTCTCTGGACTGTGGGGAGATGCCCAAATTTGACCTGGGGGTGGCATATCCCTTTAAGAGAGCAGCTGCTAAAATGCCATTACAAAGCAGGAAACAGGTATTTGAAGCTGCTGGTGCCTCTGGAGTCCCGTGAGCATCAAGGTATAGGATTCTCCAGAGACTTGCAGTTTTGCATAAACCTTCTATTCGGCCACCCTTAAACAAAGCTCTCAAACAGAAACGGTTCCAATGGGCCTAGAAATACATGAAGACTAATTTTCAAACACTCTTGTTCACTGATGAGTGCCGTGCAACCCTGGGTGTTTCAGATGGATGGAGTCGTGGATGGTTGGTGGACGGCCACCATGTCCCAACAAGGCTGTGACGTCAGCAAGGAGGTGGTGGAGTCCTGCTTTGGGCCGAAATCATGGGGAGAGAGCCCCTTGGGGGTCCCTGAAGGTGTGTAAATGACCTTTGTAAAGTATGTGGTGTTTCTGACTGACCACTTTCTTCCATGGCACAAAAAGAAGAACCGTTATTTCCGTAGCAACATCATCTTCATGCATGACAATGCTCCATCTCATGCTGCAAGGAAAACCTCTGCATCATTGGCTGCTATGGGCTTAAAAGAAGAGAAACTCGTAGTGTGACCCAATCCTCCCCTGACTGCAACCCTATTGAGAACTTTTGGAGCTCCTCAAGCGAAAGATCTATGAGGGCGGGAGGCAGTTCACATCCAAACAGCAGGGTTATTCTACAAAGAAATTCAAGCAGAAACTCTCCACAAATTCACAAGTTCAATAGATGCAAGAATTCTGAAGCTCCTATCAAATAAGGGCTCCTATGTTAAAATATAACTTGAGCTGTTAAGATGTTTTGATTGAAATAGCTTTTGATTTCAGTCATTTGCTAATGTTTCTAAATGAAAAATAAACAACCATTTTAAGTTCCTTACAACAGTAACATGGTTTGGAACTCTGTTGTGCATAATAATTTGGAACAGTGTATTTTAAGTTTTTATTTTTGGAAAAAAATACTCTCATCATTGGGAGGTTGGTTCAGTAACATTCAAATTGTACTCTAAAGGCTAATTACTTGAAAATTATGAAGACTGTCATTTATATTGACAATTTGGCAAAATCAGAGAAAAATATCATTTGCATAAGAATTTAGAACGCAGTGTAAACAAGAAATTATTGTGGCAAAAGGAGAAATAAATTTGTCAACTGAACAAAAGTTTATTTGGTCGACTACCTGGACGACTGAGGGATTCTACACACAAGAAATTATTGTCTTAAGAATTTGTCTGATTCTTAGTAACATTTTGAAACTCTTTGTAACTCTTTGAAACATAATTTTATACAGCAACACAAAATACACCTCCAAATAATGCAATGTTAACTGCACTGTAAAAAATAAATAGTTAGTTCAACTCAAATTTTCAAGGCAACCGACTGCACAGTTTTTGAGTTGTGAGTATCAACTTAAATTTTTAAGTTTTTAAGTATTGCTGTTAAGTTAAGTTGGGTCAACTAAGCTTTTAGAGTAATGCCAACTAAGCTTTTCCAGTTGGGTAAACTAAGCTTTTAAAGTACTATCAACTATGCTTTTAAAGTTGTGCATTCATTCATCTTCTTCCACTTGCACAATGAACCAGCCCCCATGAATCCTCCCGTGGGTGGTGGGTCCACAGGAGGACGGCTCACGTTACAACCAAGTTTCTATTTTACCAACTTAAAACTGCAAATAATGTGCGAAGAGGAAATAAAATAACGTCTCATTTCGTTTTCGTCAACATCAATGTTGACAAAAGGACTCGTTAGTCTCTTTATGACAAAGTTTTCTGCAAAAACAGCCCACGCTTCTGAGGGGAAAAATGGTGGACGTTTCTTTTCCAAAGACAAACCCAAGGAAAACCCCTGATAAACTCCTTCGGTTACCCCGTTGCAGCAGATCCCAAAGGATTATTCCAAATGAGCATGCGCAGATTAGTTAGCCTGGCCCAAACTACCATCCACTTGAATTTGTATATCATGTCAACTCAAAATATGAATTAAGATCAACTTTTTAAAGGTCCCATGGCATGAAATTTTCACTTTCTGAGGTTTTTGAACGTTAATGTGAGCTCCCCTACCCTGTTTAGGCCCCCCCCAATGGCTAAAAGTTGCGAAATGTCTAAACTGAGCATTTGCGATCCTTTTCTGCGTTAGAAAAAAACACAGCTCAAACGGGCGATTCTGAACAAGGCAACTATGTTACGTCACATCGAAAAAAGAAATGCAAATGCAGTTCCACCACAGTCTGGATGTCCACCCCCTGTCTCTGGAAATCACGCCCAGAGAGTTTGGACTGCGAAGGAGCTACGCAATGCGAAATGCATTTTTTATTTGCCTGGAGGCACATGCGGGTGTTTCTAGGCTCGGAAGTCCTTTACCCGACCCTCTGGACCTCTGAAACAGCAGTGGTTTAATTTTATTTTCTGTGAAAATGTGTTTTTTTTTTTCATTGAAATTCCTCTCCTTTCTTCCTCCGCGCTTAAAACGCGGAAGTGGGAGACAGCGCTCAGTAACAAGGAACCAGCAGCGCATTTGGCCTCCCCAGCCGCTCCTCTAACCTATCTGTGTCCTTCTCATTTGCATTCAAGCAACAAGGCCCAGAATGAGTCGTTCAGAGAGATATTCTGACTCTGACGGTGTACATGTGTCTTTCTCATGCACTGAGTGTTGATTTTGAAGAAGGATTCATTTACAGTATTAGGGAACCATTAAGGAGCCATATAAAAGCATCAAGAAGTACCATGTCATGGGACCTTTAACAGAAATTTACAAAAGTGAGTTGAAATTACTCATTTGAGACAGTGGACGATGCAACTGGCAGTTTTATTGTCTGTGAACGTTAAATCCTAGTAATCTGAACAAATTCATGTTGCAATTTTTACAGTGTGCAATTCATGCAACTGAAGATGTCAAAACTATCAAAATCGATGCTAAAACTAGTATCGAAACTAGGTACTCATTTGAAGTATCAATACTATAAAAATCACAATCACAGGACAGAAATGAACCTTTCCAGAATAGCTTTAGAACAATCTTGAACGAGTGTAAGAGCACATAGACTAGTACGCCTTTGGACCACTATGGAACCTACCAGGACGACTGAGGGATTATTACCACATGGTAATATGAAGAATGACTTTGATTTAATGTTGAAAAGTGGCTTATCGGCCATCAGTTTCTCTTTCTATTTTCATGGAGACAAATCAGACCAAGTTACGTGTCAGATCTATGGAGAGCCAGCCCCGCTCAATGCCTGTTTTTCTAGGTATATGAACTATAAAACCACTTGTAATTGAATAAATGTAAGGTGGAGCTGTTTAATATCATGCTGAGGAATATTCCAGGCAGCACAATGACATATCCTTAAAAACAAGCCCCTAGCACACCCACAAACAAAAAGCTACACAGTACACCTTTTAACAATTCCACCAGAGAGAATCACGCAATTCTGCAATCTAAAAACAACCAATAATGTAGGTACGGGTTTTAAAATAGCATGTAATTGCACTGCACATGATCATAATTCTGCATACCAAAGCTCCACTCTTAATTCCCCCTCAAATCTCACATTTTCGTGTTAAAAGGCAGCCTGTTGTGTGGTCAGCAAGTATTATTCAGCTGACATTTTGCAACAAAGGTGTTCCAGCAATTACAGCACCACCGAGAAATGGCCTCCTACTTTGTGAGAGCCTTGTCGTTATCCAATGTTCTTAAAAATCACATCTCCATTGCCTCAAATAAAATGCAGTACTTAGTTTTGACTGCTGGTGGGTGAATAAGCCTTAAACCCAGTCTCGTCTGGCCCATTTCTTATTAGCGACGGGTCAGTCCAGGTGCTTTGGTCCTATATTAAAAAACCTGCTGATATTTGCAGTTGAAGACAAATCTTTCTCCGGCTTCCTCTGACTGTCTGTGCTGCTAAATTGAGCAAAGCAACCATTATCCTTTGTTCAAGTTTCATTTTGTTTTTGTGTGTAAGCTATAGAGATTTTTAAGAGTTGACTTGTACAGTACTGAAAACATCCAGAATTTCATTTATTCATTTGCTTCATTTAGATTTTTAAAGGTGCACTGTGTAACTTTTCCAAAACCAAGTTACAGGCTAGATCTATGATAAAAGAAGAAATTCAATTTGTCAACTGGACAAAGTTTGTTTGGTCGAAAACGTTTCGCCGCTCATCCGAGAGGCTTCGTCAGTTCTGGTTAGACCAGTGGCGTTCCTAGAGTGATTTGCGCCCTGGGCGAAAGCCACTCTTGCCGCCCCCACCCCGAGACTGACTTGCGGTCAACAACTACTTTCAAGTTAGTTTTAATGAACAATAAACAATAATTACAAAAAAAGTTTTTGAACATAAAAAAGACCAAAGGCGCAATTATTTCACATTATAGCCATGTAGGCCTACAGCCATTTAAGAGAGCAAAAGTGCAACATTAGTGTAACATAATTAACAAAAAGACTTAAACCTCCATTGAAGTCGCACCATATAAATAACAAAAAATTAAACGATCTGTACATTACAGAACAACATGAAAAAAATATGTAAAATTACTACACATTAAATTGGCAAAAACGGTGCAAACAGTGCAATCCTGTATCATAAATAAATGAACGACCAAGGTACATTCTATACACATTACTGTACACATAAAAACAAATAATGAACACTATTGTGTATCATAAGTAACAGGAAGTAATAAGTGAGGAAGTGGCAAAAAAAAAAGGCAAACCACTATAATTTGTCATAAATAACAAGGGCAAAATAAATAATAGGAAAACAGTCTAAAAGTTGGATTTCCTGGCCTTCCTGGATGCAAATTCGTCCACAATGTCTTCATATGAGCTTGGGGGAAGGACAAACATGCATCAACAATCACATCGGGGGAGTTTAACTAATACAACATCATCATCATTAAGTCAAACTTGAAGACTAGTCGATAGCATACCTTTTTATTTTGCTCACTTCTCCTCTTCTTTCCATTTCTTTCGAAATTGAGCACCTGATGGCTTTAATCTTTTTCGGTCCATCACTGCGACTGTTTTGTCATATATATCCCCCCCGGGCAATGAGCTAACCAGTGTGGGTCCTTGGGCAAGACCCTTCACGGTACTGCCCCCCGGGCGCCGAAAAAGAGGGCTGCTCACTGCTCCTGAAAAGGATGGGTCAAATGCAGAAGTCAAATTTCTCCCGTGTGTCACTGTGTGTCATTGTGTGTGAGACCAATAAAGGCTTAAGCCTAAGTTTAAGAAGAGAAGTTTACTGTACACCGTGCGCTACTCTGTCTTCATGTAACCACGAGCCAGCACTGCACCAGCCCCCCACCCCGGCCCCTGCACAAGGATCCGCGCGGATCTTTGCTCAGCGCCTCCGCGCACCCCCCCCTCCGCGCGCCCGCACGCCGCACCGTTTTTTTTTGTTTGTTTGTTTTTTCCTTCGCGCCACCGTGGCGCCCCCCCCGCGATGCCGCCCTGGGCAATTGCCCAGGTGGCCCCCGTCAAAGAACGCCCCTGGGTTAGAGTGCTGGTTAGAGTGCTTATATCTCGCTGCAGGGAGGAGCTAGCTAGCTAACTACTTTCCGAAACGATCTCGCCTGTTGGTTTCTGTCTTTTGTTTCTCTGGCGTCTAGATTAGCATACCTATTCATCCCTACACGACTGTTTTTCACACCTCTGGCTCTGACCTGGCTAGCCCTATTGTTTCTTTTGTTTGCTTGATCTAGGCTTAAGAATGGAATTATAGATGGGAGACAAATAATGTCTGACTCCACCATTTCTGTTTAGAGAAGGATTCTCTTTTTTGACAAAAATAGCCTCTTTAACTCCCCTCTCAAACCAATTCTTTTCCCTGGCCAAGATCTGAACCTCACTGTCCTCAAAAGAATGGCCCGTGGCTTCTAGGTGGAGATGTACGGCAGATGACGGTCCACTCTGTCACGCCCGTCTGTGTTGGTACATCCTCTTGTGAAGTGGCTGTTTGGTTTCTCCAATGTAGCGCTCACTGCAGTCTTCACTACACTGAATGGAGTAGACCACATTGCTTTGTTTGTGGCTCGGTGTTTTCTCCTTTGGGTGGACGAGTTTTTGTCTTAAAGTGTTTGTGGGTTTGAAATAAACTGGGATTTCATATTGTCTGAAAATCCTCTGTAGTTTTTCCGACACGCCGGACAGCTAAGGAATCGCTACCCCTTTCCTCCTGGGTTCGGATTCTCTGTTATCTTGTTTCTTGCCCTTGTCTCTCTTGGTTTTGTTAACAGCCCATTTAGGATAGCCACAAACAGAGAGGGCTTCCAGATCTATAGAGAGGTGATCCCACTCACAGTAGAAATGCATGTACTTCAAGTTATTTTTGAGCACGAATGTAAGATGGATAGATTTAATGGAGTCAGTAAACTTTCTCTTAGTCTTAGGAATTTTCCAAACAAAGCAAAAAAGCTATCGCAGAGTCAATCAGATGGCAGACCCTCCCCATGTAAAGTTACATAGTGCACCTTTAACTTTTGCTTTATCTGGAAACTTCCCAGTATGCAAGTTACATTACAAATCTATGGAGAGGTGATCCCACAATAAGAATGCCTGATTTCATCTGTAACTGCACAAAATCTAGAAGTTTTTTTGCTGCTGAGATTACAGAGATTTAAAGGTGAACTAACTCGGTAGAGGGTCCAACGCTTGCTTGTTTCTATGGAAATATCATGGCTCTGTTTGGAATGTTCCACAGTATAACATTAAACAGATCTATCTTAAATATATGCAATTACAGATGGTTTTATTGCTCAAAAATACCTAAAGAAACGCAGGCATTATGACTGTGAGCGGGGTTGCCTCTCCTCGGATTTGATGATAGACAGGTGTAATGCCATACTGTGAAACATTCCAGACAAAGCAATACAATCTCAATGGAGAAAAGCAGGTGAGCAGAAAAGTTACACAATGCACCTTTAAATATATAATATATTTATATTGCATCTATATGGGAGCTTTTGCATCCTTGCATCAAACATGGCAGATTTCGACAAAAACATAATGTATATGTATATCTCTCCTTTTTTTTTTCATTTTATCTGGAGTTCTATATGAATTGTGTGCTTGCCACAGGAGTGTATCTGTACCATGTATCTGTAAGTAGATTCAGTGTTTATTCCTTGCTAGCATGTGGTCTCGGTTATGAGCTTGCATCTAGGCCAGGATAGGTGTTATTAACTAGCATTGGCACGTTGTTATTGTTATAGTGAGCCACAGTGCAGCCGTTACACTGCTGATTTACATATTCTGTTTAGCCACTTATGATTACTCTCGATTCACCTCCGCCCACCGTCTTGCGCTACAAACCCAGCAGGCTGCACCACAGAAGGGGGAAGTCACGCGTGCCAGGGTTAACTCAGCCACCCAGGAAATGAATCCACATTGTTTGCAAAGTCATTAGATTCTGTTAATTCCTAATGATTCTTAAGGTGCTCTCAACGGTCCAGCGGCAGGTACCATATGCTTTTTCTGGCTTGCGGCACCCCCCTCTGGACCTCTCTCCACACGTGCTCATAAACAAACCCAAAAGTGGTCAAGGTCTGCATGGAGATGGAATATGGCGCGAGAAAACTGCAGGGGCTGATCGCATCTGTTAACACCCCATGGGATCAGGTTTAGAATATACCAGTGATTCTCCACCGACTCACACTCGGCACCAAGTATTTTGCTTTTCAAATGGGTAACTGATGGTTTGTCTTGAAGGGAAATGGTCATGTTCCAAATACATAGCACCCAAAAGCCACTGAATTTGGATTAGGTAATACAGGAAGTGCTCCACTGTGTTTTTAAACTCCATACACCTTCACTAGAATCATCTGGATGATATCAGCCCTGGAATGAACTAAAAAAAAGTAAAAGGTACCTGTTAGCTTGAATAGCATTTTGAGCTGTGGAGATGTAGACAAGCTAATAAACCAGGATTACTCATATCTGATTACTCATATTACTCATATCTATCTAACATATCTGAATAAAACATAGCAGGTAACAGTGAGGTAACAGCATTATAATATGGCTTAAAGCTCAAAAGAATCCATTTCGTGTAATATATGGGCCTTTTAATAATAATAATAATAATAATAATAATAATAATATATTTTATGATAAAAAAACAACTATGTTAATCTAAATTACCAAAGACTAAACCAGTGCAGAAATAGTGAGAACCAGCAAGTCTCCAATCCAGCTTTGAGGGAAGGCTCAGGTGGCCCTTTGCACTGCCCGGACATCATTAAGAGATGGATGGGTCATAGGTGATTGAGTCTTTCCTTCGGGTGCCACGAGAGGACAAAAATGGAGGGAATGTTGGGCGTAGCCTGATGAAGAGATGTGTGCCGTGGTAAAAGGTCAGATTGGTGGGAGTCCTGCTGACCGCACAGAGCACCCAGTGTGGAGAGGCCTAAAGGGGAGGCCAAAGGAATGTACAGTGGGCTCAGCAGGTGGTGTAGAAGTATTGGGCAAACTGGAGATCTGAGCTACGCTCCACACATGTGCCTCTCCTCATGGCTCTGTTTCTCTTCTGTTCATACTGTGTTCAACACAGTGGTACAACTCTCCATTAAGATAAATCATGCATATTAATTATCTCAATGGATTTCACTACAACATCTTATGTAATTGCCTGGGATCCAGAATCCACATGTCTCCGATACTTTATAAAGATGTGAGTCTGCTCACTGTTAAAGGTGCATTGTGTAACTTTTCTGGTGGAGGGTCCGTCAGATGCTTGTCTTCATGGAGATGTTATTGATTTGTCTGTTTTGCAATATGGCATTAAACCTTTCTATCTTCATGGAGACCAAAGAAGACCAAGATACAGGTCAGATCTGTGGAGAGACAACCCCGCTCACAGTCAGAATGCCTGCTTCTCTAGATATATATATTTTTTTAAAAGCATCTGTAAATTAATAAATGTAAGATAGATCTGTTTGATGTCCCTGTGGAAGCAGTATGATAGAAACAAGCAGGTGATGATCCCCAACCAAAAAGTTGCACCTTAAATCTCTGGTCACATTTTCTATAGCACTTTTCCACCTTCAAGGCACTCGAAGTGTTTTACATCAAGGAGCCACTGGCCAATTCACACACACATTCATACACCAATGTAAGCAGACACTGGTTTTGAAATGGGTTACGTGTCTTGCCCAAAGTCCCGACAACAGATTTCATCTGTAGGAGCTGGAATCGCACCGCCAACCTGTGGGTCAGTGGACAAACGCTCTACCAACTGAGCTACTGCTGCCCAGAACGATGAGCGTGATTGACTGGTGGATTAACCACTCAGGGACACACATGGTCAGTCCATATAAAAATAAAAAAATACTACTTTGAGGAAAAAAATTATCACGTGGAACTGAAAAATTTTGGGGGAAGTGCAAAGGTGTCAATGAGCCAAAGAAAAATCTGATTGCGTGGCTCAAGACATTTTTGGCAACTTTAGGGCAAACAAGGTTAATTTGCTGCTTTCTAGTAAAAATGCCTGGGTCTAAAAAGTGTGTGCTGCCTCTGCAATTTCTAGTAGTTGGTGACATCACAAAAGACTGCCCTGATTACAGCTATGGGTTTTTGACTACAAACATCTGGCTTCAGGGACGGAATTGGAAGTGTGGCTACCTGTTCGACCAATTACAGTGTTCCTCATATGTCCAGACCCCGCTCCTCCTCCCCTCTCGCTCTTTTCTTTAGTCCTACAAGCAGTGCCCAGTTTAGCAGCTCTATTTGAACTTTAAGTACATGAGCAATTCTTGATACACACGATGTTTTATTATTTTGTCATTGTTCTATCGTTTAGATTTTTTAATTGGTGTTAAAAATTAAAAAATCGAAATGATTTTTTAATCATTTAGATTATCACCCACAGCAATCTCCTCACTGAGCTTCACAAATTCATCAAGCAGACAATGAAACAATAACTGACCAATAAAGGAAATGCGGATTAATCAAAACAAACCAGCATTATAATAATTATATATTAGTGACCTTGTGCTTTCCCAGACATTTCACCATCCACCATCAGTCAGTAAAAATGAGAAAATATGTTAAAAATACAAACTGTTTCTCAAGTCTGTCAATAAATAAATATGGAGCTGAAATAACACCCTTGTGGTCTTTTTTCCCCACATCCCCAATAACAGAAAAAAGTAAAAACAAGCATTTATTGATCGTGACACAGCCTTAGCTTTGCCCGTTCTCAGCAGATCAGCAGTAAAATAGTACAATACAGCAGCCAGTATCACAGACATAGACCTAAACAAACTTGAGGTGGATTTTTTTAAACAATAGAAATGTAAAATATTGGTATTACATTATTTCCATATTCTACAATATGGTATGCTGATGTACTACAGGGCTCTCAAGTTTTGAGCGGGGTCGTGCGTGAGACTGTAATTTCCGAGGAGCCGTGTGAGCGCGTGAACACGTCGAATTGCGATTGCCGAAAACGCGCGGTGCCTGCATAAACTGAGCCACACAGACCGATTTTCTGGGCACAAAAAAAAAAAAAGCGTGAGAAATGCCATGTGTGGCGTGTGTCGTCGCATTGCGTGTGTCACACTCTCAATGCGTGAGACTTGAGAGCCCTGTGTACTAGCAGAATGGGATACAAAAAACATGACATAGCCCCATTGGTTTGTGCTGCTAATTAGCACAACAATATTTGAAAGTGGAGTGTGTAATTTTTCTGGTATATACAAGCAGTCTGACGCTTGTTTTGACTGAAATGTTCCACAGTATGTCCTTAAATATATCTGTCTAGCATTTATTTAATTATGGATGTTATTGCTGGAATTACCTTAAAAAACATGCATTTCTACTGTGAGTCAGCTGCTGCTCTTCATGGAGAAAGATAAGTTTAATTTAGTACAAGGCAAAGCAATTACATCTCCATGGAAACAATCAGGTGGCATACCCTCAGAAAAGCGGCACAGTGTACCTTTAAATATTTTGGAAAATAACAATATGAATGGTTGTACTAAAATTATGCTGAGGCATTTACAAAACAGATTTATGATGGTAACACAACAAATGTAATGACAATTTTGCACCATGAATTAGGGTTCTCAGAAGTATTGAAAAACAGATACTAATTGATATTAAAACTTGTATCAAAACTAGACTCATTTGAGTAAGTATCGATACTAAAGAAAAGTCAAAATGCAGTAGTATATGCCCTTGGACCACTATGAAACCTACCTGGACAACTGAGGGGTTACATAGATAAAAGGCCACGTGGCAATATAAATAAAAGTGCAATTACTTAATATAAAATTACATTATAAGAACGTTTTTTTTTTGTTATTGTGGGCTAGAAATCTGTATTGAGTATCAGGTCTATTCCTTAGTATCAAAAACGAGATAGAGAATTTATATTGTGACATTTGGAAATGTTAATTCCCTGTCAGAAATGCAAGATACCAAAAAATAACAACCACTAATTACAACAATCCGCAGTCAAAAGTAGATCTTGCAATAATGTCAGAAACCAAAGTTTTTGTTTATCTCTCCGAAACATCCTTAAGCTACGCACACCCACTTTCCAACTTTTCCATTTAGCCAAATCCTCCCAACAAACTAACGCAGATCCCAAACTGAATCTATTGCTTTTCTCAAATCAACAAGACCTCTATAAAAAAAACCCCTCATCTTTTGTGCCAAGAGTTGCTATTTAGGAATTTATGTGCAATGTACACATCACAGTCTCCCAAAACTTCTAGGCACAGTAGCTGGGAGCAAAAACAAACAAAATGAGTTGCTGGAGGTTGGAGTTGTGAGTGAGTGGATGAAAAGCAAGAGCTCCTGCATGGTAGCTTTTGTGTGCTCTGACTGACAGGCTGACACAGGCTAGAGAGGCACACTTCAGAGTGGGGAGAAATGAGATGACAGAAGAGGGAAAACATCCATAAAGTTGTTCTCAAACTCTTTATTGAGGTTATATTAGTGCAATCTATCAGTGATGTACTGGAAAATCCATAACCTACTGTGGAATTTCACCCCTGTGTGCTGTTCTCCTTTATGAAGTGCAATCTCATAGCAGGACCGCCGCCTCCACGGGGCTCATTTTTCAAGCAGTGTGACGTGGAATGGCCATGTCAGAAACAGAGAGGCGTTGACTGCAGGGGGACCATTTTTGGGACTATTTATCCATCAGAATGTCAATGTGACGCAGCGGAATCAGTGGAGCGCGCTTAAATAAGAGCTGGTACCATCATAGATTCTATTCGGGATTGATTAAGTGCATCAGCTCAGAGGCAAAGCCAGATTCCCCAGTGCTTTATGTGAGAAACACAAACAACCAGAGCATCAAGCTGACTCACAATTAGGTATCCAATGAATGCTATGAGGCCTTGTGCGTATGAATCAGGGCAGCTCTGATAGTTACTTAGCTACATGTTGACTTAAAGGTGCAAATTTTCCGGTGGAGGGTCCGTCAAATGCTTTTCTCCATGAAGATGTTATTCAGACCCCCCAGGATTTCGCGGGCATTTTTTGTGATTGTTGCGGGCTAAAATGCCTGAATTTGCGTGAGCTTTTCCAAAAAGTTGCAATGAAAGTTGCGGCGCTTTTAAGGTTTTTGTTGTGATTTTGTTTCCCTTTCTGAGGTTTTTGAACGTTAATGTGAGCTCCCCTACCCCTACCGGCTGGTTAGCTCAACTGGTAAGTCATGGACTTTCCCCCTGGGGGTTGTGGGTTCAAATCCCCCCTGGGCAATGAGCTAACCAGTGTGGGTCCTTGGGCAAGACCCTTCACGGTACTGCCCCCTGGGCGCCGAAAAAGATGGCTGCTCACTGCTCCTGAAAAGGATGGGTCAAATGCAGAAGTCAAATTTCTCCCGTGTGTCACTGTGTGTCATTGTGTGTGAGACCTAAACCTAAGCCTAAGATTAATCTTAATCTTAGGCCCCCCCCAATGGCTAAAAGTTGTGAAATGTCTAAACTGAGCATTTGCGGTCCTTTTCTGCATTTGAAAAAAACACAGCTCAAACGGGCGATTCTGAACAAGGCGACTTCGTTACGTAACATCGACAAAAGAAATGCAAATGCAGTTCCACCACCGTCTGGATGTCCACCCCCTGTCTCTGGAAATCACGCCCAGAGAGTTTGGACCGCGAAGGAGCTACGCAATGCGAAATGCATTTTTTTTATTTGCCTGGAGGCACGTGCGAGTGTTTCTAGGCTCGGAAGTCCTTTACCCAACCCTGTGGACCTCTGAAACAACAGTGGTTTAATTTTATTTTCTGTGAAAATGTGTTTTTTTCATTGAAATGCCTCTCCTTTCTGCCTTCGCGGTTAAAACGCGGAAGTGGGGAGACAGCGCTCCAGCGGCGCAGAGGAGCGGGTGGGGCCCGCCCTGCGCCCAATCTGTGTCCTTCTCATTTGCATTCAAGCAACAAGGCCCAGAATGAGTCGTTCAGACAGAGAGATTATGACTCTGACTGTGTACATGTGTCTTTCTCATGCACTGAATGTTGATTTTGAAGAAGGATTCATTTACAGTATTAGGGAACCATTAAGGCACCATATAAAAGCATCAAGAAGTACCATGTCATGGGACCTTTAATTTCTGGTCAGATAGCTGGTGGACATTGCCTTAATTGTAATTTAATTGCAATTATTTTATGTGACAAATGTGGAAAATCAGGTTCAATATGGTTTCTTTGAATGGAACTATCAAAGAATCAAATAAATCTCATTTAAATTTTTATTAGATAGCTTACAACCCAGAGCTCAGTGCCTCTTGGGGCCGATCACAGCATCTTCTTTGCAAAACACTGTGTTAGAAGAGGATAAAAAATACAATGGAAAAATACAATGGATAAAATGGGATCTGATTATCTAAAACATTTCTGAATATATGCTGTAAAAGTGCCTGTATCTACTCTCAGCATACTGGTGTCTCAAAGTGAAGTCCTCTGTCACTCCTGTCTGTTTTGGAGTTAAGGGTGGGCACAGTTCACTTTAGTTCCTGCATACACCTGGCCACTGATTTACTTAGTGTTTGATTTGATTGCAAAGTTCAACACTGAATACGCCTTATTTTATCGACATCAGTCTGAATATAATGTACAGTATGTAAACTGTAATGAGTTATACACTGACCAAAAACAAACAAATGAATAAAATGAAAAATGAATGAAATGTCTGGTGAATGGAGGTGGGATTGGCTAATGCTCGAATAAAATTCTGACACTGAAAGACACAGCACAACATTTTCTGCGATTTATTCTAATCCGGCTCCTGACTGTGCCACTGTGTGCCCTTGACAGAGCCGAGCTGGAGGTTGTTCACCTGTTCTAAAGCATTACAGCATCACCTGGGATGCAAAACAGCTCTTTCTAATCAGGCTTTAGAGAAGTGTACTCCTCACCCTCTCCTCTTTCTTCTCTCCGTCGTAGTGTCTGCTTTCAAAAGTCCCACTGTGTGCCTTCTAAAGCGTGGCGTGTCTTAACGGGGAATGCGCTCGCTTTGAAGCCCTCGAACAAGACAAAAAGAGCTTTCTGAAGAAATAATGGCTGTTTATACGCTGCGCCATGCCAGAATCTGTCTGCCACTTGCCTTAAAGTTGATTTGGCGGAGTGTCACACAGGAGTGGGACTCAAGGAGGTGAAGCATGGATTGTCAAAAATCAATTCGCCGGGCTGATCTCCGGGGAGTGCTCCAGTCATCGGCAACAAAAGGAGAGATGAATAAGGCAAATCTCCCAGCGAGCACATCATAATCCGCACTATAATGCTGTTGCCGTATAGGATAATTCAATCGGAGCCCGGAGAAGCAACTGTTGATCAGAGCTGAATTCAATATTCATATGTGCGTCCTTTGTGTAGAGGCTGTGCACCACCTGATATGGCTGTTGCAATCCAATGTCCAATGTACAACAAGCACCAGTGCAGATACTGTTCAGCTTTCAGTGCTTTACATTGTCTCTGAACTGCATTGTTGGCTGCAGCAGTGGGGTAAAAAGAACATCTAAGAACATAGTCCATTTTCTTCTGATGTCACGTGAGCATTCAAAAGACCTATACCTGGAAAAATACTGAAAAACTAAAATAAATAGATACAAATTTGATTTTAGTAATTATTCATTTGACTCTTATATTGCTTTAGGAATGGTAAATCGCACGGTTTTCCACCTTCCAGCCACCCAAAGCGTTTTACGTCAAGGAACTACTCACCCATTCACAGACCATTGTACACAGACACTGGGAGGGAAGTTTCTTGCTCAAGGACACAACAACAGTATTCATCTATGGGATCTGGAATCGCAATCTCCGGGTTAGTGGTTACAGGAGGAGTTAATCTGCCTGTCAGTCACACCACAGAAACCTGAGAGACACGATATGGCTCTAGATCCATTCATCTTTGTGAAGCTCTGTTAAAGCGTGTGATTCAGGCTGGGCAGGTAAAGTGCTACCAACTTTGAACAGCAAACAAGAAACACAGACGATTGAAATTCCTCCCAGTTTTACCATTACAAATTTGCAGCACACTTGAAATACCTCCACCTCCACCTATCCATGAGACGAGCAGCAAATGGATCACGCAGTCTGTTTCATCTTCCCTCCTGTACATTTCCTCATGCGGTTCTCATTACTGTACTGGCTGAGCGTATAGAAGCCGTGCCCGTGGCTGGAACTACACCACGTTTGCCTCATTTTGCATCCCGAGGCATTACTATGTCAACAAGCGCCATGGCTAAACACTTCAGACAAAGCAGGTTTAATGAGCAACAAAGTAACACTGTACCTAAGGGCGAGGCGGTTCTCTATTCCCTTTGTCTCAGCAGGCTCACTGTTGTTGCTGTTACCTGAATCCTTGTGCTTTTTTTCCCCTGTGAATACTAGTATATGGCGACGTAAGATTTAGTGTGTGATCAGAAGAGTCTTTTGAAATCTGTTGTCAATGTTAAAGTGCTACTACTGATCTTACTAAAATTTAATATTGTATTTCCTGATGATAAATTGTGGCATCACACTAGAAAATTCCTTTGACCTCAAGTGTATAGAGCTTGTTAAAAGCCAAAACAAAAAGTTAATTCAAAAAGTGCATTATGTAACTTTTTGTTGGCTTGTTTCTATGGATATGTCATTGCTCTGCCTGGAATGTTCCACAGTATGACATTAAACAGCTTTACCTTACATTCATACAATTACAGGTGGCTCAAAAGTACCTAGAAAAACAGGCATTCTGACTCTCCACAGATCTAACCTACATCTTGATCTGGTTCCGTCTCCATGAAGATAAAAAGGTTTAACATCATAGTGTGAAACATTCCACCAGAAAAGTTACACAATACACCCCTAAAGTGTCTATGATAAGAGCTTTTTTTCCCAAGTTTGCCCTCTTTTTGGCTTAAAATTCTACTTACTGATTAGAAACTATGACATTGCACTATAAATTCCTTAACTAATCCTAACCCTAGGAAATGACCTAGAATGCATGTTTCCTGTAATTGAATAAATGTGAGGTAGAGCTGTTTAATGTGATACTGTGGAACATTCCAGCAGCCCCTCCAGGAATTCGCGATGTTGCGATTCAACGCAAATTCAGCCAATCCCCGTGAATTCAAGGCGGTGTTGCAATTTGACCAATCACCGCAACTTTCCGCAATTTTTACCAATTTTGACCACAATCATCGGCGACGTATTGAACTCACGTCGACCAACTTCCTTCTGCCTTACTTCCGTGTGACGAAACAAAACTGCGGCCGTGTCCCCGGTTCGGAGCGTGGTTTGAAGGGGGCTCAGACTGCAGTCAAGGCGGTGCATACTTGCTCAGCCCTGAGTGCACTCCGCGGACCGCATGGCCGTCTGCGAAATGCGACAGGTCTCGCAACTACGAGAAGCAGCCGCCAACTCCATTTTCTCCCGTAGAAGAAGTAGCGCGTGGTGCATGCTGGGATATATGAGTGTGCGAAGCGTGCTTTTTCACGCGCTTGGTCCACGCCCCGATTTCCATGGAAACGACTGCGGTCTTCGGACCGCGTGTTAACTGCGCATGGGACAAAAAAGAAATGACACACATGCCCTTCAAACCACGCTCCGAACTGTGCACTCTGGGAATTGGGACACGGCTTCTAATGGCAAAGAAACATGTCTGCGGTGCCATTTGCCCACAAAAATAACAGCAAAAGACCGCGCGAAACAGTTCCCCTCCTAGTAGTAATTTATTTTCGATGTTGGTAAGGTTGTTTTAGGACCACATCTGTGATCTCTGTGTCCTTGTATTATTCTTTGTCAGTAATAACTCAGTATTCAAAATATTACTCAATTTTATCGCAACTTTCACTTCCTCCTGCAACAAAATCGCAACAAAAACCTTAAAAACACCGCAACTTTCATCGCAACTTTTTGGAAAAGCTCACGCAAATTCAGGCATTTTAGCCCACAACAATCACAAAAAATGCCCGCGAAATCCTGGGGGGTCTGATTCCAGGCAGAGCAATGACATGTGGTGACAGACAACCAAACAAAAAGTTACACAGTGCACCTTTACACAGTGAACTCCTGATAGTTTGTCTTGAAATTCCCTTTGAACTCCAACTTCTCATCTGAAACACTAGTTTATGGGCAAACTTCATCTGCTCAAAGTCAATACAATTCAGCATAAATACACCAGGACACTGCAAGGACTTTTCAACCCACTACAAACAAGACCTTGATACCTCTTTGTTTGAAACTATATCCTTCCATTGATTATTCAGGTGAGCCAAAAAGCAGAGTCAGGCCGTCTTATACATATTTATTGTTTAAACAGCTCTTTTCAGAAGCAACCGCCGCAGCCTTCTGTCCATCTCGCTGTGTTTTTCTTTCAGACCTGGCAACGCAGGATTGTTATGCATAGAGTGACACGACCTGCAGGCGTTTCTGAGATTTTTATCGCTGTGATCTCATCAGATGGGAACGCGTGCTTCGACAAAGGCTATAGCCCTCCCCTCTCGCCTGAACCGCCTCATATCTCCTTTTTAACAATTCCATCAGCGGCTGGATAAGCTGGCAGACAATAAAGACGAAACACATGAATACATAGAGGGATCTGGACAGCATCTGTTCTCCCAAAATGACCGATAGCGTGGGCTCCTGTTAGAATCATCAAAATGTGGTGGAAAAACTGATGAAAGGAAAAGATAATGCAGGCCACCACAGCGGAGAGGCAGGTACGGGAGCAGCAGTGTGGTGGCTCATAGGGGTCAAGAGGCAGAGATTGCTTTTTGATTAGTATTTCTCTTTTATATTTTCGTGAGTGCAGGGGCCACACTAGTTCCTTTGACAAAACCAGAATCAGCATCTCAGTGGACCTGTGAAATTTCTTGTTTTTGTGGTTATTTGTGGTAGTCTAATACAAATACTTTACAAGGGAACAGCTAATTTCTTTTGGTAACCATAAAACAATCATCCTAACTTGGGACAGTCCAGTCACAGCTGCTAATTTGTAAGCATGTGTCTCTCAAAGGTGGACACCATCTTTAGAAAATTCTCATATCATTCAAAATGTATTTACTTCCATTTTAGGGCTTTGCTTGTTGATTCTGCAGAAATCTATACTCTTTCTTTCAGTTCTTGGTTGGTTTAACCACACAGGATATGCATCATTCCAGACGCACTAGTCTTTGTAAAACAGTTGATTGGTCAGGCAAGGGGAGCTGAGTATTTCCAGTAAAGGCCCAGCAAAACAAATACATTGATAGTCTCCTTCCAAAAGTCATTTTTTTGCACACAGAGAAAGAAACTAGCAAAGTCAAGAAGATAATTTTTGTGGTTTGTTTTTGGTCTGTTAAAAGCTTTCTGATGGGGTGAGAATTGAGCTAAAGATATCTACAGATTCAAATGGTTCTGGAGAGAACTCAATTTGACAAGGTGGCCAAAGCTCCTTATTAAAGCCTGATCTAAGAGTCTGAACAGGGTTGGACCTGGTTAGTACTTTGATGGGGACTGCTGGGAACAACAGGTGTTACAGTGGGGCAAAACTGTTGTGTCCTTAGGCAAAAAGACCCTTCACCCACATTGCCTAGTATGAATGTGCCATGTGCATGAGTGGAGGCGCAGATGGTTGCAATATTACAATATTACAATATTATGGCTACAATATTAGCCTACTACCACAGAGTATGGAGTGAATGAATAATGCACAGAAATGTAACATGACTGAGTGTCTGGAAAAACTCTATTGATACTTTGTAGTGAAATCACACTGGGTGTGTACCTCATGTATCTCTATAGTGGAATGTTCAGTAGTTATCGTGGATGTGATCACTATGTCTAACTGATAAACTATTGGCTAATGCTAGCTAGTTTGTGACTAATATTATGTACAACAATAGTCAGATTAAAGCAGGGGTGAAAGTAAGCAGGTGTGGTCCAGTCCGGTACTGTGTACCCCTAAAAGTTTTGGTAGTGATATGTCGTACTATGAGGCAGGGAGACGATGAGCTGTCGAATCTTACACACAGAAACGTAATCCCACAGGAATAACTGAGTATAGACTCAAACTATCACTTAAACCACTTAAATGATTTTATTCTAGCATCAGGCTGTGTGAGGACCCCAGCCTGGGCTTTGTTGGTGGATATTTGTAGCCATGTCCCAATTCGAAGGCTGCAGCCCTCGAATTAGCTTCTGCGGACCGCAAGTCCGTTGCGGAAATAGGACAGGTGCAGCCCACAGAGCTGCTTCCGTTGCCCAGCAACCGGAACCGGAACACGCTGCTAATGCTAATGCTAACAACACGCACCACGCAAATTATGCACACAGATCAATAACAAGATTATGCACGGTTAATCAAACTGTCAGATTTTGAGATCAACTTATTCTAATAATTCTCATCCAAATCTTGTGGCTAAAGCAAAAACTTATGTTTAACTTTTGCAAAACAAAATGGTTATATTTCTGGGATACATCTAAAATAGGTTAAATTACCTTTAACGTTTCAAATACAGTGATGACATTTGCATTATTAATTATTATCATTATTAAGGATTTTTATATTGACCAAGGATTACATTTATACAGGGAATGCATTTAAGTCAGTTTATAAAGAAAGACATCGCTCCTTTGAGAAAAGATGGTTTATTAAACAATCAAAGGAACTTCTGGAAATACTTTATCATAATGGGAAGAGCCAAACATTACACACATCAAATGCAAGTATAGGTGAGTAAAAACAGCTGTCAGTGTACTGTCAAATTATGTTCCCTTTTTGCTGAAGCAGGTGACAATACAAAATGAACAAATTATCTTTGAAAATATGGTGGAATCCCACTGCTTAATTACAGTAGAATAGTACATTCTTATAGTACATGTAATTATTTACTATCAAAAGAGACTCAAATAAGCCATCAAATGTTTTCTTATATTAGATGTGATGGACATAACAGACACAGGTGTCAAATATCTACACCAGTGTCTCCACAAATCTGTTCAATGACCCTAATGTCCATCTTAAATCTGACCTGTCCAGGCAGTGGTATTTACCCTTCACTTTACAAATATGCACAGCAGAGAATGTATTCTCAGAATTAAATGCATACGTTGGAGGCTCATATAACAGGATTTACAAGTCAGTATAAGCTTTGATATAGTCAAACTGTGTCTTTTAAGTTTAATGTATGAAATAATGTGTTTTTATCTTACCTCCGAGCTACACTGGCCAAGTGTTTACGTGTTTACATGAAAACGTCCTCGTAGCTTCATTATTCCCTCTGTGGGCTTCTTTTCCCCTGACAGTAAAAACATTATTAGTGTTTGATGTAAATCTGTCCAAATATAAAAGTTTGAGTGGACTTTTCATCGCGTTTTAGCTCAAAGCTCTGAGGTTCACGCAGTTAAAAACAAATTTATTTGACAGTTTTGTGTTTTTTGGCAGTATTTTACGTTTACAGTTATGTTAGTGATGATTTCCTAAAGTTTAAAGTGTGTACTCACATGTTTTCTCTGCTCTCCGGACGGGCTTTTTGCTTTGTGTTTTCACTCCATATTTTCGAACATCTGACTCCCGCCGTGCGGTGCATGATAGGATATTGGAGGCCGTGAAGGATACTCGGGTGTGTCCTTCGTTCATGGCCCGATCTCCTTAGAAACAAGGCCGGTTTTCAGGCTGTCTTTAAGGGCTGCATGAAATGGGACAGGCCTTGTCCCACCGGACGTGACATGTGAGGCCAAAAAAGCAGCCTTTGGAGGCTGCAGCCCACGAATTGGGACACGGCTTGTGTGTGTCGCTGCTGGCTCTCTCCCCTTCCCTTCCAGGTTCCAGAGAGTAGGAGGGGCTGACCATTATCTGCACCTGTGGGGCCCACCACCTTTAAAAGCTGGCTGATTGTAGCTCTGTGCTCTCCTCCATGCGGTCACAACTTTGCACCTTACTTTTAATAAATATCTATTTTTGTACCCTTTTTAAACATGTGTGGACTCCATCTTGTCCGAACCCTGAGCCAGTTCGTGACAGGCTGTGTGTTTAAAAAATATATATATAATTTGCGCTGCCCCAAACTTTCAGCACTCCAAATTGGGTTAATTCATTTGGATCCGACTCGCCGCTCTCTTTCTCCATGCATTCTTACACTACAGCAGCAGTGCCGTGCGAGGCTTGAGAAGCAGGGCAGGCACACACAGCCTACTCCTCCTTCTGTCTTCAGCACAAGTGTGACTGAAGGAGGAAACTGAGCAAACGGCACCACACAACTAAAAAGTTTATCTGTAATGCACACAGAATCCCCATCCCCGGTTAAGAGAGGTTTTGCCATGGCTCAATATGAAAAAGTGATTAAATTGGTGGATCAAAAGATGATCTAAACATATGGCAAGCCAAGGCTGCTGTGCCCTTTGTCCAGAGGACTTCCGTGGATTAAGTGAGCTGGTTGCAGAGTGAAGTTTATTGCACACAGAGGGGTAGCTGTATGTGACAGCTGATATTGCTCACATCAGAGTCAGCTTTAATGTTAAATTGCATCAGAAAATGTCTGCTGTGGAGAGGAAAAAACAGCCTGACCCTGGTTTGAACATAATATAATAACGTGCCTGATGTACATGTTAAATTGGTTGTGCTATTCATTTTACCAAATCATGTGTATGTGTGTCTGAAAGTGGACAAAATGGAAAATGTAGGCCTAATATTACCGACAAAAATATAAAACTAGTTTCAGTCCTGAAATAAAGTCTAACTTGAGTCATGGAGCTCCAGATTGAGTAGTACATCACACTCCTGGGGAATGTTGATGGCATCTGCTGCAACGTATATATGCAAGACTAATTCAGCATAATTCAATTTGACAAAAATACTACAACTATGCTATGGGGCCAGAGATATGTAATTTACATTTACACCAGCGTACCAGGCCCCATTTAAAACCCCTGATTTTGCCCATAACCCAGTGAGCAAAAGCATGTCAAAATCACAGTGTTGAAAGGTTCCACTTCAGCGCATTCCATCCTTCCTCTGCTTGGCTTCCCTTTCTCCTATTTTTCTCACTCTCACCATTTTGACAGTGTACAGCTTAAAAGGTTGTTGCTCTTGTTTTATTGATTTGCTTGTGTCGTAAAAAAAGAGTGGATATGACTACTGGAGCTCGCCGCCAAATGCTTCCTCAACCCAATGCTGATGAATCCATTCTGGTCTCTGTCACTCGGAGTGTTTTATGTATATAGCCATGTCTTGAAATGTCTTAAAGGTCCCATGGCATGAAATTTTCACTTTCTGAGGTTTTTGAACGTTAATGTGAGCTCCCCTACCCTGTTTAGCCCCCCCCCCCATGGTTAAAAGTTGCGAAATGTCTAAACTGAACATTTGCGATCCTTTTCTGCGTTACAAAAAATCGGAGCTCAAACGGGCGATTTGAACAAGGCACCTTATTGACGTCGGATCGAAAAAAGAAATGCAAATGCAGTTCCACCCCCGTCTGTCTGTACTCAGCGTCTCTGTAAATCACGCCCAGAGAGTTTGGACTGCGAATGCGCTAGGCAATGCGAAATGCGTTTTTTTATTTGCCTGGAGGCATGTCCGAGTGTTTCTAGGCTCGGAAGTCCTTTATCTGAGCCTCTGGACCTTTGAACAGCAGTGGTTTAATTTTATTTTCTGTGGAAATGTGTTTATTTTTCAATGGAACGCTTCAAATCTCTCCCCCCGTGCAAAAACAAGGAAATGGATCAGCTGAGAGCTCAGAGCCGAGAGCGGAGAGTTTGGCCACGCCCCCACCCTCTACTATAGGCCATCTCTTTTCCTCCTCATTTGCATTCAAGCAACAACGCCCATTATGGAGTGTTCCAGAGAGAGAAAAATTACTCTTTCTCATCTTATCTCTGTTTCTCATGCACTGAGTGTTGATTTTGAAGAAGGATTCATTTACAGTATTAGGGAACCATTAAGGAGCCATATAAAAGCATCAAGAAGTACCATGTCATGGGATCTTTAAGGTTCAATATTTTTTTAATGTTTTAAAGAGGTTTTACACAGAGTACAATATTGTTTTCACAAAAATGTGTCTCACCAGGGAAGCTGAGGGCACATGTCGGCAATTACAGATTCTCAGGAAATGCATTTTTTTTTTTTTTTTTTTTTTCAAAATTTGTGATTTTCGTTTTTTTGCATAATGTGCTAGTTGAGATCATGAAGAAGCCTCTCCATGTTTCAGATAACAGCATTAGTGACGTTAAAAACATACATTTTTAATTTCAAAAATGCTTGTTAGGCAAGGAGGGCTGAAGAGACCAAACTTTGAGAGGCTGTTTCTGGAATTTCTGGGATCTGCTATGGCTGCTTTCAAATAGAGATAACTTTTTAAAATATGGTCAGATTTTCACATGTAAGACATCATTGGAAAGCTTAGAACCTTTCAGAGCTTTCAAAGCTTAGTACTTTCAGAATCTGTGAATAACTCAAAATGCCTCCACGACGACTTGGTATCTCAGACTTTTTTTTCCCTTTACTTTTCTTTTAAATACAATTTTAAATAATGTTGCTGGTCCATACAGCTCTGGAAAAAATAAGAAACCACTGCAAAATTATCATTTTTTTCTGATTTTACTACTTATAGGTATGTGTTTGGGCAAAAGGAACATTTTTGTTTGAGTCTATAAACTACTGACAACATTTCCCCCAAATTCCAAATAAAATATTATCGTTTAAAGCATTTATTTGCAGAAAATGACAAATGGTCAAAAGATACATGTTTTCAGAGCTCAAATGATGCAAAGAAACAAGATCAAATTCATTTTAAAACAACATAATACTAATGTTTACATTTAAGAAGAGTTCAGAAATCAATATTTGGTGCAATAACCCTTATTTTTAATCACAGCTTTCATGCGTCTTGGCATGCTCTCCACAAGTCTTTCACATTGTTCTTGGGTGACTTTATTCCACTCCTGGTGCAAGAACTGAAGTAGCTCAGCTTTGTGTTTGTGTTGGAATTCAACAGACGCTGGAATGGAATGGCTGTAATACATGTAGAGATGCTGATTTCAGAAAAAAATGCAGCGGTCTCTTTTTTTCCAGAGCTGAATATGAAAAAAGCTTGGTTGCATGTTGTGACATCATTGGGTGGTCACCCAGGAAGTGTTAGTTCATGAAGTATAAATCTGATCAACTGAACACTCAAACTGCTTATGCATCAACCAACTTATAATATTCCAGTTATTGTTTTTAGCCTCATTTGAACTGCTCATTTGATCTCAAGCAACACAGTTTTAAAGGTCCCATGGCATGAAATTTTCACTTTCTGAGGTTTTTGAACGTTAATGTGAGCTCCCCTACCCTGTTTAGGGCCCCCCCCCCCCCATGGTTAAAAGTTGCGAAATGTCTAAACTGAGCATTTGCGATCCTTTTCTGCGTTACAAAAAATCGGAGCTCAAACGGGCGATTTTGAACAAGAAACCTTATTGACGTCAGATCGAAAAAAGAAATGCAAATGCAGTTCCACCCCCGTCTGTCTGTACTCAGCGTCTCTGTAAATCACGCCCAGAGAGTTTGGACTGCGGAGGAGCTACGCAATGTGAAATGCGTTTTTTTATTTGCCTGGACGCACGTCCGAGTGTTTCTAGGCTCGGAAGTCCTTTATCTGAGCCTCTGGACCTTTGAACAGCAGTGGTTTAATTTTATTTTCTGTGGAACGCTTCAAATCTCTCCCCCCGTGCAAAAACACGGAAATTGATCAGCTGAGAGCTCAGAGCGAGAGCGGAGAGTTTGGCCACGCCCCCACCCTCTACTATTGGCCAGCTCTTTTCTCCTCACTTGCATTCAAGCAACAACGCCCAGAATAAAGAGTTTGAGAGAGATATTTATGACTCTTTCTCATCTTATCTCTGTTTCTCATGCACTGAGTGTTGATTTTGAAGAAGGATTCATTTACAGTATTAGGGAACCATTAAGGAGCCATATAAAAGCATCAAGAAGTACCATGTCATGGGATCTTTAAGAAGGTACCTCTTATTTATCTTGATGTTTATTACTTTTTAAAAATGTTTTTATGAAGAATGTTCTTTGTTTCATTCACACACGTTTAACACACAGACCTTATACATTTGGGCTGAGTTCTTCTCTCAGACTGAAAACATTCAGATCCACCTTGTGATGTCATACAACCTCAGTAGAATAATTTGGATGATGTTAGCCATGGAATTGCCAAACTCTATGGAACTAAATGTAAAAGGTAGCTGTTATCGTGAAGACTACTACTACATGACATCACAAGGAACAGAGCATTTTGAGCTTTGGGGATGTAGACAGACTAATATAGGATTTCTCAAACATGGGAATGAAACAAAACACAATTCTGGGTATGTTTTTGATGAGGTGACATGCATAATAACAAACAAACATCCATTTTGTGTAATCTAGGACCTTTTAAAGTCTAGCTTCTATGCCCCACACTGACAGCTCTTGAGTGACAGCCCTCTCTAAGCAGGGTAATTGTCATTCAGGATCATCTGGGTGATAAAGGAGGGCAGCCAATTCCTCCAGACGTTTTTTCTCTCCTCTGCATTTTTTTTTTTTTTCCAACTCTCGTCTTCTCCAAGTTCCCCAAGAGCCGTAACACATTTGCACATGCGGGTAGAGGGGAGAGATCGAAAACTGCACTGCTGAGGGGCGGAGGGGGCTACTTTATATGCAGCCAGTTGGCACCCTTGGGAGACATTGTCGGTGAGGGGGAAACGGCTTTCTATGCATGAGCAGAGATCTCCTTCAGGTTTTGTGTTTTAGCTCCCGCCAGCCACTCGATATAGCTCCCATCCCGCAATACCCTACCCGACCCTACTCCACACATCCGGTATCGTCATGGCGGCGTTTGAGGGGGATTTATGACCCATCACCCCGGCAGCCAGCAGGAAAGGGGAGGTAGGGTGACAAGGGTGGCGATGCTTGGTGGGTGGGAAGAGGGTGGGGTGGGGGTGGCGCGTCACCCAGTCAGTGCACCATGTATCAATGTGTCTAGAAGTTTTTGTCCATCGGAGCATACACAGCAGAAAGAGGTATTACAGTGAGAGGGGTAAGGGAGGCCATGCTGGGACTGGAGCAATAGGGGGTATTGCAAACTTTTTCAATATAAAATGATATGTGCTTAGAATGAAAAGACTGCAGTGCTTATAGTTAATGTATCACACAGCTCACAGGAAAGATTCATGTTTTTCACCTCAATAAAGATATTTAATAAATGAAAAAAATGTATGCAAAAATATATTTTTGGCTAAATTTAAAGGTGCACCGTGTAGCTTTTTGGTTGAAAGTCCATCACCTTCTTCTTTCTATAGATGTCAATGCTTTGCCTGGAATGTTCCAGAGTATGACATTAAACCACTATACCTTACATTTCTTAAAGGTCCCATGGCATGAAATTTTCACTTTCTGAGGTTTTTGAACGTTAATGTGAGCTCCCCTACCCTGTTTAGCCCCCCCCCCATGGTTAAAAGTTGCGAAATGTCTAAACTGAGCATTTGTGATCCTTTTCTGCGTTACAAAAAATCTGAGCTCAAACGGGCGAGTTTGAACAAGGCACCTTATTGACGTCAGATCGAAAAAATAAATGCAAATGCAGTTCCACCCCCGTCTGTCTGTACTCAGCGTCTCTGTAAATCACGCCCAGAGAGTTTGGACTGCGAATGCGCTAGGCAATGCGAAATGCGTTTTTTTATTTGCCTGGAGGCACGTCCGAGTGTTTCTAGGCTCGGAAGTCCTTTATCTGAGCCTCTGGACCTTTGAACAGCAGTGGTTTCATTTTATTTTCTGTGGAAATGTGTTTATTTTTCAATGGAACGCTTCAAATCTCTCCCCCGTGCAAAAACAAGGAAATGGATCAGCTGTCGGCTCTGAGCTCTGAACGGAGAGTTTGGCCACGCCCCCACCCTCTACTATTGGCCATCTGTTTTCTCCTCATTTGCATTCAAGCAACAACGCCCAGAATAAAGAGTTTGAGAGAGATATTTATGACTCTTTCTCATCTTATCTCTGTTTCTCATGCACTGAGTGTTGATTTTGAAGAAGGATTCATTTACAGTATTAGGGAACCATTAAGGAGCCATATAAAAGCATCAAGAAGTACCATGTCATGGGATCTTTAAATTACAAGTTGTTTTATAGCTTATAAATGCATGATAAAAGGAGAAATTCAATTTGTCAACTGGACAAAGTTTGTTTGGTCAAACGTTTCGCCGCTCATCCGAGAGGATTCTACCTGGACGACTGAGGGATTCTTCACGCATCTTATAAATACATAGAAAAATAGGCATTTTGACTGTGAGCGGGGTTGCCTCTCCACAGATCAGACCTGTAACTTGGCCTGATTTAGTCTTCATAAAGATAGCAAGGCTTAATATCATACTGTGATACATTCTGGACCCAGACACTATCACTAAAGGTGCACTATGTAACTTTTCTGGTGGGGGTCTGACACATACTTGTTATTTCTTTGACTGGGATATTGTACAGTATGGCAATAAACATAAACATCTTCATCTCAGGCAAAGCAATAACATCTTAAAGGGCTCGTATTACACTATTTTCTGATCTATGTTCTAATGTTGTTTTCTCATTCACACAAAACCTGTATATTTAGGCCGAATTCTTCTCTGAAACAGAAAACACTCTGTTCCACCTTGTGATGTCATGCGGTGGTAATACAGGAAGTGCTCCACTGTGTTTTCAAACTGATTTCCCTCCTGTAATTTCCAATCTCTATTGAACAAAAGGTAAAAGTTAGACGTCAACTTGAAAACTACTACTAATTTGTCAAAATTTGTGTGTGAATGAAACAAAACAACTCCAGGTCTGTTTTTGAGGAGGAAACAACATTTTTAACATGGCTTAAAGCTCACAAGAGTCAGTTTTGCGTAACAGAGGACCTGTAAATGTATGCATAATTTCTTTGTAATGTAGAACAGTGTAGCAAAATAATGAAAGAAAGAAGAATACTCAAATACAAAATCCAAGAAATTCCACATTGACTATCTCACATCCCATCAATTCATAATTCCCCATGGCGTCAGGTGAGGCATCCCGAGGAGCTAGACAAGGAGTGACACTCAACTATGTCTCATAATGGGCCATTGTTAAGAGAGAAAAACACCAGATGACACGCATACTATACCGCCATGTTCTGCTCTCTCTGTTTTGATGGAGAGCATTAACCTGTAGAAACCTGCCAGCTTCCATAAATTACCGTGTACCTGTGCCCGAGAACCACATCATTACTGCGTTTGATAGGTATAATATCGGAGTCCTTCACATTGGCATTCTGAGGCCGTACGGACTTGACTAAAGAGGTCTCGTGCTCGGGGAATTGAATTACGCCGTCTGTCGTATAGTTACTGTGAATTTAATACATACTGAGTCCAGAATCGATAATTTGTCAAAAGCTGCTGATGCATTATTGTCCAGTCTGCTCAGATGGAATTATGCGGAGTTATTGAACACGGGGGACGAGCTGGATTCTTATGAAGAACGAGCGTTTGCCTATCAAAAAGAGATAATCGAATCCACATCAAATCTATATCAAGTTAGCTTTAGTGTTAATTCTTTATGGTTTTCTCTGAGGGGGAATACATATGCATGCACACGGAATGAACCAATACAGTGCAGTGATAACAATTATTACGAAAACAATAAAGGGTTTAATGAGACTTTTATAGCATTGTCAAACACTGGTGTATACGGCAGGATAAAAGTGCAGATGTAGTGTGATGCCTGTTAGGAAGCTAATTTAAAACTATAAATGTTCATCGGACATAGTGCCTATATAGAGGCCTGTATACGCATAGTGTTCTCTGTTCAAGCTCTGAAGGATGTCAACTTCAACAAGGTTAAATTAAATTATCTAAACATGCATTATTTATAGATTTTTTTTTTCCCTGAGTGTAACCTTTCTGAAGGGGCTCCTTCTCCAGTTTGTCACCGTGGAGATAGTTTTACTATAACTGGAATGTTAAACAGGATGAAATTAAATCATCTTGCATTTGTTACATTACGATCGATAGAAAGATAGATCAAATATGCATAGTTTAAAATATAGGATGGAGTTTTTCTTTAAAGGGCTCATATTACGATATTTTCTGATCTATGTTATTTCCTCATCAAAAACATACCTGGAGTTGTGTTTTGTTGCTTTAGTCACATACAAGCTCTGCATATTTAGCCCGAGGAGTTCTTGCAAACGGAAAACACTGTTCCACCTTGTGATGTCATGTAGTAATACAGGAAGTACTCCACACCATGCAGCTTTACTACAGTCACTTGAATGATTTTAGCCCTAAAATTTCCAATCTTTACTGAACAAAAGGTAAAAGGTAATGGTTAATTTGAAAACTACTAATAACATCACAAGGTGGAACAGAGCATTTTGAGCTTTGACTAAGATTAAAGAGTTACTCAAACAGGTAAATGACACAAAACACAACTATGGGAAGGACTGTGAAGAGGATACTACATTAGAACATGGCTTAAACCTCACAAGAATCCATTGTGTGTAATATAGGACCTTTAATAATAATCTGATATCATGAATTGGTCAGACGTGTTGATCTTTATAGTACAGTAGTACCTCACCTTACGAAAGACCCAACAAACGAAAATTCCAAGTTACGAAACGCCTTCACGGTAAATTTTGGTCTCTAGATACGAAAGAAAATTCAAGTTACGAAACGCAAAATCTCAAAAATTCAAATAATGCGCGCTCAGCCACACACATTATACGCTTTTCTCAGACTGGATTTAAACTTTTCTCACATTTGTCTCTCGTTTAAACACTCAAACTTTCATAGATTTTCAACAAAATGTATTAATAGTGAAGTGTGGGGGGAGGGGGGAGAAGACTGCGTGCGGACACGTGTGATAGCGCAGCATGACCCGGTGCAGGGCTGCGAGCACCCTCCTCTAGACCAGGTGTAAACCAGGTCTAAACCAGGATTAAACCAGGATTAAACCACCACGTCTCTTGCCTGCGTTCGTTCATGCGCTCGGACTGCGTGCGGTCCAGAGGGGAGGCACAGCTCCTCCCCTCCTCGCTGCTCGCCTCAGCCGTGATTCGTGAGGTACACCGGTGCTGCTGCTAATAGCAGAGCTAGCACGAAACCAGGAAATAGACCCGCACGCGGCGCTTTAATCCTGGTGTCCAGTCCTGGTTTAGTCCTGGTTTAGTCCAGGTTTAGTCCTGGTCCAGTCCAGGTATAGACCTTGTTAAGACCTGATTTAGTCCACGTTTAGTCCTGGGTCTACAGTCTCTTAGCCAATCAGGACCCAGAACACAGTGTTACACTATAAAAAAAAAAGTTAGATTATTAAAAAAAACGAAAAAAACGGCCTTGGAACGAATCAGGCTTTTTCCATTGAAATAGCTACTCAACTTACGAAAAATTCACGTTACGAAACCACTTCTGGACTGAATTAATTTCGTAAGGTGAGGTACCACTGTAACATCAAATGGCAAAATTGCAGAATCTCTTTCTATTCTATGGCAAACGCACCTCTTTGGCGGTCCTGATTTTCTCTTTCCACATTTCAATTCTAACTTTTCAAACCTTCCATTTGCACAACATATTTTTGTAGTAAGACGCAATGACATTTATTCATATAAATGTACAACAACACAAGATGTTTATCAAAGTCCCCACTAATTATTTGCATACAGTACAGTGATTTATACTTTCGGCAGACAATTACATGCAAAATAGCAGAAATTATTCATGGAAAAATGACTGTGCATATGAATGAGGAGTACAATACTGTATGCCTACTTTGGTGCAAAACAAATGAATACATTCTACAATTTTTCATAAGTTTCATCATTCACAGTGTAACTATTGTAGATTACTTATAATTATTTTCCTTCTAATTGCACTGTTTTCGGTCCTACTATTTGACAGTTCAAAGGTTCACCGTGTAACATTTCTGGAGGAGGGTGTGTGCTCGTCCCTGTGGTGATGTTACTGCCTTGCCTTGAATATGGCATTATTATATCTTCATGTTTTTTTTATTTTTATTTTTATTTTTTTGAGGAATAAAACACTGCATTTGAATAAATACAAAATACAGCCATACTGTTGAACCATAGACTGTATATAAAAATACACATAGCCAACACGCTACCCACTGAATTCCAAATAGGAAGTGATCATGGGGGCTCTTCCAGCTCCATCAACTCATGACTTTACATTGAAAAGTTGTCACCCCTTTTTCTGTAACTGCTGCAGTTAGACTCATCATTTTGCTCCTAAAATGTTTGTAATAACTCACACTACATGATCGTGATGTTTTTTGTTAATTTGTCTGTAAATCTAGATAAGAACATTAAAGGAGAATTAATGTTTTTTTTACAATCTGAGCCTTATTTCAGTAATAAAACAAGTTGCTTTACTCATCCATAGCACTTTGGTGTCATATGGAGCACTTCCCGAGATGTTTTAGATTAGCGATAGCCGTAGCGCTAATATATGCGCCGAGCGATCTTCAAATAACACAAACTTTAGCACTTTTCAAATCATAGAAGCTCGATGTCTTAGTCTACGCTTTCGTTTGAGTCAAAAGTGGCCTGTAATCCGAGATTTATCCATAGTTTACAGCTTTGCGTTTCATGTTTGGGTCCCGTGAGCTGAGAGCGAAATAAACTGTGACTCCGCACATGCGCACTGGCGTCCTCATCTACTCGAAACTATGGATAAATCTCGGATTACAGGCCACTTTTGACTCAAACGAAAGTGTAGACTAAGACATCGAGCTTCTATGATTTGAAAAGTGCTAAAGTTTGTGTTATTTGGAGACCGCACGGGGCATATATTACATGCTCGGGGCATATATTAGCGCTACGGCTATCGCTAATCTAAAACATCTCTGGAAGTGCTCCATATGACACCAAAGTGCTATGGGTGAGTAAAACAACTTGTTTTATTACTGAAATAAGGCTCAGATTGTAAAAAACGTTAATTCTCCTTTAATAGCATAGAAATCAAGTGTCTTCTTTCCCCGAGGTCGCTCTTGTTAGAGTTAGAACAGGTTTGATTGACAGCGTTGCTAAGCGCCCACTCCCTACTAAACCAGTGATGAGTGTGGGAGGGTCTGTTACCTTCAAAAGCCTCACTCCGGATTGGCTATGGTACTCGCAGTCGGAAATGCCAATATGGAACTTGGCTACAAATTCGCTTCTGTAACTGTAACTTCTACTGGCTTCATTTGACTGGAACCAAACACTGTGACCAATTTTCCTGGCAGGTTTGCATACCCTCCTTCAGAAATGTTACACAGCACACGTTTAAATGTAGATCAATTTGAGGCTTGGTAAAATTTGTAAACAGATAAACATTGCTCGGTGCACTCAACAGTAAGTGCAGTCTGCTTTTTATGAGATATCAAAATAATATGAAGAGAAGTGTCACTTGTGGATGTCTGTCCTGAGGCCCTTCAGATAAGACGAGAGGAAATTTATCTGCCAACTGTCACACTGTCACAGCAGCGGCGTGACACCCCAGCCAATAAATCAGAGGTGCAAACGCATACACCTCCAGAGAAATACAGCTTTTCAACTTTTCTTTGGCACACAACTCTTTAACGCATCAAGTTACACTATATGTGACAAATTCATAGCAAAACAAATTCTATAGTTAGAAAATTCTCTGCAATACGATGCAAATGCCTGACAGGTGCCATAATTATGTCTGACAGGTACAAAGAAAAAAAATCAGACAGGTGCCACAAATATCGGACAGGTGCCATGTCAGGTTATAAATGTGTGAAAAAAAAAAAAAAAAAAGATCTCTTCCTTATCCACCAAGTGCTTTCAAGCTCAATATTTCAAATAAGAAAAAAAGTCTCATATCCATCAGATGTGGAAATGTAGCAAATTAGAGCTTTAGGCTTTTTATCAACTAAACTTCCAACATCATGTTACAGTTAACATGGGACTTACAGAGCTGCATTTGAACACACAGAAATCAGGTATTTTCTGCTTTGTGTTTGCTTTGGCACTGGAAGGTCACACCGAGCTGCAGCGCCGTGAGGGAAAGCCGCTGAAATTGGAGCAACGTCCAGGTAGCTTCCGGGCAGAGGGGGGGCTGTGCGGTCTGAGCTGCCCAGTGAGGGTGCTTTGGCCTGGGGATACGGCTCCCTCCAACCCACCTCCATCTTCCACCGAGCAGCTGGAGCTAGTGAGCCGAGCACGCACGCACAGAAGGGAGTATGACGCGGGAGGATTTGTGGAGTCTTTGCAGAAATAAAGCTTGAAAGAACATGCAGACCTTAGCCAAAACCAATTTCTCATTCAGAGCAGCGTACAATGGCTTCCTCACAGCCCCGCATCACATAATTTGGTGAAACACAGGTGCATGCGGCAGGACTGAGTTGGGACAGCAGCTGACAAACGTGGTGCAAGACAAAAATGACTGGTCCTGGTTTATGAATTATCTGCTGAGATGAAGCACATTCTTCTATTTCTGTTTTGTCGTTTGTTATTTTCAAAGTATAGGATTTAGAAAGGAGAAAAGAAAAGAAAAGGAAAAAGAAAATATAGTAGAGAAATAGAGAAATAAGTATCTGTTACTCATCTATTCATTATTTTTCTGCCATATATCAACAGGGTTTACATATGGGTAAATAAACCTACACCTTGGCTTTAGGTGAAGGCCTGTCACAGAAATGATAAAACAATTATAAGTCTTATGTTTGGTTGTTGTTGTTGTAGTAGTAGTAGTAGTAGTAGTAGTAGTAGTAGTAGTAGTAGTAGCAGGACGCTGATTAATGTATAGTTCTGATAAGGTAAATAGTATTAATATTTATAACAGCACTGACATTTTATTAGCCTTAAAGGAAAAGTAACGTTTTTTACAATTTGAGCCTTATTTCGGTAATAAAACAAGTTGTTTTACTCACCCATATCACTTTGGTGTCATATGGAGCATTTCCGGAGATGTTTTAGATTAGCGTTAGGCTAACGCCGTTAGCCTAGCGCGACTTATAGCCATAGCTCGGGGCATTCCCCGAGCATGTAATATGCCCCGTGCGGGCTCCAAATAACACACACTTTAGCACTTTTCAAATCATAGAAGTCTTTAGTCTACGATTTCGTTTGAATCAAAAGTGGCCTGTAATCCGAGATTTATCCATAGTTTACAGCTATGCGTTCCATGTTTGGGTCCCGGGAGCTGAGAGCACACTCCGCGCATGCGCACTGGCGTCCTCATCTACTCGAAACTATGGCTAAATCTCGGATTACAGGCCACTTTTGACCAAACGAAATCATAGACTAAAGACATCGAGCTTCTATGATTTGAAAAGTGCTAAAGTTTGTGTTATTTGGAGCCCGCACGGGGCATATTACATGCTCGGGGAATGCCCCGAGCTATGGCTATAAGTCGCGCTAGGCTAATGGCGTTAGCCTAACGCTAACTAAAACATCGGAAATCCTCCATATGACACCAAAGTGATATGGGTGAGTAAAACAACTTGTTTTATTACCGAAATAAGGCTCAAATTGTAAAAAACGTTACTTTTCCTTTAAATTCAGGATTATTCAAACATGGATTCAAACCTGCCTTTTTAATCTACTGTATGTTGCTATGCTAAGGGTAATTATGAATTTAGATTAATAAATGTTCAAAATTTTCTAGCTATACTGGGTAGGACAGGCTCCACTGGTGTCCTCTTCCTCCAAAAGCCTATCACCAGTTGCTCGGTCTTGACAGAATGTACCCTGGGGGGCTCCTACATTACTGAGGGTTATTATGAATAGGATTATTATGAACTAAACTGGTGTATTTCTAACACTGGATGTTATGTCTGCATTGTCTTTAGTGTGTTCTGCAGATGTCAACACTTTGCACAAATTTCCCTCTGGAACAATAAAGTATATTTTATGAATCAAATCAAAATCAAAGTATAAATAAATGAAACTATAACTCAGGATAAGCTATGTGTGGGGGAAATAAACCAAAACATTCATAGTTAAAAGCTCACAAAAGTCTCTTCCTTCAAGTCTTTATTCCTAGATACTACTTACACAGCAGTAAAGTTGAATTTCTTTACTCTGAAGCAACATACATTTTAAGCGCTAACAGTGGAACAAGAATTATTAATTACAAAATGTCTTGTTCCAATGGTAGATCATTTTACTTTCCAAGTGAAATGTACTCAGATCAATATACAATGAATTCATGTAATGTTATCCTTGATACTGTAGGTTTTACCATTTGCAGTGTACAGTTCAAATCATCTATCTACACTGTCATGCTTTATTTGCAGGGAAAAATAGGGAAAATGTAAAATCAGCAGCGTGGTTATTATCATCATAACATTCCCCTTTAACTGAACCCCACTGACAACCCAAGCTGAACCATTTTAGACATATTCTCCCTCAATAGCCAGCGCCGACAGGAAGACTGAATCCTGAAAGAGCGGTCACTTTTGCATTGTACAATTGGATTTCCTCTTGCCTTTTTACTGATCACACCGCCAATGACCTGCCGGGGCGAATGGGTTTGAACATATCGACATCTATGGATATACGCCATGTACAGGGAGGATAATGGGAGCAGAGGGCTGAGGATGGAGGGAAGGGAGGGGAGCGGATGGGGAGGGCCATTGATGTGCTCTTGTGTGTACCACTTCAGAGCGGCGCCCTATCTCAGGCCTCCCTTTCAGAGATAATACAAGCTGAGATGGATTCTTTCTTCCCATTTTGCCAAAACAATGCTCAGTGTTGTACATGCCGATAAGAGGAGTCATGCTTCAAGTGGCAAGGACAAGACCTCCCAGCGACCAAAGGGGCTGACTCATGTGAGAAAATAGTCCGGCGCGTATGGATGTTTTGTGCTTTAGATGCATGAGTTCAAATGGAACGTAGAGTTTCTGAGTGGATATTGAAATGAAATGAAGAGGCACTATCAAAATGCACTGATGTATACATTTTAAAACCATTATTTGCTATTAGATTGGCTGACCCACCTCTGTTGTATTCTCACACTTCGCCACTTGATGCTATCTATGTAATTGCTGTCTGATAACGTGAGCCTGAACAAAAGCCAGGTGAAGGTAGAGAGGAACCACCTGCCATCTACTGGTGAGAAGAAAAAAAAAAATCAAAAACTTACAGATAGTAGCTTTAAAACATGATTTACTCTTCTTCAGCATTTACATTAAATTATGAATTGTTGTATTTTAAAGGTCCCATGGCAAGAAATTTTCACTTTCTGAGGTTTTTGAACGTTAATGTGTGTTTAGCCCCCCCCCCCATGGTTAAAAGTTGTGAAATGTCTAAACTGAGCATTTGCGATCCTTTTCTGCGTTACAAAAAATCGGAGCTCAAACGGGCGAGTTTGAACAAGGCACCTTATTGACGTCAGATCGAAAAAAGAAATGCAAATGCAGTTCCACCCCCGTCTGTCTGTACTCAGCATCTCTGTAAATCACGCCCAGAGAGTTTGGACTGCGAATGCGCTAGACAATGCGAAATGCGTTTTTTTTATTTGCCTGGAGGCACGTCCGAATGTTTCTAGGCTCGGAAGTCCTTTATCTGAGCCTCTGGACCTTTGAACAGCAGTGGTTTAATTTTATTTTCTGTGGAAATGTGTTTATTTTTCAATGGAACGCTTCAAATCTCTCCCCCGTGCAAAAACAAGGAAATGGATCAGCTGTGGGCTCTGAGCTCTGAGCGGAGAGTTTGGCCACGCCCCCACCCTCTACTATTGGCCATCTGTTTTCTCCTCATCTGCATTCAAGCAACAACGCCCAGAATAAAGAGTTTGAGAAAGATATTTATGACTCTTTCTCATCTTATCTCTGTTTCTCATGCACTGAGTGTTGATTTTGAAGAAGGATTCATTTACAGTATTAGGGAACCATTAAGGAGCCATATAAAAGCATCAAGAAGTACCATGTCATGGGATCTTTAAGTATTCATGGTCTAATTTTTATCTTGCATCTTGAGCTGTTGCACTTTTTTCTGTGTGTTGTTATTGTATTTGAGAATTTGGTGTTTTCTGTATCTTGGTGAATCCCTTTGGATTGCTTGTGCATAGATTGTGTTTTATAAATAAATTTGCCTTGTTTTACAAGGAGAACGGCCTTGATTGGATGTGCTATGGTGGGATTTGCTGCATTTATAGGCACGGGCATTTCGGGATGTGCACTTGTTTTTTCTTTGTTTCAGTAAATTAAATACACAGGGCTCTCAAGTTTTGAGCGGGGTCGTGCGTGAGACTGCGGGGGGGGGGGCGAGTGAACAATTTTTTCCCGAGGAGCGGGGGGGAAGCGCTTGAATTGCGTGAGAAATGCCGTGTGAATTGTCTCTCTCAATGTGTGAGAGTCTAAAGAGCAAACTTAAACTACAAAGCAACTAATGAGAGTTATATAAATGAAGTTATTACCTGATGGTTCTCAGTTTGTTTTATCATCACTGTTTCCTCGTGTTCAGTCGCTGTCCTTATCGCTTGTGCGCTTAGCAGATGAAACTACACTCTACAGTCTGCCCAACAACAGAACAATCTATTTTCTGATTGGCTGATTTTTTTCCGGGGAGCGGGACAGGGAGGAGGGAGGGGGAGTTTTTTTTCCGCTGAAAACGTGCGGTGCCTGCATAAACTGAGCCATACAGACCGATTTTCTGGGCACAAAAAAAAAAAAAAATCAGCGTGAGAAATGCCATGTGTGGCGTGTCGAATTGCGTGTGTCACACTCTCAATGCGTGAGACTTGAGAGCCCTGAATACAATTGATTATTCTTAAGTCCTGTTATGCATTCCAACATTGCCAACACAAACATTTGTTAAATAAACAATACCAGCTACAGTTCATGTTATAATGTAAGACAATGCAATCATAATCACACATTTCAAGGGTCACTGTTACGAATAAATATACATTTGGTTTCAGACTCAGACTCCCTTCCTGACATAGACTCCAAATAAGTTAAAGTTTCACTGTCACTTTTCTGCTGATATTCAGTTTAACCATCTTGCATTTCTTTCACTACAGATGGGTTTTATTTCATACAAATAGCTTGAAAACCATGCGTTCTTACTGTAAGCGGGCTCTGCTCCCCACATATCTGAACATATCTGACCTGTAACTTGCCATCACGCTTGTCTCCATGGAAATAGATACATTTTAAAGCCCTGCTGTGGCCATAACAACTGCATGGAGACAAACCATCCAGCAGAAAATGTACAGTATGTAGTGCAACATTAAACTATTAACTGTCAAAGCCGGTGGCGGTATTTCTTGCATGTTTTAGTATGACAGTATTTTAGCTATTTTTATCCACATATACACATTTCTTTATGCTGGTGTACTCTTTAGCCCTGTCTAAGCGGTCTCTGTCAGAAACGTAAAAATGAAAATGACAACCTCAGCATAAGCAAATATTAACTGGTATTTTTCTACTTTTCAAAGCATTTGCCATACATTCTGTCATAGCAAACGATGACCCAGAACAAACTTAAAAAAAAAAAAAAGTGTGGCAGAAATGTGCGATAAGGGTGACCGCTGGAGGATCACAGGTCCACTGCTGACCTGCGAGGAGGAGGAGGTGACACAGAGCCAGAGCCAGGAAGAATGGACCAGCTGTGACCTTTGACCCTCAGCCAACTCTTAACTAGAACACTGTAGTCACTGGTGACACTTTATCTTCATTTAAAGGCAGGCTCCTACACGGCTGTGGCCCCCTCTTATATCAAGGTGCAGGGTTTGTATTATTTATTTTTTATACAGAAGTCACATTGCGGTCAGGTCACGAGAGGAAAAAGCTCACTAGCAAGAAGCATAGATAACAAAGTGGAAAAAGGGTTAAAGAATCTGAACTAGTTTTATGGAACATTCTTCTATCTTTTTATACATTACATAGTAGGTTAATTTTCCCAGTGGGAGATTGTAGCCTAATATATTAGTATATCTGTTAAATAGAACATTTCCTACTGGACCTAACAGCTCTTGTACTGCATACCTAACAAACTTCAACCCTGAAAATCCCCTATCCATGGGTTTCAGAGATGAAAACAATACATTCAAATAAAATATATCCTTTGAATGGAAAAAAATCCTCATAATGTTGCATATAACAGGATGGACCTCTATTTCTCCTCTGTATTTGACCCATATTTTGACAATGTTGTGTTATGATTTAAAACTTGAAATCTTGCATGTTTATTGAGAGATGTGACAAGCCAACCTGATTAAAACAAAGCACAAATAACTACAGAAAGCCCATGTGATTGCAGAATCAAACCATGGATCTTCTTGCTGTGAAGTGATAGTCTTGGCTCTTGTACCGATGGACTGTAGTGTCTACAGCAACTGTTCCAACAAGATCAAGATTACGTGAAGTAATCTTCCAGTCGTCCAGGTAGAATCCATGATAAAAGGAGAAATTCAATTTGTCAACTGGACAAAGTTTTTTTGGTCGAAAACGTTTCGCCGCTCATCCGAGAGGCTTCGTCAGCTCTGGTTCTAGTGCAGATGACGGTCCACTCTGGCACGCCCGGACCGTCATCTGCCGTACATCTTCACCTAGAAGCCACGGGCCACTCTTTTGAGGACAGTGAGGTTCAGATCTTAGCCAGGGAACAAAACTGGTTTGAGAGGGGGGTTAAAGAGGCAATTTTTGTCAAAAAAGAGAATCCGTCGTTAAACAGAAATGGGGGAGTTAGACATAACTTGTCTCCCATCTATAATTCGATTCTCAAACCAAGTCAAAAACAGACAAAGAAACATTAGGGCAGACAATCCAGGGCAGAGGGGTGGAGAGGGTCGTTAGGCTTGAATAGGGAGGCGAAACTAGTCGCCAGAGAAATTTGAAAAACAAAGAGACAGATTAGTGGAGATAGTTTCAGAGCTATTTCAGTGTAGGGAGCTCCTCCCTGCAGCTAGATATAAACAGGGTCTAACCAGCACTAGAACCAGAACTGACGAAGCCTCTCGGATGAGCGGCGAAACGTTTTCGACCAAACAAACTTTGTCCAGTTGACAAATTGAATTTCTCCTTTTATCAAGATCAAGATTACTATTCACTACTCCCTTTTTGTCACAGCAACAACTCATACATGTTTTTATCAAGTGGTCATGCTATCAGCTAACCATGCACTATGATTTGTTACTTATTATTTTATATGTATATATAAGCGCTTAAGACAAAACTGCATATTGTCTGTCTAAGAGTGCCAATAAAATGTATACTTCAATGACTGAAATGTGAAATCAATGATTCATAATGCCACAATGCTGCTATGTTCTAATCAGATGTGGGGTCATTCAAACAAACATTTTAAAAAAGAAAAGGTGCTCAACAAGATTGTGTTTTTTATTTTTTATATTTTTTAAAGATCCCATGACATGGTATTTCTTGATGCTTTTATATGGCGCCTTAGTAGTTCCCTAATACTGTAAATGAATCCTTCAAAATCAAGACTCAGTGCATGAGAAAGCCTCATGAACACAGTCAGAGTCATAAATATCTCTCTCAAACACTTTATTCTGGGCATTGTTGCTTAAATGCAAATGAGGAGGACAGAGACAGGCCAGTGCAGTGGGTGGGGTGTGGCCAAACTCTCCGCTCTTTCCTCTTAAGCGATGTGCTGTGCGCTGGCTCCACTGGAAGATATGAGACGATTTCCATTGAAAAATAAACACATTTCCACAGACAATAAAATCAAACCACTGCTGTTTCAGAGGTTCGGAGGCTCGGATAAAGGACATCCGAGTCTGGAAACACTCTCAAGTGCCTCCAGGCAAATAAAAAAACGCATCTTGCATTGCGTAGCTTGTTTGCGGTCCAAATTCTCTGGGCATGAATTCCAGAGACGGTGGGTAGACATCCAGACGGGGGGTGGAGTGTTACGTCAGAAATTTCCCTTGTTCAGAATCGCCCGTTTGAGCTGTCTTTTTTTCAAACGCGGAAAAGGATCGCAAATGCTCAGTTTACACATTTCGCAATTTTTAGCCATGGCAGGGGGGGCCTAAACAGGGTAGGGGAGCTCACATTAACGTTCGAAAACCTCAGAAAGTGAAAATTTCATGCCATGGGACCTTTAACACTTTAATAACCACACATTGTGGCATGAGACAGATGGAGAATGTTCCTAAATATGGTTTCCATTTCCAAAGATTTATGGGTTGAAGTTACACGCTGTTTTTATTTATTTATTTATTTATTTATTTATTTATTTATTTATTTATTTATTTATTTAACAGAGACAATGCAATCGGACATAGTTACAGAACAGCTTGTAACTTGTTGCTTTAAAGGTGCATTTCGCAACTTTTCCAGTGGAGGCTCCATCACCTGCTAGTCTTCATGGAGCTGTTATTGCTTTGTCTAGAAAGTTTCACAGTAGAGATGAAATCTAACTCAAGTGAGACAACTATAGGCTACAGGTCAGATCTGTGGAGCGGCAACTCTATTCACAGAGAGAATAATTGTATTTTTCAGCAATAGAAAAACCCATAATGAATATAAGCTAGATGTGTGAAAAGTCCCTCAGTCGTCCAGGTAGAATCCATGATCAAAGGAGAAGTTCAATTTGTCAACTGGACAAAGTTTGTTTGGTTGAAAACGTTTCGCCGCTCATCCGAGAGGCTTCGTCAGCTCAGAGCTGACGAAGCCTCTCAGATGAGCGGCGAAACGCCAGTTGACAAATTGAACTTCTCCTTTGATCATAAGCTAGATGTGTTTAATACTCATACTATGGAACATTCCAGGAAAAGCAAGAACAACGCCGTGGAGACAAACGGGTGGCGGACACTCCATCAGAAAAGTTACACAATGCACCTTTAAAGATCCCATGACATGGTACTTCTTGATGCTTTTATATGGCTCCTTAATGGTTCCCTAATACTGTAAATGAATCCTTCTTCAAAATCAACACTCAGTGCATGAGAAACAGAGATAAGCTGAGAAAGAGTCATAAATATCTCTCTCAAACTCTTTATTCTGGGCGTTGTTGCTTGAATGCAAATGAGGAGGAAATTGCTGACCTATAGTAGAGGGTGGGGGCGTGGCCAAACTCTCCGCTCAGAGCTCAGAGCCCACAGCTGATCCATTTCCTTGTTTTTGCATGGGGGGAGAGATTTGAAGCGTTCCATTGAAAAATAAACACATTTCCACAGAAAATAAAATTAAACCACTGCTGTTCAAAGGTCCAAAGGCTCAGATAAAGGACTTCTGAGCCTAGAAACACTCGGACGTGCCTCCAGGCAAATAAAAAAACGCATTTTGCATTGCCTAGCGCATTCGCAGTCCAAACTCTCTGGGCGTGATTTACAGAGACGCTGAGTACAGACAGACGGGGGTGGAACTGCATTTGCATTTCTTTTTTCGATCTGACGTCAATAAGGTGCCTTGTTCAAAATCGCCCGTTTGAGCTCAGATTTTTTGTAACGCAGAAAAGGATCGCAAATGCTCAGTTTAGACATTTCGCAACTTTTAACCATGGGGGGGGGCTAAACAGGGTAGGGGAGCTCACATTAACGTTCAAAAACCTCAGAAAGTGAAGATTTCATGCCATGGGACCTTTAAGGTTATAAGAACGTGTTATTTTGTTTTTAGTTCATACATACAACCAGTGCTGTGTGTTTGGATATGAGAGAAAGCAGGCTGGAAATGAGGTATGGGTTCAACAGTTTTAGCCGCTTGACCGCTCACCCCTGTCATTCTACCCCTGTCTTGTTTACAGCTTAATAAACTGAGATAGCGCAGCATAAAACTCACATACCAGCAAACGCTTTCAGATTGATTTATGACTAGCATTGAAAACCGCTTTGTTCCCACTTATCAAAGCATTTGTATTCACAGATCAGATGAGATTTGTTGACAATATCTGAAGCGTCCTGTGGTTCTCCGTACTATGCGTCCCTCCCTACAGATACGCTCCTTTATTTATTTTTACACAATAGCAAATGGTTAACAATAACTCTAACTCTAATTCACTTTTAATGCTTTTTAGAACAATCACATGCTGCTATTTAGCTCTTTGATGTTTTGAAAGTAGTCCATTAATTTTTTTTCCCTCTGTGATCCTTGGCGGCATCTGAGGATTCCGCGTGTGTTTGCCATCAGACGAGCGCTTAAGCTGGGTCCTCGGAGAAATAATTCCATTCACTTCAATTTCCTTTAATTAGTAGCAAACATAATTATCGTACAGTCTAACATCTTGGACTCTGGGAGAATTATTCTTTAATGTTTTCGGGAGGATGAAAACAACGTCTTTGTAGTATTGAACACAAATACACGACTAAATCCTCCAAATATAAGCCCCGTATCTGTATCGATGTTGCCAAGAGAGATTTTTGAGAACGAAAGATATGCTGTTGACAAACTGCTCGTAAGTCGCTCGCAGGTATAATCAATGTTTGATCGAAATGATATACTACGCGGCAGTTGCATTTCAATGAGAGCTTTTAGTTGTTGTTTTCTGCCAGACCTTGAACAGAGGAAAATCCCAGTTTGATTAAAATCAAATGAAAACACGGACAACAGCGCCTAAAGCTAGTCAGGGCTAACTCATTACGACTATGTACTTATTACAGTGAGACTTAAAAGGCTCTATATTACACAAATTGATCCATGTGAGCTTTAAGCAGTGTTACACTGTTAGAACATTGTAACCTCATCAAAAACATACTTGGAGTTGTGTTTTGTTTCATTCACACATCTTTGAGTAATCCTTTATTCTTAGTCTGTCCACATTTCCAGGGCTGAAATGATCCAAATGATTCTAGTGAAGATATGCGGATTTTAAAAACAAAACAAATGTTACCATTAAGTGCGCCACTCTCAACAATAAACTGTAACTTTATAGACATTTTAAACGAAATATAATGAAACAATAGTTAATTTAAAGGTACACTGTGTAGGATGGTGGCGCATTGGTGGATGGTGGGTATTGCAATTCCGGTTCTAGCTACAGCAGACTTCGAGGGTCAGAAACAACAGTAATAAGTAGCAGAATCTCCCAGGAACCAGTAGGTGGCGGTATGCGCAAGCAACGCGTAACCCGCCATTAACCCGAAAGTGAAAGTGTGTGAAATCCACGGGCCAGTGCAGATAGCTATAAAGAAAACGGCGAAGGCGGAGCTCAAAATACAGTATGTCCTTCTGCGGCTCTAGTAATTAAAATGGATGCCGCTACATGGGGAAGATCCCCCTTTTATGCAGGTGAAATTGACTATATCTAAGTCCAACAGAATACTTTGGAAGTGAAAAGGCTTGGAAAACACTGTATTTTTGAATGGGTATCTTCAATTTCGGTAATTAACGGGTAAGAATCTTACACAGTGTACCTTTAAAGATCCCATGACATGGTACTTCTTGATGCTTTTATATGGCTCCTTAATGGTTCCCTAATACTGTAAATGAATCCTTCTTCAAAATCAACACATGAGAAAAGAGTATTTTTTTCTCCCTCAGAACAGGTCATAATGGGCGTTGTTGCTTGAAAGCAAATGAGGAGAAAATAGCTGGCCAATAGTAGAGGGTGGGGGCGTGGCCAAACGCTCCACTCTCGCTCTGAGCTGTCAGCTGATCCATTTCCGTGTTTTTGCACAGGGGAAGAGATTTGAAGCGTTCCATTGAAAAATAAACACATTTCCACAGAAAATAAAATTAAACCACTGCTGTTCAAAGGTCCAGAGGCTCAGATGAAGGACTTCCGAGCCTAGAAACACTCGGACGTGCCTCCAGGCAAATAAAAAACGCATTTCGCATTGCCTAGCGCATTCGCGGTCCAAACTCTCTGGACGTGATTTACAGAGACGCTGAGTACAGACAGACGGGGGTGGAACGGCATTTGCATTTCTTTTTTCGATCTGACGTCAATAAGGTGCCTTGTTCAAACTCGCCCGTTTGAGCTCCGATTTTTTGTAACGCAGAAAAGGATCGCAAATGCTCAGTTTAGACATTTCACAACTTTTAACCATGGGGGGAGGGGGGGCTAAACAGGGTAGGGGAGCTCACATTAACGTTCAAAAACCTCAGAAAGTGAAAATTTCATGCCATGGGACCTTTAACGGGTAAGAATCTTACACAGTGTACCTTTAAAGGGCCCAGAATTATTTGGATAATTTCAACCCTGGAATTGCCAATTCCTACTGAACAAAATCGAAGAAGATTGGTGTTAACATGAAAATTACCACTACATGACATCACAAAGCGGAAAACAGACTCATATAAAGGTTTACTCAAGCATGTGTGAATGGATAAAGATGATAAAGAGAACATTCTAACATGGCATAAAGCTCACAAGAGTCAATTTTATGTAATATAGGACATTAAAGAATATCCGATCTAAATGTGAAATACCCAGAGATTTTTCCTCACAGGTAGACTACATTGTATTTCACAGTCAGTCCTGCAGACACTGTGGAGTCTCTGCCTGACTTGCTCCATCTTGCGAGGGCCACTAGATAAGACCCATCCTGCCCTCTCCTCTCTCCTCCCACCCCTCCGACTTGGCCACTCTTCTCACAGTCCACTCAAACCCAATGGCGCTAATTCGACGTGACATATTTAGCGCATGGTTTGGCTTGCAGACCTACAGCTGTGGCCCCGTCGCTCCCGCCCCTGCACACTTCAAGACAAGAGCGCCGGTGCATCTCGTGAGCGTAATTAACCCCTTCATTATGGAAATAGGCATAAATATTGTGAAGGATCATGGCGTGTTGGATGGATGGGTGGGCTCTGGGTGGGGGCAGATGTTGCAGATGTTCAGCGCGGCATGCTCGGGTGGGCTTTGAAAAGGGCAGTGGAGGGAGACGTAATGGTCAAGGCGAAGAGAAGGCTTTCAACTCTGGGTCTTTGTTCGGAGGAGTGCTTTGAGGTCAGAATGGTGTGATGCGCATTGCTGAAGGAGCTGGATTGGTTCATTGTTCAGATAGATCGGTCTCTTCTATGTGTGTTATGGCCTTGTACTATTGACACGATAATTTCTTTTGGAGTATAGTCCATTTGCTGTTGTAGAAATTGCAGATTGACTACACTTTTTCACCTTTTGTTAGCCCCACGTCCCACCTATTTTCTCCTACTTTTTACAAACCCTTTAAATGGCCCATATTACACTATTTTCTGATCTATGTTATGCCATTTCCTCATCAAAAACATAGCCACCCTGTGATGTCACGTGGCAATGCAAGAAGTGCTCTGTTGCGTTTCTAAACTCCATTCACCTTATCTAGAATCATTTGGATGATATTAGCCCTGGAATTGCCAATCTCACCTGAATTAAAGAAGCTATTAACTTGAAACATGCCACTTTATGACATCACAAGGTGGAACAGAGCATTTTGAGCTTTGTAGATGTAAACAGGTTAATAATAAAGGGTTACTCAAACGTGTGAATGAAACAAAACCCAACTGAACAATCACTGAACAAACCAACAATGTTTTTGATGAGGTAAGAGCATTAAAACATGGTTCAAAAGTCACAAGTCAATTTTGCATAATCCATGGCATGAAATTTTCACTTTCTGGGTTTTTTGAACGTTAATATGAGCTCCCCTACCCTGTTTAGCCCCCCCCATGGTTAAAAGTTGCGAAATGTCTAAACTGAGCATTTCCGATCCTTTTCTGCGTTACAAAAAATCTGAGCTCAAACGGGCGAGTTTGAACAAGGCACCTTATTGATGTCAGATCGAAAAAAGAAATGCAAATGCAGTTCCACCCCCGTCTGTCTGTACTCAGCGTCTTTAAATCACGCCCAGAGAGTTTGGACTGCGAATGCCCTAGGCAATGCAAAATGCGTTTTTTTATGTGCCTGGAGGCACGTCCGAGTGTTTCTAGGCTCGGAAGTCCTTAAGTAATTTTATTTTCTGTGGAAATGTGTTTATTTTTCAATGGAACGCTTCAAATCTCTCCCCCGTGCAAAAACAAGGAAATGGATCAGCTGAGGGCTCTGAGCTTTGAGCGGAGAGTTTGGCCACGCCCCCACCCTCTACTATTGTCCAGCTCTTTTCTCCTCATTTGCATTCAAGCAACAACGCCCAGAATAAAGAGTTTGAGAGAGATATTTATGACTCTTTCTCATCTTATCTCTGTTTCTCATGCACTGAGTGTTGATTTTGAAGAAGGATTCATTTACAGTATTAGGGAACCATTAAGGAGCCATATAAAAGCATCAAGAAGTACCATGTCATGGGATCTTTAATATTGCCATCAGAAAACTTTATTAGCTGATTAACATTGAATATTGGACATTTAACTAATAATATAAAACAATAACTTATTACTATCATCTTGCAAACCCACAGGCTGTCAGTGTATTAAGAACTTAACAATTAGCCCCGGTAGCTCATTAGCGATGCCTACCTCTGCGTGAGAGTCTGGTTTTCAAGTCACTTTTGTTAACCTCTGATCCACATGTTGATCATTTATTATGCAAATGAGGGGCAAATTCAGTATTTATCACACTGCGCACAGTGTCAGTGACATTTATGAATGGGGAACACAGCTGGGAAGTCGCCCTTAGCATATGTGTTGTGTGTGATGCGACAATATTAAATGGAATGCCTGCGTGTGTATGTGCAGATGCCCGCGGCTGCCTCAATTCAATAACGCAGATGGGCCCTTTTAGAGTATTATCTTTATTGCCAAAGAAAGCACCAATCTGCTTCACCAGTATTGCCAACATTGTCCAAAATCAATATGTACTGCGCATATTCTCCTCGCCAATAGGGTTTTGTTCTCCTATGCTTTTACAGCTGTCAGTTCCACCATTGATGAATACCAAAACGCACCAGAATGAGTTTGCTCGAGCCGTTTTATTGATGATTTTTATGCCGAATGGGGTGTTTTGGCAGCAGCCTCGATGGAAGAAGGAGAGAAAAGATATCCAACTATAAAGACGGACAAAATAGCAAAATAAAAACACCAGGATCATGTAGAGTGGGTAAATACACTATAAGACCAAAATGACAAGGCTCACTGCAGCGGTTACGCATAGAAGGGCAACCATTTCTCAATATAAAGTGAATTGGACCCGGAAGTGCGTCCATACTCTCTTCCTACTTGGAAAACGCTGGCTAGTGGGTTAGCTATGTCCATACAGTCTATGGTTTTAATGCAGAAGCTCTTAAAGGTCCCATGACATGGTACTTCTTGATGCTTTTATATGGCTCCTTAATGGTTTCCTAATACTGTAAATGAATCCTTCTTCAAAATCAACACTCAGTGCATGAGAAACAGAGATAAGATGAGAAAGAGTAATTTTTCTCCCTCAGAACAGGTCAACACAGGAGAAAAAAGTTGGCCAATAATAGAGGGTGGGGGCGTGGCCAAACTCTCCGCTCTAGCTCTCAGCTGATCCATTTCCTTGTTTTTGCACGGGGGGAGAGATTTGAAGCGTTCCATTGAAAAATAAACACATTTCCACAGAAAATAAAATTAAACCACTGCTGTTCAAAGGTCCAGAGGCTCAGATAAAGGACTTCCGAGCCTAGAAACACTCGGACGTGCCTCCAGGCAAATAAAAAAACGCATTTCGCATTGCCTAGCGCATTCGCAGTCCAAACTCTATGGGCGGGATATACAGGGACGCTGAGCGGAGACAGAGGGAGGGGCTGGAGCTGCATTTGCCGATCTGACGTCAAAAAGGTGCCTTGTCCGAACTCGCCCGTTTGAGCACTGGTTTTGTGTAACGCAGAAAAGGATCGCAAATGCTCAGTTTAGACATTTCGCAACTTTTAGCCATGGGGGGGGGGGGGGGGTAAACAGGGTAGGGGAGCTCACATTAACGTTCAAAAACCTCAGAAAGTGAAAATTTCATGCCATGGGACCTTTAAACTTTTCACACCAAGTAGCCCCTATGACAATACTTTACAAGCAATAAAGATTAAAGATTAAGACTTTATTGATCTCACACACAGTGACACACAGTGACACACGGGAGAAATTCTCTTCTGCATTTGACCCAAGTGGGCTGCAGTGGGCAGCTTGTCTTTCCGGTGCCTGGGGGGCAGTCAAAAGTTTGGATCTTCTCATTCAGTGTTTTTTTTCTTCTTCTTCTTGTTATCATGTTATCAAAGAAAGCACCAATCTGCTTCACCAATATTGCCAACAATGTCTGAAATCAATATGTACCACGCTTCTCCTTCTCGCCAGTAGTGTTTTGTTCTCCTATGCTTTTACAGCTGTCGGTTCCACCATTGATGAATGCCACAAATGCACCAGAATGAGATGCTGTGAGCTGTTTTATGGAAGATTTTTACAGCGAAGATGTGGAGTTTTGGCAGTGGTCTCAATGGAAGGAGGACAGAAAAGATATCCACCTGTAAAGAGGATCTCAGGAGGGCTGGGTAAGTAGGAGTCTGGAGATTTCTACGTGTCATGATCATCTTAGCTTTAAATAACGGTAAGAGAGTACTCCCCGCTGAGCTCCAACTGACTGAGAGGATTCACACCTGCATATCTGAAAGCGCTGTTAAAAATGTGAATGTTGGAAATAGGAAATACATGGAAAACCCTAAAGGAATACGGGATACCATGTAGAATTTTGACATCCATGTTTCCCTGCGTCAACACATAAATGTATATTAGGGTAATCCAGTTAGGTACTCCCATAGATCATATAAAGAAGTGGATTAAGGGAGTGTGACGTCACCCATAGTGTTCGGCTCTAGTCAAATGAAGCTCATCAGGGCCTGGCAGTTACAGGGGCGAATTTGGTGAAAAGTTCAATTTTTTGGAATTCCAACTGCAAGTATCATAGCAACCAAAGAGCCAATCCAGAGCGAGGCTGTTGAAGGTGACACCCCTTCTGGTGTAGCAGGGAGGCACATAGGAACACTATGTCACTCAAGCCTGTTAACGCTAGTGGGAGTAATTTCGATGAACAAAGGTACCTGATTTGTCTGCTATTAATGTTCATATCTTGATTTATGGCTATAGTAGCAAAATAAAAAAACATCAGGATCTTGTAGAGCAGATTATATGAACATTTTAAGGTGAGAATTAAAGTGAGAGGAGTGAAAATTTTCAATGTAGACCAGAGTCTACATATACAGTCTATGGGTACTGGTTCAAGATCAAGATGTAAAGATGGATCCCTGAGAAACACCAGCTACCACCTATCTACCTACGCTTCTTGTCTAAATTATATACAAGATTAATAAAAAAAAAAATGCTACATAGATATTTCAATAGGCCTACAGTAGAACATTCCAGGCAATAAAATATTTCAGTGGAGACAAGCAGCCCCCCGAGACCAGAAAAATTCCACAGTCCATCTTAAGTTCCTCTGGACACTCCAGTTTCTCCCATAAGTAAAGTAAAGTCAAAGATTTGGTTTGTCTTCCTACTGTGAGAAGGTCTACAGAAGACAAAAGCTTTATGTTGATTTGAACATTTGTATTTCTTCCTCCACTCCATCAGATTTACAGTAGTTTTTCCAAATTTTCCTTAGAAAATATAAAAACATACCAGATTTCGTGCATTATTTAATGTTTTGTCCTTGAGATTACATTGACTTTAAGTTGATAATCAGATGCTACGTCCTGATGGTTACTTTTTCAGTTACTCTTGCTCGAGCAATCTCTTGGACCACTAATTTGTACTTGAATAAACTTATTTTGAAGTAACATTGCTCTCACTTGACAACGATATTTGGCAACTTTATCCACCTCTGATTATGAGGTACAATTATTATATATATGCAATATTTCGGTTTATGCAATATTTCTCCTTTAATCTGTATTTCCCATGATTTTAAGAAAATTCCACTTTGATAACAGATGTCATGAGTTAAAAGCTCCACAGCGGTAACAGATGGAAATGGTGCAGAAAAGCTGAAGTAAATAAGTGAACAGGATAGTGCTTAAATGGATGAGAGGTGCAGGTGAAGAAACAAGAGCATCTGAACACACATCTACTGCTCCTAAAAAAGTCTGAGAGTAGGCTGAGTCTGTGAGCAAAAAAGGCAGGAGTACACAAACAATTCTTTTAAACTTTGCAATACTATTTGTGCATAAAAGTAATTCCTCGATCTTCTAATTGGAGTCATTTGATAAGTCTCTCTGATAATGTTTTGATCATTGACTCTAAAAGAGGTGGACTAAGGGAGTGTGATGTCATCCATTGTATTCGGCTCCAGTCAAATGAAACTCATGAGGCTAGCAGTTAAAGGTACACTGTGTAAGATTTTTACCCGTTAATTACCGAAATTGAAGATACACATTCAAAAATACAGTGTTTTCCAAGCTTTTTCACTTCCATCATGAAATCAAAGTATTCTGTTGGACTTAGATATAGTCGATTTCACCTGCATAAAAGGGGGATCTTCCCCATGTAGCGGCATCCATTTTAACTACGAGAGCCGCAGAAGGACATACTGTATTTTGGGCTCCGCCTTCGCCGTTTTCTTTATAGCTGTCTGCACTGGCCCGTGGATTTCACACACTTTCACTTTCGGGTTAATGGCGGGTTACGCGTTGCTTGCGCATACCGCCACCTACTGGTTCCTGGGAGATTCTGCTACTTATTACTGTTGTTTATGACCCTCGAAGTCTGCCGTAGCTAGAACTGGAATTGCAATACCCACCATCCACCAATGCGCCACCATCCTACACAGTGTACCTTTAAAGATCCCATGACATGGTACTTCTTGATGCTTTTATATGGCTCCTTAATGGTTCCCTAATACTGTAAATGAATCCTTCTTCAAAATCAACACTCAGTGCATGAGAAACAGAGATAAGATGAGAAAGAGTAATTTTTCTCTCTCTGAACAAGTCATTATGGGCGTTGTTGCTTGAATGCAAATGAGGAGAAAATAGCTGGCCTATAGTAGAGGGTGGGGGCGTGGCCAAACTCTCCGCTCTAGCTCTCAGCTGATCCATTTCCGTGTTTTTGCACGGGGGGAGAGATTTGAAGCGTTCCATTGAAAAATAAACACATTTCCACAGAAAATAAAATTAAACCACTGCTGTTCAAAGGTCCAGAGGCTCAGATAAAGGACTTCCGAGCCTAGAAACACTCGGACGTGCCTCCAGGCAAATAAAAAAACGCATTTCACATTGCCTAGCGCATTCGCAGTCCAAACTCTCTGGGCGTGATTTACAGAGACGCTGAGTACAGACAGACGGGGGTGGAACTGCATTTGCATTTCTTTTTTCGATCTGACGTCAATAAGTTGCCTTGTTCAAAATCGCCCGTTTGAGCTCCGATTTTTTGTAACGCAGAAAAGGATCGCAAATGCTCAGTTTAGACATTTCGCAACTTTTAACCATGGGGGGGGGGCGCTAAACAGGGTAGGGGAGCTCACATTAACGTTCAAAAACCTCAGAAAGTGAAAATTTCATGCCATGGGACCTTTAAAGGAGTGAATTTGGAGCAGAGTTCTGTGTTAGGAATACAAATTGATTTACGGGCAAAATATCTAAATAAAAACACCAGGATGATGTAGTTAATACGAACATGTTATGACCAAAATGATGAGGCTCACTGCAGCAGTTACAGAGAGAGGGGCAACGTTTTTTCAATACTCACTGAATTGGAACCGGAGTCGATGGAGCCAGCAGCGTGCCATTGCTCACTTCCCATTTGGAACACGGTGGCAAGCAGGTTAGCTTTTAAATTTTTCACACCAAATAGCACTGATGATAATACATTTCAACTACTACCAGATCTAAACCAGTAATATACACTAGAAATAAAAAGTTTGGACACAGCCTCTCATTCAATGTTTTTTCTTCTTTATTTTGATACTTTTAGATGCATACGAAAGACATCAAATATATGAAGCGAGATATATGGAATTATGTAGTAAAGAAATCGTTAAACTTACTCATATTTTTTGACAAAGCAAGATACTTTGAGGAATGGAATATAAAATATGTATTATTCTCTAAATAAAACAAATACAAATGCAGTGGGCCCTGTGTTCTACCAAGGGCAGCCCAGGTTACAGTTGTGATTTAACATTGTCGTTTTGGCGCCATAAAAGTAGAGTTTTACAGGTTTATTGAAGTAAATTATTCTATTCACTGTTCCCTTCGTTTTCTCTCTCTAAATATTTAGCCATAAATATTCTGCAGTGCTCTTAACCCATGATTAATGTACAAGTGAGTCGTTTATTTTGCATGAGAGAGCCACTGATCAGCAGTAGCCTTCCAATATTAGGCACTGTACTTAATGTTTACAGTCTTAAAAACGTGAAAAAACTGAAGTTGTTTGTTTTAAATGGTTTACAGCGACCCAAAGTTATTCCTCACTTAGTTCATGCATTACGAGAATCCTATTTAATCACCACAATGAGTTCATAAGGACTTGATACAACTTTCAGGAGGCCAGAGCAGAGTTAGGTTTTGGCGGTAAAGCTTGCAATAACTATCAACCGCGCACTTCCTGATTATCGAACAACTCTTTATAATTAGATACACATATTTGGACCTCATGAGCAGATTATGAGCTGATACTGTGCAGATGATGTCATCAGCATTTCCCCGCTGGTGTGAAGCTAACTGAAAGCACTGCTCTGTTAGATGCTAATCTGTTAGATTACTGAAGTTAGACTTTAATCTGAGCTTTGTTTGAACACAATCTGACCTGATTTGGTTGGACCTACAACAGATGAGATGATTTTGTGCTCTTAAACAAGTTTCGCACACATACAATTACAATCAGTACTCGAGTTGAGGGGGGATGGGGGGGTGGCATCCCCCCTGTGGGAAAAAATAGTCAAAATCATCCCTCTTCTAAAACGGGCATCCCTTCTTCCATCCCTTATGGCATTTTATCAATCAGGCATGAAAATCCCTAAACTTTTGGCGACTTTCGCCGTTTTTAAGTCAAAATTGCCAGTGGCAAAGAGCCAATCATAGGCCGAACTGCGCTCCAGCTTCCAATCATGTTGCAGCATAATTACGCACCGATACGCGCTCCCGACAATCATGACGATTGCCGCTGTTGTGTTTGCGCCTGTTCGCCGATCAGCTGTGAGTGAGCCGCGTGAATGTTTACGCGGCATTTCCAAGAGAAGAAGAATCCTTAACTTGCTACGTTAATGCTACGTAAGAAGGAACTCTCGCCTCGGGACACGGGGTACGTTCGGGATTATGTCCTTTTCTCCGGAGCTCCGGATTATTAAAGACGACACGACAAACTGTTAGAATGGAGCTGACCGCATTCTTATGGGTGAGTCATATTATCAGATTATTTCTGCATCTATTTCGGCACTAAACCAGGACTAAACCAGGACTAAACCAGGTCTAAACCAGGACTAAACCAGGTCCAAACCAGGACTAAGCCAAGACTAAACCAGATCTAAACCGGGTCTAAACCAGGACTAAACCAGGACTAAACCAGGACTAAACCAGGACTAAACCAGGACTAAACCGGGACTAAACCAAAACTAAACCAGGTCCAAACCCCCCCCCCCCCCCGGTGAAAAATTTCACCATCCCCCCGGTTTCATTTTACAACTCGACTACTGATTACTATCATAAGCTAGCTAGCATTACTCATTACATTAAAGGTACATTTTCTCCCTAGAGATGTTATTGCTTCATGTGGAATATTTCACAGTATGGCATTAAACCTTTCTATCATCATGGCGACAAAACCAGAAAAGGTTACAGGTCACATCTGTGGAGAGGCAACCCCGCTCACAGTCAGAATGCCTGTTTTTCCTAGGTATTTTTGAGCTATAAAACCGGCTGTAATTGAATAAATGTAAGGTAGATCTGTTTAATCTCATACTGTGGAACATTCCAGCCAGGGCAATAACATATCCATAGCAACAAGACGATCGCGAACCCCCAATCGAAAGGTTACACAATGCATCTTTAAATTGCCCACATAATGATATTTTCTATTCTATTTTATAATGTTGTTTCCTCATCAAACATACCTGGAGTTCTTCTCTCTGTTCCACCTTGTAATACAGGAAGTGCTCCATCATGTTTTTAAACTCCATACATTTTCACTAGGTTTTCTGGATAATTTCAGCCCTGGAATTGGAAATGTCCTGGAAATGCCCTGGAAATGTCTACTGAACAAACAGTAAAAGGTAGCTGATAACTTGAAAACTACTGCTGCATGACATCACAAAGTAGATTTAGAGCATTTAGAGCTTTGGAGATATAGACAGACTAATAATAAAGCGTTACTCAAACGTGTGACTAAAACAAAACACAACTCCAGGTATGTTTTTGGGGGAGGTAAAAACATTCTAACATGACTTAAAGCTCACAAGAATAATTTTTGCGTAATATAGGAACTTTAAGAGACTGACCAAATTGACCAAAACACAAAAAAGGAACAACAACAAACAAAAAACTTTAACTCACTGCATCCCTATTTTTTCCTCTGCAGTTTTGCCAGTGTGAAAATATAGCTTGAATCGAGTAGAATGGGGCTCAGGTGGTCTAACTGTGGGTGGAGAATGTGAATTAATGGAGTATAATAAAACAATTTGTCATCAGCAAAACTTCTGAACTCACCAGAACAGTGCGAGGATACCCAATTACTCTACGGTCGTGTGCGCCTTGTTGACACGCAGCCGAATCCACACAATTTGCACACTGTAATCAAAGATGGAGAGGAGCCGCCGGAACAAGATACCGCCACGTCATTTGTCGCCGGGCTCTGGATTGATTAAAATGGCTGCATGTGCATCGAAAACATTAACATCTTGACAGTGGTTATTAGCATGTTGGCCGTTTGGCCCTGTTTGTAAATAAATTGTATGTATAATTGTATTGTATGTAAAGGGTGTGTGTGGTGAAACGTGCCACAGCTGTAAGGTCTCCAAGCAGAAAATGATTGACCGATGAATATTCATGAGCGTGCCCCAGTGCGTATCTTCATCATGTTCATCTTCTTCACTGGCTGTGTGCGCAACTCCAGGCTAAGGTCAAGTCGTGCCCTATTCATGTGAGTGAGGGAGAATACAGTAGGTTGGCACAGATTTTTAGTATTATAGGCTAGGTTAGTGTTCAAGTGCGACTAATATGGTAATAAAAGGTGTAAACGACCCATATTACACAATTTTTTGTATCTATGTTATAATGTTGTTATCTATGTTATAATATTTCCTCATCAAAAGCATACCCAGAGTTGTGTTTTGTTTCATTCACACATGTTCAACACACAAACCCTGCATATTTAGGCTGAGTTCTTCTCTTAAACAGAAAACGCGCTATTCAATCTTGTGATGTCACATGGTAATACAGGAAGTGTTCCAATGTGTTTTTAAAATCCATATTCCTTCACTAGAATCATTTGGATCATTTCAGCCCTGGAATTACCAATTTGTACAAACTAAAAGCAAAAAGCAGCTGTTAATTTGAAAACTACCACTTCATGACTTCATCACAATTTGGAACAGAGCAACACTAATAATAAAGTGCGAATGAAATAAAACACAATTCCAAGTATGTTTTTGAGGATATAACAGCATTATAACATGGCTTAAAACTCATAAGAGTCAATTTTTCGCAATACAGGACATTTAAGGGTTGTATGGAGGTATATATATATATATATATATAGCATTATAGAGAAGCAGCAGCCTAGTAATTATGATGACCAAACAAAAGAAGGAAAATCAGTTGTGGACGTGGTGGGGCCAGATAAACAGCCAATAGATAACAAGGCTACCTCATTATCTATTGGCTGTTATGTTGTCAATCTAACTCCCTACCATTCTAGCGTAACTGACTTGCCGGCGCGCTGGGATTAAGTGGTTTACGTATGCCTCTCACTCATTCCACATATGCAAGACACTGGTTACTCAACCAACGCAACGGCTCTTAGCGGCTTTTTCCAACTGTAACTTCCTCGCAGTTAGCACAAAGTTTGTTGCAATGTCAGACAAGAATCCATGACCAGTTAGCCACAAAAGAAAGTCCGAAGCCAAATTAAGGTGATTCTTAGAGATTCCTTTCAGCGATGGGCTGCACTGAAGCAGACGAGGGGTCTAAAGAGTAACACATTGGTCACAAAATTACTACTGGACAGGTAACTTCAACAGCAATTTGTTCAGCAATTCTGAATACGCACCAGCTGTGAACAAACATGATTTCTAGCGTAAGGAGGAGGCGTTTCTACTTGGGGAGCTGTGGAGGAGGAGGGGTGGTTTCACGCATGCACAACATTTGAAAAAGGATAAACAGTTGTGGTATTTCTCTTTCCTTGGAAAATCCTCTATACAACCTTTAAGACTTAGATGAACACAGGGGAAATTATTTGAACACAGTAGTTGTAGAAAAGCCCCTTTGTGGCCACACCAGGAGCCACAGACTTTAACGCTAACTCTCTCTCCTCACTTGACATGACATTGACATGTACGTCAATTCACCTGGACTCTTGTCCAATCAGAAGACGCCTTGGACTCTATCCTGCAGCAAGTTGTTAGTCTGTCAGAGAGATCGTTATAAGCTGCGGTGTTTGTAGCGCAGACTATTAATACCTGCCTTTTACATCTGATTATGTGTTTTCTTTATTTATTTATCTGTTCAAGTGAAGCATCACAGTGATTCTTACCGATCACCTGCTCCACCTTTAACGATCCAATAGGTCATTTCAGTTAGGACCACATCCTTCCTCACAGTAGTTCACACATCACAATTGAATATATTGAGGTGGCAGTAGCTCAGTATGCGTGTAGAATCCCTCAGTCGTCCAGGTAGAATCCATGGCAGAAGGAGAAATTCAATTTGTCAACTGGACAAAAGTTTATTTGGTCGAATACGTTTCGCAGCTCATCCAAGCTGCTTCTTCATTTCTGGTCAGATGCTGGTGGACACTGCCTATATCTGCCTGAAGGGAAGAGCTAACTACAATGAAATTACTCTGAGACTACCACACCCCTTTGTTTACAGTTTCTGTTAGTTAGTTGGGCCTATTAAATATGCAGTGGGAGTGGAGTGTGGGTCCTTGTTAGCAGAGCCATTCAGGGCCATAATGGGTGTTTTCACACCTCTGGACCAGACCTGACTAGTCCTATTGTTTTCTTTGTTTTGATATAGGCTTGAGGATTAAGTTATAAATGGGCGACAAATGATGTCTGAGACCTCCATTTCTGTTCAAGGAAGGATTGTCCTTCCCCGCTCGAACCAGTTCTTTTCTCTGGCTAAGATCTGTACCTCACTGTCCTCAAAGGAAGCCCATGGCTTTTAGGTGGAGATGTACGGCAGATGACGGTCCACTCTGGTTCGCCGGTCTGTGTTGGTACATTCTCTTGTGAAGTGGTTGTTTTGTTTCTCCAGTGTAGCGCTCACTGCAGTCTTCACTACACTGAATGGAGTAGACCACATTGCTTTGTTTGTGGCTCGGTATTTTGTCTTTTGAATACAGTTTCTGTATTCAAATGTTCGCGGGTTTGAAATAGACTGGGATTTCATGTTGTCTGAAAATCCTCTGTAGTTTTTCAAAAACGCCAGCCAGGTAAGGAATAGTTACAACCTTTTTCCTGGGTTCTGATTCTCTGTTGTCTTGTTTCTTAGCTCTTTTCCTTTTGCTGAAAGCCCCATTTAGGGTATCCACAAACAGAGAGGGCTTTCTGCACATGTTGTTCTTCTTTCTCCTTTCCCTCTGTCCTTGTAGGAACCACTTGGGCTCTGTGTCCTAATGTACAAAAAACTCCAAGTTTGTGCTGCAGTGGGTGGTGTGAATCAAAAAGCAGGTACTGGTCAGTGTGTGTGGGCTTCCTGAAGACCTCTACTTGGAGTTGCTAGTATAAGTACTGTTGAGCCCATTGCACAGCCGTGGATTTGCCTGTAGAAGTTTCCTCTGAACTGGAAATAGGTGGTATTTAAAGACATTTCCAGCAGTTGGCAGATTTGGTGGGGTGAGAGTTTGGTTCTCTCTTCTAGCTTGGTATCCTGCAGTAGTCTCTTTCTTGCTGTCTCCACCACTACCGCTGTAGGGATACAAGTGAAAAGAGAGGTCACATCAAAGGAAAACATTGTCTCATCCAGGTCAATCTGGAGATGCTTGACTTTGACAACACAGCTGAATTTGTGAACAAAGTGGTGCTCTGTGTTACCCAATAGAGGAGCCAGGATGTTTTTTTTTTAGGTGTTTGGCCACATTGTATGTGATGGAGTCTGTGCTACATACAATGGGTCTGAGTGGTACTCCCCGTTCGTGAATCTTTGGGAGGCCATAGATGCACAGGATGGAGTCACCAGGATACAGTCTCTAATACAGCAATGACTTCTTCCTTCTCCAGCTTCTGCAAGCAATGAATGATCTTCTTTTTGTACCCATTGGTGGGGTCTCGTTTGCGGTATCACTGAGTAGGCTGTTCAACTTAGCTTTATAATCAGCTGAGTTCATCTCCCTTTGTCCGCAGGATACTGATGCTATGGTCCTTCTCTAGAGCAACGATGTCTTTCCTTTCCTCTGGTGTTAAATTGGAGGGTGGAGGTTTGCTCAGTGCAGCTGTTCATTTCACTGTAAGGTCTCCAGCTTCTTTCTCTGTGAGCTTGTTGTTCCTAATGCCGGTTTCTGCTGCTGCTGTGGTGTAGTCCACCATGGGGATGCAGTTAGAAGTTACAGAGAAATTCAGTCCTTTCAAAAGTATTTCTTTCTCTGCCTGAGTGAGCACCCGGTTGGAAAGAAATACACTTTTGTCCAGTTGACAAATTGAATTTCTCCTTTTGCCAGTAGCTCAGTAGGTAAGAGCGACAAAAACATCATTGGTTGAGCGGTCAAATCCACTGATCCACAGGTTGGCTGGTGTGCTGTTGTTGTGTCCTTGGGCAAGACACTTAACCTATCTCACCCCCAGTGTCTGTGTACACTGGTGTGTGAATGGGTGAGTGGTTCTTTGTTGTAAAGTGCTTTGAGTGCCTTGAAGGTGGAAAAGTGTTGTATAAAAATATGATCATTTACCAATATAATAACAAAGAGCAAAAATAAAAATGGTAATAATAAATTCTAAATAAGTAGCAAAAATAAGAAAAGACTTACGTCAAATAAGGCATAATTGTATGTACAAGCAGAAAAAATATAGTAGTACAAATATCTCTCTCAGCTATATACAAGAGGTTGTAAGGAGAAGTGATTGGCATAACAAGTTTCAAAAAAGCACATGATTGGACAACTTAAGGCTCCCACACACTACAGGAGAATTTGCCTGATTTAAGCAGTGAATTGCTTCTCCCTGAGTTTGGGGAGGCGTGACCCTACTTTGTGTCTTAAGGTCCCATGGCATGAAATTTTCACTTTCTGAGGTTTTTGAACATTAATGTGAGCTCCCCTACCCTACCCCCCCCCCATGGTTAAAAGTTGCGAAATGTCTAAACTGAGCATTTACGATCCTTTTCTGCGTTACAAAAAATCGGAGCTCAAACGGGCGATTTTGAACAAGGCACCTTATTGACGTCAGATCGAAAAAAGAAATGCAAATGCAGTTCCACCCCCGTCTGTCTGAACTCAGCGTCTCTGTAAATCACGCCCAGAGAGTTTGGACTGCGAATGCGCTAGGCAATGCAAAATGCGTTTTTTTATTTGCCTGGAGGCACGTCCGAGTGTTTCTAGGCTCGGAAGTCCTTTATCTGAGCCTCTGGACCTTTGAACAGCAGTGGTTTAATTTTATTTTCTGTGGAAATGTGTTTATTTTTCAATGGAACGCTTCAAATCTCTCCCCCGTGCAAAAACAAGGAAATGGATCAGCTGAGGGCTCAGAGCGAGAGCGGAGAGTTTGGCCACGCCCCCACCCTCTACTATAGGCCAGCTCTTTTCTCCTCATTTGCATTCAAGCAAAAACACCCAGAATAAAGAGTTTGAGAGAGATATTTATGACTCTTTCTCATCTTATCTCCGTTTCTCATGCACTGAGTGTTGATTTTGAAGAAGGATTCATTTACAGTATTAGGGAACCATTAAGGAGCCATATAAAAGCATCAAGAAGTACCATGTCATGGGATCTTTAGTGTGCGATTTTGGTGTCTGTGTGACTCTGAGCTACACTGTCATATCGTATACACCAAACGTTAAACAGCAAAAATAATGAGGTGATGTGTAATAAGCTGCAGCATTTTCATTCATATTATCCGTAGAAATTGTCCTCTGCAATTAATGACACCCAGTCCACAAAACAGTGCTGTGACTCCAGTTGGAAAACTTAAAAGTGAAAAGGTGGGAGTAGTTCATCACATGTGTCTGTTAACATCCACGCAGTGCATCCAGGTGAAGCTGCAGATTAGCTATTACTTTATCACCACCCTTGTGTGCATTAAAAATAATGTATCTGAAGTATTGTACCACTTTTCACAATTAATAATAACACAGTTTGGATTGGCATCTAAATTAGAAGTGCAGTGCTCTGATCTCAAAGTAAGTTGTTTTACTCTAGACAGGAAACAGCTGACGCAAGGTGCAGTCACATCTGTGTAGACTGTGGTACGCAGCCGTATCCCATAGCAGTCTTTGCAATCGGAGATTTAAAATGCCATATGATTCTCCTTGTGTCTGTGGTATGCACTTTTTGTTGCGTTTAAAAATCGTTTAAGACTGAAAAATCCTGTAGTGTGCGGCTGCCTTAACATAACATAAGATTTAAGGGCCCTGTACCGTTTTTCCCTATGTATTTTAACAAAATTTGTCTTGCCCAGGTACAGATACATGTACTTATGTACAAGCAGCTCTTGAGGTCAAAATATATCTGGAGCATGCAACGCTTTTTTGTTGTTTTTATTGTGGCCATACCAGCTTGTCAAAGCCTGATCCCGTCAGATCTCATAAGTTCAGCAGAGCAGGGCTGAGAAAATCAGGTGCCACAGTTGGGCGCTAGTCGCAAGAACTGTCATTGTGTCCTTAGGCAAGGCACTTCACCTACATTGCCTAGTATGAAAGTGGTGTGTGCATGAGTGATGGTAATGGTCGGACGGGCCGATTGGCAGCCTCTCTTCCATCAGTCTGCCCCAGGGCAGCTGTGGCTACAACCATCTCCGGGTATGGAGTGAATGAATAATGCTCTGTAAACCGTCTTTGAGTGTCCAGAGAAGCACTGGGCTTTTCACCCATTTAAATAAAGGTTAATAAAAGAAAATTAGCATGCTAGTTGTTACCATTACTGTCACCAGAAAACTCAGATCTCATTGTGGTGAATAAACTGAGGAATATATATATATATATTCCTCAGTATATATATATATATATTCCTCAGTATATATATATATATATATATATATATATATATATATATATATATATATATATATATAATAGAAAAAAATCAGGTACAACACCTTAGCATCCCAGCTTGGGGATGTTTGTAGAAAATTGCTGTTCTATTTTCAACACAGCATTTCAATAATAATAATAATGTTTCAGATTTTTTGAAAACCTTGTACAATTTATTATCCAAAATACTGACTCCAGTGCTATTTCATAAAAAGAAACAAAACAAAATAACAGAACATCAGTTTTTGTTATAAAGCTTTGACCATGAAACAAAGTTGTACTGTAGCTACTGAACTTTTCCATCACAATGTTCATATTAAAATGAGAAGAATTACTTGAATTAAGAATTTTTTTTCATGATTTGAGTACATTTCAATTGACATGTAAAATGATCTACCAAAGACTTTTTGTACTTAAATATGAAAATACATTTGGCTACATAAAAAAACAAAACAAACAAAAAAACAACAACTTTGCATTTAAAATAAGAAACAAAATTTAATGTTGCTTGAATTAAGAAAAACACACTCATTCCATTGGTAGATCATTTTACTGTTTGTTTGTTTTTATTTACTGTTTAACTTGCATATATGTTGCTTTTTGCAGTGTAACATTTGTTCAGCAACAGAAGTTCTGTTTATACCTGTTTAATTCCAGGAGGGTGTTCCTTCAAACTTGTTAAAGTCTAAGCTTATCTTGAAATTCTGAGTTGAAACTAGTTCCATCTCCATCAAAGGTCGTTTTCACACCAGGAAAATCCAGACCAATTTTAATTTTAAATTTTTTTATTTTTATTTTGGTGCGGTTCGCTTTCACACTGCAGTTTTTCCTCAAGTGGACCAACATCTATAAACAAAACCTCGTCTGCTGAGGTCGCTCAGCCATTGGAACGCCGTGTCCAAACCCGGAAGGAGGAGAATTATGGTGTTACGTGCTGTTTTCAATCTAGCCTCAGCGATATGGTTTGCTCAGTTTTTACAGTTCTCACAAATGTTTGAGCAGCATCGTGAGGTTTACACTATTTTACAATCAATGTCCAAACGATGAAGTCACAGGGCAAGACGACTACAGAGGACAGCGCTCATGTGCGCATCAACTTCTGACTCTTGCTCTTCACACAAAACGTAAGTAAGCCTTGTAAGTTTCGTTTAGTTTCATTTCGTCAGCCTCGGTTTCCCATAATGCTCGACATACGACGGGAGCTCGTTTAAGTACAAAAAGCCAATTGTGTCGGATCGAGTCCGGTCTGCATTCTCACCTCAAACGAACCGCACCAGAGTTTGAATGGAACCGTGCCGAGACCGACCTTTTTAGGTGGTCTCGGTTCGCTTGTTTGCTCCGGATCGAGATTTTTGTTTTTATTCACACCAGCCCAAAAGGTCAGAATCAAAGGAGCAAACGAACTCTAGTTCGTTTTAAACGAACCAAACAAGGCAGGTGTGAAAATGACCTAAGTCTGAACTATTTCCAGGACAGAAATAAGCCGAGTCTGAGCTAACTCAGGCCTGAAGTTTAAGCTGTGCTTTGTGCTCGCTCGCAGTGACTCTGGGAAGGCCAGATCAATGGAGCAAAGACATCGCCGAAAATGGGCCACAAATTTGATGTTTTTTTATGATCAGACTAAACAAGAGAGGAGCCACAGCGCACACTGCACAGTTTGATTTGGGCCACTTTTCCGGTCATTCTGATCTGACTCCCCCCTCCTCCTCCAGTGGCTCCGTGGACAGAGAGGAGGCTGGCTGCGTCGCGCGAAGCCTGGTTAATACGTTTGGGGAATGAAGTTGCCTCACCCCTTCCCGATGCGCCGTAGTACGTGCAGGGCTTTAATGTGGTTTGTGCCTTTTTGATGAGTGCAGCGTCCACATACACGTGTGTCCTGTGCGTAGGAGCACATGGCCTATAAAAGTCTCAAGCGACACGTGACTATAAAAGTCACTTTTTCACCTGTATCAGACAGAGACAGGTGTTCTGACATAGGTATGTGCCCGCATGTGCTGAAACGTTTGACTAAACTGTTTCTTTAGACATTCTTGGAGACAGAGCTAAAATAATCTTCACAATTAGCCTGGTCCTGACCAGGTTTGTTTCTGGCTGCTTGTTACTGCGGAAAATCAGCACCACCTCTGGTTAGTGACTTTGGAATGGAACTGAGGCTTTGACAAGGCTGGATTGCCCAAATAAGCCAGGCTTTTGCTTTAGCTCGCTTCATGGAATATCCTCCAGGTTGTTTTTTCAGTATGGCTTTTAATTTAACTCTCCATGGAGACAAGCATGCCACCTCACCAAGTTACAGGTCAGATCTGTGGAGAAGTGGACTTCCTCAAAGAAATAATGGTGTAGTTTTAAGAAATATAAACACCTGTAATAGAATAAATACAAGCTATACACTGTGTGTAGTTGTAGTTGTAAGTTGTATTTATTACTTTATAAATTTTATAATTGAACAACTACAATGTTCAATTCAAGATGTTAATGAACTTCAAACCTGAATATTTAAGTGTTGGCTTTCTGAGGAGAAAATCTATGTGTGCACAAATATTGGGCAACTATTAATATGCTGAATTATTCTGCAACTAAATGAAAAATTTACATTTTCCATTTTCACTTGTTTATTTTCATCTGTCAGAATAGTAAACAACTCAAAAATTACAAATAAACATTTTTGACAGTTAAAAAAAAAATCTGTGACAATTATAGCCACCCTTTTGTTCATAGAGTCTGTCAGTTTCTTGATCTGTTGACAATAAATGTTTTGTCCAGCAACAACCACAGCCTTCCAGACACTGTTCAGAGAGGTGTACTGTTTTCCTTCACCGTAAATCTCCCGTTTACGAAAGGCCCACAAGTTCTCAATAGGGTTTAGATTAGGTGAGGAAGGAACCAGGTCATTATTTTTTCTTCTTTAAGGCCTGTACTGGCTGGCCACGCAATGGAATACTTTGATGCATATGATGAAGCATTGTCCTGCATAAAAATCATGGTCCTCTTGAAAGATGCAGACTTTTTCCTGTACCACCGCCTAAAGAAAGTGTCTTCTAAAAATTGGCAGTAGGTTTTGGAGTTCATTTTGACTCAATCTTCATCATGAAAAGGTCCAACAAGCTCATCTTTATTAATAGCAGCCCGTAACAGTAACCCACCTCCAACTTACTGGCATCTGAGTCGAAGTGGAGCTCTGTGCCCATTACACGGGCCTATCCATCCATCAATAGTCACTCCCATCTCATCAGTCCATAAAACCATTGAAAAATCTGTCTTATATTTATATTTTTTGGCTTTCTTGGTTCCAACTTATTTTTCTTGTTCAGTGGTGGTTGGGTTTCAGCCTCCCTTACCTTGGCCATGTCTCTGAGCACTGAACACCTTGTACTTCTGGGCACTCCAGGAAGGTTACAGTCCTGGAATATGACAGCACTGGAGCATAATGTGTTCCTGGTGTTTGATTCTTCTGGAATCTCTTGCAGTTAATTTCCATCTTTTTTTCTCAACACATTTGTTGTGACACTGTTGACTATTTGCGACAAAACATTTGATGGTTCTGTGATCACACCCCAATATCTATGCAATTTAAAGAGTGCTGCATCCCTCTGAAAGATTTTTTTTTTTACTTTTCAGAGTTAGTTAAATCTCTTTTTTTGGCCCATTTTGCCTGAGGAAAAGCAGCTGCCTAATAATTCTTCACACCTATAGATATAGAGTGTTGATCACCTTAGGCCACATCCTCATTAGACAAATACAAATCACTGACTGTGCTTAAATCCAATAAGAATACAGCTTATACAGCTTGGAGTTGGAGAATATGCATAAAGATGTAGATGATATATGGTCCAAATATCCACTTGCCTTTTGTGCAGACATGCAGATGGCGGACCCTCCACCAGAAAAGTTACAAAGTTGAAATCAATGTTCCAAGAGCATTTAAATGAAGAGGCAGGCCCACACAGACAGGGCTTCAGCTCACATATAGCTACAGTGCATTTTCCCATCACTGAATGTTCATATTATAATGAGAGGAGTATAAGGTTTGTTCAGCAGCAGAAGCTTTGTTTACTTTGGGAATCAGGTTATGAACTCAAATAAGTTTAATCCTCTATCAGCTCTTTATACACAGTGAATTTATGCAGTGTCAAATGTTTAACTTTATTTGCATGTAATTCTAATACAATAGCCTCATTCTAACAGCCTTAATTTCAATTTTCTCTCAGTCTCACCCTGCGCAAGCCAGGTTAGGAGGAATACAAACTCAATTCACTGTGGTACTTCACGGATGTAATGATGATTTTATATTGAACTGAAAATGATTTTGGGATTATATATTCTGTGGGTATAAGATCACCATAATGTGATAAATATCTGATTTCTAAACCTTACTTAACCCTCCGGTCGTGTTCGCCTCCAGCCCCCTACTTTAGTGTTCCCGGTCAAAATTGACCGGTCTGTTTTAACTGCTCTTAAATAAGCACAAAACATTTTTTTTCAACACCAATTTTTTTATTAAACATTCTTTAGGTGAGAACAATGTTTCAAAGTAGTGTCTAACAACAATTTATAGAAGTAAACATTAAATAACATCAGTGAAAGTACAATTGGGCACTGAAAATGAACTACAAAATTAACATATAATACAAAAAATAAATGGAAAACCAAACACCAAACTTAACAGTGTGTGTGTGTGTGTGTGTGTGTGTGTGTGTGTGTGTGTGTGTGTGTTCATGCACATGAGTGGCATGTGACACTCAGGTCAGAGTGGGCCTTGCAAACATAAGCATGACATTAGCAGCATGTCGGGCTCGTTTTGATGTCTATAGGGGCACAGAGGCCACAACGCTTCCTTTTCTGCCCATGTCCTTGTTGGGGGAGAGCAGCCAGGGCTGGGGCTGGAGCTTGCATGCTCCTAACCAGACTGGCGGAGGCTGGTGTGCGGGGAATGTGCTGGCGTCGCTGTATAAGAGGAGTCACCAAAGCTTTCCCCAGCTCTGCGAGGAAAAAAGTCTCCTTGAAACTTTTCCCCTGATTCCAGGTTGGGTCGATTGCTGTCCACGCCACATACGTGTTGAAAGCTGACACATCGAGAATGTTGTGGAACAATGCCACAGGCCAGCGAGCCGTCATCCACTTACAGGTGTATGTACCAGTAAGCTGCAATAAAGGAACAATAAATAATAAGAGATTAGGAACAATATTCAATCTGTCGTACACAAAATGCTATGATTCACCTAGATAAAAATAAAATAAAATGCATGATGAGACTTTACATTACCTTATCAAGGCAGTCAACGCCTCCCTTGTTCTTGTTGTAGTCCTGGATCATCAGAGGCTTCCTGTCCTCTGTGGTGCTGACAGCGGCGTCTTTGTGTACTGTGCTCATCAGTATGACATTTCTGTTCTTCTTGGGAACGTATGACACAAGTGTGAGTGTCAGTGAATGCAAATTGTGATGAGAGTGCCTGTCTTCCTCTGGTCGATACCAGCGCAGGGGGAAGTTCGGGCTTGTTCTTCCTCACTGTCCCTACCATGGTGAGCTTTCTTTTCAGTAGCTCCTGACCAAGAGCATGTGATGTGAAGAAGTTGTCACATGTGATATTATGCCCTTGGAGACCGGTTGTCATGTCCAGCACAACACGCATACCCTGGTTTGTGTGTGTATGTGTGTGTGTGTGTGTGTGTGTGTGTGTGTGTGAGTGTGTGAGAGAGCTGGGGCAGTGTGTATGGGGATGTTTTCTGTATGTTGAATGAATTTACTCTGGATCCCCATTCATTTCCTATGGCGGTCACTTTTGACCGGGAACACCACAGGTGTAACAAGGTTGATTAAAACACTCAAAATTGAATGAAATAGGTGATCATTACTTTTATATGTTCAAGTACACAGTGTGGAGGATATCTGTCTAAACTGAGCATTTGCGATCCTTTTCTGCGTTACAAAAAATTGGAGCTCAAACGGGCGATTTTGAACAAGGCACCTTATTGACGTCAGATCAAAAAAAGAAATGCAAATGCAGTTACACCCCCGTCTGTCTGTACTCAGCGTCTCTGTAAATCACGCCCAGAGAGTTTGGACTGCGAATGCGCTAGGCAATGCGAAATGCATTTTTTTATTTGCCTGGAGGCACGTCCGAGTGTTTCTAGGCTCGGAAGTCCTTTATCTGAGCCTCTGGACCTTTGAACAGCAGTGGTTTAATTTTATTTTCTGTGGAAATGTGTTTATTTTTCAATGGAACGCTTCAAATCTCTCCCCCCGTGCAAAAACACGAAAATGGATCAGCTGAGAGCTAGAGCGGAGAGCGGAGAGTTTGGCCATGCCCCCCCACCCTCTACTATTGGCCATCTCTTTTCTCCTCATTTGCATTCAAGCAACAACGCCCATTATGGCCTGTTCAGAGAGAAAAAAAAATACTCTTTCTCATCTTATCTCTGTTTCTCATGCACTGAGTGTTGATTTTGAAGAAGGATTCATTTACAGTATTAGGGAACCATTAAGGAGCCATATAAAAGCATCAAGAAGTACCATGTCATGGGATCTTTAAAATTACTTAAAGGACATGCAAACTGCAAGGGGGGCAGGCCTTACAGGTCGTACAGTTGATTAATCGGTTGGTTGAGGATTTGGTGATGGGGCGGCAGGTTTGTTGAGCTGGTGGACAATGCGCGAGACATTTCCGCAGACGTTTTTTCATGGAAGGCCACTGACCAGAGGTTCCGCAACTCTACAGCGAGACATTATTGAATCCAGTGTGTTGCTCACTTTTATTGCTACTTATTTTGAAGTATTATTACCATTTATATATATATAATTTTACTCTTATTGCTGTATATTGTGAGGTGTGGGATACTGTTCCCAACTAATTTCCCCTGTGGATCAATAAAGTCTAAGTGTAATCGTTATATTTAGATTATATGGATTCATATGGGACAACACAAAAGAGAATTTAGTGAGTGAAGCGTTTTCCATTTTTAATTTGTATATGGTATTTCTTTGTAAAGAGGCAGATTAAATCATGTCTATATGCAAAATTGACTCTTTGTGTATTGTTTTCTGGTTGCAAGAAGAACTCAACCTAAATATTCAAGGTTTATTTGTTAAACATGAAATTAAACAAAACACAACTCCAGGTATGTTTTGATATCATCATTATAACATAAATCCGCAAATAGCAAGTACCATCAATTTAATTAATCTTAATTATAAATACATTGTTTCTTAGTACTTTTGTGTACACAAATTGTTGTTTGGCATTAAATATTGAGTTGTAGTTAGATTTCATGCAACTGTAGCCACTGTTTTTCAACCGAATAATCAATTATACAAGATTTTTTTTTCTTTTTTTAAACCTCCACGTATAACAACTCCTCATCGATAGCATCTCTGCTTACATCTTCATACCATCAAAGCTTGCATAATCAATTCATGTTTCACCATGTAACTTCAAACACACACACAGGTGAATTTCCATATCCCTGGTGAAGGTGCACTATAGGGAGATCCAAGCAATATGGAGCTGAGACAGGAGGCATGTCAGAAGTAAACAACAAAAACAACAACAAGAAAGCCTGTCACACATATCTGACATTCGAACGGGGGCGGCATCTTGGGTACCTGCTCCTGCCTTCAATAAATACAACTGTTTGTCTTCTGTTATGCAATTAAATGATGCGCTTGATCTAGCTGTTGTTGCTTTTATCTGCCTCGAGTAAATGAGACGCAAACTCCAGTAACTCGGGAGGCAGGGACTAAAGGGAATATATGGCACAGAGGATTGCAAATGTGACAAACAACAGTAAACCGTAAATGTAGACATGATAGGGCATCTCAACAGGGGGTAAAAGCCAGGCCACTGCTGCTGTATAAAACAAAGATGGCTGTCATGGCAGCTTTGTAGTGTGATACTGTGGTTGATGTTATTATTAGAAGTAGAGGTGAATCTGCATACCTAGGTTTTATGTGGTTAACCCCTTACTGTGCGCATAGTTGTTGTTTGCAAAAATGTCAGACTGAAACCATGCCACAAATTCACATTGGATCGATATTTTTTTCAAATAATTTATTTATATTTTTTGTTTATTAGTAATTTATTAATACTTATTTTTATATTGTGTGTGTGTGTTTTTTTTTTTAAAGATCCCATGACATGGTACTTCTTGATGCTTTTATATGGCACCTTAGTGGTTCCCTAATACTGTACAAGGGGTCCTCGGGTTACGACGTTGATCCGTTCTTAAGGCGTCGTAACCCGAATTTCGTCGTAAGTCGGATTTTGACTTTGATCTTCCAACCAAAGCACCAATAACCTTTCCATCTCAATAATTAGACCACTACGCTGCTTGGTTATCACTGTCGCTTTCATAGGAGCAGATCAGAGCCCACATCAGGTACTTCCGCCCACATTGGGCACGCACACGAGGCCGTCTTCTTCGCCCTACAACCACAACAAAGCGTATTCTTCGGCCGCACGCTGCGCGTCGTTTGCGTTTGTTTACGTCGCTTACCACGCTAAACCGCGTAAGACGGAATGACGCGTAATATTATTATATTTTTTTAATGGGGGCGCGTTCGTAACCACAAAATGTCGTAAGTCGAGACCATCGAAACCCGAGGACCCCCTGTATATGAATCCTGCTCCAAAATCAAGCCTTAGTGCATGAGAGAGCCTCATGAAGACAGTCAGAGTCATAAATATGTCTCTGAAATGCTTTATTCTGTGGAGTTGTTGCTTGAATGCAAATGAGGAGGACAGAGACAGGCCAGTGCAGCAGGTGGGGGTGTGGCCAAATACGCCGCTGTTTCCTGAATTAGCGATGCGCTGTCACCCACTTCCGCGTTTTAAGCGCTTAGGAAGATATGAGACGCGTCCCATTAAAAAAAAAAAAAACACACACAGAAAATAAAATTAAACCACTGCTGTTTCAGAGGTTCGGAGGCTCGGATAAAGGACATCCGAGCCTGGAAACACTCTCATGTCTCTCCAGGCAAAAATAAAAATAAAAAAATCGTAGCTCATTTGCAGTCCATATTCTCTGGGCGTGATTTCCAGAGACGGGGTGGATATCCAGACGGGGGGTGGAAACCTTTCCCCGAGTGTGATGTCAAAAAATTCCCTTGTTCAGAATCGCCCGTTTGGGCTGTCTTTTTTCAAACGCGGAAAAGGACCGCAATTGCTCAGTTTACACATTTTGCAACTTTTAGCTATGGGGGAGAGGGCCCTAAACAGGGTAGGGGAGCTCACATTAACGTTCAAAAATCTCAGAAAGTTAAAATTTCATGCCATGGGACCTTTAACTGTTGGAGCACTGATCAAATCTAATTTAAAGGTCCTATATTACCAAAAATCGGCAGTAGCTCAGTTGTTAGAGTGTTTGTCTATTGATCCAGGGGTTGGCGGTTTGTATCCCGCTCTCGACGGGTTGGCCGTGTGTGATCCCAGCTCCCACAGATGAGCGCTGCCATTGTGTCCTTGGGCAAGACACTTAACCCCACCTCGCCCCCAGTGTCTGCGGGCACTGATAGCCCCAATGACAGAAGTGCATCAAGGCCAGTTGTGACGTGGGCCGTCCTCCTGTGGACTCACCACCTGCGGGAGGATCCATGGGGGCTGGTGAATTGTGTTCTGGGCAGCAGATCTGCTTGGACCCAAAATGTACTCTTATGAGCTTTAAGCCATGCTAGAATGTTGTTACCTCCTCAAAAGCATACCTGGAGTAGTGTTTTACACATCTCCAAAGCTCAAAATGTTCTGTTCCACCGTGTGATAACTTGAAAACTTCTGTTTCAAGAAAACAGCATTGCCTTTAGTTCAGTAGAGGGTTGAAATTATCCAGGTGATTCTAGTGAAGGTCTATGGAGTTAGACACAATGGAGCACTTCCTGTATTACCACATGACATCACAAGGTGGAACAGAGTATTTTCCATTTGAAAGAAGAACTCCTAAATGTGCAGTGTGTTAAACATGTGAGTGGAATGAAACAAAACACAACTACAGGTATGACTGTGATGAGGAAACATTTTGTAGTACGTATACTACACCATTATTGCCACTCACAGTTGGCGCCATCTTTCTTTTTTTTAGCTATGTCACTACTAAAGGTGCACTGTGTACCTTTTCTGTAGAAGGTCCGCCACCTATTTAAAGGCAAATTTACTTTTTTTTACAATCTGAGCCTTCTTTCGGCAATAAAACAAGTAGTTTTACTCACCCATAGCATTTTTCCGTCAATTGGAGCAGTATTGCAGAACTTATGTTGAGCCGTTCTGTTCTAGTAATGATCCCGTATCCGTTAACATGGTGCTGTATCATTTGCTCGGGGCATTACTTTGCGGTGTCCAAATAACACAAACTTTAGCACTTTTCAAATCATAGAAGCCCGATGTCTTAATGAAAGATTTCGTTTGAAGCAAAAGTGGCCTGTAATCCGAGATTTAGCCATAGTTTAGAGTAGATGAGGACGCCAGTGCGCATGCGCGGACTGCTCCGGGGACCCAAACATGAAACGCAAAGCTGAAAACTATGGATAAATCTCGGATTACAGGCCACTTTTGCTTCAAACGAAATCTTTCATTAAGACATCGGGCTTCTATGATTTGAAAAGTGCTAAAGTTTGTGTTATTTGGAGACCGCAAAGTAATGCCCCGAATACAAATGCTAACGGATATGCTACAACATAACTTTCTTCAAACAGCTCCAAATGACACGAACGTGATATGGGTGAGTCAAACGACTTGTTTTATTACCGAAAGAAGGCTCAGATTGTAAAATAACGTTACTTTTCCTTTAACTCCATGTTTTTCCCTTAATTTAACTATCACCATGGAGACAAGCATCACCAGGTCAAGTTAGAGGTCAGATCTGTGGAGAAGTTTGAAGGTAGATTTGAGAAAGAAAAACATCTGTAATTGAATAAATACAAGATATATTTGTTTAATGTCATACTGTGAAACATCCCAGCTGAAGCTACAAAATGCACTTTTAAACTTAGTTGCAACATACTTCGCCTCTGATAAAGCCACTTACAGAGAGAGATACGACTAGGACTGCCCCGTTCAGCTGCAGCGTATACGAAACACAACAACAAAAGCGCAGAAGAGGTTCCACTTGTACGGTAAACTTGGCATTATCTTGTTTACTGATACTGTTCTTCCCACATAATGAAATTCAAGAATAATGGATGATCGATCGCCAGCCGCCCGTGCGTTCAAAGGGAAGAGGAAGAGCCCTATTCACCGTCTGATGAGTTCACACATTTTCACGGGTAGGTCTTAACATCTTATGTTTCACCGCCGACACACACTGGATCCTGTATCTGCCCGAGCTATTTGGAAAGCCGTTAAAAGCTGATTTAGATAGCCCGGTAAAGGGAGCACATTGATTGAAAGGGGATGACACTTGAATTTGTCTCTGTGCAAGGTTAAGGCCAAGCGGTGCGGAGAGGGGGAGGAGGGGATGGGGTTGGGAGGATGGAGACAGTGTTGCCAACTTAGCGACTTTGTCGCTATTTTTAGCTACTTTTTGGACCCCCCTAGCGAGAAAATTAGACAAAAGCGACTAGCGACAAATCTAGCGACTTTTTTTGGTGATCAGAGGCTCCAAGATCGCGGGAGGGGGAAAAAATAATTGCGCCATTTTCTCTCTTTCCCCGTTCAGAGAAAGAGACAGAGGGACACAGGCAGAGAGGTTTTTTTTTCCCTCACTCACTCACAGGCAGACAGACACTCACCAGTCTCTCCTCTGCTCCCTCCCATCTCGTCAGATCGCCTCGGAGTCTGGTCAGTCCTCTGCCAGAGGCTCTGATTCTCAATAAGTGTATGCCTATGCGCTCTGATTTGTTTTCTTTTTCTTTTTGGCGACACAAAGTCACAAGTAGCACTGCTTAAAAAGCTAGTTGTACAGCACAGAAAAGTTTAAAAAAGCTAGTTCTTTAGCACCAAAAAAAAAAAAAAAGTTTGCCCACTATAGCACAAAAAAATAAAAAATAAATAAAAAGCTTTAGTTAAACTACAGCACAAAAAAAATAAAAAAAGCAAACTATAGACCCCCCCCCCTCGTCTAGCTACTTTTAGCTACTTCTGGGCGGGCCAATAGCTACTTCCAGTGCTGGGGAGTTGGCAACACTGGATGGAGACAGATGCGGCAGGAGAGGTAGATGGCTAATACGGGGTGGTATGCTAACGTTTGGGTTTAAGGGCTGTAGGGTGTGAGCTCTTGAGGATTCTTTGTTTACACGGAGAGTTTGACCCGTCTTAACCTATGCATGGAAAGGAGTGAGCCAACTGCTTGGTGAATTCTGTTTTCTCAAAAAGAAAGGATGGCACAGAATGTTGATGCTAAATAGAAGAAATCTGGAGTAATTGTGTAAGTAATGCAGAGGTTACACTTATAATGTATACTTCTTAATTAGCCTTAATGGTCCCATGACATGGTACTTCTTGATCCTTTTATATGGCTCCTTAATGGTTCCCTAATACTGTAAATGAATCCTTCTTCAAAATCAACACTCAGTGCATGAGAAACAGAGATAAGATGAGAAAGAGTAATTTTTCTCTCTCTGAGCACTCCATTCTGGGCGTTGTTGCTTGAATGCAAATGAGGAGGACAGAGATGGCCTATAGTAGAGGGTGGGGGCGTGGCCAAACTCCCCGCTCTCAGCTGTGCCCTCTGATCCATTTCCGCGTTTTTGTGCGGAGAAAAATAAACACATTTCCACAGAAATGCGTGAAGAGTCCCTCAGTCGTCCAGGTAGAATCCATGATAAAAGAAGAAATTCAATTTGTCAACTGGACAAAGTTTGAAAGTTTGAAACTTTGTAATCTAGACGCCAGAGAAACAAAAGACTGAAACCAATGAGATAGTTTCGGAAAGTAGTTAGCTAGTTAGCTTCTCCCTGCAGCAAGATATAAGCAAGTGTCTTACCAGCATTCTAATTAGAGCTGACGAAGCCTCTCGGATGAGCGGCGAAACGTTTTCGACCAAACAACTTTGTCCAGTTGACAAATTGAATTTCTTCTTTTATCATTTCCACAGAAAATAAAATTAAACCACTGCTGTTCAAAGGTCCAGAGGCTCAGATAAAGGACTTCCGAGCCTAAAAACACTCGGACGTGCCTCCAGGCAAATAAAAAAACGCATTTCGCATTGCCTAGCGCATTCGTGGTCCAAACTCTCTGGGCGTGATTTACAGAGACGCTGAGTAGACACAGACGGGGGGTGGAGCTGCATTTTTCAATCTGACGTCAATAAGGTGCCTTGCGTGAAAAGTCCCTCAGTCGTCCAGGTAGAATCCATGATAACAGGAGAAGTTCAATTTGTCAACTGGACAAAGTTTGTTTGGTTGAAAACGTTTCGCCGCTCATCCGAGAGGCTTCGTCAGCTCTAATAAGAATACTGGTAAGACACTTGCTTATATCTTGCTGTAGGGAGGAGCTACCTAGCTAACTACTTTCCGGAACTATCTCATTGGTTTCCGTCTTTTGTTTCTCTGGCGTCTAGCTAACGATCCCTATTCATCCCTACACGTTTCGCCTCTCGGATGAGCGGCGGAACGTTTTCAACCAAACAAACTTTGTCCAGTTGACAAATTGAACTTCTCCTGTTATCAATAAGGTGCCTTGTTGAGAATCGCCCGTTTGAGCTGTGCTTTTTTTTCTAACGCAGAAAAGGACCGCAAATGCTCAGTTTAGACATTTTGCAACTTTTAGCCATGGGGGGGGGGCCTAAACAGGGTAGGGGAGCTCACATTAACGTTCAAAAACCTCAGAAAGTGAAAATTTCATGCCATGGGACCTTTAATAAAGCATTGAAAGGTGCATTGTGTAACTGGTGGAGGGGCCATCAAATGCTTTTCTCCCTGGAGATGTTATTACTTTATCTGGAATGCTTCACAGTATGGCATTAAGCCTTTCTATCTTAATGGAGACCAAACCAGACCCTGAAGTTACAGGTCAGATCTGTGAAGAGGCAACCCCCGCTCAGTCAGAAGTTTTCTTAGGTATTTTTGAGATATAAAATTATCTACATTTGACTAAATCTAAGGTAGAGCTGTTCGTGAAATCCCTCAGTCTTCCAGGTAGGATCCAGCGCAAAGGAGAAAAATCTATTCTGTCAACTGGATAAAAGTTTTTGGATCTAATATGTTTCACAGCTCATCCAAGTTGCTTCTTCTGTTCTGGTCAGACGCTGGTGGACACTGCCTTATATCTGCCTGAAGGGAGGCGCTAACTACATTGAATCTACTCTGAAACTGAAACTACTCTGAAACACACCTGCCTGTTTACAATTTCTGTTTGCTAGCAAGAGCTATTGAACTGACACTAACACTAAGTGGAGACTGTGTCTGAGTGAAATTAGCAAAATAATTCAGGCCCCTAATGGTTGCTTTCATACCTCTGAGCTTGAACAGACTATCACTATTGTTTCTTTGTTTTGATTTAGGTCTGAGGGTGAAGTTATAAATAGGGAATAGATGATGTCTGACCCCTTCGTTTCAAAGAAGGATTGTCTTTCTTAAAGGTCCCATGGCATGAAATTTTCACTTTCTGAGGTTTTTGAACGTTAATGTGAGCTCCCCTACCCTGTTTAGGCCCCCCCCCCATGGCTAAAAGTTGCAAAATGTCTAAACTGAGCATTTGCGGTCCTTTTCTGCATTAGAAAAAAACACAGCTCAAACGGGCGATTCTCAACAAGGCACCTTATTGACGTCAGATTGAAAAATGCAGCTCCACCCCTCGTCTGTGTCTACTCAGCGTCTCTGTAAATCACGCCCAGAGAGGTTGGACCGGCAATGCGAAATGCATTTTTTTTATTTGCCTGGAGGCACGTCCGAGTGTTTCTAGGCTCGGAAGTCCTTTATCTGAGCCTCTGGACCTTTGAACAGCAGTGGTTTAATTTTATTTTCTGTGGAAATGTGTTTATTTTTCAATGGAACGCTTCTCATCTCTTCTCCGCGCAAAAATGCGGAAATGGATCAGAGCGGACAGCTGAGAGCTGAGAGCGGAGAGTTTGGCCACGCCCCACCCTCTACTATAGGCCATCTCTGTCCTCCTCATTTGCATTCAAGCAAGAACTCCCAAAATGGACTGTTCAGAGAGAGAAAAATTACTCTTTCTCATCTTATCTCTGTTTCTCATGCACTGAGGCTTGATTTTGAAGAAGGATTCATTTACAGTATTAGGGAACCATTAAGGAGCCATATAAAAGCATCAAGAAGTACCGTGTCATGGGACCTTTAACAGAAATAGCCTCTTTAACTCCACTCTCAAACCACTTCTTTTCTCTGGCCAAGATCTGCACCTCACTATCCTCAAAGGAGTGGTTAGTGGCTTTAAGATGGAGATGTACAGCAGACTGGGGTCCACTATTGCTCTCTAGTTTAGTTTCAGAGTAGTTTCAGTGTAGTTAGCTCCTCCCTTTAGGCAGATATAAGGCAGTGCCCACCAGCGTCTGACCAGAACTGAAGAAGCAACTTGGATGGGCTGTGAAACATATTTAATAAAAAAAAACAACTTTTGTCCACTTGACAGAATAGAATTTTCTATTTGCTAAGGTAGAGCTGTTTAATGTCATACTGTGCAACATTCCAACCAAAGCAATAACAATGAATGAATGTTGTTGAAAATAATGTGCCAAAAAATAGTACAATATATCTTTAAATAGCTGTTTTCCATGTCAGACTTCTATCTTCCCCTGTATGAGACAAAGTCAAACCCATTGTAGCTGCGACATATGATATTTTCCCTGAGCCTGCACTGTATGACTCCATGATTGATGCTAGCTCACGCCCTGACGTCCCGAGACAAACAGCTAATAAATCTGCCTAAACCTTTCCATGACTCTACTTCTTTCCCTCCTCTGAAACTCTTCCACTGTACCACACCAAGTCTGTCCTTATCTCACACTAAAGGACACACATTATGCTTTTTTGTGGCTTTAATCCCCTTTTAAACATACATTGTTCATCTTATAAAATGTGACCAGCTACATGGAAACCCAGATAATCGAATTTTAAGTAAGTTTTTTCAAAATTTGTGATTTCCGTTTTTTTGCAGAATGTGCTAGTTGATCATAAAGAAGCCACTCCATGTTTCAGACAACAGCATTAGTTGCATTAAAAACATACATGTTTTATTTCAAATTGGCATGTTTTTTCGGAAAGAAAGGAGGCCAGCATAAATCACCATAATTTCCCATGCTCGTGCTCCCGCTGATCATGTTGCAGATATGCACCGATGTGTTTTCACCTGTTCGCCTATCAGCTGTGAGGAGCTCGTGAATATTTACACTTCATTTCAAGAAAATAAGGACATGAAAATGGACTTTTAACTTCTACTTGGACACATGACACGTTCGGGACACATTCGGGACACGTCCATTTCTCCGGAGCTCATGTACAGAGTGCGGTCAGCGAAGTGGATATACGCGATACACGCATACACATGGAAATACGTGAATTATCGGACAACACGGCAACATGGGGTGAGTCATATTATTATAGTATTATTTCTGCATCAAATGGAGATATTAGGTGAAAGCAGGGGTCTTGTGTCATTAGTGTGTGTGTGTGTACGTGTGTGTGCGTGTGTGTATGTGTGTGTACGTGTGTGTACATGACTAAACCGGGACTAAACCAGGACTAAACCAGGACTGTGTGTATATATGTGTGTGTGTGTGTGTGTAGTGCCCTATACTATATTTTGTTTTGTATTGTATTAAATTGACAGTACAGGTGATTTTGATTTTTGATTTGGACTTATTATATTATCCTGTGTATTATTGAATTATTGAATGATTATATGGACTATTTGTTATAAAAGCATTTCCATTTTAACAGAGTGAAACACCACAGTGATGTCAGTGATGGGGGAGAGCTTATCTTAAAGGGATATGCCACCCCCAGGTCAAACTTGGGCATCTCCCCACAGTCCAGAGACTAAAATAAGTGATGGAAAACGTTTTCCTGGTCACCCAGCCATTGTCCGAGTCTGTTAGCACTGACCGCCGCGCGCAGCTGCAGCTACTCCGCGTTAGACTGGAGTCTAACGTCGCCAGAGAAAGATTTCGGCCAAAAGGAATTAATTTGCTCGATGCTTTTCCCAATTACTTTCTGTTGCAAATAAATGTGCATATCAACACGGAGAGCTTGACTTGGTCATTTTGGGTGGGAACTATTTTTCAGTGCGGAAAACAGCCGAAGCACACAGGGGAATCCCTGTTACGCACCACGTTGGGAGTTCCACTGTTACGCAGCGTGGTGCGTGCTTCGGCTCTGTTTTTCCGCACTGAAAAAATCTTTCTCTGGCGACGTTAGACTCTAGTCTAACGCGGAGTAGCTGCAGCTGCGCGCGGCGGTCAGTGCTGACAGACTCGGACAATGGCTGGGTGACCAGGAAAACGCTTTCCATCACTTATTTTAGTCTCTGGACTGTGGAGAGATACCCAAGTTTGACCTGGGGGTGGCATATCCCTTTAATGTCATCCAAATAAGTTCCTTTCTGTTCCACAAGCAGATCTTTAACACGTTTTCAGAATGTGATACTTTCAAACGGCCACAGATTCTTTAATTATTCTCAGATTTCCATGTGTAAGGCATCGTTGGAAAGCTTAGAATCTACACTTTCAGAATCTGTGAATAATTGAAAATGCCTCAAGGATGACTTGTGTCTGCTTTTCCTGTGGCTGGTCACAAATATGAAATACTTATCTGAACATACAATAATGTCTAAATTTGGAAAATTCACTTTAGGAAATTCTCTTCCATTTCCCATTAAGTAGTTGGAGCCCCCCCCCCCGCTATCCTCAACAGTGAACACAGTTTGGCCATAGACTGTGTGCAGTGTTTTTTAAAACTTAAGTATTGTTTTTTGCTGATATTTAAGCCAAATTAGAATGTTGTTACCTCATCAAAAACATATCTGAAGTTGTGTTTTGTTTCATTCACACATGTTTGAATGATCCTGCATTATTACTCTGTTACATTTCCAAAACTCAAAATGCTCTGTTCCACCTTGTGATGACATGAAGCAGTAGTTTTCAAGCTAACAGTTACCTTTTACATTTTGTTCAGTAGAGGTTAACAACTGAAATTGTCCAAATGATTCTAGAAAAGATGTATGGATTTTAAAAACACAGTGGGGCATTACCACACAACACAAGCTGGAATAAGAGAAGAATTCAGCTGAAATGTGAATAGTTTGTGTGTTAAACATGCGTGAATAAAGCAAAACAAGGAAAAAAGCAAGGAAATAATATTATAAACAGATCAGAAAATAGTGCAATATGGGCCCTTTAAGTCTACGTTGTACTCTTGCATGACATTTCCAACCATGGTCATGCTAAGTGTTATTCATTGTGTGTGCCGCATAGCAACAGCTGTCCAGTCAATGTTAATGGCGAAGGCAAAATGAAGGTGACTTGTAATGGCTATTGTTTTGTCCCCTCTTCTGCAATTTAATCTCTTTCCAGAAAGCTTCATTTGGGCCTACAAGGGAAAGGGTTTGCAGATAAAACTTGTTCCGTACACCAGGGAGACTCAAAATGAGCCATTCTCCCATTCACCTGCTGCACCAGACCAAAATGGCACCAAACCTCCAACCATCCAATTCTCGGGCACCGGAATACGTGCCAAGATAACAAGCTCTTTTATTCTCATGTGCATGTTTGGAACGTTCGGATGTGCGGCGAGATTAGAAAATCCATTAATATGTAATTTCGGCAGACTGTGATACAAAGAATCAAACAAACTCTTGTGCACAATGACAATAAGTCCTATAGCTGCTGTGGTAAGCCAGCCTACTTAAAATCCAATCTCTGCCTTGTATCCAAGCCAGGAATCACACTGAATGTTGAGATGTGCCAATCCACCATTACATCTGTTGGACTGAAAATGGCGTTTTTGGCCATTTTATGCTAGGTTCACTTCAATGGGTCATCAAATTAGTATTGTAAAATTTTGTTTTTAATGTGTCATAATTATTTCATAGTTTTAAACTTTTCATTTGTTTTGTTCCCTCATAATAATAATAGTAATGCTGTGTTTTTCTAATACATTTAGGTTAAAAGGTGCACTGGCTCATCTCCATGGAAATGTTACTGCATATCTGGAATCTTTCAAACTATACAATTTAATGTATCTAGCTAGCACAACACTCTCCAAATTATTTTTGTTGGCCCTCAGCCTCAGCCCTACTCAGTTGGCCCAAAAGGCAGTATGCTTTGTTGCAAATGTTGCATGTACTGTAATTATACCACTATAACCTCAAAAGCATTGCACTGTGATACCTAAAATTTATATTCCAGCTCTTATTCAAGGTATGGGTGCTCTGTAATAGGCAATGATCAGAACCACTGATCAAAAAAACTCCACCAGTCTGTGATCCTCCACTTCAGATATGTTTATATATGTGACCCTCTGTGAAAAAAGTTTGGACATCCGTGATCTAGTATACATTGCATTTCAGGTGCCTTATTACTCAAAAACATCTTGAAAAACATGTATTCTTACTGTGTGCATGCTCTCCCTCTTTACAGATCTAATTTGTAACTTGGCCTCTTTACTGGCCTCTTAACTCACTTAATGAACTGTACCAGCATGTGAGTGAGCAGCAAACTGCCCATCCAGATGCTTTTCTCGTTCTGGCAGGCGATTTCAACCATGCAGACCCAAAGTCTGTGTTTCCCAAATTACAGACACATATCAGCTTACCTACAAGGGTAAACAACACACTGGACAATGTTTACACCACCCGGAGGGGAGACTACAAAGCCCTCCCCTCCTCCACCTGAGCGCCTCTGACCACATCACTGTCATCCTAATGCCAGCATACAGGCCACTGGTTAAGACCACCAAACCAGTTTGGAAGCAGGTAAGGGTGTGGCCAGAGGGGTCCTCAGAGGCACTGGAAAACTGCTTCTCCACCACAGACTGGAATAGAAGAAGTGACTTTATTGATCTCACACTGGAGAAATTCTTCTCTGCATTTTAACCCATCCTATATATATATATATATATATATATATATATATATATATATATATATATATATATATATATATATTAGTAGCAGTGGGAAGCACATTACTGCACCCGGGGACCATCTCCATGATCTTCTTGCTTCGGTTTGGTCAGGACCTAAGCTGGAGGATTTTACCTATGATGCATGTTTTGTGTTGACGGGGGAAACCGGAGTGCCCGGAGGAAACCCACCCAGACACGGGGAGAACATGCAAACTCCACACAGAAAGGCCCAGCTCGACCCGGGGATCGAACCCAGACCATGCATGCAAACTCCACACAGAACACACACGGAAAGGCCTGGGCGACCACCCACGATAACACGAGAGATCTACAGGAATATACAGAGACAGTCACTGCCTACATCTCAAAATGCACTGATGATGTCACAAACATCAGGACCATCACTGTTCAGGCCAACCAGAAGCCATGGGAGGTCACAGGGGAGGTCTACAGGCTGCTGAGGGTAAGGAACACTGCCTTCAAAGCTGGAGATGAGGTGGACCTAAGAACAGCAAGGGCAAACCTGTCACGTGGCATCAGAGAGGCTAAGAGACAATACTCTAGGAAGATAGCACAGCACTTTCATGACCGCAAAGACACATGGAGTCTGTGGCAGGGGATACAGGCCATAACAGACTACAAGCCAATGCAACAGACTGCTGACAGCTCCACCTCCCTGCCGAAGAAGCTTCAAAAGTTCTTTGCACACTATAGCACATGATAGCACCCCGTCATGGAAGCCTCCACACTCTCCCGGTGACCAGGTACTGACACTGTCCCCGGACAGCGTGACGAGATCCCTCAGCATGATCAACACACGCAAAGCTCTGGGACCGGACAACATCCCTGGTCATGTACTGAGAGACTGTGCTGCGGAACTCAGAGGTCTTTACAGACATCTTCAACACATCTTTGAACCAGGCTGTCGTCCCCACATGCCTCAAAACCTCCACCATCATCCCCGTGCGGAAGAAGTTGTCACCATCCAGCCTTAACGAGTACCGTCCGGTTGCGCTCACCCCCATCCTCATAAAGTGCTTCCAATGGCTAGTCATGCAACACATCAAGACCTCTCTCCCCTCCACCCTGGACCCATATCAATTTGCATACCGGACTAACCGCTCGACTGATGATGCAATCTCCACAGCCCTCCACTCAGCCCTCACACACCTGGACACCAAAGACTCATATATTAGAACGCTGTTCATTGACTTGAACGCTGTTCATTGACTTCAGCATTCAACACAGTTGTCTCGTCTGCAAGGAGATCCTCTGGTGTAGTTTTCCACAGCATACATTTATTGTTTGGGTTTGAGAGGCACTCACATTCTTCACTGATGGCAATGAGAATCTTTGATTTTAACTTAAAGTTCTTTATGAGTTGAAATCAAGTTGGCTGCTGTTTTCCACAATTTATTAGTTATGTTTTGCTTCAGACGAAGAGGAAACCTTGACATCATTTTTGCTTGTGTACTCAGTAACGACCTGTGAAATAGAAGACACGATGTTCAAAAATGTTAAAGAATATAGGATGTGACTTACAATGAATAACCATTTGTTAAAAAGACCCTCTACTGATGCATCAAGGCTGTGGGGGGTGAGGGAGAAGATACAACTTTCAACTTAATCAATACCCATATCATCTTAATTTTCTCTTAATTACTATGCAAGCAGATTGGGAATGTGTTATAACACGTCGATTAACAGTATGTGTCAACTTGTAAATGAATGAATATTTAAAAAATAGCAAACTAACGTTACATAGTGAATACACATGGCTTGCACATTCTAAGCGATCTGTTAACTAAGGTCTTCATGCAAGACCCAAGATCATAAGTCGTTGCAACAAAGGTGAGCTTTGTGACTTATAAGAGTTTCGAATCGAGTTTTTTTTTTTAATCTTTTATTATTAAAGTGACATGTTTTAAAACCACAATAACATTCGCAAAGTACTCAGAAGACACATTGGGGGATGTGGGCGCGGGTACAAACACTACTGGGTACTAGGGCTAAGGGACTGGAAGGTACCTGGGGGAAATACAAGGGGGGTCGAGAAAGAAAAACATGGGGAGTGGAGAGGTCCAAAGGGATTGTTCCAGGTAAAAAGGAGGTCTGGGGGAGACAGGGCGATGCAGTGTCCAGGGAGGGTCCAGATGACAGGCCGCCTCATTTCTCCCCAGTGGGACGCCTAGGACCCTGGCGCCTGAAGCCAGGCAGTAAACGTTGAGCGCGTGGAGAGCCGCGTCGAGGCTCTGCACGTCTCGAAGGGCCAAATTTGTGTCGTCCACGAATTGAAAAATGTTGTATTCCCTACCTGAGGGGCTCGTGAGTCCGTGCACGCCCCTGTCTTTCTTCAGCACAGCAGCGAGGGGTTCAGCCACTATGCTGTAGAGGAGCGTGCTTAGCGGGCACCCCTGTCTGACTGACCTCCGCAGCGGGGCCACATATACGTGCTTGGACTGGAGTGATCACTCCCTTTTCTCAGTCAGCCTCGACTTCTTCGGTGGGAAAAAGAATGGGGGAGGCTGGGTGTTCAATAGCTCTCTCCTGGACGATCCCAGTTTCATTCAGAAAATGGAAAGGTTATGCGACTGTTGCGACACTGAAATTGAAGTATATGATTATCTAATAGATTGGTGGGATGGGGCGAAGGCCCGGATAAAAAAACTGGCATCAACCACAGCAAGCGGAGGAGGTGGGAGCAGGCTGCGCGGGAGCGCGCGGTGCGTGACCGCCTCCAAGTGCTGGCTGTAGCGTCTCTGGCGGGCCCTGTGGACCCAGAGTATCTGGAGCTGCAGGCTCCGCGTTTTACAGGAAAGTCGAGCTAGGGGTGCCATCCTCCGAGCCAAGGCTCAGTACGCGGTGGAGGGGGAACGCTCAACCGCGTATTTCTATGGTCTGGAGAAGGCCAGGCAAAGTACAAAGTTGTATATAGACAAGGTTACTTAGTGACACAGGTAAGATCTTAGAGGTTGCAGGCAAGTTTTATTCGGGTTTATTTGACAGTGAGGGAATAAGTGAGGTAAGTTGCAGTCAAGTACTAGATGCGCTGGATGCGAGACTTAGCACTAGTGACGCAGATTTGTGTGATGAGCCTGTCTCATTAAATGAAGTTTTTGCGGCCATCAAGAGGCTCAATAAATGTAAGAGTCCCGGAGAGGACGGTCTGACTGCTAAGTACTACCGGGCGTTTGAGTGTGAGTGTGCCTCTAATGCAGCAAGCATTGGGGCAGACAAACACAGTCACACTAACTGAATACTGGACTTCCCTCAGTAATGAGAACTTCCTCACTGTCACAGCACAATATTTCACCCACAGTGGAAACTTCAGTCACTATAACTCTTATGAAGACAGAAGAGAAGTACTTTTACACTGTTGCAGATCACCTCATGAAAGTAGCCAGAGAGTGTAACCAGCTGGTTAGCTCAACTGACCCCCCCCCCCCCCACGGCAATGAGCAAACCAGTGTGGGTCCTTGGACAAGACCCTTCACGATACTGACCCCAGGTGCCGAAAGATGGCTGCTCACTGCTCCTGAAAAGGATGGGTCAAATGCAGAAGTCAAATTTCTCCCGTGTGTCACTGTGTGTCATTGTGTGTGAGACCAATAAAGTCTTAATCTTAATTTTATCTAACATCAAACCAAAGTTGTCTCACTGACAATTGTTATGGTTTGCAATAAAAAAAACCCCAAAAAAACATTTGCACAAAGCGGCGCCTATCCACTTTTCTATGTTGATAAGTTATATGTTGTTGTTTTTTTGCACTATGTAACTTTTTGGTTGGGGATCTGTCACCTGCTTGTTTCCATGGTTGTCATGGCTCTGCCTGGGATGTTCCACAGTATGACATTAAACAGCTCTACATTACATTTTTTAAATTACAGGTAGCTTGAAAATACCTTGAAAAACAGGCATTCTGACTGTAAGCGGAGTTGCCTCTCCCCAGATCTGACCTGTAACTATGCCTCGACAGAAAGGTTTAATGCCACACTGTGAAAAATCCCAGACAAAGCAATAACATCTCCATGGAGAGAAGCACTTGATGGACCCTCCACCAGAAGAGTTCCCCAAAGTCCCCTGTCGGTTGATATTGGGTATTGGCAGATACTTGAAGTTTTGACCTCGGTACTGGAACTGAAACATCTGGATCGTCACATTCCTATATACAGTTATATAGCAATTGCAATTATAAATCTAACCTAAACTAAAATGAACACTGGTTTGGGGTAACACGTGTCACAGATTGCCACAACCGTAGCTTGGACATATCAGGCAGAGCAGATTGTGCGGTCTGAGTGCTTATTAAAAGTGACAGGAGCGGGGCATCGGACTTGGGGAGCCTCCTGATTACACCTCTCTCCTCTTCCAGCCGGCCTATTGACTGTGGTTTAGGATGTAGCTTTCCGTTTCCTGCAGAAATAAATTAAAAGTCAGAATTAATTTGGCTGACGTGGGGAGGCAGGTGCTTTCTCTATCTCTCTCCTGTTTTTTGCATCAACTTCGCCTGGCCTGGAAATCAATTGAACCTTGGGCTCTTTGATAAGGCAGGGGCTTATTTTCAGGCCCTGACAGTTTTGTGGCAACCCAAGCAGAAGAGGTAAGGATTTGATTAAAGCGGAGATAGTGAGAGATTGAGGTCTTGTTCTTGCCATAGGAAAGATCAAGGCGCCTAATCATGTCTACTACAATGGCAACTTTACAACCGCACTGCTCCCATGTTGTCTGCAAGCATATACTCTGACAGGCTCTCCACTAGTGGCATGTGATAAGATTAGGGAATACATTTTTGTGCTTTGTGTGCATTGTGGAAGCAGAAAATGTTCGTAGAGTTTTGTGTCCTACTGGGGCATATTTGATTTAATGACAAATATTAAAGGGCTTATATTACGCTTTTATAATCTGTTATAATCTTGTTTCTTCATTAAAAACATACCTGGAGTTTATTTATTTATTTATTTTTTATTCACACGTTTAACACAAACCCTGCATATTCTAAACACTCTGTTCTCTGTGCTCCATTGTGTTTTTAAACTCCATACACCTTTGAGAATCATTTGGATAATCAGACCCTCCAGGAATTTGCGATTTGCAACTTCAACGCAACTTCAGCCAATCCCCGTGAATTCAGGGCGGTGTTGCAATTTTGACCAATCACCACAACTTTCCCGCAATTTTTTTTACCAATTTTGATTCGGAGTGTGGTTTTTGAAGGGGGCTCAAACTGCAGTCAAGGCGGTGCATACTTGCTCAGCCCTGAGTGCACTCCGCAGACCACATGGCCGTCTGCGAAATGCAACAGGTCTAGCAACTACGGGAAGCAGCCGCCGAGTCCATTTTCTCCCGTAGAAGAAGTAGCGCATGGTGCATGCTGGGATATATGAGTGTGCGAAGCGTGCTTTTTCACACGCTTGGTCCACGCCCCGATTTCCATGGAAACGACTGCGGTCTTCAGACCGCGTCTTAAAGGGATATGCCACCCCCAGGTCAAATTTGGGCATCTCCCCACAGTCCAGAGCCTAAAATAAGTGGTGGAAAGCGTTTTCCTGCTCACCCAGCCATTGTCCGAGTCTGTCGCCACTGACCGCCGCGGTATCTGGTGCTCCTCCGCCTTAGACTGGAGTCTAACGTCGCCAGAGAAAGATTTCGGCCAAAAGGAATTAATTTGCTCGATGCGTTTCCCAATTACTTTATGTGTAGTGCGCATTCATATCGAGTGCAAATAAATGTGCAAATCAACACGGAGAGCTTGCCTTGGTCATTTTGGGTGGGAACTATTTTCCAGTGCGTAAGAATACAGCCGTATCACGCACCACGTTGTGCAACAGGGGAACTCCCTTCCCGGTGCGTAACTGGGATTCCCCTGGCAGCGTGCTGCGTCTCTGGACTGTGGGGAGATGCCCAAATTTGACCTGGGGGTGGCATATCCCTTTAACTGCGCATGGGCTGTGCACTCTGGGAATTGGGACACGGCTTCTAATGGCAAAGAAACATGTCTGCGGCGCCATTTGCCCATAAAAATAACAGCAAAAGACCGGGCGAAACAGTTCCCCTCCTAGTAGTAATTTATTTTCGTTGTTGGTGAGGTTGTTTTAGGACCATATCTGTGATCTCTGTGTCCTTGTATTATTGTCAGTAATATATTGTCAGTAATAACTCAGTATTCACAAAATATTACTCAATTTTAATTACAAAAAGGGAAAATCACAACTATTTATCCCAACTTTCACTTCCTCCCGCAAAAAATCGCAACAAAAACCTTAAAAGCACCGCAACTTTCATCGCAACTTTTTGGAAAAGTTCACACAAATTCAGGCATTTTAGCCCGCAACAATCACAAAAAATGCCCGGGAAATCCTGGGGGGTCTGAATAATTCAGCCCGGGAATTGCTCATCACCACTGAACTAAAGGTATGAGGTCGCTGTTAACTTAAAAACTACTGCTTAATGACAATCACAAGGTGGAACAGAGCATTTTGAGGTTTGGAGATGTAGACAGACTAATAAAGGGTGAATGAAACAAAACACAGCTCTAAGTATGTTTTTGAGGACGTAACAGCATTATAACATGGCTTAAATCTTGCAAGAGTCAATTTAGTCCAATACATGGCCTTTAAAGGTCCCATGACATGGTACTTCTTGATGCTTTTATATGGTGCCTTAATGGTTCCCTAATACTGTAAATGAATCCTTCTTCAAAATCAACACTCAGTGCATGAGAAAGACAGATGTACACAGTCAGAGTCAGAATATCTCTCTCTGAACAACTCATTCTGGGCCTTGTTGCTTGAATGCAAACGAGAAGGACACAGATAGGTTAGAGGAGCAGGTGGGGAGCAAATGCGCCGCTGGTTCCTTGTTACTGAGCGCTGTCTCCCAGTTCCGCGTTTTAAGCGCGGAGGAAGAAAGGAGAGGAATTTCAATGAAAAAAACACATTTTCACAGAAAATTAAATTAAACCACTGCTGTTTCAGAGGTCCAGAGGGTCGGGTAAAGGACTTCCGAGCCTAGAAACACTCGCACATGCCTCCAGGCAAATAAAAAAAACGCATTTCGCATTGCGTAGCTCCTTTGCGGTCCAAACTCTCTGGGCGTGATTTACAGAGACAGGGGGTGGAGATCCAGACGGTGGTGGAACTGCATTTGCATTTCTTTTTTCGATGTGACGTAACATAGTTGCCTTGTTCAGAATCGCCAGTTTGAGCTGTGTTTTTTCTAACGCAGAAAAGGACCGCAAATGCTCAGTTTAGACATTTCGCAACTTTTAGCCATGGGGAAGGCCCTAAACAGGGTAGGGGAGCTCACATTAACGTTCAAAAACCTCAGAAAGTGAAAATTTCATGCCATGGGACCTTTAATGTCTTTGTCATGTGTGATGGACTGAGTGTTATTGTGCCTATATCCTGATGTTTTGTCTTGCCATCAATCTGCCAATGGGACTATGAATGAAAATTAGCCTGCACAGCTAACTCTGGCTGTACTAACACATATTGATTAATGTGCACTGTCGCATATTTAATAAATAAACATGAATATAATGGGATTGTACAACTTTTTATGAAAGAAGGTATGAATGAGTTAGCTGGAGGAAAAAGCATACAGTAGACTGTATAAAGAAGTGTTTGATAGTGTTCGATTCCAGTCAAATAAAGCTCACGAGGCTAGCAGTTGCAGAGGCGTATTTGGAGCAGAGTTCCATATAAGGAATAGGCAGACAAAATGGCGAGATAAAAACACCAGGATCATCTAGAGTGGTTTAATACGAACATTTTAAGACCAAAATGATGAGTCAATTGGAGCTGATGGCGCACCCTATGATGTCCATCTATATATGTATATACAGTCTACAGGAAGTTTACAGGACCACTGTATAACATTCCTTATGAAACGTACTATACCTGCTTGTCTCCAAAGGTGTCATTGCTTTGCCTGGAATGTTACACAGTATGGCATTTAATGTATCTATCTCCATGGAAACAAGGAGGTGTAAACAGACCAAGTTACAGGTCCGATTTGAGCAATGACCCCGATCACAGAAAGGTGTTTGCCACTAAAAATATTTGTAGTTTAATCACATTTTATTTTTTCACATATGAAGATGCTTTTTACTCGTGTAGATTTAAAGAAACCAGTGACACATCTTGACATTCTGCATTGTCTAATTGCTGCTCTGGGTATGTCTTTTGTCCATCAATCATTTCTTCAGTCAAATATAGCCACGATTACCATTTTAATGCAGGCCAAAAAATGTATTTCACATTCGCTTTTTAAGTGTGTAGTAGATCTGTTTGCTTTCCCACAAAATGCATTTATGGGGTCGTAAAGTTAGCCACCCCACGCACTGAGAATTTCTGGGGGGTTTGAATGGTTGCCCTGAGAGCACCTAAGGAATGGAATGGTGTCGAATGTTCCAGAGTTGTAACCCAGCTGAATAGTAAAACTTTAATGGCCATGCGATGTCACCTGGTGGGAAGACCTCTGAGCAGGATAAATTTGCCAGTTTCATTCTGTGTGGTTGTACGTGAGATGGCGATATATAGTCAAAGTTGAATTAAGGTTAAAGCTGCATAATGGGACTTTTCTAGTGGAGGGAACGCCTACTTCGTGTCTCCCTGGAGATGTTATTGCTTTGCCTGGAATGATCCACAGTATGGTATTAAACTTATATTCATTCTATTACTGGCTATTTGACAGTTTTTCTTTCTTTTCTTTTTCTTTTTTTTAACCCTACAAGGATAACTTTTGGACTGAATTCTTTGCATAGTCTCAAATAGGAGGTAGGTGAAAGCAAATGTTCTGAGTGCTCAAGTTTCAAATACTGGAGAACGCAGGATTTAAAAGAAAAGGATAAAAAAAAAAAGTTGGGTTTTCTAATGGGAGCTCATGGTTGAAACCTTAAAGGTCCCATGGCATGAAATTTTCACTTTCTGAGGTTTTTGAACATTAATGTGAGCTCCCCTACCCTGTTTAGCCCCCCCCCCATGGTTAAAAGTTGCGAAATGTCTAAACGGAGCATTTGCGATCCTTTTCTGCGTTACAAAAAATCGGAGCTCAAACGGGCGAGTTTGAACAAGGCACCTTATTGACGTCAGATCGAAAAAAGAAATGCAAATGCAGTTCCACCCCCGTCTGTCTGTACTCAGCGTCTCTGTAAATCACGCCCAGAGAGTTTGGACTGCTAATGCGCTAGGCAATGCGAAATGCGTTTTTGGCAAAATGCGTTTTTGTATTTGCCTGGAGGCACGTCCGAGTGTTTCTAGGCTCGGAAGTCCTTTATCTGAGCCTCTGGACCTTTGAACAGCAGTGGTTTAATTTTATTTTATGTGGAAATGTGTTTATTTTTCAATGGAACGCTTGAAATCTCTCCCCCTGTGCAAAAACAAGGAAATGTATCAGCTGAGGGCTGACAGCGGAGAGCGGAGCGTTTGGCCACGCCCCCACCCTGTACTATTGGCCAGCTCTTTTATCCTCATTTGCATTCAAGCAACAAGGCCCATTATAGAGTGTTCTGAGTGAGAAAAAAATACTCTTTCTCAGCTTATCTCTGTTTCTCATGCACTGAGTGTTGATTTTGAAGAAGGATTCATTTACAGTATTAGGGAACCATTAAGAGCAGTTAAAACAGACCGGTCAATTTTGACCGGGAACACTAAAGTAGGGGGCTGGAGGCGAACACGACCGGAGGGTTAAAGGCCGCCACACATTGCAGGATTTTTCAGTCTTAAACAATAATTGTTTAAATCTGTGACAAAAAGCACACACCACAGACACGAGGAGAATTTTATGAGACTTAAAATTTCTGGCCTCAAAGACTGCTGCGGGATACGGCTGCGTACCACAGGCTATAAAGCTGTGAGCGCGATCGCGTCAGCTGTTTCCTGTCTACAGTAAAGCAACTCGCTTTGAGACTCTGAAGTGTTCAAAAGATCAGAGCACTGCACTTCTAGTTTGATACAAGTCAAAACAGTTTATTATTATTTGTGAAATGTGGTGCAATATTTCAGATACATGATTTTTAAAGCATAAAAGATTGTCAATAAAATACACAGGAAGTAGAGTCACTATCGCCAATCTGCAGCTTCACCTCGATCCGCGCACTGCGCTGGTGTAAACAGACACATGCAAGGAACTACTCTCGCTTTTTTACTTTCAAAGAACACCTCAAACTGGATTAATAGCTCGGTTTTGTGGACTGAGTGTCATACTTGCGGAGGACAATTTCTATGGATAATGTGGATGAGATGCTGCACTTTAAATGTACCACTTTACGGGCAGTGAGTAATAAAGTCTTCTCATTATTTTCACTAGATCCCAAGTTTGTATCTTGCGTCTCTGTGTCCAAGACTGCTCTGTCTCTGATGCTGTTTTATTGGCTTTTACTGTAGGGCTGCTGATGTGTGGTGGTTACGAACTGACAGTGACACCACACACGAAGAGTGCAGTGCTTCAAAATCACACACGAAGACAAAAAGTCAGGTCACGCCTCCCCAACCTCAGGGAAAAGAAATTGCAGTCAAAACTGGCCCAATTCTCCTGCAGTGTGTGGCGACTTTAAGTAGATTTTTGACTGGTATGTACTTTTATTTCCAGATAATAAATACTGTATGTCCTTTGCATTGCACCAATCAGTGCCACATCTGCAACTAGTGGCCACCCAGATAGGAGGTAGTGCTCAGTCCTCAAATTCTGTATTTCTGATGTTTTGACATTGAATTTTTCAATGTCAAAAACCATTCTCCCCACATAAAAACACTAAATGATTTGCTACTGTGAAATGCTGCTGTGGTGAAGCAGGGTCAGGATAGCTGAAAACAAATTTTCTGATTTTATATATATATATACAACCAGTGGCCACCCTGTCTCTTATCTAGATCTTCAGCCTCTCCAACTTCCATCCATCAATCCATTAAATTTCAAAGAACCTCCACACTGTATGGCCCTCACTGTCTTGTACTCGCAGCAGCTCAGTGTAGAACGCGAACTTCACACATTTACACTGAATGCAGCATCCCCATCCATTGACAACTGTCACCATAGAGACCTGTCAGAAACATAGTGTGGGATACATGTTCATGCAGTATGTCTGACACACAGTGTGCTTGCATTTACTGACAAGCAGACGGATGTGGCTTGGCAGGAATCTGTCATTTGAACATACAATATGTACAAAATGAATCCAAAAGTGCTTTAATAAGTACAAGACATGATTTGGCTCTGGCTTGTACTTGGAATTTATTTGAGATGGACCAATATAGGTTTTCCATCGCTGATGCTGATGGACGACATTTTTTGGTCAATACCAGTTTTGGGCCAAAATACAGTATAATTCCTCCCTAAATTACATGATTTGGAATTGCAAGAAACTTATTCACAGCCCTGTTTCACTGCAAACCTTTTTATAGTTTCCAAAATTAACTTGGAGTTGTATTTAGAGAGTCATGTCTAATCTTATTGTGCTGCATTTCAGGCTCAAAGGAAAATTAACGTTTTTTTTTAACAATCTGAGCCTTCTTTCGGCAATAAAACAAGTAGTTTTACTCACCCATAGCAGTTTGGCGTCAATTGGAGCAGTATCGCAGAACTTATGTTGAGCCGTTCTGTTCTACTAATGATCCCGTATCCGTTAGCGTGAGTGCTCAGGGCATTACTTTGCGGTGTCCAAATAACACAAACTTTAGCACTTTTCAAATCACAGAAGATCGCTGTGTCAGGGTAGACTTTTAGTAGATTCCAAAACGGCCTGAAACCCGATATCACAACAGAAAAGTAAAGTTCAGAGCGGTGTTAGCTTCTTTCGGACTAGCGGTGTTTACAAAACAGCTGAGTTCACGCATGCGCACTGTCCTCTCTGATGACGTCATCAAATTAAACTATAGCTGCATATCGGGTTTCAGGCAGTTTTGGAATCCACTAAAAGTCTACCCTGACACAGCGATCTTCTGTGATTTGAAAAGTGCTAAAGTTTGTGTTATTTGGAGAGCGCAAAGTAATGTCCCGAGCATATGATACGAGCACCATGTTAACGGATACGGGATCATTAGTAGAACAGAACGGCTCCAACATAACTTCTGCGATACTGCTCCAATTGACACCAAACTGCTATGGGTGAGTAAAACTACTTGTTTTATTGCCGAAAGAAGGCTCAGATTGTAAAAAACGTTACTTTTCCTTTAAAGTTGTACTATGTAACGTCAACGTCAGTATGGCATTAAACAGATCTACCTTGCAGTTTAATTACACGAGGTTTTATAGCAAGAAAAACAGGCCTCTCCACAGATCTGACCAGTTACAAGGCCTAGCTTGGTCACCATGATGATTGAAATGAAACATTTCAGACAAAGCAACAACATCTCCATGGAGAACAGTAGGTGGCGGGCCCTCCATATGTTAGGTTTGCATGTTTTCTTATTATTTGGTTTGGTTGGATAGTACCTGTGTAAAGATAGAAAGTTTTATTTTTATCAATCATGTGGCAGTTTGTGGGGGGAAAAAAAAAACTGAAATGAAATGAAATGAAAAGTATACAAATACCGAAAGTTCCAAAACAGAATATCTCTGTCTGTGTTATCCACACAGGGAGTTCCATCCAAAATGGAGAAACAGTTTACAAATACTAAGTGAGTTTTTCTGACAGTTTTAACAAAAGAAAGAAGTTATTTATTTGTATTTGTCGAATCATAACTATTGTGTAATTTAGGCAAGTTTTGGCCCTTGTTCACAATATGGCTGTTAGGTAACCGTTTTATAATGAGTAATTCGTCATACGCATTTTAGTAATTTGTCAGATACATTGTAAGTGCTCAGAATGCTTCAGTATCTTTGACGTAGTTCTTATGTGTGTGTGATGATTCACTCATTGTGAATGATCAAAATAGTCTACAATGTTGAAAAGCCATTCTCCTCACAAAAAACACTGTAAATAATGTTTGCTACTGTGAAATGCTCCTATAATGAAGTGACGTGAGCTAAAATCAAACACAGCAGTTTACAACAAAATGTAAAATGATAATACTTGCACAATAGATACACAAATACTAGAAAATACTACTAATGCATTCTGTATAAAACATGACAGGCACTGTGTCCATGCTCATCTTCTCACATACATCTCACATACACATTCGGTGTGGCACAAAGGCTTGTAGCGGGCTTGTAGGCTTGTGCTGCTGTGGGGAGCTGGGTCACCCCCTTGAACATCAAACAGGCTTTCATGTTTCTTTTATTCTAAATGGCAGGGTTTGTACAACACCAGGAACCAGGAGCTCCAGCTGCTATCACCTCCAGCCCCTCTGGCCCCGTGTTCCTCCCACACCACAGGCCAGAGAAGAGCAGGCTGACGGCCGTGTGGATGGTCCTTTGGGAGTGGACAATGGGGATGAAAAAAGACAGTACTGTAAATGTGAAATTATTGCTGGGAAGCTTGTGTGATGTTTGAAATTATTAGGAAAAACGTCATTTCAACTTCTGCAAAAGACGGGTTTGCAGAAGTTGAATAAGAAACAATGCGTACACGGGAGCAAATAACACATCCTTGAGCTTTGGATCCAAAAGACACAACTTGATAAAGGGAAAGCAACACTACGTAACTTTCTGGGAGGTGGGACGTCACCTGCATGATTCCATGGAAATAGTTAAAACGATATTCTCCATGGAGATAGATGTGTTTTGTGCCATATAGAGAATGAACAATATTTCCATGGAAACAAGCAGGAGGAGGCCAAATATGAGTCAAGTTTGTGGAAATGCACGTCTCCTGAGTATGGATGAGTTTTTTTGGAGCATTATAAAAACTTAAAAATAAAACTTAAAAAATAAATTGCTAAAAAGCTGCATACTGTGGGTTTAATATAAAAAGTACCTAAGACAGGTTAGCCTTAACCTGGGAAATCCCCGGCTGCTTTCGTTTGTTCCATTCAAAAGACAGCCTGGCAACGAGGCTAAGCGAGCTCTCCTGATTTGGGGAGCCAGTCAGAGAGCGGGGAGGGGTGGAAAGACAGTAACGCGTACTACGCGACAAACGGAAACTTGTAGTTTGAACTGACAACTGACATGATTGGCTATGGGCTACGTATACGCCAAATGATACACATTTGTAACGCCCAATAAACGGCCGTAGGCGATCGTAAACCACACCTCCACTACGAGATAATCAGTAGGTGGCTCCCAGACCATATATCACTTGTGATATGGTCTGGTGTGTAAACCAGGCAAGATTAGACTACTCATTTTACTAAAACGCAGTTAAGATTATATTTAAAGCCCCAGTGTGTAGGATTCGTGGCGCATAGGTGGATGGTGCTATTGCACTTACTGTTTTAGCTACGGCAGACCTCGAGGGTCACCCGCGCAGGAGCCGCACGCCGCTACTGTATAAATAAAACGTGGTCCCGTTTTTTTTTTTTTTTTCTCTCATGAAAACACACATTCCCGATCATGTACCATGACACTCTACACATCGAATGAAACCTTACAGTCTCCTCTTTTTGAATATGCAATTCATTTCCCTGCAAAACAATCACTCCCCGAGCACATGGGGCTTTTATACGGAAAAGCACAAAACAAGGTTAGCTTACCTTAGAATGCTTTGCACAGGTCAAACTCTGTATTTCACCATAAACTTGCTCTCAATTTGTCCGTAAGGATCCAGCAAATGAAATCCAGTAAAACAATTTAGTCCAAAACACGTGTTAGATCCATTACGACGTCTGATCCGGCAGCATGCTTGTGTTGTTTACCCAAAACCACGAGCCTTGCCGAAGGCGAAGGCGGAGCCCAAATGTCCTTCTGCGGCTCTCGTATTCAAAATGGCTGCCTCTGCATGGGGAAGATCCCCCTTTTATGTGACTATATCTAAGTCCAAAAGAATACTTTGATTTCATGATGGAAGTGAAAAGGCTTGGAAAACAATATAGCGGGTAACGGGTAAAAATCTTACACACTGTCCCTTTAAAGATTTTTACTAGAATTTATTTTTTTCCTAGTTTGACAAGTTTCATATTTTACTTTCTGATGGGAAATCATGACATCACGTTAGGGAATTTCATAACCATACCTAGAAACAATACTGTCTACTGGTCAAAACTCCTCTAAAGTCCATAGAAATTACTATTTGACAAATAAACTTATAAGAATACATTAGTATATTATGGTAAGGGACTGTAACAAAGACATGTGTTTCGTAGGTTGTGAGAAAACAGTCTGAAAGTACAAATTTGCTCACTTTAAAGTTTTGTGGCACTTTGGTAATGGACCCGGGAGTTTGTGCTTGATGGAAAATCCTGCTCTGGTTGGTGTTTGGTTGGGCTAATGCTGTCCAGATGGGTGACGCTGATTCCCCCACTCTTCAGTGTAGAGATGTCTGATTAGCATTTCAAATTATCACGCTCATTTCAGCAGATTTGACGAGAGCCGAGCGAGACGAAGAGGGCAGGAGGAGAGGGAGCTGTCAGCCTCCGCCATCACAGTGGCCATAAACAAAAAGTGGTTTGTGCCTTAACAAGCTCTCCAGGACCTTCAGTGGGAGATGACACAGAAAAGCGTACTCTCCGGGGGTGACAGCACAGTCTGCCATCAATCAGTCCGACTGCCTGTGCCTCCCGCTGACAGAGCCTCAACAAGGGCATCGCTCACATTCATCACGCCACGCAAAAAAGCAAACAACATCATGATGAAATATACACATCTGCATTGCAAGCCGTTTAATTCCACTGTGACAAGTGTCAACCGTAGTGCTAAAATGTTTTTTTTTAGCACTGTAGCATGGTGACAGAGTGGTTAGCACTTTTGTCTCTTAGCAAGGCAAAAGTTGAAACTAAATATTTAAAATGTATTATTGCAATTTATATTTGTTTTCTCTTTGTCATTGTAATATATAATATTGTGATGTGTGAGCTACTGTGTCCAACTAATTTCCTTTGTGGATCAATAAAGTTTGTCCAAGTCTAAATATACATGGATGAAGGTGGATAAACTCAGTGTCATTTATGTATCATTACTAAATGGTCACATTTATATGAGTGCTTTTCCACCTTGTTAGGTCTATTTTAGCTTTAGTAAGTTCAACCTATAACATTCAAGAAAATAAAAGTAAAAAACAACCACCCAAAGTTTATATTTGATCAACAGTACCTGAAACAGTTCCTGTCTGCATGGCCCAACACTAAAATGGTGCAGAGAAGTTTTATGCTACAAAAAGAAAGAAGCCGAATGGTTAAAGCTGAATCTTGCCATTCTGTTCAGTGTGACCATGGTTCACGGGGATTTCAACTCATCTTATCTCTGTAACATTCTTGAAACAGAAGTGAACATTATGCACATCACATAATGTTACTAACTATTAAGGCTGCCAGTTAAACGTGTTAAAGGAGAATTAACTTTTTTTTACAATCTGAGCCTTATTTCGGTAATAAAACAAGTTGTTTTACTCACCCATAGCACTTTGGTGTCATATGGAGCACTTCCAGAGATGTTTTAGATTAGCGATATCTGTAACGCGAGTTCTCGGGGCACATAATATATGCCCCGAGCATATAATATATGCCTCGAGCGGTCTTCAAATAACACAAACTTTAGCACTTTTCAAATCATAGAAGCTCAATGTCTTAGTCTACACTTTCGTTTGAGTCAAAAGTGGCCTGTAATCCGAGATTTATCCATAATTTACAGCTTTGCGTTTCATGTATGGGTCCCGGGAGCTGAGAGCGAAATAAACTGTGTCTCCGCACATGCGCACTGTCCTCCTCATCTACTCGAAACTATGGCTAAATCTCGGATTACAGGCCATTTTTGACTCAAACGAAAGCATAGACTAAGACATCGAGCTTCTATGATTTGAAAAGTGCTAAAGTTTGTGTTATTTTGTGTTATTTGGAGACCGCAAACATGCGTGTGTGTAACTCACATTACGGATATCGCAAATCTAAAACATCTCCGGAAGTGCTCCATATGACACCAAAGTGCTATGGGTGAGTAAAACAACTTGTTTTATTACCAAAATAAGGCTCAGATTGTAAAAAACGTGAATTCTCCTTTAATTAGATTAATTGATTACATAGCAAATTAACACATTATGAAAATTAACGCAATTAATTATGAGTGGCAATTCAATGCACACACTTTGGTGTGCAGCAAGCAAATCGCTGCTCGGGCCTTTGAATGGAAAGTTTATTTATAAAAAGAACGGAGGCGGGACTATCAACAAGAACGCGAACACTTGAAAACTGACAGTCAATCACAAAGTGGGTTCGTTCGCTCACTCACTCACTCACTCCCAATCTCTCTCTCTCTCTCACACTCTTACCCCTTTCCGGGCCCGCGTAGCAAATTTGCAACAGCTAATTGTCACTTAGCTGTTTGCCAGCATTTGCATTTTGTGTTTTTTTTTGTTTTGTTTTTTTGTGCAAGAGCAGAACTCTGTTGCAGAGTTCTAATTGGACAGACAGGCTGGTCTATCACACCTCAAACACCTGCACCTGCACATGCACCTGGTACAACGCATCTCACCTGTTCAGTATTGTTATTGTTTAATTGTTATTATGTCACTGTTCCTGTTTTATTCATATACTGTTTGATGGCAAAAGTTCAGCCATTTTTAATAAATAAGATAAATTCATATTTCCAAAGATCTGTTTTGTCCACTATTTAATTATCCATCCGGGCCAATGTTGCAAATATGCAACATCCCAGAATGCACTGCACATAATGGTCACATAAAAAATAATCAGGAAAATCGCAAATTTCATACCCCAGGGATTATTTTCACCAAATATCAGATTTTACCTACAGGTATTATTAATTCGGCCTGGAGAGGGTTAAAATGCGATTAATTAGATTAATTAATTACAAATCCTGTAATTAATTAGATTTTTTTTTTTTAGTCGCCTGACAGCACTACTAACTATGGGTATTCAGTACACCTTCATTGTTACAAAGTACAGTGGTACCTCACCTTACGAAAGACCCAACAAACGAAAATTCCAAGTTACGAAACGTTTTCACGTTAAATTTTGGTCTCTAGATACGAAGGAAAATTCAAGTTACGAAACGTGAAATCTCAAAAATTCAAATAATGCGCGCTCAGCCGCACACATTATACACTTTTCTCAGACTGGATTTAAACTTTTCTCACATTTGTCTCTGTTTAAACACTCAAACTTTCATAGATTTTCAACAAAATTATTAATAGTGAAGTGTGGGGGGAAGGAGGAGGGTGGAGAAGTGTGCGCGGGGACACGTGTGATAGCGCAGCATGACCCGGCGCGGGGCTGCGAGGACGAGACCCGTGCTCAAACCGTGCCTCCTCTAAAACAGGATTAAACCACGTCTGAACCAGGTCTAAACCAGGTCTAAACCAGGTCTAAACCAGGTCTAAACCAGGTCTAAACCAGGATTAAACCACCGCGGCTGTTACCTGCGTTCGTTCATGCGCTGGGACTGTGTGCCGTCCCCTCCTCGCTGCGGTCCCCTCTTCGCTGCTCGCCTCAGCTGTGACTCATGAGAAACCAAGAAATAGACCCGCACGCAGCACTTTAATCCACCTGGTCCAGTCCTGGTTTAGTCCAGGTTTAGTCCTGGTCCAGTCCAGGTATAGACCTTGTTTAGACCTGGTTTAGTCCAGGTTTAGTCCTGGGTCTACAGTCTCTTAGCCAATCAGGACCCAGAACACAGTGTTACACTATAAAAAAAAGTTACACTATAAAAAAAAAACTTGGAACGGGGCCTTAGAACGAATCAGGCTTTTTCCATTGAAATAGCTACTCAACTTACGAAAATTTCACATTACGAAACCACTTCTGGAACGAATTAATTTCGTAAGGTGAGGTACCACTGTACATGAATAATACAAAGAAATAATGGCATCACAATTTTCTATCAAAGAGTTCAAAGTCAGCTTTATTGTCAATTCTGCCATATGTGTTCAACATACAGTGAATCGAAATTTCGTTTCTCTCTGGCCAAGTAGTGCAAAAAGACAGTGTACAAAATACAATATGAAGACAAGACACAACAAAAACTATCTAAGACAGAGATCTAAAGTTAAAACTAAAGTCTACGATCTAAAATCTTAAAACAGTGCAACATAATAAATAAACTATACTATATACAGATTTCCAAAAGTGTGCAGTGTGCATCAAAATGTGCAATGGAAGATACAGCAGTGAATTGGTCATGTGCAGTAGAATGTGCATTGGAGTTAAGATAAAATAAAAATAAATGTGCAACAGTAGTAATTCTAGTGCAATAACAGGAGTAAACAACAGTACTAAAAATTCCAGTAGTAAAAATTCAGATGTAGACAGACTAATAATAAAAGATTACTCAGACATGCGTGAATAACACAAAACAACTCCAGGTATGTTTTTGAGTAGATAACATTATAACATGGCTTAAAGCTCACCAGAGTCAGTTTTGTGTAATATAGAACCGTGAAGAAAGCAAGTGTACAATTTATTCAAAAGTTAAATCCACCTCAGCCTACACGGTAGCTTGAGAAATTCAACCTGACATACTTTAACTAATTTGCTAGTATAACTTTACCATTAACATTACAAATACCCGTCCAAGCAGTCTAGAGGTACTGTGCATGTGCCCTATAAACCCTCTTTTAAATAGTATATGCTTTGAAGCTGACAGATCCAAAATGACGCTCTCTGTCATGGAAATCAACTGAAACAGAGTACCACGTCCCTGTTTGGGCTTTGATCAAAGGCGAGTCTGTCAGATTTGGGAGGAACTGTGTATACTAATGCATGATGAAACTGTCAGAAAGTTGCCCCGCCCGCTCCCCCTGCGCATCTTAAAATAATCATTTGGATGCCACCTCCTCAGTTTCCGCCTGTGTGATTGGTTGCTTACAGACATTAGCTGACAGAACAAAATGGGTTACGTTTGTATGATAAAAGATCCGATATTACCGCGGGTATCACTTACACATGTATCTCCGCTCCCTTCCTCTGATAAACACTGCGTCTGATGATTGTCACATTGCCGTTCTTGTACACTGCAAAAACTAAAATCTACCCAAGTTAAAAGGTGCATTGTGTAACTTTTAGGCTCCATCAACTACTTGTTTCTATTTATGTCACTGCTCTGCCTGGAATGTTCCACAGTATGACATTAAACAGCTCTACCTTGCATTTATTCGATTGCAGGTGGTTTTATACCTTAGAAATACCGAGAAAAAGAGGCATTCTGAGTGTGAGTGGGGTTTCCTCTCCACAGATCTGACATGTAACATGATCTGGTTTAATTTCCATAAAGATAGAAAGGTTTACAACAGTCCAGACGAAGCAATCAAACATCTCCATGGAGAAAACCATCTGACCCTACACCAGAAAAGTTGAATTAAGATCTGAGTAAACTCCACCTGACAAGTAAAATTATCTACCATAGTCATAGCCATAGTCATAGTTTGCTTTATTTTGTCGATTTCGTTTCCCCACTAACCAGGCAGGACAGTGATAGAGTGGCTAGGGGAGGGGCCGCTGCGCATGCGCGCGCCGCCGACTGGGAGATGCAGAGTAGAAAAGATGCAATACACTCAGTGACAATTTTACAACATGTAATGACAGAAAAACAATTGGAGATATAACATACGCTGATCTTTTTCTTTGGCAACATAAGGAAGGGGTGTGGGGGGATCAGATTGGAAATCAATGAAATTGATTGAACCGAGAGCAGAGATCAGACCTTTCTAAAAGACAGGGACTTAATCATGTCAGTGTCAGTGTGAATAGTCCAAAATAGTGTGTGCCACTGTTTATGTAGAGTCCATGATAACAAAACCACATCTGTGGCCTTGGAGTGTTTCTTGCAGGGAGGCGAAGTCAAAACACAGATAACTGTTGGAGACATATTTTCACAGGGAGACATAATTTGCAAGGGGATTAATTTAGCATGATAAAAGAAATTTTTAGAGACCCAGGTGAACAATTTAGATTGAGCTTGGGTTTTTGCCAGACCCACATCTTCACATCGCCATGAAGATTCATGAGAGATCTCATTAGTTCCTCTTGGCGCACAGACTGCGTTGGCTTTACACAGTTCTGTAACCATGCCCGTGATGATATCCAAACGTCGAGATGTTTCCTTCGGTTGAAATCCTTCCAAAAGGTCCTCAACCTGTCCCACTTTCTGATGTAATCCTTTCATGAGAACTCCCACGGCTTCACAGTGGCTCGAAATTGCTGCAGACAGCTCTCTTTACTTGCTGCTTGACTTTACTTGACTCTTTACTTGCTGCCAGCTTACAAATTTTGCGATAGATCATGGACAATCCCAGGCCAATTAACAGATGTCCAGCTATCAGAAATCCGAATACGTAAATATCCTCCACATCCTCCAGGTACATTGGTGCCAAACATATGACTTGCCACGCACGATACGAGTCCCTCGCATATTCAGCAGAAAAAGTACCATCCGGACACACCGCTTCTCCCGGAGCGGCACTCCTCCGTGAAAAAAGAGTATCAATCGTGCTGAGGATCCAGCTGATCACATCCATATTTTAGGAATTTGGAAAATCTGCTCCAAAAAGCGAGAAAATGACGAAAAACAAGAGAGGCACACAGACAACGGAGCAAGAGATAAGGAGGAAAGAGAAACACATCCGCTCTCTCTCACGGTCAGAACAGTTCAATGGAACAAAATGATTCTTGCTACAAATTAAGATAAGAAAAACACCTCTTTGCACTTAAAGTAACTAAATTTAATGATGCTTGAATTAAGAAAAACACACTTATTCCATTGGTAGATCATTTTACTTGTCAAGTTAAATCTACTCAAATAAAGTAAAATGTTCTTCATTTAAGTCAGTGTAAATTACCTACATATTGCTTTTTGTAGTGTAAGAGTTGTGAAGCTTTCAATTATCTTTGTCATCACCACATAGCTGAATACATCCTACTATTTTATCTTGTCCTCCTCAATGTTGACACCCTGTCTTGTTTTTGTACACATTTCAATTTTCTCTCCCTCCTCTCCCTCTCTCCCCATCTTCACACTGGCAAAAGCAATGTCTTTATTTCTGTAGATTAAAATTGACAAGTACAATTATCTACCAATTTAAATCCCAAGAGTTGTTGTTTTTCTTATCTTAAGTGTTGCAAGATGTATTTACATGTTTTAAATAAAAAACGTCTTCTTCCACTGGTAGATAATTTTACTAAGTCAAATGTTTTTAAAGGTCCCATGGCATGAAATTTTCACTTTCTGAGGTTTTTGAACGTTAATGTGAGCTCCCCTACCCTGTTTAGGCCCCCCCATGGTTAAAAGTTGCGAAATGTCTAAACTGAGCATTTGCGATCCTTTTCTGCGTTACAAAAAATCGGAGCTCAAACGGGCGATTTTGAACAAGGAAACTTATTGACGTCAGATCGAAAAAAGAAATGCAAATGCAGTTCCACCCCCGTCTGTCTGTACTCAGCATCTCCAGAGAGTTTGGACTGCGAATGCGCTAAGCAATGCGAAATGCGTTTTTTTTATTTGCCTGGAGGCACGTCCGAGTGTTTCTAGGCTCGGAAGTCCTTTATTTGAGCCTCTGGACCTTTGAACAGCAGTGGTTTAATTTTATTTTCTGTGGAAATGTGTTTATTTTTCAATGGAACGCTTCAAATCTCTCCCCCCGTGCAAAAACAAGGAAATGGATCAGTTGAGGGCTGACAGCGGAGAGCGGAGCGTTTGGCCACGCCCCCACCCTCTACTATTGGCCAGCTCTTTTCTCCTCATTTGCATTCAAGCAACAACGCCCATTATAGAGTGTTCAGAGTGAGAAAAATTACTCTTTCTCATCTTATCTCTGTTTCTCATGCACTGAGTGTTGATTTTGAAGAAGGATTCATTTACAGTATTAGGGAACCATTAAGGAGCCATATAAAAGCATCAACAAGTACCATGTCATGGGACCTTTAAAGATGCGCGATGTAACTTTTTGATTGGGGGTCCGTCACCTTCTTGTTTCTATGGATGCATCATTGCGCTGCATGGACTGTTCCGTAGTATGACATTAAACAGCTCTACCTTATATTTCTCAAACTACAGGTTGTTTTATAGCTCAAAAATACAGAGAAAAACAGGCATTCTGACTGTGAGATCCACAGATTTGACCTGTAACTTCATCTGGTTTGGTCTCGGTAAAGATAAAAAGGCTGTGGAACATTCCAGACAAAGCAATAATATCTCCATGGGGAAAAGTATTTGAAGGACCCTCCACCAGAAAAGTTACACAATACATTTAATTTAAGTCATTGTAAACTAGCTGGATTTGTTTTTTAATGCAGTGTAGTAGAATTTGCCGATGACGAGTGGAGCAGCTTTGCGTTGTACAGCAAATAAACAAACTGCCACTAGCTCCTATTAGCAGAACAGGCCTAATTAAACCTCTTATGGGCTTTGTAATTTATACTCCAAAACAAGCCAAGACTAAACTTTAATCTGCTTTCTCCACGTGCTCGCCTCAAGATGACAGATTATTCCTTCGGATTTGTATGCATTTATGAAAGAGGGCTTTATCTCATCTTTGAGCAAAATAATTAAAAGGATCTATACCAGATTTATGTCCCACGTGTTTGAACAAAATGTGTCTTGCCCGCAATAAAAATGCTCTGTTTCATCCTGTAGTGGTAGTTTTCAAGTTAACAGCTATGTTTTATGTTTTGTTTAGTAGAGATGAGCAATTCTAATGAGTTTAGTGAAGGTTAATGGAGTTTCATCATGCACAGGAGCACTCCCTGTATTACCATATGACATCATGAGATGGAACAGAGCATTTTCTGTTTTGGAGAAGACATAATGCTAAATCTGTGCACAGCAAACAGTTTATAAATATACTTGTTACATCTTATTACCATAGAAACTAATTTATACAAGCAGAATTTCTCCAGTGTGAGATCAATAAAGTCACTTCTTAAAAAGATCCTTTTTCTGTTATTCACATTTGGTAGAATACCATTGTACACTTGAGGCTAAGATGAACCCATGCTCCAACAAATGAGATTTGAAAAGCACAGAGTTGTTAACCTCTGCTTTAATTAAGATTGCAGACAATTGCTCCTTTGATTCTACTTTTCATTTAAATTGCCCATAACCTGTTTTGAAGATTAGAACTTTTTTTTTTTTTGTTAAAGGAACTAATGCTTTGTGTCTGTTGTCTTTGTAACTGCTCAGAACTGATCGAGCACCTCAAATTAACTGTGGAGAACTGCGTTAATCACAGTGGCTATGCAGTCATTAAGATTCGATGCTAATAGACTCATGCCCTTCATGCATTCTGCTCCTTGACTTCATATGGAAATAAGAGGGTGAATTTAGCTTATTTTCACACGCAATAAAAATTTAACTTAAAGAAGAATTAACATTTTTTACAATCTGAGCCTTATTTCGGTAATAAAACAAGTTGTTTTACTCACCCATAGCACTTTGGTGTCATTTGGAGCAGTTTCGTAGATGTTGTGTTGTAGCGGTATCCGTGAACGCGAGTGCTCGGGGCAAATGTTTGCGGTCTCCAAATAACACAAACTTTAGCGCTTTTCAAATCACAGAAGATCGCTGTGTCAGCGTAGACTTTAATTGGCAGCCTGAAACCCGATATCCAGCTATAGTTTCATTTGATGACGTCATCATAGAGGACAGCGCGCATGCGTGAACTCAGCTGTCAGATGCCGGGTACAGTCCGAAAGAAGCTAAGAAGACATCTCCACTTGAGAAAATGGTGCGAACATGCATTTACCCGGTTGCGAAAACAAAATGACATCTTTGGACGAAGTTGAGCTTTCACAGGCTTCCGCATCAGAATCCGGATTTATTGAAAATGTGGCTACTTGCTTTGAGAATGGACCCAAACATGACAGGGAAAGCTGTAAGACATCTGGACCATCGTGTTTGCAGTATTTACTTCAGTCCGGACGTTTTTTTTTCCAGCAAAGGAAAAGAAAGAAGGCCAGTGGTTTCACCGCACGGCTCTGAGAAGTAATACGAAACCGATGGCTGTTCTCTGCGCTGCTCCTAAAAATCTCTGCGCTTCATTGTTTCTATATCCATCCTGTCTCCTCATCCGTATACTCAGGCACAAAACGATAGGGACGGCCATCATACTCAAATAAGTCCTCTTCAGTCTCAAAGTCCGAATCTTCAGCCATGTCTCGCAACAGAAAAGTAAAGTTCAGAGTTAGCTTAAGTTATCTTCTTTCGGACTAGCGGTGTTACCTGCTAAACAGCTGAGTTCACGCATGCGCACTGTTTTACTCACCCATACCACTTTGGTGTCATTTGGAGCTGTTTCGTAGATGTTCTGTTGTAGCGGTATCCGTTAGCGTGAGTGCTCGGGGCAAATGTTTGCGGTCTCCAAATAACACAAACTTTAGCACTTTTCAAATCACAGAAGATCACTGTGTCAGCGTAGACTTTAAGTGGAGTCCAAAGCGGCCTGAAACCCGATATCCAGCTATAGTTTCATTTGATGACGTCATCATAGAGGACAGTGCGCATGCGTGAACTCAGCTGTTTAGCAGGTAACACCGCTAGTCCGAAAGAAGATAACTTTAGCTAACTCTGAACTTTACTTTTCTGTTGCGAGACATGGCTGAAGATTCGGACTTTGAGACTGAAGAGGACTTATTTGAGTATGATGGCCGTCCCTATCGTTTTGTGCTTGAGTATACGGATGAGGAGACAGGATGGATATGGAAACAATGAAGCGCAGAGTTTTAGGAGCAGCGCAGAGAACAGCCATCGGTTTCGTATTACTTCTCAGAGCCGTGCGCTGAAACCACTGGCCTTCTTTCTTTTCCTTTGCTGGAAAAAAAAAACGTCCGGACTGAAGTGAGTACTGCAAACACGATGGTCCAGACGTCTTACAGCTTTCCCTGTCATGTTTGGGTCCATTCTCAAAGCAAGTAGCCACATTTTCAATAAATCCGGATTCTGATGCGGAAGCCTGTGAAAGCTCAACTTCGTCCAAGATGTCATTTTGTTTTCGCAACCGGGATAAATGCATGTTCGCACCATTTTCTCAAGTGGAGATGTCTTCTTAGCTTCTTTCGGACTGTACCCGGCATCTGACAGCTGAGTTCACGCATGCGCACTGTCCTCTCTGATGACGTCATCAAATGAAACTATAGCTGGATATCGGGTTTCAGGCCGTTTTGGAATCCACTAAAAGTCTACCCTGACACAGCGATCTTCTGTGATTTGAAAAGTGCTAAAGTTTGTGTTATTTGGAGACCGCAAACATTTGCCCCGAGCACTCACGCTAACGGATACCGCTACAACACAACATCTACGAAACTGCTCCAAATGACACCAAAGTGGTATGGGTGAGTAAAACAACTTGTTTTATTACCGAAATAAGGCTCAGATTGTAAAAAAACTTTAATTCTCCTTTAAAGAGGCGGTATTTTACTTGTATTGACTCCTAAAGCGTAACATATTTAGATCAATATAATACCTTTTATTGTTTTGAAAATGCTATATTCACCATAAGTTCCACGCTCTGAGTCCCATCCTCCTTTTACTCTCCACGCAAAGTCCTTCTCCATTCAGAGACACAAGACAACATGTTGTTTTGTATAGTTTTGTATCATGCTTTTGTATATTTATTGAAGTGCTATTTGGATGACCAGGAGGCTTGTGGACTGAGCATTGGACAGAATCTTAATGCTAAACATAAAGATTTCCAATAGGGCCTGGGAGAGATGGCAAAATGACTCAAACATGCAAAGACATGGAAAACTTCTCCAGGCATGTTTCTGATGAGGGATTAATGTTATAAAATGGTAGAAAGCTAAAAGAAAACAATTATAATGCCCCCTCTTTAATTTACAATAAGCAAAACAGAGAAGTACGTTCTCATAATGTGCAATCATTGCATTCGGTGTGTCTGATTTAATGTGCTTGGCATTTGTCCTCTATAACTCTCCTCTGAATGTTGATGCAGCTTTCTAGATTCAACATTTTGCCTTCGGACTTGCTCAACAATTCTGTCTAATTGCATTTTGATTAGATATGTAATTTATGTTTCAATAATAGGATTCTGTTCAAAGTTCACATTTTATACACAACCAGGAGAATTGACAAAAATACTAAAAATAACAAAAATCACATGTATTCGAGAACATGTTTATACAGAACTAAACCACAGGATTCACAGTTTTATGCATTGTAAGATCGGATATTTTGTTGTAATAATTGCATGCATTCAAAGGGGGATTTTGATTCAGTTTCACTTAATCTTGCAGCTCTATTTGGAACAGTGTAAATTGGCTTCACACCATTTCACACTACAGTTTACAGTGAAAAGAAGAACTACACGCCCACCCCACACCCCCTACTAGCTCAGTCAGTATTCTGTTGTGTGTAACCAGAGGTTTGCTGATATTTTGTAGAGTCTGGATGTGCTTTGGTAAATGTGTTGTGCTTGAACATTGTTCTGTCAGTATCTGCAGTGTGTCAGGCCTGGAGGAAGTGTCTCACTGACAGTCTGGCTGCTGTCCACATCGAGCAGAGAAACCACCATCAGCTCCAAAAAAGATTTATAGAGGATTCAGGCTCAATCTGCAGTCATGCTTACCGCTCATATTTCTCTCATTAAAGGGCCCATATTACACTTACTTTCTTTTGTCCTCATCAAAAACATAACCGAAGTTGTGTTTTGTTTTATTCACACGTTTAACACAGAAATCATGCATATGTACACTGTGCTTTTCTCTCAGACAGAAAACACTTTGTCAACCTTGTGATGTGTCATGTGCAGATACAGGAAGTGCTCTGCTGTGTTTTTAAACTCTACACACCATCATTGGAATCATTTAGATGATTTCATGTGTGGACTTGCCACTCACTAGTGAACAAAAGGAAAAAAGTAGCCGTCAACTATTAAAAGTACCACTAGCGTTGAAGATGTAGACGGGCTAATAAAAAAGGATTACTTAAAGCCCCAGTGTGTAGGATTTGTGGCGCATAGGTGGATGGTGCTATTGCACTTTAGGTTTTAGCTACGGCAGACCTCGAGGGTCACCCGGGCGCGCCGCGCGGTCCCGGTTATTTTTTTTCTTTTCTCATGAAAACACACATTCCCGATCATGTACCATGACACTCTACACATCAAATGAAACCTTACAGTCTCCTCTTTTTGACTATTCATTTCCCTGCACAACAATCACTCCCCGAGCACATGGGGCTTTTATACGGAAAAGCACAAAACGAGGTTAGCTTACCTTAGAATGCTTTGCACAGGTCAAACTCTGTATTTCACCATAAACTTGCTCTCAATTTGTCCGTAAGGATCCAGCGAATAAAATCCAGTAAAACAATTTAGTCCAAAACACGTGTTAGATCCATTACGACGTCTGATCCGGCAGCATGCTTGTGTTGTTTACCCAAAACCACGAGCCTTGCCGAAGGCAAAGGCGGAGCCCAAATGTCCTTCTGCGGCTCTCGTATTCAAAATGGCTGCCTCTGCATGGGGAAGATCCCCCTTTTATGTGACTATATCTAAGTCCAAAAGAATACTTTGATTTCATGATGGAAGTGAAAAGGCTTGGAAAACAATGTATTTTTGAATGTTTCCGTAATTAACGGGTAAAAATCTTACACACTGTCCCTTTAAACAAGTGTGAATGAAACATAACAACTCCAGATATGTTTTTGCTAAGGTGAGTTTTTAGCCCATTTCGCTTAATATAGGACCTTTTAACATAACTATAGGATAGATTCTATTATAATAACAAAGATATGTAAATTATGTAACATTTGCCATTGTTCAAATAAACTATACTACCAAATAACAAAATGCGATCCTAGGAAATGCTCTAAAGATTTACACTCTCAACTCATCTCTTCACTAATACAAGCTTGTTATGAGAGCAGAATTAATGAGTATGTGCAGTGCGTTGTGATGGACTGTGAAATGCAGAGCTGTCAGCAGGAGCATGGTCCATACTCATTTCAGCTGTATGTCTGAGCTCAGCTCCATACACTGGGAGATGGCCCCTGGGTGAAGAGGTTCTCCGGCTCCACAGAAGTCATCCGCAAACGCCATCATTTAAGCAGCCAGGGAAGTGATCTGCAGCCCCACTTAAAAAATAGTCCCCCATGTGATGACATGAGCAGCAGCATAACAGGCTCCAGCACACAGCCTCAGAAAGCAGGCCCAGTCATTATGAGCACACTGCACGGCTCTACTGTTTGATTATTCATTGCATTCCTACAATACTGTGCATCTGCTATGTGTTTAAGGTTATATATAATGATATTACAAAACCCCAAGAAAAGGAAGGGATTCTATGTATGAATGTGATATTGGGTTGTTTTAGAGAATATTTTACATTTTAAAGATCCCATGACATGGTACTTCTTGATGCTTTTATATGGCTCCTTAATGGTTCCCTAATACTGTAAATGAATCCTTCTTCAAAATCAACACTCAGTGCATGAGAAACAGAGATAAGATGAGAGAGTAATTTTTCTCTCTCTAAACACTCCATAATGGGTGTTGTTGCTTGAATGCAAATGAGGAGAAAAGAGCTGGCCTATAGTATAGGGTGGGGGCGTGGGCAAACTCTCCGCTCTCGGCTCTGAGCTCTCAGCTGATCCATTTCCGTGTTTTTGCACGGGGGGAGAGATTTGAAGCGTTCCATTGAAAAATAAACACATTTCCACAGAAAATAAAATTAAACCACTGCTGTTCAAAGGTCCAGAGGCTCAGATAAAGGACTTCCGAGCCTAGAAACACTCGGACGTGCCTCCAGGCAAATAAAAAAACGCATTTCGCATTGCCTAGCGCATTCGCAGTCCAAACTCTCTGGGCGTGATTTACAGAGACGCTGAGTACAGACAGACGGGGTGGAACTGCATTTGCATTTCTTTTTTCGATCTGACGTCAATAAAGTGCCTTGTTCAAAAGTTTGAGCTCAGATTTTTTGTAACGCAGAAAAGGATCGCAAATGCTCTGTTTAGACATTTCGCAACTCGGGGGGGGGGTTAAACAGGGTAGGGGAGCTCACATTAACGTTCAAAAACCTCAGAAAGTGAACATTTCATGCCATGGGACCTTTAACATTTTCTGCATTTGACCCATTCTGTGTAACATTTCTGGTGGAGGATTCGTCAACTGCTTTTCTCCATGGAGATAGATGTTACTGCTTTGTCTGGAACAGTATGATATTAAACCCATCTATCTTCATGGAGACCAAACCAGGCCAAGTTACAGGTCAGCTCTGTGGAGAGGCTACAGTCAGTATGCCTAATTTTCTAGATATTTGAGCAAAAAAACATCTGTAATTGAATAAATGTCAGGTGCAGAGCAATGACATACTGTATATATAGAAAAAAGCAGGCGATGCACCCACCACCAAGAAGTTACATAGTGCATTTTTAAAGCACCGTGTAACTTAACTTCTCCATGGAGACAAGCAGGTGGTCAAACACTCCACCAAAAAAGTTACACAGTGCACCTTTATCAAAAGCCACTGGACACCGGTTAGCCCCAATTTACTCCAAAGTAATCAGTATATATAATCGGTGCAGGACAGCATATGTTTATGAACTGCTTTTAATATTAATCTGGGTGCCCCCAATACTGTTATACATGTTTCTGACAGATGTCATTAACCTGTGCACTGTCTAGGGTGGAGTTCTACACCTCAGTGTTTATAATGGGGCATCTCTAGTCGTTATAGCAGAGGAAGCAGCATCAAAAGCTTCCATTGTCCTTTCAAAATAGGTTATCTGAAAACATGACAAATATATAAAGCAGATGTAATTGTCATGTTTTCATATTGTCTTTTTTAGGAACTATTTCACGTAGCTAGGTTGGTTGGGCTATGAAAAGTATACGTGCATTCGCATTCAACATTCACATTCATTGTTTCAAACTTAGGTGTCAAAATGGACCCTGATCTAAAATGTAATCAGCAAATTTGTGCTGTTGTAAAGTCTAGTTTGTTTTTTTTTTCAGCTAAGACAACTGACCAAAAATAAGCCCATTTTGTCAGCAGAACATTTTGAAACTGTGATACATGCATTTGTGACCACCAGATTGGATTATAATATTGGATTATAAATTTGCTGTTTGCAATACATCCCAAACTCAGCAGATCGATTTTTAACTGGAACCCGGAAACACAAGATCATCTCACCTATTTTAGGCTCTCTCCAATGGCTCCCAGTGTGCTTTAGAGTTGAGGTCAAAATGATTTTATTTACCTGTAGGGGAGCTCACATTAACGTTCAACAACCTCAGAAAGTGAAAATTTCATGCCATGGGACCTTTAAGAAGGTGAATTATGCAAACATTCATGAGTGCACTACAGTGCGCTATTTAAGTAGAAAACACAAACAACCACACTATTCCATTCGAGAATAACTGAAAGCTACCCGAAACTCTCGTGCAGATATCTGCAGTCTGTTCAGCAAGGATTGTCAAAACTTATCCGACTGTAGCCGTGAAAGTAGCCTAAACCATTGTGAGGCGGTGCTGTGCACTGGTAGAAGATTTAAGGCCGGCGCGCTGCCTGCACCTGTAAGAGAGGGTTTATGCTGACTAAAGAAATATTAAATAATTAAGTATATTAAAAAAGTTATTTATCTATGAAAAAGGTGTAAAAAAAACAAAAAACGGGTAAAACGAGTGTATTTTTTTTTTTTTTTTTTTTTTAAACGGTAAAGTGATGCACTGGACATTATAGCACCTGTAAGAAATGAAAACTACTTTCACCACTGAACAGTGCAAGGATCAAACATAGCTCATGTATTGTTCTTGCATTGTTCTGAACTCTTCTTACCACTTCAATACTTCATTTGACAGACCGCTGTACTGATTTGAGCGATTCTTTTATGGCCTTTTCAAACTCGTCTTTGCTCTTCTCACAAAAAAAAAATATGCTTTTTGACTTTCCTCAAATACTGGTAAGCTTTTAAATGTAAAAGAAAATGATCAGTATGTTTGAAATCATAATTTACAGCGCTATGAGTAGAAGCATCAATGCACTCCAGACATCAGCCACTTCTCTTTCCATCTCCATCTTAAGGTCTTTCCCTCAGCGATGTCCATGACACTGCATCATAGCTGACAGGCAGAGAGCTTCCTCTTGTGCTTGTAGAAGGACCACAAAGGCCTGCTCCATTTGCACTCTTGTTCAGGCTCCTTGCGGACGGCTCTTAAAGACACACTCAACTAGTACATAGCATTACTGTGTGCTCTCTATGGAGCCATGAAGTGATTTGTGAAGTGTCATAATCAGTCTCCTGTCTGCTAAAGGTTACCTGAAAACAGTGTCAAGGCTTTGTGTTCCTTACAATGTATTCTTACCTGACATTTCCCTTCATTGACATTCAAGAAGATGCATTATGCAAAATCGACTTTTCAACCATGTTATGATTGTTTCCATTTCTCATTTCAATGTTGTTTATAGAGTCAGTCATGCATGTTGGGCTAACCTTGAGTCTCAGTAGGGAGTATTATACCTCTGATCATGGCTGGACAGAGAGAGGAAATTGGCCCTGGACTTTTGGCCTGGACCAGCCAATCCCTGTACGATCAGTTTTATGCCAGTTCATTTTCAGGACATATACAGTAGAAAGTGACACATGCATGCAGAATAAAATGTATACAGGAAAAGCTGAATACAAGCGGGCCACTGGAGCATTACATCAGGTTTGTGCATGGTGTTGTGCACACTCTGACAGTGCCCGGGCCAAAACGGGCCTTGGCACACTGGGAAAACTCCCAGTGCTACAGCTGGCCAGTCCAGCCTCTGATGACATAAACCAAGATAATAAGGACTAAGCTGGCAGTGATGATGTTAAGATGACGTAACAAAAAGGCAGGTGAAAATTAGTGCTGCAGTTTTTAACAACTTGTCACATTTGTGACATCACTTTAGATTTAAAGGTCCCATGGCATGAAATTTTCACTTTCTGAGGTTTTTGAACGTTAATGTGAGCTCCCCTACCCTGTTTAGCCCCCCCCCATGGTTAAAAGTTGCGAAATGTCTAAACTGAGCATTTGCGATCCTTTTCTGCGTTACAAAAAATCGGAGCTCAAACGGGCGATTTTGAACAAGGCACCTTATTGACGTCAGATCGAAAAAAGAAATGCAAATGCAGTTCCACCCCCGTCTGTCTGTACTCAGCGTCTCTGTAAATCACGCCCAGAGAGTTTGGACTGCGAATGCGCTAGGCGATGCGAAATGCGTTTTTTTATTTGCCTGGAGGCACGTCCGAGTGTTTCTAGGCTCGGAAGTCCTTTATCTGAGCCTCTGGACCTTTGAACAGCAGTGGTTTAATTTGATTTTCTGTGGAAATGTGTTTATTTTTCAATGGAACGCTTCAAATCTCTCCCCCCGTGCAAAAACAAGGAAATGGATCAGCTGAGGGCTCAGAGCCGAGAGCGGAGAGTTTGGCCACGCCCCCACCCTCTACTATAGGCCAGCTCTTTTCTCCTCATTTGCATTCAAGCGACAACGCCCATTATGGAGTGTTCATGGAGAGAGAAAAATTACTCTTTCTCATCTTATCTCTGTTTCTCATGCACTGAGTGTTGATTTTGAAGAAGGATTCATTTACAGTATTAGGGAACCATTAAGGAGCCATATAAAAGCATCAAGAAGTCTCATGTCATGGGATCTTTAAATTTAAAATGTCGAAAGGTATATAATGATGCACAGATGTCAAAAATTATATAGTAGACAAAAGCATGATATGTACTCTTTAATACCTCATCACCTACATAGAGCCACAGTACAATATTATACACATTGTTATTTGCAAACATCTGCATTGTTGGGTTATTTCTGAGGCAATCTGATGACTTGACTTGCTGTGGCAAATATTCAGTTTATGTTATTAAATGTCGTGTTCATTTCCTTCCTTTATCTCTTTGTGCCGCAGATAAGAACTGGATCTATTATATGCTGCGGGTTTGAGATTTCATTTGATATAGATTTTTATGTCAGATTACATTTGGCTATAATATGTTACATACAATTATATTTCTACATGGAACTATTCATACATCTAATGCATAAGGTTTCATTGACAAATTGGCAAAATAATGATCACTGAATGGGTAATTATGATATGTGAATTTATGCAAACATTGTCATATGAATTGTCACTGCATGTTGCAAAGTCTATAGTTAAATCCCTATGGTAAATCCATGTTCAATCACTGTGCATTTAATAATAAAGCATGTCTGCTCAAGGTAGCTTTACAATTTTGTCATTTTGCATCATTCATTCACTCCATACTCTGTGGTGGTAAGCTGATGTAGCCACAGCTGCCCTGGGACACACTGAAGAAAAGGAGGCTGCCAATCTGAGTCATCAGTAGGCTTGTCACAATAACACATTTATAAGCATGATATATTGCTACAGAGATGGACTGCGATAAACAATATTACAGTGGTACCTCACCTTACGAAATTAATTTGTTCCAGAAGTGGTTTCGTAACGTGAAAAATTCGTAAGTTGAGTAGCTATTTCAATGGAAAAAGCCTGATTCATTCCAAGGCCCCGATCCAAGTTTTTTTTTTTATAGTGTAACTTTTTTTATAGTGTAACATTGTGTTCTGTGTGTTTCTCACATTTGTCTCTCATTTAAACACTCAAACTTTCATAGATTTTCAACAAAATGTATTAACAGTGAAGTGTGGGGGGGAAGCGGGAGGGGGGAGAAGACTGCGCTCTGACACGTGTGTGATAGCGCAGCATGACCCGGCGCGGAGCTGACAGCAGGTCTAGACCAAGGGCTAAACCTGGACTGGACCAGGACTAAACCTGGACTAAACCAGGACTAAACCTGGACTAAACCAGGACTAAACCAGGACTAGACCAGGTGGACCAGGAGGAGCCGCGGTGGTCTAGACCACCGCGGCTCTTGCATTGGTCTCATTGCATTGGTCTCCTCCTGGTTTAGTCCAGGTTTAGTCCTGGTTTAGTCCAGACTGCACGCAGTCTGAGCGCATGAACGAGACCCATGCAAGAACCGCAGTGGTCTGGACTAAACCAGGACTAAACCAGGACTAAATCAGGAGGAGCCGCGGTGGTCTGGACTAAACCAGGACTAAACCTGGACTAAACCAGGAGGAGACCAATGCAAGAGCCTCCTCCTGGTTTAGTCCAGGTTTAGTCCTGGTTTAGTCCAGACCACCGCGGCTCCTCCTGGTCCACCTGGTCTAGTCCTGGTTTAGTCCTGGTTTAGTCCAGACCACTGCGGCTCTTGCATGGGTCTCGTTCATGCGCTCAGACTGCGTGCGGTCCCCTCCTCGCTGCTTTAATCCACCTGGTCTAGTCCTGGTTTAGTCCTGGTTTAGTCCTGGTTTAGTCCAGGTTTAGTCCTGGTCCAGTCCAGGTTTAGACCTTGGTCTAGACCTGCTGTCAGCTCCGCGCCGGGTCATGTGTGCTATCACACACGTGTCCGCGCAGTTTTCTCCCTCCTCCCCCTTTCCCCCCACACTTCACTATTAATAATTTTGTTGAAAATCTATGAAAGTTTGAGTGTTTAAACGAGAGACAAATGTGAGAAAAGTTTAAATCCAGTCTGAGAAAAGGGTATAATATGTGTGGCTGAGCGCGCATTATTTGAATTTTTGAGATTTCGCGATTCATAACTTGAATTTTCTTTCGTATCTAGAGACAAAAATTTACCGTGAAGGCGTTTCGTAACTTGAAATTTTCATTTGTTGGGTCATTCGTAAGGTGAGGTACCACTGTATTGAAATTATTGAAATGTATTGAAATCACTACAGGAACGTTCCAGTTAACTATTTGAAATAGACACTCTCATTACAAGCTCTGAGCTGTAACAGATAAATAACAGAATGAAACAATAATTAGCCATAGAAGTAAGTTGCTTTGTCCTCTACAGCTCAAATCTTATTGCATTACATCAAAAATACCCCAAATCTCCACACTTGCACAAAGAAATTGTACACACAAAAAATACTGAGCCACAAAATATATTTTTCCAGCTTTTATATTGAATGCTAAGTCGATACAGCAATGCTCTTGACATGTCTATCAGCCCCTCTAGCCAACAATCGAGCACAGACCACTTTCATACAAGGCAAGGTGGGTGAAGTGTCTTACCTAAGGACACAACGATTGTTTTTATCATAGGCGTCCCACTACAGCACCTGTATTCCCAGCGGTCTCCCATCCAAGTAGTAAGGTCCAGCCCTGCCCCAAAGCCTGGCAAAATTAAGCTTTGACAAGGAGGGTTGGCCGCACTTAAATATTAATACGGTCAAACACAAAGAGGTCTAATCATGAATATTCAAAATGGAAAACATTATTTCAATGACAACTAACAGAGCCCCAATTTGTGCATTTGCAAGTTTATTTTTTCAAAGCCGTAATGACATAAACGGTGACCTTCACCACACTCTGGGGGAGACTCTTTTAAATGTTGCATTTTTAATAAGTGCACTAAACACCACTGAGATTTCGCATTTTAAATTTCCCTGAATGTCATTTGGCCAAGTTATTAATAATATTTTTGGGGTGATTTTTGAAAGGATGCACGTGGTTTGATGTTACAGATATTCCTAGAAGTAGGGACGGGTATCAATGAGAAGTTGCCAATATGATGCATACCTCGATACACAGGCCACAATATGATACGTTTTTCGATACAGTGCATGTTCGATTCAATTTGATATATTTCAAATAGATTCAATACAGTTCAGTAAAAAATAAAGGCTAAATCATGGATGTGATACTAAAAGACTTTAATAAACCATTAAGTTGGGCATTTTTCATATTAAATTATACTCATCAAAGCAGTGAGTATGTCAGATGTATTGTATAAACAAGTGTCCTTTCTCCAAACAAGCAACACAATTGTACTTTTTCACAAAATAATTTAGTAAAAATCATAATTTCCAGACTATTAAGTGCACATGAATATAAGCCACCTGCATTTAACACATACGGGTAAGACATATCCCACTCCCTAATGTTCATTTAGCATCAAAACTTAACATGGCGATAAACTGTTTTAGTCCGCTGACAAAAGCGCTAGCTAGTGTTGTATCTTCATCTCAACTGCACAGGCAGCAGGGCTTTCTGCACTCATGCACGTGCATCCGCTGTGTTTTATTTAATTTTTATTTAACCTTTATTTATCCAGGTAAACCAATTGAGAACCAGTTCTCATTTACAATGGCGACCTGGCCAAGAGGCAAGAGGTGTTGACAAACAAATAATCCGTCCATACATCATTGTATAAGCCGCAAGGTTCAAAGTGTGAGAAAAAAGTAGCGGTTTATAGTCCAGAAATGATGGTATATGTGCAGAATCCTGCAGTCATCCAGGTAGAATCCATGGCAAAAGGAAAGATTTAAAATGAAATTTGTCAACTGGACAAAAGTTTATTAGGTTGAATACATTTCACATCTCATCCAAGTTGCTTCTTCATTTCTGGTCAGATGCTGGTGGACACTGCCTATATCTGCCTGAAGGGAGGAGTGAACTACAGTGAAATTACTCTGAGACTGCCACACTTATTTGTTTACAGCTTCTGTTACTTAGGTGGGCCTATTAAATATGAAGTGGGAGTGGAGTGTGGGGGGGTCATGTTAGCAGAACCATTCAGGGCCATAATGGGTGTTTTCACACCTCTGGACCTGATCTGGCTGCCCTTGTTTGTTTTGATTCAGGATTGAGGATAGAGTTTTAAATGGGATGACAAATGAAGTCTGAGACCTCCATTTCTGTTCAAGGAAGAATTCTCTTTCTTTACAAAAATAGCCTCTTTAACTCCGCTCTCAAACCAGTTCTTTTCTCTGGCTAAGATCTGTACCTCACTGTCCTCAAAGGAGTGGCCCGTGGCTTTTAGGTCGAGATTTACGGCAAACTGAGGTCCACTCCGGCTCCGGCTTGGTACATCCTCTTGTGAAGTGGCTGTTTTGTTTCTCCAGTGTTGCGCTCACTGCAGTCTTCACTACATTGAATGGAGTAACCTTTTTTGTCTTGTGTACCCCCTGAGCCTTTTTGTCATACCTCGAGTACCCCCTCACTCATATGTGTTGATAATTCTCCAAAAGTAGAATGTGACACAACGGATTATTAAAGGAAAAGTAACGTTTTTTTTTTTTTTTTTTTTACAATTTGAGCCTTATTTTGGTAATAAAACAAGTTGTTTTACTCACCCATAGCACTTTGGTGTCATATGGAGCATTTCCGGAGATGTTTTAGATTAGATCCATAGTTTATAGCTTTGCGTTCCATGTTTGGGTCCCGGGAGCTGAGAGCACACTCCGCGCATGCGCACTGGCGTCCTCATCTACTCGAAACTATGGCTAAATCTCAGATTACAGGCCAGTTTTGACCAAACAAAATCGTAGACTAAAGACATCGAGCTTCTATGATTTGAAAAGTGCCAAAGTTTGTGTTATTTGGAGCCCGCACGGGGCATAAAACATGCTCGGGGAATGCCCCGAGCTATGGCTATAAGTCGCGCTAGGCTAACGGCGTTAGCCTAACGCTAATCTAAAACATCTCCGGAAATGCTCCATATGACACCAAAGTGCTATGGGTGAGTAAAACAACTTGTTTTATTACCGAAATAAGGCTCAAATTGTAAAAAAAAAACGTTACTTTTCCTTTAAATGAAAATCATTTTATTTCATCTCATTAATTTCAACATAATAACATAATTCTCAGACATTTTCTCTCTTTTCTTTAACTCAAATTTACTCAAATTAGAATTTAAAAATTCCAAAAAATCTCCCCCTGTGCCTAGCAGTGACACCGCCGAGTACCCCCTGCAGTGTGCTCACGTACCACAGGGGTACTTGTACCCCTGGTTGGGAAACACTGGAGTAGACCACATTGCTTTGTTTGTGGCTCGGTGTTTTGTCCTTTGGGTGGACCAGTTTCTGTCTTCAAGTGTTTGTGGGTTTGAAATAGTTTTTCAGAAACACCAGCCATGTAAGATAGTTACACCCTTTCTCCTGGGTTTTGATTGTCTCTTGTCTTGTTTCTTGGTTCTCTTAGTTTTATTGAAAGCCCATTTAGGATATTCACAAACAGAGAGGGCTTTCTGCGCATGTTGTTCTTCTTTTTCCTTTCCCCCTGTGCTTGTCAAAAAATTAACAAGCACAGATGTGTATCATCAAATTAAACTATACAATATGAAAATACTCTGAGATTGCTTCAAAGATTTTTTGCACACCCCTACATAGAAGTAAAGTTGATTTGGTTGCTGCCTGCTGTATTGTAAATATGCTTGTTTTTGTCATTTTCTTCTCATTACTCAGAATTCTCCGTCGTGGCCCAAGCTGCTGGCATTCTGTACATACCATGCAGAATGAAATAAGCCAGTGGAAGAATGTGCGCTAACTGTGATATATACTCCAATTAGGCATTCAAGAAATTTACATAAGTGAAAAAAACAGCCTCAATTAGCACATGAGCAATGACTGATACCATTTGATTGCAGGAGGGAAATGCAGGGACAATGAACATAATTTACAAGATGTTTAATTTTGGGTTTGGAAAATTGAATTCAGAGACAGTGAGAAACAGGCTGCTTGTTTGGGGGAAGAAGTTGACCGGAGAAGATCTGTGTCCATTATTTTGCTGTCGCTTTTCACTAGCATGTAAAAATAGAAAAAAATATCTTAAAGGAAAATTAAAGTTTTTTTACAATCTGAGGAGCAGTATCGCAGAACTTATGTTGAGCCGTTCTGTTCTACTAATGATCCCGTATCCGTTAGCGTGAGTGCTCGGGGCATTACTTTGCGGTGTCCAAATAACACAAACTTTAGCACTTTTCAAATCACAGAAGATCGCTGTGTCAGGGTAGACTTTTAGTGGATTCCAAAACGGCCTGAAACCCGATATCCAGCTATAGTTTCATTTGATGACGTCATCAGAGAGGACAGTGCGCATGCGTGAACTCAGCTGTTTTGTAAACACCGCTAGTCCGAAAGAAGCTAACACCGCTCTGAACTTTACTTTTCTGTTGCGATATCGGGTTTCAGGCCGTTTTGGAATCTACTAAAAGTCTACCCTGACACAGCGATCTTCTGTGATTTGAAAAGTGCTAAAGTTTGTGTTATTTGGACACCGCAAATCAGTGCCCCGAGCACTCACGCTAACGGATACGGGATCATTAGTAGAACAGAACAGCTACAACATAAGTTCTGCGATACTGCTCCAATTGACACCAAACTGCTATGGGTGAGTAAAACTACTTGTTTTATTGCCGAAAGAAGGCTCAGATTGTAAAAAAAACATTAATTTTCCTTTAAGGTTTAATGTAATCACATCTGCCTGTGTAGTGTACCTTGATCCCCGAGGAAAACTTCAAATTTCAGCTTCTACTTATGGGCAATTATCTCAAGACATAGACCTTGGTGAGCCATTCAAGTCCTGGTCACAAAATGAGAAAGACAAGAAGAAGGGGAGGAAACAGATTTAAACAGAAATTCACAAAAGACACATTGAATTTTCATCACAAATGTGTACTGTATCTACTGAAAATACCAGGCTTACCACATTCACATAAACATAGGTTACTTGGGCACACCTTGCTCAAGGATACAAAAACAGAATGAATTGGAATTTAAATTTGATTGTATGAATCCAACTTCCTCCAGTTTGACCAAATTTCCAACCCTGAAGCTACTGCAGGTATGTATGTGACCTTGGTATTGCTCTCTCTCTCTCTCTCTCTCTGTCTCTCTCTCTCTCTTTGTGTGTGTGTGTGTGTGGTGTGTGCATGTGCGTGTGCGTGTGTGTGTTTTTACTGGAATTCAACTTTTTGGCTACTAAACTGTGTATATGGTGTTTTAATAGCATTATCTAAAGTTCCTAGTCGTTTTTGGGCAATTTTAGAGCAAACTAGGAAAATTTGCAGCGTTGTGGTCAAAATGCGTTCTGCCACCAATGCAATTTGAAGTACTATGTGACATCACATGGGACTGCCCTGATTTCATTTCATTTCATTAATTTCATTGTACTTATTTAAAGGGATATCCCACCCCCAGGTCAAACTTGGGCATCTCCCCACAGTCCAGAGACTAAAATAAGTGATGGAAAGCATTTTCCTGGTCACCCAGCCATTGTCCGAGTCTGTCAGCACTGACCGCCGCGCTGACACACCACGCTGCGTAACAGGGGAACTCCCAACGTGGTGCGTAACAGGGATTCCCCTGTGTGCTTTGGCTGTGTTTTTCCGCACTGTAAAATAGTTCCCAACCAAAATGACCAAGTCAAGCTCTCCGTGTTGATTTGCACATTTATTTGCACTCGATATGAATACGCACTACACAGAAAGTAATTGGGAAAAGCATCGAGCAAATTAATTCCTTTTGGCCGAAATCTTTCTCTGGCGCCGTTAGACTCCAGTCTAACGCGGAGTAGCTGCAGCTGCGCGCGGCGGTCAGTGCTGACAGACTCGGACAATGGCTGGGTGACCAGGAAAACGCTTTCCATCACTTATTTTAGTCTCTGGACTGTGGGGAGATGCCCAAGTTTGACCTGGGGGTGGCATATCCCTTTAACTTCGGCCTTTAACACCGGCTGGTTAGCTCAACTGGTAAGTCATGGACTTTCCCCCTGGAGGTTGTAGGTTCAAACCCCCCCCGGGCAATGAGCTAACCAGTGTGGGTCCTTGGGCAAGACCCTTCACGGTACTGCCCCCCGGGCGCCGAAAAAGATGGCTGCTCACTGCTCCTGAAAAAGGATGGGTCAAATGCAGAAGTCAAATTTCTCCCGTGTGTCACTGTGTGTCATTGTGTGTGAGACCAATAAAGGCTAAAAAAGCCTAAGCTTAAGCTTAACAGTACAGCCACATAATGCCAAAGGCAGAGATGCTTGTACCAGATTATAGCTTGAAAGCTAATTTCCATCCGTAGTCCTTTAGGGAGAAGAGGACAAGGGACATTATATACAGTGCAAAAAAATATATATATATACATACTCCATACTCTCAGACACACATACTCCCATTCGTTCATCCTCGTCGTACATTGTTTAGGGCAGATGTTGAAGTATGGATACCCGTGGATACCAATCATGTGCACCTCCCCTACCTCATTTGTTTAGTCCACAGCCACTGTCCAGTTTAGCAGCTCTATTTTAAATGTGGTTTTGGTAGCTGTTTAAGTGTTTAGTCCCCTTTTAAGACATCATCCAACATTTCTGTATACTTTTAAAGGCACCATTGATCTGGTATAGCTTGGTGAACATCGGAAAAAAGTAAGATTCCCATAAAACCTAATATTGTACATATACTAAATCTAATTTAATTAAAATATAAGAAAACCATTTAAGAATTTTAGCAAGAATCAATGTAGCTTTTATCATTATGGAGATAGAGCCATCGCCTTGGTGAAGGTATAAGCTTATGTCAAAAATGGTATGAATCTTTTGTACTGTCACGAAGGCCTACCCACCTCTATAGCATTATATTATATTCATAGTATTTCCTGCACCTGTCTCCCCTGTCTGCACTCCAGGTGGGACCCTATGAAAAGTGCAGGATTTTTGATGTACAGGGCCATTACTGAGCCATCCAGAGACACTGGTTTAGTGTCAAAAGAGCATATCATTATTATGTTGTATGACAAAGCAGTTTGCCAAAGGGGACTGTAATTACATCGTTGTCTGCTTTTCGGCTGACTTCTGGCGGGGGAATTATTGGTAATCATCCATGTAATGTGGTGCCACTCACTTTCTGACAGCTGAGTCAAACCACAAATCTGTGGTTAGGTGTTGAAAAATCAGAGCAAAAGGCCCATTGGTTTTCCAGTCACTGTGCACTGTGTCTTGTATATAGTCTACAGCCTACTGGAAGACCGCAAGGGTTTATTTACGAGCCAAGCACCCTCTCGGTCCACTGTCTCAAATACTGCTGCAAATCAAAAAATATTGGGTGTCCATTTCAGGGATGCACAGACATTTTGGTCAACATATGTATTTCTTTTACATTAACAAATAACTACTGCTACTGAAAAACTAAAAATAAATAAATAAAGAAAACGGCACACTTAAATATTATTTCATTTGTTTTATATTTAAAATTAGTTAAATATTACATTAAGAGGGTAAGGTATCAGTCATAAGAAATGGACAAGATATACACAGAACCATAAAGGAAAACAAAAAAAGTCTTAGTCTGTCCTATACCAGTTGTTGACAAGGGCCGACTATTGCTGTTTGCAGTTATAATTTTCTTTAGTTCCCTTTTGACATTCATTAGTGCTCCTGTTTAAAGTCAATTGCTACCATTTTAATTTTGGTAATGAACAATTTAGAAAATAAAAAATGGTAGATGGGTGCAGTATTACAGTGGTACCTCACCTTACGAAATTAATTCGTTCCAGAAGTGGTTTCGTAATGTGAAAAATTCGTAAGTTGAGTAGCTATTTCAATGGAAAAAGCCTGATTCGTTACAAGTTTTTTTTTTTTTATAGTGTAACTTTTTTTATAGTGTAACATTGTGTTTCTCACATTTGTCTCTCGTTTAAACACTCAAACTTTCATAGATTTTCAACAAAATGTATTAACAGTGAAGTGTGGGGGGAAGTGTGTCATGCTGCCTGACACGTGTGATAGGCAGCATGACCCGGCGCGGGGCTGATAGCAGGTCTAGACCAAGGTCTAAACCTGGACTGGACCAGGACTAAACCTGGATTAAACCAGGACTAAACCTGGATTAAACCAGGACTAAACCTGGACTAAACCAGGACTAGACCAGGACTAGACCAGGTGGATTAAAGCAGCGAGGAGGGGACTGCACGCAGTCTGAGCGCATGAACGCATGAACGAGACCCATGCAAGAGCCGCGGGCTCCTCCTGGTTTAGTCCAGGTTTAGTCCTGGTTTAGTCCAGACCACCGCAGCTCCTCCTGGTTTAGTCCAGGTTTAGTCCTGGTTTAGTCCAGACCACCGCGGCTCCTCTAGACCTCCTCTAGACCTGGTCAGGTCTATAGGAGGTCTAGACCACCTCTTGCATGGGTCTCGTTCATGCGTTCATGCGCTCAGACTGCGTGCAGTCCCCTCCTCGCTGCTTTAATCCACCTGGTCTAGTCCTGGTTTAGTCCTGGTTTAGTCCTGGTCCAGTCCAGGTTTAGACCTTGGTCTAGACCTGCTATCAGCTCCGCGCCGGGTCATGCTGCGCTATCACACGTGTCAGAGCGCAGTCTTCTCCCCCCTCCCCCTTCCCCCCACACTTCACTATTAATAAGTTTTGTTGAAAATCTATGAAAGTTTGAGTGTTTAAACAGAGACAAATGTGAGAAAAGTTTAAATCCAGTCTGAGAAAAGCGTATAATGTGTGTGGCTGAGCACGCATTATTTGAATTTTTGAGATTTCGCGTTTCGTAACTTGAATTTTCTTTCGTATCTAGAGACCAAAATTTACCGTGAAGGCGTTTCGTAACTTGAAATTTTCGTTTGTTGGGTCATTCGTAAGGGGAGGTACCACTGTAATTTGATTTTTATCTTATTTCATGCATTTTTATTTCATTTCATTTTTTCATTTCATCATCTTCCGCTTTATCTAGTATTCAGGTCGCGGGGGCAACAGTCCAAGTAGATCTTCTGCCCAGATCTCAACGCACCAGCCCCCATGGATCCCCCTGCAGGTGGTGGGTCCGGGGGAGGACGGCTCCACGTCGCTTGACACAACCGGCCTTGATGCAACTCTCCGGATACAAGGGCTCTCTACCAGTGTGCACCAACACTGGGGGCAAGGTGAGGTTAAGTGTCTTGCCCAAGGACACAACGGCAGCATCTGTGGGAGCTCAACCAATGTCGAGAGCGGGATACGAGCCGCCAACCTTTGGATCGGTGGGCAAACGCTCGACCAACTTTTTGGTAATGAACAATTTAGAAAACAAAGTGTTATATGGGTACAGTATTTAATTTGATTTTTTAAATCTTATTTCATGTATTTTTATTATAATATTTATTTATTTATTTATTATTTATTTATTTTTTCTTTATTTTATTTTATTGTGTTCACAGGGTATATTTTTCCAGATAGGTTTCAATCCATGTTTGTGATCTTTCTGTGACAATAAATACATAAAAACATAAAAATAAAAAAATAAATGCAATCATGGCTATGAAGCTTTTATTATCACATTACCAATTTAATAAAAATAAATAAATAAAATCCAACAGCTAGATAGAGTGTCTAAAACATGCTCTATATATTCGCTCTAACACACAAGCCAAATGACAATGCCCTCCACGTTGGAAGGACATCATTATTATTTAAAGGCTCCATCTTGGCTCTTAAACCCCCCTTTACTCACCTTCCTCGTGTCCTGGGAATGCCCTGTCCGCATGAGTGGCCTGTTGTTTTTGTGCTGCCATCTCATGAGCATTCTTTATATTCCCCTGGGACGAGACCTACTATGGAATCCTGCCAGCAACGCCAGAAAAAATAAAATAAAATAAATAAATAAAAAATAAATAAAAAACATGCAACTGTCAGCACAAAAATTTTAAAAATAAATAAAATAAATAACACTCCCATCTCAAAAATGCATGCCACTGTCAGCTTAATATTTAAAAGTAGCTGTTTATTCCATGTGTGGTCTTTTATTTAAGGAGAAAATGCGTGGCGCTCTGGGTGGATAGGTAGGTGGTTGTTGACTGGGGGGTGAAGGGAGGGCATGTCACTGCGCACTTCAGACAACAGCGCTAAGCTACTGGCTAGACAGTTCTTAAATTCAATGTCAGTTCAGTAGTAAATGCCACACCAGTGCTAACATTTTTTCGTATTAAGCTAGTAGGTGCTGTCATGTTACTGGAATGTAGGGTGACCAGATGTCTTCTTTTTCCCAGACATGTCCTCCTTTTGGGACCCAGAAAAAGGTCTGGGAGGAATCCTATCAAGGGGCATCAACAACACCCCGATATTTAACTCATGATTAAAAACTGTTGAGTTTTTTCCTGCCAGAGAGCTTGAACTAACATAAAACATAAAAATGCATGGATATTTCAGGCTTGAAAAGATATTTTCTTACAGGCACCATTTCATACACCATTTTACCATAGCGACTGAGCTTGTCTGTGAGTGAAGTTTGGCCCATGTTACAGAACTACAGGACCAGAGTTCATAGAAAGTTCACATAAGAGTTCATATAGCCGACTGCATGTGTCTAAAGGCGATCTTAAAATATAGGAAACTAAGCTGGCGGTGTGCTACTGTTCGGCTGTTGTGTCAAACTATGATTTTTACAGCCTGTCAAAGCACTTTCCTCTAGAGAAGTTATGAAACTATAGCTTTGATGCAAAAAGGGATACTACAAATGGAAAACTGACTCATTAAAAGGGTTTACATTTGACATTTATACATATAGAAAGGATATGAAGAGTGAACCTAAGATATGTACAGTACCCATTCTGAGAGATTTAGGGACATTTAAAAGGGGCGCTATAACTTCAGCGGTCGAATCTGCTTGCCTCCATAACATTGCAAATGTTTTGACTGGAATGCTCCACAGTATATGGCATTAAACATATAGTACATATCTCCATGGGGACAACCAAGTGACACCACTTAGCAAGCTCAAATCTGTGGAGACCCTACCCCACTCACAGGAAGAATGCATGTTTTTCAAGATCTTTTTAAATTGTTTATTTTTATTTATTTATTTATTTATAACGGACAGTGCATATTGACCAACAATTACTGTATAACATGCCAGAATTAGCCAAAAGGCTAGTTTTCATCTGTTGTCCGATGCCTGGTGGACACATGGCTCCCTGGAAAAAGTGCAATAATTGTTATACATCAATAAAATACATATTAATTAACACATAATCAAATTTTACAGTGTAGTAAAAGTTGCAGGCAAGAATTAAAAGTATAAGAATCAGTAAAATGAGCAGTGACAGTGGCAAAACAAGGGGCACAAGTTAAAAAGAAAATGCAGGATAAAAGCAATACAAGACAGAGTTAAAAGAACGTTAATACAAAAAAGAGTAAAATATTAAACAATAAAAAACATGCAAGGGTGAACACAAGATGGCAGCGGCAGTAGTTTAGTGCTGACAGGTCTGGTTTGTTAAAAGAAAATGTTTGAGCTGGGATCGAAATGAGCTGTATGTTGGGCTTTCCCTGATTATTGTTGGGATGCTGTTCCATTCTTTGGATGCTCTGATGGAAAAGGCTGATTGGCTGAATGTTGTCTTCCTAAATGGGATTAGACAGTCTCCTCTTGATGCACCTCTGGTGACACGACTGGAGCTGGATCTTAAGCTAATAAAATCACTAAGGGGTGGAGGAGCAAGACCATGGAGGATTTTATAAACCAGGCAAGTATCTGTGAATTTAATGAGATGATCCAAACTTAAAAGATTGTATTTAGACAGGATGTTGCAATGATGAAAGTGGCGTGGTTTCTTGTCCAGTACTTTAAGTGTCTGCTTGTACAGTGATTGTAATGGTGTGAGTGTGGTATGGTTGGCCTGGGATAGACTTGTGAGGCAGTATGTCAGATGAGAAAAAATCATGGAGTGCATGTAAATCTTGGCTGCTTGTGTGGACATTGAATTTCGAATAAATCTGAAGTTTGATAGATTGAATTTGATCCTTTTGATGGTTTGTGAAACGTGTGACTTAAAATTGAGGTGTGAGTCTATAATGATTCCAAGGTACTTATATTCTTCAACAATTTGTAGTTTTTTTCCAGATACTAATATGTCAGGGTGAGCAGTAGAGTTAACCGTTTTAGTGAAATACATACCAACTGTTTTGGACACATTTAGTTGAAGACAACATTGGTTCAGCCATGTGGTAACTTTAACCATTGCGTTTGTGAGTTTGTTTGCAACTTCTGTTTTTGATGAGCCTTGAACAAACAGGACCGTGTCGTCTGCGTACATTTGAATGCTGACTTCAGGACACACAACTGGTAAGTCATTTATGTACATACAAAATAAAAGAGGGCCCAGTACTGACCCTTGTGGCACACCAGTTGACAAGAAGAGAGGGACAGATTGATGATTTTGGATTCGTACGGTTTGTGAGCGATGGGACAGGTAGGTTTCCACCCATTTTATTGCATTGTTTGAAAAGTTAAAGTAAGAAAGTTTTGACAGTAAAATCCTGTGATTAACTGTATCATAACTGTATATGCATTATATAAAACGTAAATGGTCACGTTTTATATAATGCATTTTCCAAAGCTCTTCACATCAAGGAATCAGTCACAATCAAATTCATACCCCAGTGCACACAGACACTGGGAGCAAGTGTCTTGCTTAAGGACACAACAACAGTATTCATCTGTTGACATAAACCAGTGAGGTTTATGTCAAGAGGGATTCAAACAGACAACCTTCAGGTCAGTGGTCACACTCCAACTGAGCAACTCTCATCCAATAAAAACATATGTAAATGTAAGCTATATAGTTTATATATATATATATATATATATATATATATATATATATATATATATATATAAGTGCTGTCATGCGATTAAAAAATTAATCTAATTAATTACAGGATTTGTAATTAATTAATCTAATTAATTTGATTTTTTTATACATTTTTTAGGTGGTTTATTGTGCTCTCCCACAGGGTAAAAAAGGTGTCAAACATGTGATTTATAGTGGTACAGTGAAAAGACTGCAGACTTCCCCTTTAAGTCTTTCAGTCTTTCACTCGCTCTCTTTCTCTCCGTGCACGTTACCTCCACTGTAACCAAGACAAGACTGCTGGCAGACCCCCATTCCCCCTCCCACATTACATAACATTCATTGGAAAGCTCATTTACACCATTCCACTATTACATGGCGAATATTTCTGGTGCCAAAATGGGAGCACGTACAGCAGCTTTCATGCAATGTCAATAAATAATATACAAAGCTTCAAATATACAGAGAATACAAATAATTGCCCTTGTAAATTACTCATGGCTCACATCACTCCCGGAACCCGCGAGGAGAATTTAAACTCCCGGTGTGGATGTGTCCGGACCATCGCACCACGGGAGGATGCGGCAGCGCAGGGTGTGCACCCTTAGTCGCGACAGAACACGCTGGAGTGGTTATGGGAATTAGTTGATGATGAAAAGGGTTTGGCGCGCGGGGCGCAACAGATACGGAAATGGGCGCGCACGTCTTCACATGCTCTCCCCGGGGACAAGACGGACCCGTCACATTTTTATAAATAAACTTGCCGTTCAAAGGCTCCACACGCCAAATTTAAAATGCGCGCGCATTGAATTGCCGCTCATAATTATTATAACGCGCTAATTAGCTGTGTAATTAATTAATCTAATTAACGTGTTAAACTGACAGCCCTAATATATATATATATATATATATATATATATATATATATATATATATATATATATATATATATATATATATATATATAGTAGTAAATAGTAAATAGTAAAAAAAAATTGTAAAAAAAAATGGGAATGTTTGGGGAAAACTACATAAAGATTTAAGATTAAGACTAAGAGATTAAGAACTCATACACAGTGACACACAGTGACACACAGGAGAAATGTTACTTCTGTATTTGACCCATCCTTTTCAGGAGCAGTGGAGACATGAAGCAGACATGAGGGGAACATAAAAAAAAACTACTATGGGAGTCAAACCCTGGACCACTTCACTATGAGGCAGAAGCACTATATATATATATATATATATATATATATATATATATATATATATATATATATATATATATATACACACACACACACACCACTGCTGCATTCAAGAAGCACAACTACTGCAAGTACACTTTTGAACTTGTTTCGTCCACCTTCTAACCCACTGGTGTAGGTTCCAATGAAGCTTTACACAACATTGCACTGAATTGGCAACAAAGCTGCACTGAAAGCGTTTGATGTAAGCCACTTGTTTGACTTTCAAAAAAATCAAACTCCAAGTCAAGGAGAGAGCGAGTGAGATTAATAAATAAGGCTGGATAAAGGGGAGCTGCTAGCCACTCTCCGCTGGATATTACAGAGAAGTTCGCAGTCCACACACCTGCCTGGACTGTCAAGCACCATTGAGCTTTGGTGATTTGGTTTAAGGTAAATAGGCCTACATTCAGTACTCTTTTTTAAATGTATTCAATAGTGGAGGAGTTCAAGTATCTTGGGGTATTGTTCACGAGTGAGGGGAGGATGGAGCGAGAGATTGACAGGCCGATCGGTGCAGCGTCGGCAGTGATGTGGTCGCTGTACCGGACCGTTGTGGTGAAGAGGGAGCTGAGCCGAAAGGCAAAGCTCTCATTTTACCGGTAAATCTACATTCCTACCCTCACCTATGGTCATGAGCTTTGGGTAATGACCGAAAGGACAAGACCGAGGATGAAATGTGTTTCCTCCACAGAGTGGCTGGGCGCTTCCTTTGGGATAGGGTGAGGAGCTCAGACACACACTTAGAGGCCGTTGGTGGCCAGTCTGCTCCTTCATCATTGGATATGTCAAATTCAACATTTAGTATTCTTCAGTTGCTCTCAAAGCAGACTTGATGGATTAAAGAAGACTTGAAAATTGAGGTGCTGCGCTAGCTTAGGCACTTACCTCTCCTACTTCAGTTTCATTTTTTACTGCGATTTGAACTACTCACATTCAAAATTTCTCACAAGTCCCACACTTGTCAAACAGTAATTGGTAAGTAATATAATGTAATATGAGCCAATTTGTAAAATATGAATTAAAAGATCAGTACTTGTCGCCCAACCAAACTGATTAGCATGTTTTGCCAACAGCTCAAGGCTAAAGCATAAAAGCAATAGTTTTCCTGGGATAATGAAAAAAAAAAAGAACATGAACATGAATGCCAGTTATTAAAAAAGCCAATGTGCGCTGTGACATTGTTCAAATCAAGCTATAAGTTTGTAAATGTCTTTAGACGTTGCAAAGCCATGCAAGAAATAACATACTTTGGTTAGTTAGTGATCAGTAAAGCAGCTACAGAAGCATTTTTGTGAAGGTAACATGCGCTGCTAGTTTAGAGGTTTAGGGATTATTTTAAGAGTTTATGTTTTCTACTTTCTACATTTGATACTTCATATTTGATGCTTTTATATGTATACGTAAGATATAGCTGTTCAGTAAAAAAGAAAAGAAAAAAAAGTTATTTAATTTAAGTCCATATATTTGATGTCTTCTGTATGTATTTAAAATGTCGAAAATAATAAACATAGAAAAAACTTTTGACTGGTTAGTGTAAATTTGTTCCAACTCTCAATAAAAGTGAGTTTGATCTTATTAGAACTCCATCCATTCAAAGGTTTGCATTACAGTCCTGTTTCTGTCCCTTGGAGCTCATAGGAGGTCATGTTGCTGTCAGCTGATGAGATTAGGAGCCTGAGGAGAGGTCAAGGATCAGAGGTTATGCAAAACAATGCTCATATTGATTTGGCATTATGTGCAAGCAAACAGTAATCAAGACTGCGACAGCTATCTGACAGCTCAGTCAAGATCCACAACAGATGATTGCTTTACCCAAACAAATAGTTCCCCTTGTCTCTGCTGCTGCTTGTCCTGGAGGAAGATTTTGAAGCAGCACTGACACATTATTTTGTGTTAGCAGCAGGACAAAGCTCATGTAATCTGATGAGTGCACTTGTTCCTTTGCTTCCCGTGCGTAATGGACACAGCTACGGTGATTGTTTCCTCTGCACATACTGGCCTGACAGTGTGCTATTTATCTGACCAGCGGAAGACGGATGTGCCCCCGGAGGCGGCAGTGGGCAGCTGCAGGCACGTACACTCGTTAGCCCTGCTCGCTCTCCCTTTCAAATGGGCCCTTAATGATTTATAGATGTTTGCTTTAAAAAGTCATTGGCATTAATCCCATGGCTCATTAACCATTTAATTAAAATTAAATTTGGTGTGAGGACTAAAGCAGATTGAGAGTATTTCCTCCTGGTGGGAGGCGGTTGAATCACCTCATTTTGGGAAATGCTTCATGTGAGGGGGATGTGTATAACACAGCTGACATACCAAGAGCCAGCATTATGAAGGAGAACCAGGGAGGGCTGTCATGTGAACTCATACAACCCTTATAGAGCCATAAACGACAAACAAACAAAAAACATAGGCAGTAAACATAAATTGTAAGACTTACACTTAGACAAACTTTATTGATCCACAAGGGAAATTATTTGGATACAGTAGCTCACTCATCATAATTAAATATTTAACAGAGAGTAACAAAAATAGATGGTATAGCAAAAATATATAGCAAGAGATATATAATTATATCAAGAGAAATAATTATAAAAATAAAAAGTATATGTACAAGTCAAAATAAAATAGAACAATAAGTAATAAAATTAAATATAAAATCACAAAATGTCAAAAAAATATGTATAGAAAGGTGTGTGCTTTCTCACACAGATTTTCCTAAGCAATTACAGCAATTCATCTTATAAATCAGACAGTTTTTTTTTTTCAATAAGTAATACTATACAAGGAAAGAAGACCCACTACTTTTCGAGAAATGTGCTTTTGTATTGTTTACAACATATATATATATAATATGTATATGATTATTGTTTCTCTCTTGGCACAAACTTAAAATAAATCAATAAATAAAATCAATCAAGACAGCAATTATAGTCTGGGCTGATGCTCTTCTGTGAGCTGCCTTCCCGAAAATGTGATCACATCTTTATGACAGCATTGTGCAATACTCTTATATAATATACAGTGCCAGATCACTTGGATGTGCATCCCAGTTAATGAAATGTTGACCCAAATATTTTTATATTACTGTGAGTGGCTGTCAATATGCATCGACAGACAGCACATAAAGAGGTCCTAGAATTTCTGCTGTACAATCATTTTTTTTTAACTGAGGTTTTGCTCTTGTTTTCTCAAATGCTGTTTAAAGATCCCATGACATGGTACTTCTTGATGCTTTTATATGGCTCCTTAATGGTTCCCTAATACTGTAAATGAATCCTTCTTCAAAATCAACACTCAGTGCATGATGAGAAAGAGTCATAAATAAATCTCTTAACACCTCATTCTGGGCGTTGTTGCTTGAATGCAAATGAGGAGGACAGAGATAGGTCAGAGCAGCAGGTGGGGGCGTGGCCAAACTCTCCACTCTTTCCTCTCTAGCAGTGCGCTGTGCGCTGGCACCACTTCCGTGTGTGTAAGTGCGAAGGAAGAAAGGAGAGCCGTTTCAATGAAAAAAAGACATTTTCACAGAAAATAAAGTTAAACCACTGCTGTTTCAGAGGCCCAGAAGCTCGGATAAAGGACTTCCGAGCCTGGAAACACTCTAATGTGCCTCCAGGCAAATAAAAAAATGCATCTCGCATTGCGTAGCTCATTCGCAGTCCAAACTCTCTGGACGGGATTTACAGAAACGGTGGATAGACATCCAGACGGGGGGTGGAACTGCATTTTCCGTGTGACGTCAGAAAGTTTCCTTGTTCAGAATCTCCCGTTTGAGCTGTCTTTTTTTCAAACACAGAAAAGGACCGCAAATACTCGCAACTTTTAGCCATAAACAAGGTAGGGGAGCTCACATTAATGTTCAAAAACCTCAGAAAGTGAAAATTTCATGCCATGGGACCTTTAATTCCATGAATAACTTAGTAATTACAGGATAATCTGAGCAATGAAAGGTCCAGAATGAGTCATCAAGATGCACTTTAAACATACAGTGGAGACTGTGTTTTATCAACTAATGACATCACTGAGTGGAATCAAGTGTTTTGAGCTCTGAGACAGAGACAGAGTATAAATATGAAAGATTGCTATAACGTGCATCAATGAAAACAAACACTTTGGGTGTATTGGTTTTGTATTTTTTGTCAAATTGATTTAACACATTTTTATTTAATCTTATTAAATGTCATGATTCAGATGACCATTAACAATTAGAACGATTAATCCTCCATTAAAATGACATCATTTGCACATTCTTAGTGGTTGCCAAAGAAGCAACATACATAAAGACATAAAGACACATTAAAACATAGCACCTTAAACCTTGCATTTGCAGAAATATCTTTATCATAAGCCACTTTTTGAGCTCTGCTTACTCTAGGACCATATCAGCACTCCGCACCCTCCGCTGCAATGAGGATACAGTGTAATTAAAAGAGAACACTCCATTAACAGGTGCAGAATCTGTGTTATACCTTCAACAGCTCTCTAAATGGCCTCTATGTTACCCAATATGCGGTTTTCCCTGTGTATCTCAACAAAGTGGAATGAACTCCATCGGCCGGCGAGATGGAAGCAAAAAGCAGAGATTGATCGGCTGGGTATGTTAGAGTAATTCAAACCCTAGTCATTTTCCTCCAGGAGTTTATGGCATTTAAAATAGGAACATGATAACACACATTGACGCGTACACACCGAAAAGCACTTTGCAGAATAAGATGTGGTCTCAAAGTGCTGGGAAGTGAATCAGGGTCAAAGGGATTTATGCCCATGTCCAGAAATACTACAGTTGAAAGTGTATTAATTTGCCACCTACTGTATGTAAGATGAGAAGTGAGGGTGCTTTTTGGATACATGATCTTCTCCATTGGGCCGTGGTTCTTGGTTTCACACATGGTCAAGTCTAAAGATGGATGTATGGCGCATATGTAGTGAACCATTAAACTTAAGCTAACATATTTAATGTCTTTTAGTTTATTTTTTTAAGTTTTAGCTGCTGAATTAAGACTTTTTGGGGAGTTAGTTCATTTATAAGGCTGCTTTTCATACAGAATATACTTTTTACTTAATAGATGCACTATATAACTTATGTTGCAGAGTGCCCATAGGGATAGTAATGCTTCAACTAGAATGTGGTCTACTCCATTCAGTGTAGTGAAGACTGCAGTGAGCGCTACATTGGGGAAACCAAACAGCCACTTCACAAGAGGATGTACCAACACAGGCGGGAGTGGACCTTCATCTGCCGTACATCTTCACCTAGAAGCCACGGGCCATTCTTTTGAGGACAGTGAGGTTCAGATCTTAGCCAGGGAAAAGAACTGGTTTGAGAGGGGAGTTAAAGAGGCTATTTTTGTCAAAAAGAGAATCCGTCGTTAAACAGAAATGGGGGAGTTAGACATAACTTGTCTCCCATGTATAATTCGATTCTTAAACCAAGTCAAAACAGACAAAGAAACATTAGGGCAGACGAGCCAGGGCAGAGGGGTGGAGAGGGTCGTTAGACGTTGAATAAGGGGGCGAAACTAGTCGCCAGAGTGATTTGAAAAACAAAGAGACAGATTAGGGGGGATCGTTTTCAGAGCTTTTTCAGTGTAGGGAGCTCCTCCCTGCAGCTAGATATAAGCAGTGTCTAACCAGCACTAGAACCAGAGCTGACGAAGCCTCTCGGATGAGCGGCGAAACATTTTCAACCAAACAAACTTTGTCCAGCTGACAAATTGAACTTCTCCTTTTATCTTCAACTAGAATGTTCGATGTGTGTATGGTATGGAACTTATTTATCCCCATGGAGACAAACAGGTGGCATTACCAGGCCCAGTTCCAGGTCAGCTCTATGGAGAGGAAGCCCCTGCTCAAAGTAAGAATCCATGTTTTGTGTAATGTACTTTTGAGCAATTAAAACACTGGTAATACAATAAATGCTAAATATACAATGCCGTAACATCTCAATGACAATGACAAACCCCAGATAAGTAACATAATGCACCTTAAAGGAAAAGTAGCGTTTTTTTTTTACAATTTGAGCCTTATTTCGGTAATAAAACAAGTTGTTTTACTCACCCATATCACTTTGGTGTCATATGGAGCATTTCCAGAGATGTTTTAGATTAGCGTTAGGCTAACGCCGTTAGCCTAGCGCGACTTATAGCCATAGCTCGGGGCATTCCCCGAGCATGTAATATGCCCCGTGCGGGCTCCAAATAACACAAACTTTAGCACTTTTCAAATCATAGAAGCTCGATGTCTTTGGTCTACGATTTTGTGTGGTCAAAAGTGGCCTGTAATCCGAGATTTAGCCATAGTTTCGAGTAGATGAGGACGCCAGTGCGCATGCGCGGAGTGTGCTCTCAGCTCCCGGGACCCAAACATGGAATGCAAAGCTGTAAACTATGGATAAATCTCAGATTACAGGCCACTTTTGATTCAAACGAAATCGTAGAGTAAGACATCGAGCTTCTATGATTTGAAAAGTGCTAAAATTGAGTGGCTCAAATTGTAAAAAACGTTACTTTTCCTTTAAGTGAGATTGCTTACATTAATAAGTAAAATAATAATAATAATAATAATAATAATAATAATAATAATAATAATAATAATAATAATAATAAATTAATATTTTTTTTTATATTATACAAAATAAATATTTACAGCAAAGATAGTAATCAAAATATGCCCACATTGCTGCATTTTGACATGTGCTCAAGTTCAATTCTCCGGTCAGTAATATTTAAACCATATGTGCAATGGTAGGGCTGTCTCAATAACACATTTTGAAATGTAATATTATGCTGAAGAAAAAATAGATTGGAAAGGAGAACTGTGAAACAAATGTATGCCACTGAGACAATGGGCCTCATTCTGGAAACCTTCTTACGAACAAATTTGTACTTAAGGCCTTTCAAACATTTTTGGCATTCACAAAACTTTTTCTTAACTGAAAATATTCTTCTGGAAAAAAAATCCTACGAACAGTCAGGAGCACTTGTAAGAACAAATATTATTACTCTGATAATGCAATGAAAATGTCTATTTCCTCCATGATTGTAAGTTATATATTTTCTTAAAAGATTTCCTATAAACAAATGACTATGTGATTCAATTACATTTATATGAAGTTTTATAGAGCATGTAGTCTATTGGGTCAGGCTGCAGTGAGCCTCAGTCTGTCCCAGCTCCAGTGTTCTCCATATGGGCCACTGTCATGTCCTGCGCCTGGTCACTGCACTGGACTCAACATCTTCCCTCACTCCCCATGGCTTTGGCCCTCACTATTTACTGCAGGTCCACGGTCAGGGAAAGCGCGATAAATACGATAAAAGTGCCCGCTTATTTCAATAAGTTTATGACTATTCCCTCACTGAGTGTGTTTATGACAGTTTGGACATTTGAAATTGCAGCTGAAGCTGTAAAACAGCTGTAGACTGTGAACCTCACTTCCTTGTTCACTCTCTCCCTTGCGCTTTCACATGCCATAATACCAAACTCATATTGCCAAATATGAATGTTCAGAGAGCATTTCTAACAAAATATACATTTTTATGTAAATAAAATGTAAATGAGGGTGGAGGTGTTCGTAGCTGGGTGTTGGTGAATTCGGCGCAACTGTCACTTAAGAAGGAATTTGGGATCTTAAGAACATTTAAAGGTCCCATGGCATGAAATTTTCACTTTCTGAGGTTTTTGAACGTTAATGTGAGCTCCCCTACCCTGTTTAGCCCCCCCCCCATGGTTAAAAGTTGCGAAATGTCTAAACTGAGCACTAAACTGAGCATTTGCGATCCTTTTCTGCGTTAAAAAAAATCAGAGCTCAAACGGGCGATTTTGAACAAGGAAACTTATTGACGTCAGATTTAAAAAAGAAATGCAAATGTAGTTCCACCCTCGTCTGTCTGTACTCAGCGTCTCAGAGAGTCACGCCTAGAGAGTTTGGACTGCGGAGGAGCTACGCAATGCGAAATACGTTTTTTTATTTGCCTGGAGGAACTTGCGAGTGTTTCTAGGCTCAGAAGTCTTTTATCTGAGTGTGTGGATATCTGAAACAGCAGTGGTTTAATTTTATTTTCTATTTTGTGTTTATTTTTCAATGGAAGGCTTCTCATCTCTTCTCATCTCTCCCCCCGTGCAAAAACACGGAAGTGGGTCACAGAGCGGAGCGGAGAGCTTGGCCACGCCCCCACCCCCTACTATAGGCCACCTCTGTCCTCCTCATTTGCATTAAAGCAACAGCGCCCATAATGGAGTGTTCCAGAGTGACATTTATGACTCTTTCTCATCTTATCTCTGTTTCTCATGCACTGAGTGTTGATTTTGAAGAAGGATTCATTTACAGTATTAGGGAACCATTAAGGGGCCATATAAAAGCATCAAGAAGTACCATGTCATGGGATCTTTAATGAATCTGGTTGAGATCTCTCAGTATCTTCTTAAAGTGCAAGTTATGAATATTTTAAAAGAAAAGATGAATGAATGAGGCCCAATAATCCTAAAGCTTGACAAAATCAAGTAAATGCTTTTCTAGATGTTCAATATTACTAAAAAGCATAAGCTGCAATAAATAAATACTCATTATAGATACATCTTGTTAAGTAAATTATTTGTCCGCTTGGAGCTCAAATCTTCTAGTGCAAAGAAAAAGTAATCACAATAAATATTGACCATCAAAACTAATATTGACCATCAAAACTAAAATACTGTTCCATCTATCATTTATCAAATGATAAGTTGATTTTTTAATTATTGTGACCTATTGAGGCCCATGAAACAGTTCCCACATCTACTTTAATTGGGCTATAGTAACATTTGAGGTATCCATTCCACCAGGTAGTTCAGGATTACAAATGTGAGTATGTCATGTCTAATAATAACTCTGCACCAGCTCCTCTTAAGAACTTCATCAAGTACACATCTACAGTAACAACACGAACCACACGAGCTTCCACCAACAGCCACTGCAATATACCAAAACTCAAAACAACATTTGCACAATCTTCCTTTTCCTACAGAGCCATTAAAGACTGGAATGATACAACAACTAATCTCATAAATCTAACGGACTATTCCACCTTTTCCACAGAACTGAAAAAGTGGCTGTGGAATAATCAAAACTGCCAGCACACACCACGTTAACCAGCAGGTTATACAGTAGTGAATCCGTTAATCCGTTAATACAGCATTGAGATCAAATATAAGAATTATGTTTTTATGTGTTATTGTCATTGTGAATGATATGGTGTGTAAATAGTAAATGGATGTGTGTGATTGTGTGTTTTGGGTTCATGTTAGTGGGTGTATATTATGTTTTGCTGTGTTACTGCGTAATGAGATGTGTGTCAAAGTTAAATGTGTGATCCTGTGTGTGTGTATGTGTGTGTTTAAGAGAGAAAATCTTTGATTGTTTTTATTGATATAGACCATTGTTTTTTATCCATGTAACCAGGGACTGCGGATGGAAATGAGCTTTGTAGCTATACTCTGGTGCAGAACATCTCTGTCTTTGTACATAATGTCTCTGTACATTGTCCCTTCAAATAAAGACTAAACTAAACTAAACTAAGCATGCACCAATACATTACTGGTATCAGATATTGGCGCTGATACTGAAAAATGAGATGAATCGCATATCAGCTTCCAAATATGGTTTAAAGATTTGACGTAATATTATGTGGAATCAGTATCAGAAGTGAAAAAGCTGGATGAGTGGATAGTGTCTATTTTTCACTGTTTTCCATGAACAGTCTATAGTCTGTAGCTGACAAAAAATGGCTTCTAAATATATGCTTTACAGTGTCGTCCACCTTATGCATTATCGCCTGCAACACCTGCATAGAACGATTGCGAAACATGACAACTTATGATGCAACACAACATTTCAACAGGTACTCGTGTATCCCGTTGTGTAAACCTCGAAAAACTGCACCTCATTGGCATTTGGGCCGAGAATAACAGAGGAGCTGCTAGGTTATGACTTTTCCCACAAATGCGCTTGCCGTGTTCTGGAGATCGGCCAACGGAATGAGCCCAACTGGCAGAGAGGACCACATCAATATCCCAACTAGCCACCTGAGCCTGAGCTGCGGTGATCAAGGCGGTAAAGGCGGCAGCTGGTGAGTTGACGTGGGCATTCACGGTCCTGCTGAGGGGTTTTTGATTTGTTTAAATGATAGAGATTACTTTAAAGCACTGTGCACCTTAATTGATGTGGAGAGCAGGAGAGGCAATGCTGGAGGATAAGGGAAATGCAAATGAACACGAATGGATTTGTCTGACTGCTGTCCTGGCTGACTTTCTTCAGTATATATCTTAATATGGCCAAGGTGAATGTTATAGATCCTGAGGGGATGCCAGGACTTGTGTGGTTAAAATGTATGTATAAGACTGTACAGCAGCAAGGTGCTACGAGGGATGCACCGATCTGTTATGGTTAACGGGTACTGGGTATTGGATATCAGCACTGAAACAGAAAAATTTACTGGATCGGATATCGGTTTGCAAATATTGGTTCAGCCAGTATTCCGGTTGGTCATATAAATCGATGGAATAATATTTTTTACTGGTTGTAGTCGTCCCAGAAACACTCAGTGTTTGAACTTTTATTTATACAAAGTTGTTGCTGTAGTTACTTGAGAGGTATACAACAGTTCCATAACACATTTGGATCATTCATTCATTCATTCATTCATTCATTCATTTTCTTCCGCTTTTTCCATTTGGATCACTTTGGTTTTATTTTATTTTTGATAATAAATTCAGTTTTCAGACTCTGTGCTGGTATCAGCTGATAATGGGTATCGGAAGATAATTAAAGCTATATTATCTAAACTCGGTACCAGAACTGGTTCGGGGGCATCCCTAGTTAGTACTATGCTGTAGCTGTGGTATTACAATACACAGGCTTACTGAATACGCAGTGCGGTATTAAAGGTCCCATGGCATGAAATTTTTACTTTCTGAGGTTTTTGAACGTTGATGTGAGCTCCCCTACCCTGTTTAGCCCCCCCCCCCCATGGTTAAAAGTTGCGAAATGTCTAAACTGAGCATTTACGATCCTTTTCTGCGTTACAAAAAATCGGAGCTCAAACGGGCGATTTTGAACAAGGCACCTTATTGACGTCAGATCGAAAAAAGAAATGCAAATGCAGTTCCACCCCCGTCTGTCTGTACTCAGCGTCTCTGTAAATCACGCCCAGAGAGTTTGGACTGCGAATGCGCTAGGCAATGCGAAATGCGTTTTTTTATTTGCCTGGAGGCACGTCCGAGTGTTTCTAGGCTCGGAAGTCCTTTATCTGAGCCTCTGGACCTTTGAACAGCAGTGGTTTAATTTTATTTTCTGTGGAAATGTGTTTATTTTTCAATGGAACGCTTCAAATCTCTCCCCCCGTGCAAAAACACGGAAATGGATCAGCTGAGAGCTCAGAGCCGAGAGCGGAGAGTTTGGCCACGCCCCCACGCTCTACTATAGGCCAGCTCTTTTCTCCTCATTTGCATTCAAGCAACAATGCCCATTATGGAGTGTTCAGAGAGAGAAAAATGACTCTTTCTCATCTTATCTCTGTTTCTCATGCACTGAGTGTTGATTTTGAAGAAGGATTCATTTACAGTATTAGGGAACCATTAAGGAGCCATATAAAAGCATCAAGAAGTACCATGTCATGGGATCTTTAACAAAGGATCTGGAGAGCAAGGTACCATATATTCACAGTGATACGAGTATAATATGCACAATTTAATTTGATCTAGATGCAGATATGTTATGATAACTCAAAAGGAAAACAAAGTGTAACTTATGGCCATGATTCTTGTGTTTTTGCTGTTCATATCGAATCATACCACAAAATGCATAAATCCAGTTATTAAGAGTTGATGGTAGTGCATTATTGTCCAGGAAAAGTGCATGGATTATGACTGAATTCAGAACGCGTGGTGGAGTGGTGGGAAAGAAACAAAACAGGTTGCGATGACAAGCAGAAACACAGGTGTTGGACTGGACCGTCCTCTGTTTGTTCTTTTCAGCCGTCACCATCAGAGACCCATTAAAGAGCACCTGGCTTCTATAACCTAAACAAGACCAAATAAACGTTCACATAAAAGGCCAGACATCTACAGTGACTTAATTAATCTATGTGTAGACAATACAGTAATTACAGTTTCAGATATCATGATAGTAAAATAAAAGTGCAGAACTTTGTACATTTGTGTAAAACAATTAATATATGTAACTATTTAAGTATAGAAGAGGCCAACTTAGCAAATGCTAAAAGGAATGCTAATTTGATAGCACTCTATGATCCACACAAACAGACTGGATAAGGATGTTGACCTAACCTCAAGTTAGCATGTATCATTAGCATGCAGATGCATCTTCATTCATATTTATGTAGATTTCATCAAATTAATAATTACTGTAAAGAACAGACTCATAACAGGGCTCTCAAGTTTTGAAGATTGCTAGGAGTGAGATTTCTGAGGACCGGGGGGGGCAGTAGTCGAGTTATAAAATGAAACCGGGGGGATGGTGGAAGGGCAGGGCAGAATTAGAAGGTACTTTGTTAATATGGAAATGCTTTTATAACTAAAAGTCCATATTATCATTCAATGATGCACAGGATAATATGTTATCACACACAGTCTTGGTTTAGTCTTGGTTTAGTCCTGGTTTAGTCCTGGTTTAGACCTGTTTTTGTCCTGGCTTAGTCTTGGTTTGGACCTGATTTAGTTTTGGTTTAGTCCCGGTTTAGTCCTGGTTTAGACCCGGTTTAGATCTGGTTTAGTCTTGGCTTAGTCCTGGTTTAGACCTGGTTTAGTCCTAGTTTAGACCTGGTTTAGTGCTGGTTTAGACCCGGTTTAGACTCTGGTTTAGTCTTGGCTTAGTCCTGGTTTAGACCTGGTTTAGTCGTGGCTTAGTCTTGGTTTAGACCTGGTTTAGTTTTGGTTAAGTCCTGGTTTAGTCCCGGTTTAGTCCTGGTTTAGACCCGGTTTAGATCTGGTTTAGTCTTGCTTAGTCCTGGTTTAGACCTGGTTTAGTCCTAGTTTAGACCTGGTTTAGTCCTGGTTTAGTGCTGGTTTAGACCCGGTTTAGATCTGGTTTAGTCCTGGTCTAGTCCTGGTTTAGTTCTGGTTTAGTCCTGGTTTAGACCTGGTTTAGTCTTGGTTTAGTCCTGGTTTAGTCCTGGTTTAGTTCTGGTTTAGTTCTGGTTTAGTGCCGAAATAGATGCAGAAATAATCTGATATGACTCACCCATAAGAACAGGGCTCTCAAGTTTTGAGCGGGGTCGTCCGTGAGACTGTAATTTCCGAGGACGCGAGTGAACAATTTTTCCCGAGGAGCGGGGGGGGGGGGGGGGGGGGGGCCACGTCGAATTGCGTGTTGAGAGCCCTGTTTGTCTAAAGAGCAAACTTAATCTACAAAGCAACTAATGAGAGTTATATAAATGAAGTTATTACCTGATGGTTCTCTGTTTGTTTTATCATCACCGTTTTGTCAGTGCGCGCTGAGAGAGGCGGGGAGGAGAGACCGGGGCGGGGAGGAGTCTGGTTAATGCACCGGGCCCGCGTCTCACCGCGTCTCACCGCGTCTCACCATGGGCAGTTCGGCTCTGGGCCGCGCGTATTCCGTGCGTAAGCCGTCCGGGGGGACACGTTATGTTATGCACAGACGGAGACACCGGGACTGAGGCTCAGGATGTGCCCGGGGGACGGCGTGTCTGCTCCGGTCTCGCTCGGACCGTGCGCCCGGAGCAGGGGGAGTTTTTTTCGCTGAAAACGCGCGGAGCCTGCATAAACTAAGCCACACAGACCGATTTTCTGGGCACAAAAAAAAAAAAGAAAAGAAATCAGCGTGAGAAATGCCATGTGTGGCGTGTGTGTCTCAATGCTCATAAAACACGAGGTTTGCATTTAGCATTAGCTGCTAATGCTACCATTAGCTTAAGTGCTAACAGGTCAGTGACAGGGCTCTCAAGTCTCACGCTTTGAGAGTGTGACACACGCAATTCGACGTGTTCACACGCTCACACGCCACACATGGTATTTCTCACGCTGAATTTTTTTTAAGCAATTCAAAACTGTAGCCACTGTTCACAGCGCTTCTGTGCCCAGAAAATCAGTTAGTTAATGCAGGCACCACGCGTTTTCAGCGAAAAAAGTCACTCCCCCGCTCCTTGGAAAAATATTACTCGAAAAAACGCAGTCTCACGCAACACCCCGCTCCCCCAATATAAATCTTACTCCTACCAATCTTCAAATCTTGAGAGCCCTGGACATTACAATGTTAACACCTTCAATATGTAAAAACATTCAGACTCACCAGTTCCTTTGATCAATATGAGCACATATGGTAAATGGTAAAATCTTTATATAGGCACTCAAAGCGCTTTACAACAAGGAACCACTCACCCATTCACACACCAATGTACGCAGACACTGGAGGCGAGGTGGGTTAAGTGTCTTGCCCAAGGACACAACAGCAGCATTCATATGTGGGAGCTGGAATCATACCAGCCAACCTGTGGGTCAGTGGATCTGACCGCTCAACCACTGATGATTCTTATGTCAAGAACCGCCAACCTTTGGATCAGTGGACAAAATACTCTACCAACTGAGCTACTGCCGCCCTGGTGTGTTCAGTCCTCAACAAGTTCCCAAAGTTCATAGTTCATAGTTCATAGTTAGCTTTGTTGTCAAATTCTGCCATATGTACACGACATACAGTGAAACGAAATTTCATTTCTCCCTGGCCAAGCAGAGATAGTGAGTGACGGCCAGGGAGCGGCCGCAGCGCATGCCCGCCGCCAACTTGGGGATAACAGAGTAGAAAAAGATGCAAATACAATTCAAAGTTTGTCTGTTTCTAAAAGTCAGCATGTTTTTTCTTTGGTTTGGAATCACAGAAGATTACAGATGTTGGTTTCAGACTGACATGGTACTTCTTGATGCTTTTATATGGCGCCTTAATGGTTCCCTAATACTGTAAATGAATCCTTCTTCAAAATCAAGCCTCAGTGCATGAGATAGCCTCATGAACACAGTCAGAGTCATAAATATCTCTCTGAAACACTTTATTATGGGCGTTGTTGCTTGAATGCAAATGAGGAGGACAGGCCAGTGCAGCGGGTGGGGGTGTGGCCAAATACGCCACTGTTTCCTCATTTACCGGTACGCTGGTGCGCTGGCCCACTTCCGCGTTTAAGCGCGAAGGAAAATATGAGACGCTTTCCATTTAAAAAACACATTTCCACAGAAAATAAAATTAAACCACTGCCGTTTCAGAGGTTCAGAGGCTCAGATAAAGGACATCCGAGCCTGAAAACATTCTCACGTGTCTCCAGGCAAATAAAAAAAACGCATCTCGCATTGCGTAGCTCGTTTGCGGTCCAAACTCTCTGGGCATGATTTCCAGAGACGGTGGGTAGACATCCAGAGGGAGGTGGAAACCTTTCCCCGAGTGTGACGTCAGAAAGTTCCCTTGTTCAGAATCGCCCGTTTGGACTGTCTTTTTTTCAAACGCGGAAAAGGATCGCAAATTCGCAACTTTTAGCCATGGGAGGGGGGACCCTAAACAGGGTAGGGGAGCTCACATTAACGTTCAAAAACCTCAGAAAGTGAAAATTTCATGCCATGGGACCTTTTAGCTGCCGAAAGACCGTGCATATACGCGATACGAGCATACATGTGGATATGCGAATTATCGGACAACACGGCAAACTGTTACAATGAAGGTGAATGCTTTCTCTTTCTTATGGGGTGAGTCATATTATCATATTATTTCTGCATCAAAGGGACATATTAGCTCACAGCAGGGGCCTTGTGTCAGCGTGTGTGTACAGGACTAAACCAGGACTAAACTGGGACTAAACCAGGACTAAACCAGATCTAAACCAGGACTAAACCAGGACTAAACCAGATCTAAACCAGGACCAAACCTGGTCTAAATTAGGTCTGAACCAGGACTAAGGTGTGTGTGTCCAGAGGGTGTGCGTGCGTGTACGTGTGTGATAACATATTATACTGTGTATTGAATTATTGAATGATTATATGGACTTTTGGTTATAAAAGCATTTCCATTTTAACAAAGTACCTTCTAATTCTAAACTGCCCTGAAACACCACATGACAGTCTTAATGGGAGGGCTTAGCTTAATATCATGCAAATGAGTTCTGAAGGCCTGGACAAGCGAATCTTTAACGGGGTTTTTCCTCAGCTTGTCGATTTCACAATGTGCTGCTTTCAAATGGCCACAAATTCTTCAAATGTTTTCAGATTTCCATGTGTAAGGCATCAGTGGAAAGCTTTGAATCTACACCTTCAGAATCTGTGAATAACTCAAACCACTTCCGGGATGACTTGTGTCTGCTTTTGCCACGGCTGGTCACATTTGACATTGACATCTGAATGACATTTTGGAGCACTAGCCTATTTATAAGGCTACTTTTTAAAAAGAATGTAGTTTTGTTTTTTTTATACTTATAGATATCCTATGTAACTTTACTGCTTTCCTTCTGGTCCCCATAGGATGCTCGTGCAGAACAGGAGACATAGTTCAAAATAAAATTATGAAAAGCAGATTCTTAAAGAGGCATCCATTATTTTTGTGACACTTATGACACTTCCCACTTTTTTTTTGACACTTTCTGAAACTTCAATCACAAACCTGGGAATAGTAGGCCGACTTTCACGCTAGGAAATAATTCCGAGGGCTGTTAAAGACAGACAGGAGAGATGTCTAAAGCACTAGTTTATTTACCATCAGAACCATGGCATGAACACTCAAAACATTGTGGTAAGATTGTCCATTCAAGTTTGATGATGCTTCCTGGAGGTATCTTTGGTACAGTAGTAGTGAATTTCCTTATCATGTTATATATTACAAAAGCATGAGATCAAAGATAGTCTTCTTAAAGGGTGCATGAAACATCTCTATGAAGATGTTATTGCTTTGTCTGGAATGTTTCACAGAATGGTATTTTCTATATTCATGGAGACCAAACCAGACCAAGACTGGCCTTTTTTCTCTGTATTTTTTAACTATAAAACCACTTGTGATCAGTGATGCCGGTAACGCGTGACTGTAGTGGGACTACTTTTTTCAGTAATGAGTAGTGTAACGCAACTACTATTTCAAAACCAGTAGTCAGATGACAGTTACTTATCTAATACAACGTGCGTTACTATTTCTGCATTTCGGGGTAACGTAGGTTACATTTATATATTCTTATTTTTTGGCTACGCGTTTCTTACGAGGTTACGTCATCTCGGCTCCGCGGCACCAAAGTCGATGTAAACAATATGGAAGGATAGAGGTTTGCCTTTTCCAGCTGGAAATACAGGCATTATTTTGATTTTATTTCGGCTAAGGATGACAACATTAAGGTCCGTTGTACTGTGCTGGTGACAGAGTGCTGTCTACCTTCAAAAACACAACGTAAAATCTGAAAAAAACATTTTGAGAAACAGCACCACACAACGACGCTAACAGAGCAAGACCCGCCCGATGCGAAAGTCACAGGTGAAGGAGGTCCCAGACCGAGCAAGCAAAGGAAGCTGGATTTCGGTGTAAAACCAGTAAGTGGGGCGGAGTTGAATAGGATGGTTGGGCATTATGTGGTTGATGAAATGCTGCCTGTGAACACTGTTGACTCACCATCGTTTCGTGCCATTGTATCTAAGATCCCTACAGTAACGATACTGAGCTGCCTCACAGAACATGCTTTTCTAGTTACCTGGACAAGCAATATAATAATAAAATAATATAATAATCTAATAAAATGTAATATAATAATATTATAATATATAATATAATAATATAATATAATATAATAAGCCTCTGCTGAAAGTAACTAAAAGTAATCTAACTAAGTTACTTTTTAAAGAAGTAGTCAGTAGTCAGATTAGTTTTTCAAAGTAACTATGGCAACACTGCTTGTGATTGAATTAATGTAAAGTAGACATGTTTAATGTCATACTGTGGAACATTCTAGGTAGAGCAATGACATATTCATAGAGACAAGCTGATGATGGATCCCTAACGAAAGGGTTACATAGTGCACCTTTAAATCTTAGATACATAATATTGAGGGTAGTTTGAGGTGACTAAGAGCTCTCAGGAAAAAAAAACCCAGCTCCAGCACCACAGTCAGCCTTGCTGGGGAACCAGGTGAAATCTGAATATTAGGAATCAGTAAGAAAAAATAATAATACAAAATTGAGTTCAGTCCCTTTAAGGCTCTTGCTGTATCTTTTTTGTTTACTAGTTTCTGAAGGACTTTGAACTCACACTGCGCTTAAGCCAACACAAGCCCACCCCACCCATTGGTAAACCGTCTTACCCCATGTCTCCGGTGTTACTGCACACTCTCCCAGACCTCATTGCGATGCATGGCCTGTTCGGTCTCCATCTTCCATCACTTAGAGGCCTGAGAGGTGCAGCCATTCCCCCCAGGAAGAGGCTGGCTCACGGACAGGGGGGCTCCAAGCTGCCAAGTCAACTGAGACCAACGCTGCCCCCGCTGCGTTGAGTTGGCACAGGCCCATTGATATACAGCCTCTGGGCCCGGGCACTCTCCAAGGAGCTTTCATCCTGGCTGTGATATCAGTTATTTGGGACGCATTTTGGCAACATCGGAATATTTGGCCTTCACTGAAATGCGTCGTCCGGAGACAAGAATAAATGAAAGGTATCAAAGATGTGTCAACGGTTAATGTAATTTTATACAGGGAGGGAGAAAGGGGGTGACAAAGAAAGCAAATGTCTAGACTTCGACAATCTTTACTGATCCACAAGGGAAATGATTTGTACACAGTAGCTCATGCATCACATTTAATATAATAACCAAAAGAGAAATTATAAATGGTAATATTAAATTAAAATAAATAGCAATAATAAAAAGAGACTGGTGTCAAATGAAGTATAATCATATAAATGTATATGCAAGTAGAAAAAAATTAATTAATATAATACAAATTAGGGTGATTTGTATGGAGTATGGTATTAATGTAGTCCTGTATCTCTCACTGTTTGAGCGGAGCTGTATGAGCCTGTTGGAGAATGAGCTCCTCTGTCCCTCTATGGTCTGGTGCAGTGGGTGAGCAGGAGTGTCCATGATGGAGAGCAGTTTGTCCAGTGTCCTCCTGTCCCTCACTGTGACAAATGTAAGTAGCTAGTGTAGCAAAGTGTGGGCTATACAAAGCACAAAGGTGATGTCAATGTATGCTGATGTTAGACTCCGCTAGCCGTGTGACATATGTCATGTACATGTGAACAATAGCAGTGTTCTTATATGAGCTGGGATCACACATATTGCAAGTGTCACAACAGTCTGTCAAGAGTATTGTAAGAATGAGTGGCAGTGGTAAGGTCCATGTTTTTGTGCTTAAATCCTGTTTGTGTTTCGCACATTTGTCATTATTGGATGAAACTCAAGTCTAGTTCTCAAATCTTTTTAACTGCTTTACATTACAAATTTGATAGGACGAGGTTTGGTAAATATCAAAGTATATTTTCAAATTATGTACATAGTTCCTCTGGATTTCATCCCCCTATGCAATGCCACCAAGATTGAGTTAGGGACCTACCGGGTTGTACAGTATAAGTGAATTCTAGACTATTTTACAGGAGTGGTACGTGAATTTACTGTCTTTTTATTTGCAGTAATCCAAATGTATTCCTTTTTCATGTATTCCCATCATTCATAACAAGGGTTAGTTTATAAATGCATAGCACAACTTTCAGGGGGCAAAGAAGACGTTTGTATGAAACCACAGCCAACAACTGCATTACGTTCTGGTATGCAACCAATAAAAATGCTTCATAATTAGATGCAGACAGCACACCAAGGCCCTATTTTGACCCTAAAAGCTGCTTTTACTATACATACTGGTCAAAATAAATGTTTTCTCAAACATTTTCTCATTTTCTCAAATATCATTTTTACATTCCACTTTCTCTACTGTAGCTGTCTAGCACACAATAGTTGTGCATCAATATACACTGGCGGCTCTACAGTCCTATCTGATATTTCAGAACTTAGTCACTGCTATATATATATATATATATATATATATATATATATATATGAATAAGAACATTGGTTTTATTTGAGCCAAGATGAGAAACATTTCACAAGCGTAACATTCAGTCCGTCAAAATAAGTGGTAGAACGTGGCCCACCAACATCGCCACATTTGTAACTTCACAGCACTGGGCACACTGCTGCATTCCAAGGAGTCTTTTTTTCTGCTATTTTTGAGGTGCAATTTCTTTGTTGATACTTCTAGACAGGGGAAAGTGAACGCTGCGGTGAGTGGCAGCATTTTGTTTTGCATTTGTCTCCAAACAGATGCATGGCTGTCATTCAAGGTCCCATTGAAGATTGCTATCAAATGTAATCGCTTCAAAGCCTATTCCCACGGATGCCCGCTTAGAGATATAGCTTTTTCAGGTGTCTGTCAAAAGGAAGGCTGTGCAGGGGTATGCAGCCAGAGCTTCAAATGTGTGAATTTAAATATAGAAGGGGCACATGTATTATCATTCTCGACAGGTACAGCTAAAGCGAAACAGCACACTTTGTTTCATTCTGCTTGCCACAGTATGATCATTATAAGTATGAGTTTGTAAGTATAAACATATTATTTTTGTTTCAGCTGATACTACTTGTGTACTTTGCAAACGTGTGTGAAAAATACAGATGACTACTGGTAATTTAGAATTTGTTCAAGATATTTGTAATGGCAAAGAACAAAATCAGTTCAGTTTGATGTGACTGTTAGGGTGCACTCACACTAGGACTTTAGAACCGTGCTCAAGCACAGATTGCCCCTAAAGTGCGGTACGTTTGTCCAGTGTGAGCGTATGGCCTCATTTCTGGCTGTCCTCGCTCCTTCGTGCTGTTTTTATATTCATAAACTCACAGAGGAGCATGTATCGCAGCAGGACTCATATCTGCCTCACTTTTTATTAGATATTTCTGCCGCTGAACTTATTTTCTCCACTAAAGCATTAGCTATGCTGCACGACATGTAAACAAGCAGCGCCGTGTGATGACGTCATCGGGATGTGGCCCGGTTCGGTTGTGCAGGTGTGAGGGCGGCCATAGAGCCCTACGCAATCGTGCTTGAGCTCAGCACAGTTCTAAAGTCCTAGTGTGAGTGCACCCTTAGTTATTCTAAGCAGGAATAGGGTAAGTTTCAAAGGATTCTAACACTGAAAGACAGACTTGCATTATTCATGATAACTTTTCATTTTTTGATTCACTTTACTAGCCTTAAAAGCCTCTTAAAATGCTGGACAATTGTCATTATTCATTCAGTCCACACTTGATGGTGGTACACTTTTGTAGACCCAGCTGCCCAGGGGTAAACTGATGAACCGATCTGTGTGGTCCAAGCAGGGCTGGCAAGGACCTACTGAGTTAGAGGGCTTATCAATGAACAGATGAATATCCATCAAAATGCCTATTCAAAATGATTTATTGTACAGTATGTATGTCATACTGGAACAATTCGATGGGAGCACTGATCCCGGAAGCTCAAAGGAACAGTACCTGATTTTATTTTATTTTATTTATCCTCAAAAACAGAACTAGTTCATTTTTAAGAGTTTACAGTGGTTCAAAGTAATTCCTCACTTACCTTATGTATTCTGAGCATTCTAATTCTTCACCGTGATGACTTTATGAGCATTTTGATCTCCCCATCTTCAAAAAAGAACTCAAAACCCACCTGTTTAAAATTGCTTTTAATGTTTGATTTTATATTGTAAATTTTGTGATATTTTATTCTTTTATGATTTGTGAAGCGTCTTTGAGTGTCTTGAAAAGCGCTATATAAATAAAATGTATTATTATTATTATTATTTTTCACAACTCAGACTTGAACTAAAGACACCTAGCATGCTAATGTGCTCTTCCTGATTACTAGAAAAAAAAGCTTTCTAATTAGATACAGAACAGCGCACAGCAGACACCTATTTCGACCTTAACAGCTGCTTATACAACACATCTGTATTGGGGCAAGACCTTTTTTTTTTCCTTACACATGTGAAAAAAGAAAAAAAACACTTTTAAGTTAGAATTGTTTTTCTGTAATTTTGTTTCACACACAAGAAATTAAGACTTCACAGTGCATAATTAGCACATAGATTATTTTAAGCCTAAATAAAAGCAGCTTTAATCCGGCCCTTGTTCTTATTCCGCAGCACATCTGGCTGAGCGTGCTGTCTGAAATGTGTCCCGCCGAATCGTCTTTGAGAAATCTATTTAATGTGACCCTATGTGCGCCTGTGTAATATTTGGAATCAATCAGCTCACGGCTTAGTATGGATTTGCAATAGTACACCCTTCTGTTCTCTTTAGAGCAATCACGGAATTTCAATCAGATTCACTCTCACCTCGGGGCTGCCGGCACGTCCGACCTGAGACGGTGCATTTAAAAGCCATCAGTGTTTGGAGGATTGCTGCGGGGAAAAAGAAATTGTTTCAAGACTGCGGACAGCATCTAAAAATATGTTGACAAAAGAGAGATATGTGAAAAAACTGATAAGTGAGGAGGGATGACAAGGTGATGGCTACAGGGCGGATGATGGGCGAGTAAATGACGGTGTGTTCAAAAGATTTTTTTGTGTGTTTAGGGGAAAGTTAAAAGTAGTGCATGTCCAACTCAACTGTGATGGGGTTGTAAAAGATTGTGGAAATGATCCCACGGCAAATGCACATGGTTTTTTTCATACATTTTCTGATCTTTTGTTTAATTCCATAAATACTAAAAATGTTGTTACTTACTACTATGCCCAGTGTTGGAAAGTATCTAATGCAAGTACTGAAAATACATATTCAGAATACTGATTTTGAGTAACTGTATTTCAGTACAATTTCATTCATTTTTCATTGCATTTGGTGGCATTCAAAATACAGTTACTTTTTTTTTTTTTTTAATAAATGGAAATTATTGCAGTATTTCATCATGCAATGCTAGCTTTGAATTGGACAGTAAGAAAAAAAGAAAAAACACTCTTCTGGTGTGAGCATGCACATTTTTTCCTTCAGTAATTAGACATAAATTAATGCGTGAAGAGTCCCTCAGTCGTCCAGGTAGAATCCATGATAAAAGAAGAAATTCAATTTGTCAACTGGACAAAGTTTGTTTGGTCGAAAACGTTTCGCCGCTCATCCGAGAGGCTTCGTCAGCTCTAATTAGAATACTGGTAAGACACTTGCTTATATCTTGCTGCAGGGAGGAGCTAACTAGCTAACTACTTTCCGAAACTATCTCATTGGTTTCAGTCCTTTGTTATTTCAAACCCACAAACACTTTAAGATAAAAACTTGTCCACCCAAAGGACAAAACACCGAGCCACAAACAAAGCAATGTGGTCTACTCCATTCAGTGTAGTGAAGACTGCAGTGAGCGCTATATTGGAGAAACAAAACAACCACTTCACAAGAGGATGTACCAACACAGACGGGTGTGCCAGAGTGGACCGTCATCTGCCGTACATCTCCACCTAGAAGCCATGGGTCATTCTTTTGAGGACAGTGAGGTTCAGATCTTAGCCAGGGAAAAGAATTGGTTTGAGAGGGGAGTTAAAGAGGCTATTTTTGTCAAAAAAGAGAATCCTTCTCTGAACAGAAATGGTGGAGTCAGACATAATTTGTCTCCCATCTATAATTCCATTCTTAAGCCTAGATCAAGCAAACAGGGGAACAATAGGGCTAGCCAGGTCAGGGCCAGAGGTGTGAAAAACAGTCATTGTAGGGATGAATAGGTATGCTAATCTAGACGCCAGAGAAACAAAAGACTGAAACCAATGAGATAGTTTCGGAAAGTAGTTAGCTAGTTAGCTCCTCCCTGCAGCAAGATATCAGCAAGTGTCTTACCAGCATTCTAATTAGAGCTGACGAAGCCTCTCGGATGAGCGGCGAAACGTTTTCGACCAAACAAACTTTGTCCAGTTGACAAATTGAATTTCTTCTTTTATCATAAATTAATGCAGAGCAAATAAAAAAATAAAGCTGTTTTTAATGATCTGTTCTGTTTTTTCCTTAATATATTGAATTCGGTATAAAGTATTCTGATTAAAGTACTCTGATTCGGTCATACTACTTCTTCAAGACTTCATAGTATAAATACCGTGTATCAGAATATGTTACAAAATAAATTCAGTATTCAGTCTCCTGTAAGTAAACACATTTTCAAAGTATTCTTCCCATCACTGTACTGCACAAAGCTTAAAAAGCTCTGTTCCACCTCATCAAGTGGTAGTTTTCAAGTTAACAGCTTTTACCTTTAGATCGGTAGAGATACCAGGGCTGAAATTACTCAAATGATTCTAGTGAAGATGTATAGGCTTAAAAAAACACAGTGGAGCACTTCCTGTATTACCACATGACATCACAAGATGGAACAGAGGTTTTTTGTTGTTTTTTTTGAGAGAAGAACTAGTTAATACAACTACCAAGCGGTCATACTACTTCTTCAAGACTTCATAGTATAAATACCTGCTCTAATATTAGTATCTGGTTATCATTTTGACAGCCTTATTATTATTTTAGATTAGAATATACTTTACTGTCAGATCAAAAACCCAACATTTGTTCCACAGTGAAACAAGTTAAATGAAATCAGGAAAGACAAATGCTTTATAATAGTGTTTGTAATTCTCTGTGTTGACGTCTATTAGATTGCATTTGTACCAAAAACATGGCGATCACTAAAAGGGCAACTTCAAAGCAATATATATTCTGGTCCCATGTCACGGGCACATCCTCCCTGCCATCAAACACAAGTCTATTTCTCCGTGCCTGCGGCCATTTCAGCTCATAAACCTTGTGCAGTAATTGTTGTGTGGGTTCTCCAGGGGCTAAGGACATCAGGCACTGGCTCCATCACTTCAGTCTTTTGTCAAGAGGTGAGAGGCAGGGGAGTGAGGGACCAACACGGGCCATATGTGAAGAACAGAGATGATTTACCTGTACTAATGAAAGCTGTCAAAAATTACAAAAAGCCCTATAATTATGGCTTTATTGTTTCGGACTATTTTCCTAAAATGCCTGACTAAGGACATTCAATTCAAACAAAATCAGTTTCTGAATTCTTTGGAGTACAAACAAATAGCTGAGGCTCTGTAGTTTTGACCTCTGTTGTCCTCTAACTTTCATTTTAAGTTGGAACAAGGTCTACAGAGAGGAAAGTCAGATTTCAAATTCTGCCTTAATTCTTTGGAGTAAATATAAGAATAGGTATAGCAGGTGTCCTTGGGGATGGTCTGAGAGACAGTAGATTAAGCCTTTGTTGGGTCTTGACAATTCCAATGTCAAAGCTGAATTAACATGAGGTTTGGGTACTTGTAATTAGGGAAGTCGGAATTCATATATAAATAGAATGTTTGGGTTATTATTATTATTATTATTATTTTATTTCTGGGTTTGGACCACAAACTGGTCCAGATTCTTCTCAGAAGGTTGCCTGGAAGAATCCATGACTCATCGCTGTACCAGCAGCGAGTCTGGTAATGCTTGGTCCAGAATGCGCTGCCGTTGCGCGTAGACAGACAGCTAAGTGAACCAATCAGAGAACAGTTAACGGACAGCGACGTGAACCAATCAAACAAAAGAAAAGAAAGAAAAGAAAGGCCTCTAGAGCTGTCAGCTGCTGTGGTTCTAAGGAATCGATGTGTTTTAGGTCATTTAAGACCAATTTTACAGCTGAATGGAAGGGACATTCAGTTCTCCGATGCGCCATCTTGATTCAAAACTGAGGAGGAACTTCCGCTGCCTAAGAGTGACGTTGCGGGCAAAGGCGGGTGCACTGACGTCACCATCTTTGAACGAATCAGAATCGCGGAGTCCGTTGTTAAAGGGATATGCCACCCCCAGGTCAAACTTGGGCATCTCCCCACAGTCCAGAGACTAAAATAAGTGGTGGAAAGCGTTTTCCTGGTCACCCAGCCATTGTCCGAGTCTTGGTCATTTTGGGTGGGAACTATTTTCCAGTGCGGAAAAAGAAAGCCGAAGCACAGAGCACGCTGCCAGGGGAATCCCTGTTACGCACCAGGAAGGGAGTTCCCCTGTTGCGCAGCGTGGTGTGTGCTTCGGCTGTAGGATTTTCAAACCCTGCCTTTTCACTGTTTCATCAAATAAAGCTTGCAATGATGTGGGAGGGGGCATGCCCATTATTTTCCCCGGTCTCTTAACGAGAGTTTGCAGTTCAGTTCTCAGTTTAACAGACAGGTTCCCAAACCATATAATGATCCCATATCTAATGATGGATTCAATGGAGGCCCTATAGAAGGCCATCATTATTCCTTGCTCCACCCCAAACACTCAGCCAACATCTTAAAAAGCTTGCTTTCTGACTATGAGCAGGTTCACCTCTCCACAGATCTGACACGTACCTTTGTCTGTTGGCTGCTAATGCACTAATCATCTGAAGGACTATACTGTACATAATGGGGTACATGAAGAATCCATGGAGATAGGTTTACCATACCCTTCAACCTTAAAGGGCCCATATTAGCACAAAAGAAAAAAAAAAAAGAAAAACTCGCTGATGGCTAGCCTCCATGTAGTCCCCACACATCTGCAGTTGCTAGGGCTCTCTGCTCACCACATGGAGCTGTAGTCTACGATGACACGCCAATAGCTCACAGCACACATCACTGTCACATAATGTGTCCAAACAGGTGACAGGCTGATGACCACGGCCAGTACAACACCTCGCAGTTACCCCAGCAATGCAGAGTGCAGGCAGGGGCCACAGAGAAAATAAGCAGCCACACGGAGAGAAGGCAGGGCTCCAGTCTACTTTGACATAAGTTGGTTTTAAAATGTTCCAAATTCTGTATTAATTTAAAGGGCCAATGTTACACTATTTTCTGATCTATGTTATAATGTTGGTTCCTCATCAGAAACATACCTGGAGTTGTGTTTTGTTTCTTTCACACATGATTAATACACAAACCCTTCATATTTAGGCTGAGTTATTCTCTCAAATGGAAAACACTCTTGTGATGTCATGTGGTAACACATTAAGTGCTCCACTGTGTTTATACACTCTCCCCAGAATCATTTGGATGATTTCAGCCCTAGAACTACCCATCTCTACTTTACAAAAGGTAAAACATAGCTGTTAACTTGAAAACTACCACTACATGACATCACAAGGTGGAACAGAACATTTTGAGCTTTGGAGATGTAGACAGACAAATTACCCAGGATTATTCCAATGTGCGAATGAAACAAATCAGCGAGTGAGGTTTTTCCGCTGAAAACGGAGCGGTGCCTGCATAACTAACTATTCTGAGCCACACAGACCGATTTTCTGGGCACAGAAGCGCTGTGCGCTGCGCTTGAATTGCTTAACTAAATTTCAGCGTGAGAAATACCGTGTGAGCGTGTGAACACGTTGAAATGCGTGTGTCACACTCTCAAAGCGTGAGACTTGAGAGCGCTGAAATATGTAGCTTTTATGTGTGTGTGTGCGTGTGAAAATGAGAAATTCAATTTGTCAACTGGACAAAAGTTTATTATTTGGTGGAATACGTTTCACAGCTCATCCAAGCTGCTTCTTCAGTTCTGGCTAGAGTGCTGGTGGACACCGCTTATATTTGCCTGAAGGGAGGAGCTAACTACAATGAAATTATTATGAAACTATCACACCTATTTATTGTCAGTTTCTGTTAGTTAGGCAAACCTATTCAATATACTGTACAGTGGGAGTGTAGGTTCTTGTTAGCAGAGCCATTCAGGGCCATAATGGGTGTTTTCACACCTCTGGACCTGACTAGTCCTATTGTTTTCTTTGTTTTGATTTAGGTTTGAGGATAGAGCTATAGATGGGAGACAAATGATGTCTGAGACCTCCATTTCTGTTCAAGGGAGGATTGACTTTCTTGACAAAAAAATAGCCTCTTTAACTCTCCTCTCAAACCAGTTCTTTTCTCTGGCCAAGATTTGTACCTCACTGTCATCAAAGGAGTGGCCCGTGGCTTTTAGGTGGAGATTACGGCAGATGAAGGTCCACTCTGGCTCTCCTGTCTGTGTTGGTACATCCTCTTCTGAAGTGGCTGTTTTGTTTCTCCATATATATATATATATATATATATATATATATATATATATATATATATATATATATATATATATATATATATATATATATCGAGATACCAAAACAGATGAATGCAGATGATCTTAAACGGTGTCCTAACTCTAACTGTAACACATGGATAATGATGTATTTTTATTGTTTGATGTCAAATTGATATTAATATAATAATATGGTGTTATGGTAGGATATCCTCCTGGGACCCGAACAAAAAAATTTACAGTGGTACCTCACCTTACGAAAGAACAAATGAAAATTTCAAGTTACGAAATGCCTTCACGTTAAATTTTGGTCTCTAGATACGAAAGAAAATTCAAGTTATGAAACGCAAAATCTCAAAAATTCAAATAATGCGCGCTCAGCCACACACATTATACGCTTTTCTCAGACTGGATTTAAACTTTTCTCACATTTCTGTCTCGTTTAAGCACTCAAACTTTCATAGATTTTCAACAAAATGTATTAATAATGAAGTGTGGGGGGAAGGGGGAGGAGGGAGAAGTGTGCGCGCGGACACGTGTGATAGCGCAGCATGACCCGGTGTACTCACAAGACCCATGCTCAAACCATGCCAGGTCTAAACCAGGTCTAAACCAGGTCTGAACCAGGTCTAAACCAGGATTAGACCACCGCGGCTCTTGCATGCGTTCGTTCATGCGCTCAGACTGCGTGCGGTCCCGAGGGGAGTCCTCGCTGCTCGCCTCAGCCGTGACTCGAAACGAAACCAGGAAATAGACCCGCACGCGGCGCTTTAATCCACCTGGTTTAGTCCAGGTTTAGTCCTGGTCCAGTCCTGGTTTAGTCCAGGTCTAGACCTGGTCCAGTCCAGGTTTAGACCTTGGTCTAGACTGGTATAGTCCACGTTTAGTCCTGGGTCTACAGTCTCTACGCAGGACACAGTGTTACACTATAAAAAAAAAAAAAACTTGGAACGAGTCAGGCCTTTTCCATTGAAATAGCTACTCAACTTACGAAAAATTCACGTTACGAAACCACTTCTGGAACAAATTAATTTCGTAAGGTGAGGTACCACTCTATTTCAATTTTTTGTGTGTAATTTTCTATTGGATATGGAGGTAAATGAACACCTTAGCATTTACATTTTGTTAATTTTATTTTTATTCATAATGTTTTAAAAATCCCATGACATGGTACTTCTTGATGCTTTTATATGGCGCCTTAGTGGTTCCCTAATACTGTAAATGAATCCTTCTTCAAAATCAAGACTCAGTGCATGAGATAGCCCTATGAACACAGTCAGAGTCAAAAATATCTCTCTGAAACACTGGGCGTTCTTGCTTGAATGCAAATGAGGACAGAGACAGGCCAGTGCAGCGAGTGGGTTGTGGCCAAACTCTCCGCTCTTTCCTCGTTTAGCGGTGCACGGTGTGCTAGCCCCACTTCCGCGTTTAAGTGCGGAGGAAGATATGAGACCCCTTCCATTGAAAAATAAACACATTTCCATAGAAAATAAAATTAAACCACTGCTGTTTCAGAGGTTTGGAGGCTCGGATAAAGGACATCCGAACCTGGAAACACTCTCACGTGTCTCCAGGCAAATAAAAAAACGCATCTCGCATTGTGTAGCTCGTTCGCGGTCCAAACTTTCTGAGCGTGATTTCCAGAGACGGTGGGTAGACATCCAGATGGGGGTGGAACTACATTTGCATTTTTCCCCGAGTGTGACGTCAGAAAGTCCCCTTGTTCAGAATCGCCCGTTTGGGCTGTCTTTTTTTCAAATGCATTTCACAACTTTTAGCCATGATGGGGGCCCTAAACAGGGTAGAGGAGCTCACATTAACGTTCAAAAACCTCAAAAAGTGAAAATTTTATGCCATGGGACCTTTAACATGTCCTCTGTCATGGACTGTAATAGTGTTAAATTCATGTGAACAAAAACATATATTTTTTGATGACCAACATCTCTGACAAGCTTCTACAGTCACCTCAAAAAGTTTTAGACTCCCTCTTAATTTCTTATTTATTTGTTTATTTTTGAATCATAGTGCAACCACAAACTCTCAAAACACTTAAAAGATATACTGGTTAACTCAATGTCCACTATAAAGGACACACATGAATGGGCCAGGTTTCAGGAGGATATGTTTTGTTTTGAATAGTAACATGCAAATTTGCAAATCATTCCATAATTTGACTATAGAACCCTTAGCCACCGGTCACCATTGTAACGAAAACTATATATAAGGGCCACACTCTTTCGTTTGAATCAGAACTTCTCAGCACACTGACGAAATCACACACAAAATTGGATAGCTCCACATCTTTTTCATTCAAGCCGTGGTACCTGTACACGTTAGAGGACGACGCTCACCTTTATGATGAGAGCTTTGACCTGGAGGCTCTGCTCAACCCCACACCAACAGGGAGCGGTCAAGAGCCACAGGAGACGCAACTGGTGTCACATCCCCACATCTAGGCGCCCTCAAACCCAGAGGACGGAGGTCAGGTCCAGGTATGTCCACCTCTGGTCCAGGACCTTTCACCTCTGGTCCAGGACCTTTCACCCCTGGAGGAGAGCGCTGTGGTCAGGGCGCTCCGTGATGAGCTGGCGCAAGCAAGGGCCAAACTTGCAGAGCTACTAAGACAAGCTACTAAGACAAGCTACTGCAAGACCAGATGAACGCATATATGGAGATCCATTTCCTGTACAATTCAACAGTACAGGAAAATGTGCAGCTGTAGCAAGAGTTTGTTAATTCCAGAAAACCCAGGAACACGACTGACCAGATTGATTCGGAGATGCAAAAACTCCAAGCTGCTCTCCAGCCGTCCAGCCATCCAGCCGTCCAGCCGTCCAGCCGTCCAGCCGTCCAGCTGTCTAGCCACCCAAAAGGTGGCTGTGCAAGTGAAATAGCACAGCCATCTAGCCATCCAGCCACCCAAAAAGTGTCTGGGTCTATACATTTCAGGACTTGATCTGCTGCCGAGATAAAAGTGGCTAAATCTCATTTATATTGATAAGATGAACTGAAAATCAATTGATTACTGTGCAGGTTAGCTAATGTATTCAAGATATTTAATGATATTGTTTTACATCAAAATCCCGTCTGTTTATACAATAGATTGAGGTATTTTTGCTTAAAAATAATATTTATATTTTGAAAATATTTAACTTGCACTTCTTGATCCGTCAATAAATAAACAAGAAATATCGTAAGACATCAGGTGCATGCAATTTCGAGGCGTCTCTCTTATGTGAAATAAAAAAATATTTGATGTTAAAACTCTAGACATATTAATAATATATTAAAATAAAAAAACGCATTTCGCATTGCCTAGCGCATTCGCAGTCCAAACTCTCTGGGCGTGATTTACAGAGACGCTGAGGACAGACAGACGGGGGTGGAACTGCATTTGCATTTCTTTTTTCCATCTGACGTCAATAAGGTGCCTTGTTCAAAATCGCCCGTTTGAGCTGTGATTTTTTGTAATGCAGAAAAGGATCTTAAATGCTCAGTTTAGACATTTCACAACTTTTAACCATGGGGTGGGGGGGCTAAACAGGGTAGGGGAGCTCACATTAACGTTCAAAAACCTCAGAAAGTGAAAATTTCATGCCATGGGACCTTTAAATCCAATATGAATAAGAGTTTACACAGCTTGGAGTTGAAGAATGTGCATAAAAATCATGAAATTGTCAAAATATCCACTTACCTAATCGTTGTGGAGACATTGTTTTGCCATAAGTGTCACAAACATTACCCATCCCAGTTACACAACCAAAGATTTGCTAAAGCAACTAATCGAAAAAATGTTTTCTATAAAGGTGGACTGCGTAACTTTTCTAGTGGAGGGTACATCACCTGCTTTTTTCTCTAGCGATGTTATAATGTTTCGCTGGGGATACATCAAACTATGGAATTCAACGTTTATATTTGACATTGAAAAACATGCATTCTCACTGGGAGTGGGTTCACTCTTCACAGATCTGACCTGTAACACTGTGTGCCATTAAAGTTCACGCAGAGAGGAGAGGTAGTAAGACCCCAGTCTGCTTCAACATATGTTGGTTTTTCCAATGGTTCGTTTTTAAGGGGTTTTCAAGAAGCCAGACCATGTGACCATCTGCTCCCAATAGATCAGGAAGTGAACAAGGAAACACAATAAATTGGATGTTTGTGGGTTTAGAGGCACTTTGAAGATGCCATAGTGGAGATAAACATTACAATAGAAAGGATGTAAATCGTAATTGCTTTTTAATAGTGTTTCTTTATTTCATTTGAGTGTGCCATATAATTCATGCTGCAATGTACTTATAAAGTCATAAACAACTAGTGGGGAAATGAAAACTTCTTAGGGAAACAATAAAGGTGCACTTTCTTTCTTTTTTTTTTGTTTTGCTGAGAGGTCCACCACCAGCTTTTGCATTATGCTTAAACTTAATACTAATTTAAAGCGGGCAAAATAATGTTATAGTGGTTTCCCCTTCTCATTTACCCTCTCGAGGTTGTATTTAAAGATCCCATGACATGGTACTTCTTGATGCTTTTATATGGCTCCTTAATGGTTCCCTAATACTGTAAATGAATCCTTCTTCAAAATCAACTCTCAGTGCATGAGAAACAGAGATAAGATGAGAAAGAGTAATTTTTCTCTCTCTGAACACTCTATAATGGGCGTTGTTGCTTGAATGCAAATGAGGAGAAAAGAGCTGGCCAATAGTAGAGGGTGGGGGCGTGGCCAAACTCTCCGCTCTCCGCTCTCAGCTGATCCATTTCCGTGTTTTTGCACGGGGGGAGAGATTTGAAGCGTTCCATTGAAAAATAAACACATTTCCACAGAAAATAAAATTAAACCACTGCTGTTCAAAGGTCCAGAGGCTCAGATAAAGGACTTCCGAGCCTAGAAACACTCGGACGTGCCTCCAGGCAAATAAAAAAACACATTTCGCATTGCCTAGCGCATTCGCAGTCCAAACTCTCTGGGCGTGATTTACAGAGACGCTGAGTACAGACAGACGGGGGTGGAACTGCATTTGCATTTCTTTTTTCGATCTGACGTCAATAAGGTGCCTTGTTCAAAATCGCCCGTTTGAGCTCCGATTTTTTGTAACGCAGAAAAGGATCGCAAATGCTCAGTTTAGACATTTCACAACTTTTAACCATGGGGGATGGCCTAAACAGGGTAGGGGAGCTCACATTAACGTCAGAAAGTGAAAATGTCATGCCATGGGACCTTTAAAGTCATTCATGCATGATTCAGTAATCTTTATTCTCCTGTTTTCAAGATGTCATTTCTACCGTCAACCGCCGTTTTCACCTCTACATGTATACGCCCACTGCTCTATACTTATTTTGTGTTCCAATTTGATTTTCTTAACCGGCGATACATGTAGGTGATACACATAGGTGATACATGGCCGCATCACAAAGTCATTTTGGCACAAATGAAAAAGTAAATAATAACTAAATAATAACTAATAACTCGTGTGATGTGCAGCTAACCAAAAGCTCTCTGTTGTGATGATGTCTTCCTTTGTGCAATAGTGTTTTTTCTAATAAGGAAGTCTGCAAACTTATTTCTTTTATTAAGTTATTTTAGATATTATACAGTATTCCTCTGGTCCTGTCAAAGCTTGCTCTCGTCAGATCTCAGAAGCTAAGCAGGAAAGGCCTGGTTAGTACTTGGATGGGAGACCACTGGGAAAATCAGGTGCCACAGTGAGGTGTCAGTGGAATGAATGAATAATGCACCAAATTGTAAAGTGACTTTGAGCGTCTGGAAAAGCGCCATATCAGACTAATGGATTATTATTATTATTATGATTTAAAATGTCCAAATTATAACATAATGATCCGCGGGCACAAGCACAATATGTCTTCATTAGTACGTGCCTATATTATGCAAATTTTCTAATCATATTTCCTCACCACAAACATACCCAGAGTTGTGTTTTGTTTCATTCACACGTCTACCACACAAATCCTACATATTTAGGCTGAGTTCTTCTCTCAAACAGAAAACACTCTTCACACATAATGGACATAGCTAAGGCAGTCAAATAGGAAGTTCACATGTGGGTTCTTCTGGCTTCTTCTGACCCTGGCACCCATTGATTTACAGTGGAATATTGACGCCCTCTCTCTGTAACTGCTGCAGTGATCCTAGCCATTTTGGTCTTAAAATGTTCATATTAACCCGCTCTACATGATCCTGGTGGGGTTTTTTTCCACCCTGCTTTGTCCACAAAAAAATGTTATTCAGAATTTTAATGGTGCTTAACTCTATGGGTAACATCACACTTGCTTAGTCCACTTCTTTATTTAATTTATTTATTTACCTTTATTCAACCAGGATAAAAAAGTCATTGAGATTAAAAATCTCTTTTACAAGAGTGTCCTGGCCAAGAGGCAGCATCAGTACAGAGACAAAACAATAACACAAAATGTTCACATTTTCACACACATAAAAGCATCATAAAACGAGTCTTATGTGAAACATTTACACATTTATAATTTTGTTTCAAGTTCAGTTAAAAGTGACTTAAAAGAGTTCAATGACACCAGATCTTTCAGTTTAAAATCCCTCTGGAGTTCATTCCAGGAATGAGCTGCAGCAAAACGAAAAGCCTTTTTTCCAAGTTGTGTGTGAGCTCTGGGCACAGAGAGCAGGAGCAGCTCCTGAGAGCGGAGACTGGAAGTGCTGCTGCTCCTCACCTCTATGAGCTGCTGGAGATAGGACGGCACCAGCCCAACAAGACATTTATAAATCAAAAGGTACCAATGCTTCAGTCTACGATTGGTCAGGGAAGGCCAGCCCACACGGGCGTACAAGACACAATGATGGGTCAGGGACCTCATGTTTGTAATAAAACGTAGTGCACCATGATACAGAGTGTCAAGAGCATGCAGACAATCGAGAGAGGCATTCATATAAATGACATCACCAAAATCAAGAACAGACAGAAAAGTAGCATTAACAAGTTTTTTTACGAGCCTCAAATGACAAACTTCATTTGTGCCTTTGCCTTCATTTGTGGTGATTTGGGGGAGATGTTGAGGTGTTGTTTTGGATTTAGAAAACAGCATGTATTTAGTTTTATCTGAGTTTAAAAAGTTTTTTTGTAATTGATCAAAGGCTCCTTGGAGTTTGGACAGTGCGAGCTCTGCTGAGGGGGCTGAAGTGTATAGAATGGTGTCACCGGCATAAAGGTGTAGGTTTGCATTTGTGATGTTATTGTCAAGATTGTTTATGAAGATAATAAAAAGAAGAGGCCTGAGAATAGAGCCCTGCGGGACTCCTGTGGACACTCTTTGCAGATTGGATCTATGATTCTGAACCTTGACACACTGAGTCCAGTCAGACAGATAGTTTGAAAAGCTGGTAGCTGAGTGGCTAGCGCTCTTGCTTCACAGCAAGAAGGTTCCGGGTTCGATCCCCGGGTCGCCCAGACCTTTCCGTGGGTGTTCTGTGTGGAGATTGCATGCATGGTCTGGGTTTGATCCCCAGGTCGCCTGGGCCTTTCTGTGTGGAGTTTGCATGTTCTCCCTGTGTCTGGGTGGGTTTCCTCCGGGCACTCCGGTTTCCCCCATAAACCCAAAACATGCACCATAGGTAAAATCCTCCAGTTTAGGTCCTGGAGATGGTCCCCGGGCGCATATATATATATATATATATATATATAGGATGGGTTAAAATGCAGAGAAGAATTTCTCCAGTGTGAGATCAATAAAAGTCACTTCTTCAAAACCAACCAACTGTGTGATCTGAAAGCCCGATGCTGTGCAGTTTATACAGTCTATGTTGTATGTTGGTAATACAGGAATCATTTCAGCCCTGGAATTGTTAATCCCTAGACAAACTAATAATGCAGGATTACTCAAAAGTTTGAATGAAACACAAATCTGGATATGTTGCAGGTAACAACATTATAACATGGATAAAAGCTAAAATGAATTCATTTTTCAGACTACATTTAGGTATCAGGCTTTGAATGGTGGGAGATAATCATATGTCTGAGACCTGCAAGTTTCAGTTCAAACTATAAATTGTCAGAATAGCCAAAGTGCATAAGAAGGTCCTAATATTAACTGTGGCATAATAATAATGAGGAATGTGGAATTTGATTTGTCATTTGCCCTTGCTTAAAACAATAGTCCAAATAATTATTCATATGTTATACAGAAGTTCATACAATAGTGTCTAACACAATAAAACTATCCAGCTATTCATCAATTAAATAACCAGCCAAAGTATTAGTATTTTAGCTGCCTTCTGCTTTCTTTGCTTTGTTAATGCCATTACCTCTCAAAGTTTGCCCAAGTTCTCGTCAAATGGATTCAGCCTTGCACTGGCTCTTGATCCCAGGTGTTGGCGGCCACATGGATTATTGCCTGGTTTGAGGTCAGATATGCTGCCTATTAGCCCATGAAAGAGCCGGACAGCGTGCCAAACCATTGTTCTCTGTGCTGAGATGAAAGGAGCACGGGCTTAATGAACATCTGCTAGCCTGCATACGCACACACATGCGCGCACACACACATATAAGCCAATTGACCAGAGCTGAGAGGAGCCACTCTGATCACAAAGATTCTAATGCAAATTTGCACAGAGGGTCCACCGTGCAGCGGATGTAAGAGCGGGAGGCTGGAATTAAGGAAAAGGCTTATTCTTCATTTGTGTCGGGAATGTCACTGCTCATTGTCGTGTTCTCTGTCAGGATCTACAACGCCATATTTTATCTTAGTATATGTCATGGTCTGCAATAATGAAAGAGATACAGGTTCATCTGTGTCTGGATCTGTGGAGAGGCAATCCCGCTCACAGTCAGAATGCTTTTCCAGGTATTATTGAGCTGTAAAACCACCTGTTGTTTAATAAATGGAGAAATGGCAAATATGTTTAACGTCATACAGTGAAAAATTCCAGGCAGAGCAATGACATATCCACAGAACCAAGCCAGATGACGGACCGCCAACTAAAAATCCGAATAGACTATTTATAAACTGCTTGAGGCCGTCTTCACTTGTGTTATGCATTCCACGCATCCTAATTATACACCATGAGTTTATAAGTGATTTTTTTTCAGAGACCAGACTAGAGTTTGGCCATCATAGTAACGCTAAATACAACTACAATGCCAACATGCACTTCCTGATTCATGCAGGAAAATGGGTTATGGCCCTCCTCCAGGCCGAATAAGAGTTTTATGGAAATGCAAGCCCCTCACAGCAAGAACACATGTTTTTTTTTCAATAAACATAACCAAAGCATATGCTATTGTAATTCAGTACTATTAAGCACACCTGAATATAAGACACATCAACCAAATTTTCAAATAATTTTATTTTTGTACATATATAGGCCACACCTGTCTATAAGCCGCAGGTGTCCACGACTTCAAGAACGTTTCCAAGTTTGGGCCATCTGCTTGTATTGCCTCTGAAAGCTTTTGTCATTTGTCACGCTGCCGTCGCCAGCGTCTCACCATCGACTCATTGATGCCAAGCTCACGTGCAGCAGCTCTATTTTCTTCTTCGACAGCCAGATCGATTGCCGATAATTTAAAAGCTGCATCATATGCATTTCTTCATCTGATTTTCATGAGGAGGGTGTGTACATGAAGCACAAAATAACTGTTCAAAACAAAATCAAACGAGCATCTTTCTCGGCACGTCGTCTCTTCCCCTGTCTGTCTCGCTCTTGCACCCCGTCACTTCACGCTCTACTGCGCATGTCTCCTGCAGAAAGAGCCGCTGTCCTGTCTGGGACAGTCATCGTGTCAGTGTCTGGGATCATGTCCGTGTCTGGGATCATGTCAGTGTCAGGGGGTCGAGGCTAGTTGTATCGATCAGGTATGAGTAGATGTCCGACTACTGAAGTTTGAGACGTTTCTTCTCGTCATTTACCCACTCACCTGCATTTAATGCATACAAGTCATTAAGACGTATCTTGCTCACTAATGTTCATTTAGCGTCAGAACTTACTTTATCACATGGTGATAAACTGTGTTAGTGCCCTGACAAAAGCACTAGCTAACGCTGCAACTTCATGTTAACCGCACAGACAGTGGCACTTTCTGCACTCAAACTGCGCAAACATCCGCTGTGTTCATAAACAAATAATCTGTCCATATATTAGCCACTTCTTTGTAAAAGCTGCAGAGTTCAAAGTGTGAGAAAAAAGTAGCAGCTTATAGTTCTGATATTACGGTATATTTGTGGCTTTAAAGGGACAGTGTGTAAGATTTTTACCTGTTAATTACTGAAATTGAAGATACCCATTCAAAAATACATTGTTTTCCAAGCCTTTTCACTTCCATCATGAAATCAAAGTATTCTTTTGGACTTAGATATAGTCACATAAAAGGGGGATCTTCCCCATATAGAGGCAGCCATTTTGAATACGAGAGCCGCAGAAGGACATTTGGGCTCATCCTTCGCCTCGGCTCCTGCTAACAGCTGCTTAGCCGCGCTGCATATGGGAGTGAAGGAGAGAAGGAGAGAAGGAGAGAAGGGGAAGGGGAGGGGGGAAGGGGGGAGCCTCGTGTAAAGAAGCATGCTGCCGGATCACACTCGTAATGGATATAACACGTATTTTGGACTAAATTGTTTTACTGGATTTTATTCGCTGGATCCTTATGGACAGATTGAGACCAAGTTTATGATGAAATACAGAGTTTGACCTGTGCAAAGCCTTCAAAGGTAAGCTAAGTAAGCTAAGTTTTGTGCTTTTCTGTATAAAAGCCCCATGTGCTCGGGGAGTGATTGTTTTGCAGGGAAATGAATTGCATAGTCAAAAAGAGGAGACTGTAAGGTTTCATTTGATGTGTAGATTGTCATGAATCATGATCGGGATTGTGTGTTTTCATGCGAAAAGAAAAAAAAAAAGTGAACGGGGGACCGCGTTTTATGTATACAGCGGTGCGCGGTTCGTGCGCGGGCACGCGCGATGTCGGCGCTACGTCGCGTCCGGGTGACCCTCGAGGTCTGCCATAGCCAAAAGAGGAAGTGGAATAGCTAGAACCACCTATGCGCCACGAATCCTACACACTGTCCCTTTAAAGGGACAAAGTAAAATACAATTGAAATTTAAACTTAGCAAAACTCCTATTTCCACTGTGACGAGGTTATGTTAAAGGGATAGTTCGTTTTTTTTTTTTATGTGAATCTGTATGGCATCCCCTTCAGCAGTATTGTGCAGTAACACTGACTTACCCCTGACAGTGTCCTCTGAGCCCAGTTCTGCTCCGGTTCTGGCGCTGACGAAAGTAGGTCCGGCAAGTTAGCGGGGACAGTTAATAAAGCTTGTTTTTCTTCTCAAAACAATATTTGTCCAAAAAGTGATATATTTGCGTCACAAACAGTTGTCCGCGAAAAATTCTAATTCGTATGGTGCTCTTTTCTCTCGAGTCGTATCACTGCGTGCTTACTAGTATTATTAGCCTGTTCACTTGTACATGTGAACAGGCTGTTTGTGATGCAAATATATCACTTTTAGACAAATATTGTTTTGAGAAGAAAAACAAGCTTTATTAAATGTCCCCACTAAATTACCAGACCTACTTTCATGAGCTACAGAAGGGGATGTCATACAGATTCATACAGAAAAACAAAAAACACACTATCCCTTTAATAAAACTGACCAATAAAAAGAGTTAAAGTCCAGTGCAGCTCTGCAGCAGGTGCTCAAATACACTGAAATGGGGAGATTGGCCAAACAAGTCTTTTCTGTCATGTTGTCTACTGCTGGTTAGGGACATCATTAAGTTATCCTCCACATGACTCTCAAGTCATTTACATAATGCAATAACTCCAAACCCTAAAGTGCAATTACGTTGCTCATAGCACCATGCACTAGGAAATGATTCCCTTAACTACTGTGTCAGAACGCATCAGGAAACATATCAGAGCAGATCGGGACGCGCCAAAGGTCGCAGCGCCGTGTTAATTGGGTTACTGATACTTTCCACTGCACAATTACTCTGTCAGACTGGCTCATCCTTCATTTTATCTGCTCACCTCCCTGCCACCACTGCACCCCATTTCTCCTCAACTCACCCGGGTTCAAGGTATAAGCTTAAGTAAATGAGAAATTACTAAATACACTGTACTTGCATGAAAGGGCATCCAATGTAAAAGCTGCAAGTTATTTAAGCAGACTCTGACAACCCTGGACAGTGTTGGGAAGTAATTCTGAGCAACTGTATTCAAGTAGTTACTCTTTCATTTGGTGGTATTCAGAATTAGATTACATTGGAGCACTTAATCTGAAAACTATTGAAAAAATATGAAACATCGGTCTTGTGGTGAGTGCATGTTTCCTTCTCCAGTTAGTGATAGGAAATGTATAGCAAACAATGAATCAAATATAAAGCAGTTTTTTGTCCTATGTTGCCTCTTTACTCCTTAATTTAAATGCAACTCAATGTAAAAGTATTCTAAGTATTCAAACTACAGTACTCTGATGACTGTAATGTAAGAGAACACGCTACAAAATACATGTTAATGCAAATATTCAGTATTCTGCAACTAAACACAATTTCAAAGTATTTTCCCATCACTGTCCTGGATGACAAACTATAATGAAAGCAGCACCATCTGTGTATAAATCCCATTAAATTCCATTATTATTTAAGTTGTTGGAAAGTTGAACAGCACCATTTTAATTACTACACTAACTAACGACACTTCATTAAGGAGTTAGGGTTAAGGGTTTATGTTCATTATTATTTCAGTCTTTGTTCATGCTTTACTAAGGCTAATTAATTGTATTCAATTATTGAGGTGGGCGGAGAGTTCTTACCTCGAGTCAGTTCAAGTACTGTATTATTATCACATTAGATGCAATATGTGGTGAAAGGCATATTGTGCTTGTGTCTGTTGTATATAGTTATAATCTATGACGCCTGTGTATCATATGATTTTTAAATCACAGTATTATCTATATCTATCTAGTGAGCTGACTTTCGTGTTAGAAAACTGCGGTACCCAATGGGAGCTGATGTTGCCTTAAAGGAAAATTAACGTTTTTTTACAATCTGAGCCTTCTTTCGGCAATAAAACAAGTAGTTTTACTCACCCATAGCAGTTTGGTGTAAATTGGAGCAGTATCGCAGAACTTATGTTGAGCCGTTCTGTTCTACCAATGATCCCGTATCCGTTAGCGTGAGTGCTCGGGGCACTGATTTGCGGTGTCCAAATAACACAAACTTTAGCACTTTTCAAATCACAGAAGATCGCTGTGTCAGGGTAGACTTTTAGTAGATTCCAAAACGGCCTGAAACCCGATATCGCAACAGAAAAGTAAAGTTCAGAGCGGTGTTAGCTTCTTTCGGACTAGCTGTGTTTGCAAAACAGCTGAGTTCACGCATGCGCACTGTCCTCTCTGATGACGTCATCAAATGAAACTATAGCTGGATATCGGGTTTCAGGCCGTTTTGGAATCCACTAAAAGTCTACCCTGACACAGCGATCTTCTGTGATTTGAAAAGTGCTAAAGTTTGTGTTATTTGGACACCGCAAAGTAATGCCCCGAGCACTCACGCTAACGGATACGGGATCATTAGTAGAACAGAACGGCTCAACATAAGTTCTGCGATACTGCTCCAATTGACACCAAACTGCTATGGGTGAGTAAAACTACTTGTTTTATTGCCGAAAGAAGGCTCAGATTGTAAAAAAAACGTTAATTTTCCTTTAAACATAGTGACAAGAACCACATGGTTGTTGGCACCTTCAATGGGTAGCTGCAGAACACACGAGTACCAGATTTTTTTTTTTTTCATTTACACCAAAATGATTATGCAACACGACAAATGCTACAAGTATCACTGATTAAGAAAATAAAATTGGAGAATGAAGTACAGAACAGTGGGTGTATACCGATGGCAGAGTCTTGAACACAGTTTCAAACATGCATGAATCACTCCAAATACAACTTTGAGAGGGTATATGAGAATGGAAACTACTATAACATGGTTACAAGCACTGAAAAGACGATTTTGCAGAAGAAGTCCACTTTAAATGTGCACTATGCAACTTCTAAGAAGGAGGTTCCCCTACAGGCTTGCGTTTCCATGCATTTGTTGCTTTTGGCTTGCTGTTGGTCATCCAATGACTGCACGCGGGCATGACTAGCACCACCCCCTGCAAGCCGGCCTATAGGTCCCAACAGTTCCAGACCTCTTTAGAATGTAGTACCCTTAGTGGGCCGCTTTGGACCCTTAAAAAGGGTTCCCTCCTGTACCAGCCCTATGGAAACAAGGCTATAGTGCACCTTTAACAATCCCATTTTGAGCTCTGCGTAAGATTATAAATGGCATGCAAATTCATCAGAAGTTTTGAAACTGCAAGACAACAATTTTGAAGACTAAAAAACCTTCGATCTTGCCTGCAGCCGACCACACACGCTATCTGCTAATATGACGGCCATTTGAAGAAGGCATTCCCTATGGGCTGGTTCATATAACAGTGAATCAATAGTAAAGCTCTCAATTTATTTTTAATGTAATGTATTAGTGTTGTGGTGAAGTGCTTCTGTGTGGGCCTGTGTTGGGCATATGGATGTGCATGTATGGATCGAGAGCATGTGGATGGGGTAAATGATATTAGTGCTAAAGACGCCTACCTAAGACTATGGGGAGATCACCTGCACTAGAGCATAATCTTATAGCATTTAAAGACACAACAGAGGACAATGTAAGGGAAAGCACAGAGGAGAAGAAAAGATACTGGATTTACATAGATTATCGTGTGCTGTTTTATATAAAGTCATACTTTATTGCTAACGAACTGTAGCTCTGCCTTCTGTGAATCTGATCAGAAGGCCTGTGACGATATTCAAATTTGGAAGCACAGTATATTGCTACAGAGAAATAGAACAATAATCAATCATTTTGAAACTACTCAATGCCACTGACATTTAATTTTTTTAATCATTTAAATTTTTTTGGTCTAACTTTTCTGGCTGAGGGTCCATCACCTGCTTGTTTCAATTGAGAAGACATTGCTCTGCCTGCAGTGTTCTACAGTATAACTTTAAACAGCTCTACCTTACATTTATTCAATTACAGGTGGTTTGATAGTTTAAAAAAATAACTAGAAAAGCAGGCATTCTGACTGTGAGCTGGGTCACCTTTCCATAGATCTGGCCTCTAACTTAGTCTGGTTTGGTGTCCATGAAGATAGAAAGGTTTAATGCCATACTGTGAAACAGACAATAACATCTCCATGGAGAAAAGCATTTGACGGAACCTCCACCAGAAAAGTTACACAACACACCTTAAAGGTACACTGTGTAGGATGGTGGCACATTGGTGGATGGTGGGTATTGCAATTCCTGTTCTAGCTACGGCAGACTTCGAGGGTCACATGGGCGCGACGTAACGCGGACAGCTCGGCGTACCCGGAGGTGGGTTCACCGGCAGCAGCGCACGTGTGAAGCGCACCCGGCGCTGTGCGCGGGTAGGGGGAATCGGGAACCGGACCGCGGAGGGCGGAGGTCGGTCTGAACACGGGGTGCGGGCCCGTGCTGCGACAAAGCCCCAGCCGCGGTAGGTACTATGTCCTTCTTCTTTTCCTCTTGATGATGAAGGTGGTTGCTCCTGCGATGTATGTGCGGAGTAAGTGTGATCCGGCAACATGTTTGTCGTTGTTTATTCAAACGCGTACTATCTCGTGTGAAATCCACGGGCCAGTGCCGACAACTATAAATAAAACGGCGAACGCGGAGCCCAAAATACACTATGTCCTTCTGCGGCTCTCGTAATCAAAATGGCTGCCTCTACATGGGGAAGATCCCCCTATTATGCAGGTATATCTAAGTCCAACAGAATACTATGATTCCATGATGGAAGTGAAAAGGCTTGGAAAAACACTGTATTTTTGAATGGGTATCTTCAATTTCGGTAATTAACGGGTAAAAATCTTACACAGTGTACCTTTAAGGAATAGGCTGCAATAAATAATATCAATAATTACAAAAACTCCTATTACTGCAAATAAAATGCACACTTGATACATAATGTGTTCAAAAATATATCGTCCCAGCTATCAAATTGAACGATAAATGTATATTGTAATCATCATGATAGGCTTGGTCAGTAGCAATTCTCCCTGTGTTCAGATTGCATGACTGACAGGTGGATGAACCAGTCAGGTCAGTCCGTATCAAAACATGATTAGATTCCTGCTACCTTATCATCTCCGTGGGGGAACCTTATTGCTTTGCTTGGAATGTTCCACAGCATGGCATTAAATATCTATCTTGCATTTATTAAGGTACTAGTGTTTGTTATTGATTCATTTCTGAAATCATCCAAATGATTCTAATGAAGGTGTATGGAGCTTAAAAACATTTCCTTTATTTCTACATGACATCACAAGGTGGAACAGTGTTTTCTGTTTGAGAGAAGGACTAAATATGCAGGGTTTGTGTGTTAAACATGTGTGAATGAAACAAACCACAACTCCAGGTATGTTTTTGACAATAACATAATAACAAAGATACAAAAAATGTGTAATGTCTTTAAAGGAAAAGTAACATTTTTTACAATTTGAGCCTTATTTCGGTAATAAAACAAGTTGTTTTACTCACCCATATCACTTTGGTGTCATATGGAGCACTTCCAGAGATGTTTTAGATTAGCGATAGGCTAACGTCGTTAGCCTAGCGCGACTTATAGCCATAGCTCGGGGCATTCCCCGAGCATGTAATATGCCCCGTGCGGGCTCCAAATAACACAAACTTTAGCACTTTTCAAATCATAGAAGCTCGATGTCTTTAGTCTACGATTTCGTCTGGTCAAAAGTGGCCTGTAATCCGAGATTTAGCCATAGTTTCGAGTAGATGAGGATGCCAGTGCGCATGCGCGGAGTGTGCTCTCAGCTCCCGGGACTCAAACATGGAACGCATAGCTGTAAACTATGGCTAAATCTCAGATTACAGGCCACTTTTGATTCAAACGAAATCGTAGACTAAAGACATCGAGCTTCTATGATTTGAAAAGTGCTAAAGTTTGTGTTATTTGGAGCCCGCACGGGGCATATTACATGCTCGGGGAATGCCCCGAGCTATGGCTATAAGTCGCGCTAGGCTAACAGCGTTAGCCTAACGCTAATCTAAAACATCTCCAGAAATGCTCCATATGACACCAAAGTGCTATGGGTGAGTAAAACAACTTGTTTTATTACCGAAATAAGGCTCAAATTGTAAAAAACGTTACTTTTCCTTTAATGTCATACTGATGAACATTCCAGAGAAAGCAATAACATCTCCATGGAGTCAAGCAAATGATAAAAAGTTTAAAGGTGCAGTGTGTAACTTTTTTGGTAGAGGGACGGCCAAATTAGTCCAAACTACAGGTCAGAACTGTGGAAGAGAGAGCCTGCTCAAGGTAATAATGCATGTTTTTGTGGTAGTTATGAGAAATAAAAACAAAACAAATACAAGATACAGTATATTAATGTCAACTGTGGAACATCCCAGGCAATCAGGCAGTAACATCACCATGGAGACAAGCTGAAAATAAAAATAAAAATTACACAGTGTACTTTTAAAGTTTGTCTGCGCCAAAGTAAGATTGGATTTGCTCATAACACATCATAGCTAGACTTAAATTAATTAATGTTATTATGAAATTAAGCACAAAATTGGCAAATATATTAGGCGCACTGCTACTCATGGGTAAACAGCAACTCCAACAGCCAACCTAAGTTCTGTGAATCCTCTCATTTGACTTAACAAAACTCCATGACAAAATATTTTTATCCCCAGAGAGAGTAGTATGCCTGTACCGAAAATTACACCCACCAGCTTCCCACACTCTCCAAGTGAGTGGGATAAAGTTATTTCTCATGCTCGCTCAAGAAGTAGACACATCCCTGAAGAACTGAATATAACTTATTTCCAGGAATCAAAATATACTAGTTTTCTGCCAGTTCTGTGTTATGTCAACAGCCTTGGTGTAAAATGTTGAAATTCTTAGGGAGTGTTTGACTCCTGTGGGATATTAAATACTCACACATAACATGTTTAGATCTCCGTATTACCTGTTATTGCTTTTGAAAATGCTTTATTCACTGAAAATTATGTATTAACATGTTCTCTAAGTTTCACTTTTGTTTTTTTCCTCTCACTGCTCTCCGTATTGAGTCGCTACCCGTTTTCTATCGCAACACAATCAGCATGTGTCACACGCTAATAAAACTACTGCACATTGCATCAGATTGTCAAGTTGTTGTGTACAGTTTTCTATGGTGCTTTTGTATATTTATGGAGAATTAGCATGTGGGAGCATGACAGATGTAGACTTGTGGGCTTGAACCTTGAAATAATGCCCAAGAGATTGCTAAATTACTGAAACATGCATGGATTTAATCTAAAACCTCTAGGCATGTTTTTGATAAGAGAACAATGTTATGACATGGTAGAAAGATGAAAACATTTATATTGTTTTATACACCCTCTTTAAAGGTGCACTAAATAACTAGAATCCATGGAGATGTTACTGCTTTCAGAGGAATGCTATGCAGGGGGCAACATCAGGAAAAGCTACAGGTCAGATCTGTTCACTGTAAGAATAAATGTTCTTGCAGGATATTTTAGACCAGTGTTTCTCAAACTGTGGTACGATATTCAAGCTAGTCCAGTATGATAATTGATTTAAAGGAAAAGTAACGTTTTTTTACAATTTGAGCCTTATTTCGGTAATAAAACAAGTTGTTTTACTCACCCATATCACTTTGGTGTCATATGGAGCATTTCCGGAGATGTTTTAGATTAGCGTTAGGCTAACGCCGTAGCCTAGCGCGACTTATAGCCATAGCTCGGGGCGTTCCCCGAGCGTGTAATATAATGGAGTGTGGGCTCCAAATAACACAAACTTTAGCACTTTTCAAATCATAGAAGCTCGATGTCTTTAGTCTATGATTTTGTTTAGTCAAAAGTGGCCTGTAATCCGAGATTTAGCCATAGTTTCGAGTAGATGAGGACGCCAGTGCACATGCGCGGAGTGTGCTCTCAGCTCCCGGGACCCAAACATGGAACGCATAGCTGTAAACTATGGATAAATCTCGGATTACAGGCCACTTTTGATTCAAACGAAATCGTAGACTAAAGACATAGAGCTTCTATGATTTGAAAAGTGCTAAAGTTTGTGTTATTTGGAGCCCGCACGGGGCATATTACATGCTCGGGGAATGCCCCGAGCTATGGCTATAAGTCGCGCTAGGCTAACGGCGTTAGTCTAACGCTAATCTAAAACATCTCCGGAAATGCTCCATATGACACCAAAGTGATATGGGTGAGTAAAACAACTTGTTTTATTACCGAAATAAGACTCAAATTGTAAAAAACGTTACTTTTCCTTTAAATCTCAGAATGCCAGATCTTCCCACTATTTTAGACCAATAAAAACACATGCAATTGAATAGCTGTATAATGCTATACTGTGGGATATTCTAGGCAAAGCAATAACACCTCTGTGGAAAGAAGCAAGTAGCAGACCTCCCATCAGAAAAGTTACATAGTGCACCTTTAGGCAGCCTGTATAGAAATGTAAAATAGGTCCATGTTCAGTTGAGTATTGCGGCTATATGATCCTATAACATTTTATTGATCTTTGCCTGACCACAACATTATTATTAGCTGATGTTCCCATTTCAGAATAACAATGCTAGGCCATTGTTAGCACAGAGACCTCTACCCCTTTGGCCTGTCCCCAAGGAGGATAAATAATTTAAGTGCCAACTATAGAGCTGCTTCCAGATTAATGGCACCCATCTGCCTACAACAACAACAAAACATACTGCTTATACTTCAGGTTTACTGTATGGGTGATGGCATCTCTATTATTATCCAGAAAAATCTTGAGTGTGCAGTTATGGGTCCCGCCGGAGGAGCTGGAGGAAGTGTCCAGGGTGAAGGAGGTCTGGGCATCCCTGCTTAGACTGTTGCCCCCGCGACCCGGCCCCGTATAAGCGGAAGAAAATGGATGGATGGATGGATGCTATGGTATAGAGCACATTTACTGAAAGTACTGTGGTATCTAATGGACCACAGCACTGCTAAAAATAAGTATACAGCATGTCTGTTAGAAACAAATAAAACATATAACTATCTTTTTTTATGTATCCATCTGTTTGGCTGGTAATGCATTCCTGTTTATTAAAGGGCCATTATGCAACTTTTCTGGGCCTTGTCTCCACAGCTGCAATGGTTTTGCCAGAAATGTTCCACAGTACAGCATTATCTTGTCTTATCTAATTTGTGACATCAGCCTGTCCAGGGCCTGCATGTGGAAACAACTATCATTTCTGCTAAAACATGGCACATGACATATGTTCTTTTTTATTAAGTTCATGTGTTTGTGTATTATTGGTGGCACAGTGGCTGAGTGGCAAGCAAGAAGGTTCCGGGTTCGACCCCTGGGCTGCTTGGGTCTTTCTGTGCAGAGTTTGCATGTTCTCCCTGTGTATGGCTGGGTGTCCCCCAGGCACTCCGGTTTCACCTATCAACCCAAAAAGGTATACAGGGGGTCTTCGGGTTACGACGTTGATCCGTTCTTAAGACGCGTCGTAACCCGAATTTCGTCGTAAGTCGGATTTTGACTTTGATCTTCCAACCAAAGCACCAATAACCTTTCCATCTCAATAATTAGACCACTACGCTGCTTGGTTATCACTGCCGCTTTCATAGGAGCAGATCAGAGCCCACATCTGGTACTTCCGCCCACATTGGGCACGCACACGAGGCCGTCTTCTCCGCCCTACAACCACAACAGAGCGTATTCTTCCGCCGTGCGCAGCGCGCCGTTCGCGTTTGTTTACGTTGCTTACCACGCTAAACCGCGTAAGACGGAATGACGCGTAATATATATATATATTTTTTAAATGGGGGCGCGTTCGTAACCACGAAACGTCGTAAGTTGAGACCGTCGTAACCCGAGGACCCCCTGTAATTCTCCAGCTGAGGTCATCCTGACTAAGACTAAGACTAGCAACAGGAAGAGATGGATGCTCGGACATAGGATTGTGGTGCCCACTGCTCCTAAGGATAAGCCAGACGTTGAAAGATTGGTCAGATGTCAAAAGACAATTTTCCCGTACTCTGTTGCTTAACTGCTCAAAAATGCCTTGGAAAGCATGCATTTTTGCTGTGACTAGGCTTGCCTCTTTGCAGACCTGACAAGACAAACTTAACACCTTATCACCATAATTTTGTTGTTTGACTTGCATGCAGAATGACAAATAAAAAGCTCCTTTCCCAGTACTTAACCATGACGATCTGTGTTTTTTTCCAAAACTTTTTACCAAAACACTTTTTTTGTAATTGTCAACAAACTAGACACAATAAAATCACCTTATTTACAATTTTGTGTTTGCACTCCACCTTTTATTTCCTTATGTGCTTGGAAGTATACGCTCCCTCCACTGTAGCCTGCAGTTCTTTGACAAGCATTGTACTAGTTCTGGCACATGAAAAACCTAGGTGCTGTTTGTGTGCAGAAGACAAATGCAAATGCAAAAAAAAAAAAAAAGGTGTTCTGTCTCTTTATATAAAACAAAAAAAACCTTCTTTAACACTTGTGCTTTCTCCAGCTGCGTTTGAGAGAGGGAAGGACAAAAGTGCAACATCGCGGTGCCGGAGATGGGATCGATACTGGACGGAGAAGTGTCCATGTGTGCTCTGGTGTGGGTGTATGGTGTGTGCAAGTGTGTTTGGCTGTAAGTAATACTGCGGGGCTGTATAGTGCTACAGCAGGAGATGTGACAGTAGTGTTCAGACCAAAGTACCTCAGGAGGGCTGCTCTGAGCGGCACATATTGAGCTTGAGGACGAGACATGCGCACTTCCACCAACGTGACCCCACACAGCCCCAGGCAATAATGAAGGCTCCAGTAAACCATTCTAAACCCGGAGAATTAAAAAAAAAATAGAGCATGGATCTAGTCTTTTTTTCATGACTTTTGACTTGTGCTGCATGTTTTTTCTCACTTAGATGTTACAAGTTCAAACCTCAAGAGCTTTCAAACTGAATTAATATAAACATGCTAGGGATGTCTTTAAGATGCCAAATGGGGACATATTGTCAGATTTCACCAGCAAGAAATGTTTATATTGTTTGTGTTGTTTAACCACTCAGATCAACTGTTTACTGGTTTTTGCCATCCTTGTAATATCAATTTATCTCGTGTGAACTGGGAGTCTCTCAACCATCTCCCAGCACAAGTACAAATGACCAGTTTGAGCAGCATTCCAGGGCATGTCTGGGACTTTTCAAGGTGAGAAAAATTCCTGTGTGATGTCCAGTAGTCGAGTTGTAAAATGAAACCAGGGGGGATGGTGAAATTTTTCACCAACACTGTGGTGTTTCAGGGCAGGGCAGAATTAGAAGGTACTTTGTTAAAATGGAAATGCTTTTATAACAAAAAGTCCATATAATCATTCAATAATTCAATAATACACAGGATATATGTTATCACACATGTACACACACACACACACACACACACACCTTAGTCCTGGTTTAGTCTTGGTTTAGTCCTGGTTTAGTCCCAGTTTAGTCCTGGCTTAGTCCTGGTTTAGACCTGGTTTAGACCTGGTTTAGACCTGTTTTAGTCCTGGCTTAGTCTTGGTTTGGACCTGGTTTAGTTTTGGTTTAGTCCCAGTTTAGTCCTGGTTTAGTCCTGCTTTAGACCCGGTTTAGATCTGGTTTAGTCTTGGCTTAGTCCTGGTTTGGACCTGGTTTAGTCCTGGTTTAGACCTGGTTTAGTCTTGGTTTAGTCCTGGTTTAAACCTGGTTTAGTCTTGGTTTAGTCCTGGTTTAGTCCTGGTTTAGTGCCGAAATAGATGCAGAAATAATCTGATAATATGACTCACCCATAAGAATGCGGTCAGATCCATTCTAACAGTTTGCCGTGTTGTCTTTAATAATCCGGAGCTCCGGAGAAAAGGACATAATCCCGAACGTATCCCGTGTCCCGAGGCGAGAGTTCCTTCTTATGTAGCATTAACCCCTTACAGTGGAGGGCCTTTTTTGAGCAATTGTCCCTAAAAGGACCTCTCCAAATTAAAATCATTCCTGTTATTGAAGTATATGGATTATATACAAATGTTTGGTCTCTGTGTAAAGGGAACATTCTCTAGTTTTACCCTCAGCATTTACATTCACTCCAAATGTGATTGGAAAAAAGTTACACACCTTGGAACACCAAAAAAAAAGTGTTTTTTTTATCCTCGCCTAATTTTTTTGTAAATATAAAAGGTGTCTATAGCTGCTGTTCATAGCTGAGGCCTAAAATACACTATCTTTCAATACAATAAGTTGTTGACCACTCAAATTTCAAATTGGGAATCAATAGCTGTAAAAATAAACTTTTTACTCCACTTTTTGTTATACTTTGTCCAGGCGTTTTATACAGGGATCATGCCTTTATCCAAACCTATCCAAACCTATCCAAATTGGAAACATTTAGAAAACGTTTAATAACTTTTGACTCATCCAACCTACAGACATCATTGAGGGCTCTACTGAAAGCTTACAACTAGAGGAATCCATTTCTGCACACAAGGTCACTATATTATGTCCCTGAGAATTACATTCTATAAAAAAGTGTTTTTTTTTCTATCAAAAATAGACCAAACAAGTGTTGAAAATGAAAATATGTATTGAAAAATTCTATAACACTGCACACTGTATACATTTTCAAAAAACCATGGACACTAAACGTTACACACATATTTACAGGTATTTACACACTAAGAGTCTGGTGTGTTCCACTGACTGTAGCAGTCCCTTGTTTGAATAAAGCAGAGTGCAGTGTCACAGGTAGAACATTTTACAGCTGTCTTTGACTGACATCTTCTACACTTCAGCCTGCCATTTGTGCGGTCACCACTGCTGCCCATCCGTTCTTTGTTGCTCCGGTCGTGGTAGGGCTCCTTATCTGCAGTTGGGCTTTATTGGTACACAGTGATGACACTAGTAAGAAAAACACAAAAATATAATAGGAAATAAGCTCAAAATATGCTTTCTAAAATGTTATTTTCAAAGATCAAAGCCAGCTTTATTGTCAATTCTCCCATATGTGTTCAACATACAGTATATCAAAATTTTGTTTCTCTCTGGCCAAGTAGTGCAAAAACAGTGTACAAAATACAATAAAGACAAAACAAAAACTATCTAAGACAAAAATCTAAATCTAAAAACTAAAATCTATTCTTATTTATTTTCTTATTTATTTTATCTAAACACCCAATAAATAATAGTAGGTCTATTTTACAAAAAAGTGATCTAAATGCACAAAAAAATCTAATGTTTATTGTTTTATTTTTATTCAAATACTACATCAAATACATAATAAAATGATACTTACACGTCCAGAAGTACATCCTTCATAAACATCGCCTCCTCACAGTCCATATCTGTTTCCTGATTCTCCACCTGCTCCAGACTGCTCCAGAGCTGAAATCGACTTGTGCAGCCTCCAAACTTAAATATTTTCTCTTTCCAGTCCTTTTAGCCATATTTTCAATCAAGGAAACTCAAATCAACAGCAAAGGCGCAAGACGCATGGCGCTGTGCGTAAATTACGCGCAGTTTAGGCACGGACCGCAATTTCGCGTTACGCAGCTGTTTCACGTGGAGCTTGTTGTGAAAGGCCTAACAAACTATATGTCTCCCTGTTCAGCTGCTCATTGGCTGTTCGCCTGAACTGTCAATCATCCTGTGTAACCTAACTTGTTGACTCAGCAAGCGTGAACGTCGTACTTGATATTTACCGGAGCGTCACACATGATTGGACCTTTATAGGTCTAGCTCAGCCCAGACATCTTTTTACTGGCCGGTTTAGGTGTCATTTTTAAGTATACTCTCGTGTTTAGCTGCTGTGAGCGCAATTTTAGCGAGGAAAGATATATTTTGCTTGATTTAGGCTAAAGAAGTGGAAAAAAAAACACTGGCGCTTATGTAAGTTGGGAAGACTTTCGCCATCGTATTGGATCTAAAACGTGTTTTGGACTAAATTGTTTTACTGGATTTTATTCGCTGGATCCTTACGGACAGAATGATACCAAGCTTGTGGTGAAATACAGATGTTTGACCTGTCCAGAGCCTTCAAAGGTAAGCAAAGTAACAAACCTCGTTTTGTGCTTTTCTGTATAAAAGCCCCATGTGCTCGGGGACTGATTGTTGTGCCGGGAAATGAATTGCATAGTCAAAAAGAGGAGACTGTAAGGTTTAATTTGATGTGTAGATGTCATAGGACACGTTGGGGAATGTGTGCTCTTATATGGAAAGAAAAAAAAAACAGTGAACAAGCCCGTGCACGGGCCGGTCACAGCGTAAGAAGTTAACATAGCAAGTTAAGGATTTTTCTTCTCTTAGAAATGCCGCGTAAATATCAGGCTCACAGCTGATCGGTGAACAGGCGCAAACACAACAGCGGCAATCGTCATGATTGGCGGGAGCGCGTATCGGTGCGTAATTATGCTGCAACATGATTGGAAGCTGGAGCGCACTGGCCATTTTGACTTAAAAACGGCGAAATTCGCCAAAAGTTTAGGGATTTTCATGCCTGATTGATAAAATGCCATAAGGGATGGAAGAAGGGATGCCCGTTTTAGAAGAGGGATGATTTTGACTATTTTTTCCCACAGGGAGGATGCCCCCCCCCCCCCCCCCCCATCCCCCCTCAACTCGAGTACTGGTGATGTCACCATACATGAATAAGGTCATCCATGCTGAGCTGTGAAACGTGTTCAACCAAATAAACTTTTGCCCAGTTGACAAATTGAATTTCTCATTTTGACATGGATTCTACCTGGACGACTGAGGGATTGTACACATGAATAAGTGAACCATGTGTGGATATAAGACGAGATGACAACCACCATGCAGTAGTCCAGCTGGAGCCACCCAACATGACCAGACTACAGCAGGGCTTTGTGTGGCAGCAACAGCCTCTCTCCCCCTACCCCTGCTCCTCCCCCCTCTTCTTCCTCCACTCTCCCCACCTCCGCTCACACTCCCTCTCTCTCTACATCAACACTCTCTCCCCCATCTCTCCCCCGTCTGCGCTTGGATCCACTCACTTGCTTTGATCCCCAAATGGAGTGTCATTCATTGCCTACAGTAGCTCTCCAGACCCATGTATACAGTACAGTAGGTGTGTATACAAATGTGTGTATGTGAAGGTGCAGGGCTGTTGTTCTTCTAGCACAGACAGTAGAGTCATTGGAGCGTGGGATCAGGTATTGATGGGGAAGATGGTGTGGGTTGGAAGACTGGGAAATCATTAGTGCTGTCTGACCCTCGTTGTCTTTTTAAATACTACAGTTTTCTTGGTGTTATAATGTGCAGGTGTTTTGTTGCATAGAAGATTTTAAGGTGGGACTAAACACCTAAACCCAGCAACCACAAAACAGAATTCAAATATAACTGCTAACTTGGGCAGTACCTGGAGGACTAAAGGGGAGTGTAATGGGAGAGGAGGGCAGGGTCTGGGGTAATAAGGAGTGGTGTGATTAGTCTACAAACTAAGGCCCACGGGGCAACTCCGGCCCACCACGCCCCTTTGACCGGCCCCCAGCACTTGAACTGGCCCTATGAGGCAATCCTCAAAAGTTGCCATGGCCTATTTTTTTTTAATTACTTTTTGGCAAATAATAACATGTCTGCATCTTGTATTTTGTTGATTTTATTCAATTAAAAACATGATAATGATAATAATAATAATAATAATAATAATAATAATAATAATAATAATAATAATAATAATAATAATGCATTTTAGTTGATATTTCTATGAATTATTTATATTTAAATAATAATATGACATATTTACATTTGCTGCTGAATTTTCCTCACGTGACAAGCTCGAGGTTAAACAGGCGCAGAGTACTGTAGTGCAGTTAAGGACAGATATTTCTTATATATTATATTATGATATTTCTTACCGTTGATGTTATTGTTATTAGAAAATAAATAAATGGAATATCTGTGGTATTTCAAATTAAAACAAAGTGTGAAGTACTTACTTCTTTTGAAAACCAGTAGTAACGATAAACAAATATGCGCCAGGAATTATGTGTTGATATAGTATTGTGAATGGCTGAACCAGGCTAGTAATTTCTACTACACAATGAAGCCTGCTGGTCATTTTGGTCTAGGTCATAAAATTCTGTTATACAACCTACCCGACCCCGGTCCCCTGTCACAGTCAGGAGTGACAATGTGGACCCCAGATCAAATCCACATTTATCCACATTTTAAACTCTGCCCCTTCAGCCAGTTTGTATTCATAAACACCTGTCTGTGTTAAGGGGTACTCCTGTGTGATGTCACGTAGTACCTGAAATTGCAGTGGCAACAACAAACCACCATGAATGAAATATTGTGACTTGCAATAAACCATCTATACCCAACTGTCAGTATTAAAGGAGAATTAACGTTTTTTTACAATCTGAGCCTTATTTCGGTAATACGTAGCGCGAGTTTGCATATATTATATGCCCCGAGCATGTAATATATGCCCCGAGCAGTCTCCAAATAACACAAACTTTAGCACTTTTCAAATCATAGAAGCTCAATGTCTTAGTCTACGCTTTTTATCCATAGTTTCGAGTAGATGAGGAGGCCAGTGCGCATGTGCAGAGTCACAGTTTATTTCACTCCCAGCTCCTGGGACGCAAACATGAAACGCAAAACTGTAAATTATGGATAAATCTCGGATTACAGGCCACTTTTGACTCAAACAAAAGTGTAGACTAAGACATCGAGCTTCTATTATTTGAAAAGTGCTAAAGTTTGTGTCATTTGGAGACTGCTCGGGGCATATATTACATGTTCGGGGCATATAATATATGAGAACTCGCGCTACGGCTATCGCTAATCTAAAACATCTCTGGAAGTGCTATGGGTGAGTAAAACAACTTGTTTTATTACCGAAATAAGGCTCAGATTGTAAAAAAACGTTAATTCTCCTTTAAAAGCATTGTCCCAACAGGATACTATTGTCCTTTTCATTTCATATACATTCTTTTAAAGGTACAGTATAAGAGGTGGCACATCACCTTCATGATTCTGTGTAAATAGAAAGTGAAAACCAACATAGATTCTAAATGGAGTTAGACAAAGTTGTCTATCTGCCATACTGTGGAAAATTATAGCCAAAAAAACATTTCCATGGAAACAAGCAGGAGACGGTCCTCCTCCAGAGTCAGGTTTGTGGAGGTGTAAGCCCGCTCAGAGTAAGGACAGACGTTTTTTACATCTCTCAGTGCAATAAACACAACCAAGAAACATGCTTGTATTTTAGACTTCAGATTCATATGTACAGGCATCGGTTTGTTTTTGAAAATTTCTGCCGCACTCTGCCACCTTCCTCTTCATTGTCATGTGATGCTTTTGTGATGTGTCTGGATTCAAACGGCAGCTGTTGTCTTACTGCTCCACCTATATACAATACACATACATAAGAATCTGAAGTATAATCAATACAGAAGACCTAATGAACCTATTTTATAATATTTTAGTAGATTTCTTGGCTAAAAAAGCATATTGTGGCTTAAAGACACTGTTTTGGGTTCATGCTTTAAAGCCTGTTTTACAACATTTTCTAATTTAAGTTATAATGGGTATAGAATCCCTTAGCCATCCAGGTAGAATCCATGGCAAAATTCAATTTGTCAGCGGACAAAAATTTATTTGGTCGAATACATTTCTCAGCTCATCCAAGCTGCTTCTTCAGTTCTGGTCAGACGCTGGTGGACACTGCCTTATATCTGCCTGAAGGGAGGAGCTAACTACAATGAAATTACTCTGAGACTACCACACCTATTTGTTTACAGTTTCTTTTAGTTAGGTGGGCCTATTAAATATGCAGTGGGAGTGGGGTGTGGGGTGGATCAGTTTCTGTCTTAAAGTGTTTGTGGGTTTGCATTAGACTGGGATTTTCATGCCAGCCAGATAAGGAATGGTTACACTATTCCTCCTGGGTTCTGATTCTCTTGTCCTTGTCTCTCTTAATTTTGAAAGCCCATTTAGGAAATCCACAAACAGAGAGGGCTTTCTGCGTATGTTCTTCTTTCTTCTTTCCCTCTGTGCTTGTAGGAATCACTTGGGCCCTCTGTTGTAATGTCCGAATAACTCTAAAATAAAGTTTGTGCTGCAGTGGGTGGTGTGAATCAAAAAGCAGGTATTGGTCAGTGTGTGACGGCTTCCTGAAGAAGAAGAAGAAGAAGAAGAAGAAGACAGACTTTATTCATCCCCGTAGGGAAATTATTTCTCTGCATTTGACCCATCCTTCAGGAGCAGTGGGCAGCTCGTCTTTCAGGCGCCCGGGGACCATCTCCATGATCTTATTGCTAGGCTTGGTCAGGACCTAAGCTGGAGGATTTTACCTGGAGCATGTTTTGGGTTGATGGGGGAAACCGGAGTACCCGGAGGAAACCCATCCAGACACGGGGAGAACATGCAAACTCCACACAGAAAGGCTCGGGTGACCCGGGGATCAAACCCAGACCATGCATGCAAACTCCACACAGAACACACACAGAAAGGCCTGGGCGACCCGGGGATCGAACCCGGAACCTTCTAGCTGTGAAGCATGAGTGCTAGCCACTCAGCCACCGTGCCGCTGAAGACCTCTACTTGAAGTCGCTGGTCCTCTCCTAGTGTTACGGCACAATCTAAGAAAGCCAATGTGTTATTCTTGCCATCTTCACGAGTGAATTTGATATGTGGATCTACAGAATTGATATGTGCAGTAAAAGGTTCCAAATCCTGAATTTTGATTTTTGAAAAATTATCATCAACAAAGTGATACCAATGTGTGGGTGGAATGCCTTATATGAGCTCAAGGCACTCTGTTCAAATTGTTCCATGTGTAAGTTAGCAATGATCTGACTAGAACTGAAGAAGCAGCTTGGATGAGCTGCGAAACGTATTCAACCAAATAAACTTTTGTCCAGTTGACAAACTGAATTTCTCCTTTTGCCTTAATTTATAATGTTGTGTCCTTGTCACAAAGATACCTGGATACCTTGTGTTCTGTTTCATTCACAAATGTTTAACACACAATACGTCCATACTCAAACCGGAAACACTCACACTTGGGTTTTTAACTCCACACATCTTCACTAGAATCATTCGGATAATTTAAGCCCTGGAACTGCCAATCTCTACTGAACAAATGCTAAAAGGTAGGCATTACCTCGAAAACTACCGTTCCATACAAGGTGAAACAACATTTTGAGCTTTGGAGATGTAGACAGACTAATAATGCAGAATTATTCAGACATGTGTGAATGAAACAAAACACAACTCCAGGTATGTTTTGGAGGAGGTAATAACATTCTAGCATGGCTTAAAGCTCACACAAGTAAATTTAGCATAATATAGGACCTTTAAGTAACAAAATCCGGGAGTCTTCTTGAGTTAGTTTAAAGACTTCTGTCTTGTCTTTTACAACACAACCAAGCCCACAATTTAGTAGCCATTATTTCCAAATTTTTCTGGAGTCCTCGTGCAATGTTGGCAAAATGAAGCAACCTTCTTGATTTACAATTATAATTTTAAATTTAATAGGCAGTGACTCCCCATTCTTTCCACTGTCAATGCGTACAGCTCTCCCAAGGCCAAATGAAATAAGAAAGAAGAAAGAAAATGAGTCAGAGACATAATTAAAATGAATTAGGGTTTCATTTGGAGAGATCAAAAATGAAATAATAGCCCATACTTGGAGTGGAATGCGTTGCCATGAGGTCTGGGTCCGGCCACAGTGGAGAGCTTGCTGAATTACACCACTGAGAATGCACTATGGACATTAGCATTTCTTAGCTGGAATATCGCTATAGCTAAACATGCAGTGGCTGACCTGCTGCTGACCTGGTGTTGCCATGAGAACAGATTCTTGCTACAGTAAAACTGGAACTGGCTGTTGGAGTTAAATGGTAACCTTAAAATCATGTCTGATTGTAATGGAGGGTTTGCGTCAGCCAAGGGGTTATATGAGGTACTTATGAGCTACTAATAGACCGGGAGTTCTGCACGGTGGAGCAAAAGCGAAGGCCCATTTGAGGATGTGAGCAGTGGAGCGTGGTCTAATGGAGATATCAGTATCTTTGAGCCATGGAGACGGACTGCAGATAGTCATACGTAGGGTTTTACAGTGATGTTAGGCTGGGTTGAGGAAAGACATGGTAAAAGTTGATGGGTTAGCAAGGTGGCGGTTCGATTCCGGGCTGGGGTTTTCTGTGAGGAGTTTGCATGTTCTCCACGTGTCTTGGGGATGGGGTTTCCTTTGGGCATTCTTGCATGTGAATACTAGTGATGTACCAAGAGGTTTGTGAGAAGAAAAGATTTGTTAGACAGATTTAAAGATCCATCCATCTTCTTCCACTTTTGCATTTCTGGGTCACGGGAGCAGCAGTCCAAGCAGATCTGCTGCCCAGAACACAATGCACCAGCCTTCATGAATCCTCCCGCGGGTGGTGGGTCCACGGGAGGACGGCCCACGAAAACAACAGGCCTTAATGCATAGATTTAAAGATGAATTGTGTATTTTTTCTGGTGTAGGGTTCAACAGCTGGAGATGTTACTGCTTTGTCTGAAGTGTTTCACAGTATGGCAATAAAACTTTTTATGATTATGGAGATGAAACAAGGCCAAGTTAGTGGTCAGTTCTGTGGAGAGGCAACTAGGTTCACAGTCAGAATATCTGTTTTTCTAGGTAGTTTTGAGCTATAAAACCCACCTGCAATTGAATACATGTAAGGTAGATCTGAAGGTAGATCTCCATGAAGATTAGAAAGGTTTAATGCCATACTGTGAAACATTCCATATGAAGCAACAACATCTCCATGGAGAAAAGCATTTGACGGACCCTCCACTAGAACAATTACCCAATGCACCTTTAAATCATTTTATTTTGTGTTATTGGTCCATCTACATATGCACAAGCTGTCGGCGGCACGCTGGCTGAATGGCTAGCACTCACGCTTCACAGCAAGAAGGTTCCAGGTTCGATCCCCGGGTCGCCCAAGCCTTTCTGTGTGTGTTCTGTGTGGAGTTTGCATGTTCTCCCCATGTCAGGGTGGGTTTCCTCCGGGCACTCCGGTTTCCCCCATCAACCCAAAACATGCACCATATAAATATAAAAAAAAAAATAAATATATATATATATATATATATATATATATATATATATATATATATATATATATATATGTATATATATATGATGGGTTAAAATGCAGAGAAGAATTTCTCCAGTGTGAGATCAATAAAGTAACTTCTTCTTAAATCAGTAATAAGAAACACACACACACTTGACTATTTTAACCAGGTAGAAAAAAAAAATCCTCTCTCTCTCCTTCCCTCCCTCCATTTCTCTTTGCTTTTCATGTGCTTGCTCAAGTATTGCCTGACTGTGAGATCACCCAGCCCACCCTGCGTTACACCGGGGGGGAGCCAGAGAAGTGGAGACGGGCCCACACCCTCTCAACTGATGTGGGAGTCAGCACCACAGTGAGGAGCCCCTGCTGAGAGCCACTTTCCCGTATGTACTGTACGTCTGTGGCTACGGTCCACGCTTTCCGGAATCTAAAAAAAAAGAAAAAAGAAAAAGAAACTAGGCAGCTACTGCAAAACGTCTCTCTGATACTTCCCCCTGCGATAAGTGCCTGGCTTGGTGCTTTGAGTCTGGGTGAGTGAGAAGACAGCTGGGGCCCCCTCCTTCTCTCTCTATCTTACTCGCTCTCTCTCTCTCCATCCCTTTCTTCTCTCTATTTCCCTTTCTGTCTCTCTCTTCCTCTCCCTCCCCCTTTGTCTCTCTTTCTCTTGCTGTCTCTTTCCCCTTCTCTTTTCTTCATTTCTCATTCTCTCCCTCACTTCTATTGCTCTCTCACCCTCTCTCTCCCTCTTTACCCCCTCTGTCTGTCTCCTCTCACCCCTTCTCTCTCTCACTCTCCCTTTCTTTCCCTTTCTTTCTGGCTCCATCTCTCTCCCCTTCCCTTTCTCATTCTCTCGCTCTTTCTCCCTCCCAGTCTTCCCTCTCCGGACCACGATAGGTTTAACTTCAGCTCTTTTCAATAAACCCAGCCGCCCGCCAAGCCCAAATCCGCAGCGCTGGGTCAAATGATGAAATGGGGGAGAGTCAACCTTTTGAAGAATTTATGGGAGCACAATCATACAAGCGATTCTGGCAGGCCTTCTTCACGGGGAAGTAAAAAAAAATATGAACTTTGCTCTCATCCACAAAACATAACAGGGTTATTTATAAACTCACATTGGTTATCATTTTAATACAACATGCTTTTTTTTTTTTTCTATTGCCAGTACTTATTGCAAAAGGGAATGCAGTACATATTAAACTGTAAAATATGTCTTAATAATTCCCATACAAGGGATTTACATGTAGACAATATTGCATTTTGAATTTAAAAACAGTTGGTGGGTTGAATTTTAGTTTTGTTTTAGCCTTTTTATTTATTATGCTATCCTGTTAACATATTAAGAAGAGAAACAGTATAATGTTGTATTATTCTCATAGAATACCAGTTTGTTTCATTGTAAAATGCATTGAAATTCCTGATATTCCTCAGATTAAAGGCAGTATTATCCCTGTACTCCTTATGTTTTAGAGCTGGGTGAAAAAAAAATCAATAAAAGCTGAATACAAGTCCCCATATTAAGGACTTATCTACATAACTAGAGCAGAAAAACGTTTAAAAAAGTTATAATACTACAAGGCACCCCATACAATAATATCACTATTTCGCATACATGCAAATATTGTTACATACAGTATTTCTTTGATAAACCTCTACCTGCACAAACATTAAATGCACCCATTTTAATCATCAAAACAAATACATTTCAGGTTCCCTTTCCCTAAACAAGCAACAGAATTGCAGTGTCGCAAAGTAATTTTGGAAAATATATTAAAAAGCTGACAATATATTAATACTATACCCCCAATATTTTATCACAACCCAAATTTCAATGCTTTGCAAGTGATCCACGTGTCATTATTAAATACATTTACATCTACATCTGAGTAACCCTGTATTATTAGTCTATCGACAAGCTCAAAATGCCCTGTTGCACCTTGTGATGTCATGTAGTGGTAGTGTTCAATTTAACAGCTACCTTTTACCTTTAGTTCAGTAGAGACTGGCAATTCCAAGGCTGAAATCATCCAAATGATTCGAGTGAAGGGGTATGGAGTTTAAAGACACAGTAGAACACTTCCTGTATTACCACATGACATCACAAGGTTGGAGAGTAGAACCCAACCTAACTATGCAGTGTTTTCATGTTAAATATGTGTAAATGAAACAAACAAAACTCCAGGTTTGTTTTTGAAATCAAAACATAGATCAGAAAATAGCGTAACACAAGATCACTGCATAAACTGTTTTCTGATTGAGCTGGTGTGCATTACAAGCTAGAATCCCTGCACACATAAACAACTTGCTAGCAAATCTGAATTTAATGCAGGATATAGATTTGAAAATAACAATGACCCAAAGTTGTAGCTATGATAAATGCATGTACAACTTAAAGTTTGTCAAACACTTATATCCTCTGGGACGCTGAGATTAGTTAGAGTGACCTTTGCCTGGCTTGCGTTCCCATGCCCGCCTCCTCCATGCAGGTGGGCTTTGTGTCTGACGAGAATACCAGTTGGCATGCTAAACACCCTCCAGCCAAACATCTTTTTAACAGTGCCACAACAACAACGTGTGTGATCAATAACCACGGTCGCCTGCAAAGGTCAAGCCGGCTGCTGGTAAACACGGCACTCAAACTTGTGATGGTGCCCGACTTTGCTTCCTGATCAGACCTCCGCTCTCTGGCCTGCGCGGGCTGCCTGTGGAACGCTGAGGGACTGCAGAACGCCTGGCTCCGGTGCACGGCTTGGATGGAGCATGACCGCAGGACAAACAGTGGAAACGCCCGCAAACAAAGACAAGATTGATTAGTTTTAGTTTGTGGGCCCTCCAGCATGGCCCCATGCCGCCAACCTCAAGAAGCGGAAAATACTCTGTCAGAGAGCTGTGCTCAACCGGCCTGTGGCTTCAGGAGCCAGTGGAGAGGGGTGTATTCAGCTGCCATGGCATTTCATTAGAGCACTGTCCAGTCTGCCTGTGGAAAGGGATGTCATAGCTAAAATTTTCTGGATCAGATATTTGCTTCCTAATATCGTTTCAGCCAGTATCCTGGTTGAACATATAAATTCATGTAATAAGACAATTTACTCAGGGCTCTCAAGTCTGACGCTTTGAGAGTGTGACACACGCAATTGGACGAATTTTTTTAAGCAATTCAAAACTGTAGCCACTGTTCACAGCGCTTCTGTGTGTGAAAAAAAGTCGCACCCCCCCGCTCCTCAAAAAAAATGTCACTACCCACTCCAGTCCATCTTTCCCACAATCAGGGAATAATTTAGCTCAATGCGGAAATGCTTCTTTATAAAAGAAAAATATATATTAATAATATAATAATAATATAATTCAGGTAATATAATGTCAGAGGTACCTTTTTCAGGACACCGACAGGGGCTCTCATTACGGTTGTTTCACCCTTGATGTAGGGTCGGAGCTCTTCGCTTAATGCAACAACAGCTTGTTTAGTCATTCTGAAGTTTTCCACCCAAGCACTGTCATCAACTAATCCATTCTCAAAATTGTCCCACCACTGACTGGTTTTGCCTGGTCTTGTCCAAACTCGACTCTGTCGCCTGCAACGTATTTTTATTGTTTTTACCGGCTTGGCGCATCAGGTGTATGCGGCGTGAACATGTTTTGCGCTTCTTGCCGTTTAGACGGAGACGCGACCCGGGCCGTCTTCAAAACTCCACACTCTGGAAGGAGTCTTCAGATTTTTGAGGTTTCAGAGCCCGACGGCGCCGCCACCGTGTAAACGAAAGACACTTCCGATAGAATATTTTGTCGTTTTCAGTCGCAATCATCCTCGTCTAAACGGCCCCTTAGTGTCTGTACTGGTATTAGTTGATATCAGGTAACAACAAATACTCGGTATCGGAACTTAAGAAGCCGGATTGGAGCCTATAAAGCATACCCTGTGTGTATCAGAGCGTGCTTTAAGTACAGAGTAGGGAGCAGCTGAAGTGTGCATTGTAAACAGTAAGCTGAACATGCGTGATGAGGTGTGCACAGGGCATCTGTGAGGCCTCCTTCTGACAGCCTGTAGCATGGCCGTTAGCGCAGCACTAAGAGCCAACCTGCCCCAAACACATGACGTGTCAGGTGCCAGAGAGCATTCTGTCAGGCTGTGCATTGTGTAGGTCCCCAGAACTGCCATGTGCTGTGTGCTGTGCTGCGGGCAAGGTGGCCATGTCTCTGCTCCTGTTTGCTTTTGAACACGGCAGTGCCACATGCCGTTCACATGATAGACCCTGCCTTATCCAAAGTGACGAGGGGTCTTTCTTGGCCGTGCCACAAAGCGTCTTTGAAGCATCTGTCAATGCCCTCGCCTGGATAAATGTCATATGTGGAATATCTCAGGTGGCAGCTGCACGACTGCAATGACAACCACAGGAAGCCACAAAAGAGCCCAAAGCTTTGCTCTTCTGCACTCACACTGCATTTTCATTTTGAAGACTGAAGTTACATACTAAAGTAAAAGCCCAAAAGTGAAAAGAGAAAAAAAGCTTTTTTATCCAAACCTTTTTTTTTTTTTTTTTTTTACAATATAATGTGTCTCTTATAAAAAAGTAAGTTTGTTTTATACCAAATCTGTCTGTCTTTCACAAATATAGATTTAGATTTAAAAACTTAAAGTGCTCTGAGGTTCTGCACATAGATGCAGACTGTAAAATAAAGTCCTTTAGAAACAGAGCACCCAGGTGATCTCTGGGTGCTGTCTGGAAGTGTCACCTCTGGGTGGGAAAGGTGTGACAGTCTACCAATCTCATTATGTATCTGAGCAGGCTGAAGTCCATCTGAACATGAATGTTTGTAAAGGGCTTACAGGCCCCATATTATGCTATTTTCTGACCTATGATATGTGTTCTCGTCAAAAACATACCTAGAATTATGTTTTGTTTCATTCACACATGTTTAACACATGAAAGAAGATGAAGAATGCTTACTCGAGAGAATATAATCACACAGACACCTGACAAAAATATGAAAGAGCACAATATTCTGACAACACTATGATACAAAGCAATATGATCTGCTCTAGCCCTGATAGCACGGCCTCAGTTGAGCAGGCTGAATGAACAGGGGTGTAGATCTACTTACCCAGCCAAGATAGAGAAGCCAATTCTTTCCACTCCAGTAAAGACTTGGATAATTGGACTTTTGTATTAAGATTGACATCGGATGAAAGTTAGCTATTAACATGGGATGAAGCGTGGCAGATTGTTTATTAGAATCCCGTCAGTATTTACAACCCAAAATCACAGCACCCTGACAGAGAGAGTTCAATTAAAAGTGTGGAATCAACTTCACAATGACATATACTTGGTATTCTAACAAACATGCATTGGACAAACAGTACATTTCAATTAAATCTGTGCCATGTAACTTCTGATCCCGACCCCCCACTGTAAGGTCTGCTACCCACTTTTCTCCTTGGAGCATTGCTTTGATTAGAGTACTCTGGAGTATGGCATTAAACTTGTCAATCGCCATGGAGACAAGCAGAAAATGTCACCAGGCCAAGTTACATGGCACATAACCAAGAATGCAAGATTGCTAAAGTAATTAAAACCCTATACTTGATTTTGTTTTCCATGTAAACAGCTCTTGAAGTCAAAATATTTCCGCTGTGTACCAACTATAAAGCGCTTTACTGTATGAGAATCGGGAAGTGCACTGTTAGCATGCTAGTTAGTGTGACTGCAAACTCTGTTCTGGCTTCTGAAAGATGTGAAGAGCACTTATAGACTCATTGCAGTGAATAATTAGGATGCACAGAATGCATCCTAATTAATTACTGATTTGTACTGTCTTTCCAATGTGTTTGCAGGAATAACATTGGACCACTGCAAACACATTCCAAAGACAGTAAAAATCTGATAAAACACTGTACTGAATAAATGCAAAACAGTTCAAAAGTTAAAACCCTTCAAGACCTAAGAGCCATTTTAGTACATTTGTCATCACCTGGATTTTTTGTTTAATTTTGCTATGAAAACTCCCCCTTTCCCCCTAATGAAGTGTTATACATCCTTTTTTTTTCAGTACAACCTGGTTTTCAGTCTGCATGCTGTAGTTATGTCATATGGCTGTAATGAAAGCTATAGGACCAGAAGTGAAAAAAACAAAACAAGACGGAATATTTATTTGAGAAATAACTGCACTTAGACCAGCTTTGTTAAAGGAAAAGTAACATTTTTTACAATTTGAGCCTTATTTCGGTAATAAAACAAGTTGTTTTTCTCACCCATATCACTTTGGTGTCATATGGAGCACTTCCAGAGATGTTTTAGATTAGCGTTAGGCTAAAGCTGTTAGCCTAGCGCTGTTAGCCTAGCGTGACTTATAGCCATAGCTCGGGGCATTCCCCGAGCATGTAATATGCCCCGTGCGGGCTCCAAATAACACAAACATTAGCACTTTTCAAATCATAGAAGCTCAATGTCTTTAGTCTACGATTTCGTTTGAATCAAAAGTGGCCTGTAATCCGAGATTTAGCCATAGTTTACAGCTATGCGTTCCATGTTTGGGTCCCGGGAGCTGAGAGCACACTCCGCGCCTGCGCACTGGCGTCCTCATCTACTCGAAACTATGGCTAAATCTCAGATTACAGGCCACTTTTGTCCAAACGAAATCGTAGACTAAAGACATCGAGCTTCTATGATTTGAAAAGTGCTAAAGTTTGTGTTATTTGGAGCCCGCACGGGGCATATTACATGCTCGGGGAATGCCCCGAGCTATGGCTATAAGTCGCGCTAGGCTAACGGCGTTAGCCTAATGCTAATCTAAAACATCTCCGGAAATGCTCCATATGACACCAAAGTGATATGGGTGAGGAAACTAACTTGTTTCATTACCGAAATAAGGCTCAAATTGTAAAAAACGTTACTTTTCCTTTAATTGTTACGAAAATAGACACTCAGAGCAGTCAACCATTTTGACTCCCTACACTCTCTGGCAAAGATTGAGCCAATGAAAATGGGTGGAGCGCATGTGTTTGTCGGAAAACAAAGTTCCTATTGGACACTCGTTTTCCCTGCATCATCGCGCAATGTGACTGTGACGTAGGATAATGCTGGAAATATGCCCGAAAAGCCTCAACTTTCAGCATTTCAAGAAAAAAACAGTAAGTTTCCATCTTTTATGGTTGGTTATGTGTGGTGATATAAAACATATTCCCAGGTATCGTATATGATCCCGTCGGTCTGGAAAGGTTAAATGACATAAATAATAACATATCCATGGAGGCAAGTAGATGGTGAAGCCTCAACTGGAAAAGTTACCCTGTGCACCTTTAAAGCAGACCTACAGTATATATAATGCAAACTCAACTTTTCAGAGCCTTTATCCATGTTATAGTTGTTTCCTCTCACTATTTACTCATCCAAAGTTGTATTTGGAGTGATTCCTGCATGTTTCAGCAATTTTCAAGATGCCATATTGCCAATCAATCCTCGTTTTCACCACCCCTGGCATACTTTATACTGCCCTCTGCTTACTTTGTTCTCCAATATTTTGGCAGAAATAAAAAAAAAAAAAAAAGTATGATCGTTAGTATGATCTGTAGCTATCTATTGGAGGTGCAAATGATAACATAATGATGGAGGGGTGTTATAGATTATAGCTATTTAGCTCACAAAAACACAATAGCTCTTCTTTAAATCACATCATGAATGCAAAAATCTCAACAACAACAAAAAAAAATAGCAAATCCAGTGCTATTTCTGAGACTACCATATTGGCATGCAATATTCATTCACTACGTGCCATATTGTGTGGAAAGGGTGTAAACATGCAGAAAGATGGAGAACAAGTTATTTATACATCTGCATGGCTACCATATGCAGCCATACGTCATGTCACAGAGATTTGTGCATTGCCTGTCATTCCTGTGGCAGTTTCATACCTTCTTCAGGGTCTTTGCCACAGCTCACATCTGTCCTTGGAGTGGGGACTGGGGGTGAGACGCTCGGGGCTGAGTTATGTGTAAGATTGTAATAAAATGCATTGTTGTCAATCTTGGGTCTTGTCTACATTGTGTCAGGTTACTGTAGTCCTTGCCTAATGCATTTTAGAATGTATAGTATGTTTACAGTATATGCATGCATTACAGTAACAAGTAAAAGGGCTTTTTACAATTAAAACATAATATTTGGTTTATATTGTCAACTGTTATGGCAACGGCACATTTTTCATTTGTCTGAAACCCATGGATTGCTTCAAGTCCAATCTCCTCAGATTTGTTTTTTGTCAGTGACACACGTGAAATGAAGCCGCTCATTGGCCAGCCATCATTTTCAAGAGTTTAGCGCTTTGCTGATTGATTGTGCATATTAGTGATTTTCAGTTCTCGGTTATGCGTGAAGAGTCCCTCAGTCGTCCAGGTAGAATCCATGATAAAAGAAGAAATTCAATTTGTCAACTGGACAAAGTTTGTTTGGTCGAAAACGTTTCGCCGCTCATCCGAGAGGCTTCGTCAGCTCTAATTAGAATGCTGGTAAGACACTTGCTTATATCTTGCTGCAGGGAGGAGCTAACTAGCTAACTACTTTCCGAAACTATCTCATTGGTTTCAGTCTTTTGTTTCTCTGGCGTCTAGATTACCATACCTATTCATCCCTACAACGAACGTTTTTCACACCTCTGGCCCTGACCTGGCTAGCCCTATTGTTCCCCTGTTTGCTTGATCTAGGCTTAAGAATGGAATTATAGATGGGAGACAAATTATGTCTGACTCCACCATTTCTGTTCAGAGAAGGATTCTCTTTTTTGACAAAAATAGCCTCTTTAACTCCCCTCTCAAACCAATTCTTTTCCCTGGCTAAGATCTGAACGTCACTGTCCTCAAATGAATGGCCCATGGCTTCTAGGTGAAGATGTACGGCAGATGACGGTCCACTCTGGCACTCTGTTCAGATCTTAGCCACTTCACAAGAGGATGTACCAACACAGACGGGCGTGCCAGAGTGGACCGTCATCTGCCGTACATCTTCACCTAGAAGCCACGGGTCATTCATTTGAGGACAGTGAGGTTCAGATCTTAGCCAGGGAAAAGAATTGGTTTGAGAGGGGAGTTAAAGAGGCTATTTTTGTCAAAAAAGAGAATCCTTCTCTGAACAGAAATGGTGGAGTCAGACATAATTTGTCTCCCATCTATAATTCCATTCTTAAGCCTAGATCAAGCAAACAGGGAAACAATAGGACTAGCCAGGTCAGGGCCAGAGGTGTGAAAAACAGTCGTTGTAGGGATGAATAGGTATGGTAATCTAGGCGCCAGAAAAACAAAAGACTGAAACCAATGAGATAGTTTCGGAAAGTAGTTAGCTAGTTAGCTCCTCCCTGCAGCAAGATATAAGCAAGTGTCTTACCAGCATTCTAATTAGAGCTGACGAAGCCTCTCGGATGAGCGGCGAAACGTTTTCAACCAAACAAACTTTGTCCAGTTGACAAATTGAATTACTTCTTTTATCACAGTTCTCGGTTATATATTTTTTTTTCTTAAGCAGACATATTTGTTTTGATATGTCCCTGATTGATTAGCCAATCAGGGACATGCATGGTCTGCCCATATCAAAACATGACGTGTCAATCACACCCATCTGAACTCAGGGAGATAACTGGTGACTGTCAGTTTCATAAAAATGGGTCAGAAGGAGGTCTGAAGGAAGGCATAGTCGAAATTGAGGTTATTCAGCATTTTAATGTAAAAATAGCAGAATACAAACAAAATGGTGACATCGGGCATCTCCAGCATCCATGTTGCAGCTTTAGCAGAGAGACGTGAAGAGGGACCTCCCCAGTGGGGGCAGATCACACACACACACACCCCCACACACAAACACCACAAGGGTCTGTCTTTAAATACAGTACAGACTGTTGAATATTTATGACATCAGCAACAGCTAACCTATAGGAGAATAGTTTAGCTATGCAGACCATGTAAAGAACTCCCCAGCTTTAGCTAAGAAGACCAGTTTTCCCAATAGTCAGCCAAAATATTGATGGATAGGGAGCAGGTGATGTCAACACAGCCCAGGATAGTCTATGTAAGTCTTGAATTACGCTTAGCTGTTCACAGAACACAGGGTTAAAACACAGAAGAACCAGGTGGAGGTTATAAGTATACAGAGATAAGTATGCAGATCACAGTTTTCATATGTAAGTACACATGTAAATTAAATATGAGATCCCACATGACCAAACTTGCATAACTTATTGGAAAAGTGTGTATTCTGGATTCAAAGTAAATATTCTCTATCCTCTTCCTCTCTTCCACAGCAACCATTTCACTGTTGAAACAAATGAACAAGGAAACTTTGTATTGCACTCCATCAGTGAAACAGAAACATGGAATTCAAACATCATTGTTCATCTCATCTCACCCTTCTCCTAAAACAGTCTTCTCACTTCCTTTAACTCGCTCACTCTTTTCACATCATATCTACCCCTTCCTTTCATCTAGCATGGAAAAGCAGCTATTCTTTTAGAAAGCAGGAACACTCTAGTGCCCTACCCACAGCAAATTATTCTTCTCCCTCAAGTCTGTGGATAACTAATCACATCTGTATATTTGGGATTGTCGTGCTGAATTGATGCAGAGATTTCATCTCAAATATCCATGCATCATTGGATTCAGCCACCTGTTTCGGTGCTGTTACCCAGTACTTGCTATCATCATTTTTATTTTTGTTTCCAACATTTTGCTATACACCTAAGGCAAGATGTTTGTTTCACCACGTGACAGACCATGTTGTTCCAACTGGACAGCCTGTTAATACTGCCCATTAGAACTGACGGGCTGGGACAACATATACACTGTATAAAGAATAGCACAGAGTGTGGTGTCACCCATAGTGTTGGGCTCCAGTCAAGTGAAGCTCATGATGCTACCAAGTTACAAAGGTGAATTTATTAACTGACAAAAGATTGAAAAAAATAAAATAAAATAAAAAATAAAATAATAATAATAATAATAAATAAGAATAATAAGAAAAAGAAGAATAATTTAAAAAAGAGCATATAGAGAAGGTTAACATGAACATTTTAAGACCAAACTTTAAGGCCCACTAAAGTAGTTTCAGAGTGAGGGGTACAGGGGTGCCAATATTCCAATTTAAGTCAAGTCAATTGGAGCCAGGATTAGAAGGAGCCGGAAGCGCTTCCCTGTTCACTTCCTATTTGGAATACAGCATATATATATATAATATATATATAGATCTTTTAATCTTTTTTTCTATACCTGCATCTATAGCCAGTCCAACCTTAATGATCACCCCTACGGTGAATGAGCAGTACGAGGGAAGCGAACCGGGAGATTGCCACAGTCTCCCCACTGAGATAGGAAGACACTGATTAATGTCTTATGTGTGGGCACTGAGCTAACATAGGTGAGCCAAGTCTGACTCAATAATCCTGTTCTCTTTCACCAGATACCACTTCTTCAAGCTTAATCTGTAAGACCCATATTTCCCATTGACATTCTCGAACCTCGACCATGGCTAATCTCACACCTCATGTATGTTACAGCAGTTCTTATCTCGGTTTAGCGTATTATAGCCCCTAAGGTAAGTTTTACAAGTATAACTTATCTGAAGCATGCCAGCATTGCCAAAACAACGGTGTTTCAATTTAATATTGTTTCTTGAGTCGTGCATGCGTTTACAGAATAATATTGAGTACTTTTCTCTGTATTTTTAACTTGTAGAACTTTAAAGAGCCCATATTATGTTATTTTCTGATCTATTATAATGTAGTTTCCTCATTAAAAACATCTGGATATCTGGAGTTATATTTTGTTTCATTCACACATTTAACACAAAAACCCTGCATATCTAGGCTAAGTTCTTCTCTCAAACAGAAAACACTCTGTTCCACCTTGTGATGTCATGGTAATACAGGAAGTGCTATGAGGCTCCTGCCTCATAGTAAGAAGTTCAGTTCTCCAAGTTTGCACGTTCTTCTTTCCAGGTATTCTTGCTTCTGTCTTACATAACAAATAAAAGTACGGACAAGTGGAAACAATTGGATTAGCTCTAGTGCAAGGACACTCTTGGAAAACATTATTTTCTGAAATTAATTTTAAATAAAAAAAAAGCCATAGAGATAAGCTTCTACAAATTGCTTTAGAAAGGACAAAACCAAGGCCAAACCACAGACAAATTACTGTTCCAAAAAGCAACAGAACTTTAGCTGTGGGGACCCTGTGGGGATAAGATGAAAAATGTTAAGAAATTGTTTTATTCAAAATTTCAGATACACATTGAAACATTTTCAAAGATTACTTTATAATTAAATGGAGCTGTATCTGATTTTCCTTGATGGCCTAAAAATGGAACTAGTTCATTTTAAGCGGTTTGCAGTTATTCCTCACTAACCTTATGCATTCTAAGCATCCAAATTATTCACCGCTATGAGTTTATAAGCGCTTTTCACAACTTTCAGTAACAAGAGCTACCACTAGCTAGAGGTAAGATCGGGCCTAAAAAATCCAGCCCGACCTGACTCGGCCCGCGGGTATTAAAGCCCGACCCGGCCCGAGCCCGACCAATTAACTTGATTTGCAGGCCCGAGCCCGAAGCAAACCCGAAATTTCATATTTTATTTGTGAGGGGCGTTTTTTTGAAACAAATGATAATATAGATGTTTGACGATCATCAATTTTGCTAGTACAGCTGTTTAAATGCCTGCTCAGCGTCGAGGTCAATGTTCCCCCTAATGTTTTATGTGTCTGAGCAAACACACTAACTCCCTGAGCGCTCCTTGGAACCCTGTGCGCGACATCCGACATGCACCCCCGCTACACGCGGAAAGAGCTGCGCGTGCTCGCGGCTTGCGCGTGCTCGTGGCTTGCACCAGTAGAAGTTTAATACGAGACACATACTTTTGTTTCTGAATACTGGACGATTCCCCCGTATTCAGATGACCCCGCGGCTGAAAAAAAAAGCGGAACTCTTTCATCCCTGCGCTGCATAGGTTTTCTTGTGCGCTGAGAATGTGTGAGCAGTGCGCAGCTGCACAGGCGCGCAGAGGGAACGTCGAGGTGCCAGTCTTTTTGCTCTCGTATGAAAGCAAAGCGCCACATTGACAACATTCAGGGAAGCCAACGCAAGTTTCTGTGGCATTTTCAACAATCAATTTGAAGCTTTTACACACCTCACTCTTACCGGGGCGTGTTTGTCTTTTCAGTTCTCCTGTCTTTAGTTTATCCTTAACTTCTTGCTCCTCCATATTGGGGATACCAGGTCAAAATAGATGCGGACTTGCGGAGGGGAAGATTATTTAGAGCGGCTCCTGTTTAATAGTTAAATAGCAATTACCTTACAGCGCCTTCTCTGTTTTATCCAAATTATTTATTTTAAAACAAGTATTCCTTAGTTTAGTGTCCACACATCGTTTTATTATACATTTTTATAAACATATATTTATTTTTAAAAAAGTCAGCGAGAGAGAAGCCCGGCCCGAGCCCGACCCGAAGCAATGATTGACATTTTAGGCTCGGGCTCGGGCTCGGGCTTAAGATCTTACCTCTACCACTAGCATGTTAACACTCACTTCCTGACTATAGCAAAATAACAGCAAGGCTTCATAATTAAATGCAGACAGTACTCAGCTTACTTATTTTGACCTCAAGAGCTGCTTATACAATACATCTTTAATATGGTTCAGTTAGCCAAACAGACAATGAAGCAAGGAGAAAGAAAGCAAAAGTAGCTCCCAAATTAGTCTACAACACAGGCAAAGCTAAAATTGCACATTCCGGCACCCCACCTCCAACCATTTGCACATGCACCCACCTTCTCCATCGCCTTATTCTCCTCTGACGACTGGTGAATAAAAATGGGAGCAGAGCTAAATTATGCACATTGGGGATATCCACTTTCCTGTCTTCTCCAGCAGATACCAGCATGTTGTTCTGCGCTTTGTTATGGACGACCCAGGCCCATGGGATGATTAGTAGAACAAAGCAAACCTGTTCGTAGTTCAAAACAAGTTCCCTTTGAAGATCAGTACATTCTTAAGGGGTAAAAATGAGGTTTATAGAAGAGAAGGCAACATAAAATCTTTCAGGTAGGTACTCCTGACCATGAACCAGGCTTAAATGTGCAGTGTGGAACTTTTCTCGAGGAGCGTCCGCCACCTTCTTTTCTCCATGGAGATGTTATTGCTTTGTCTGTAATGCTTCACAGTATGGCTTTAAATGTTTCTATCATCATGGAGACCAAACCAGACCAAGTTACAGGTCAGATCTGGAGAGCCAACTTCACTCACAGTCAGAATGTCTTGTTATTTTAGGCATTTTTGAGCTACTAAAGCAGAGGTGTCAAACTCCTTTTGGTCCGGGGCCGTATCCAACCTACTTTCATCCCAAAGGGGCCGGATCAGAAAACTCATGGCAAATATACCCCAAAAATATCAATAAGTCCAAATATTTGTGCAGAGAAACGCAAATCTATTACAGAAGTGTTTTTTTATTTGATGAACTCTTTCTTTTACAAAATATTATAATATTACGAACGACCTGAAACTTTAAGAAAAATGCAGTTTCAACACAAGCATACAAGTTTTAGGAATAGGAATTCGCCAATTTATCTTGGAAAATCCTGCACTCGGTGTCCACTTTTCTCATGTTTGACATTTTGCTGATGAGGGTGTCACGGTCAACAGTCAAAACGATGGTCCTATAAGAGCGTTTGGAAAGAGGCGAGTCTTCATTTGTGCGAGGGGCCATGCACAGAGACGGAAAATCCTAATATTTTAATAGAAATTTTAAGTATAATTAAAATATTTTAATAGAAAATCAGCTGAGGGCCAGATTAAAGGTCTTGGAGGGCCGGATCTGGCCCCCGGGCTGCATGTTTGACACCCCTGTACTAAAGCCACCTGTACAGCTGTTTAATGTCATAGTGTGGAACATTCCAGGCAGAGCAATGACATATCCATAGAAACAAGCACTTGATGCACACCCAACCAAAAAGAAGAAGGGTCTTGAAATAAAAAACTATGGGTCAAGATAGAAAACAAACACTGCAATTTATCGCACTCAATTTAAAGGAAAATTAACATTTTTTTACAATCTGAGCCTTCTTTCGGCACTCACACTAACGGATACGGGATCATTAGTAGAACAGAACGGCTACAACATAAGTTCTGCGATACTGCTCCAATTGACACCAAACTGCTATGGGTGAGTAAAACTACTTGTTTTATTGCCGAAAGAAGGCTCAGATTGTAAAAAAAAACGTTAATTTTCCTTTAACTATTTAGAATTAATTGAATTGGATTTCGAAAGTGTATCGTTTAAGTTTAAGGAGGTCTAATAAAGAATGCATATTATATTACAATTTCATATTGCAAGTTTTTAATCAACCAAATATCAGTCATTGTATTGTTTTTTGTCGTAATGTATTCACAGTATTTTTTATATCTCCAAACATGGTATTGTGGTTCCCATCATATCTTAAATAATAAATTAAACTGACACTCCTATAGCTTTGATAGATTGATGTAATCCCGTGATCATTTGAGGAGTGGTCCATGGTAGAAAATGTTTCAAAGTTCATCTGGATACTGTTTGTAAAACTGAGACAGCATCCAACCGAAAGTAATTTTAATCTGAAGGTACTGGACAGAGAAGCTACAATTTATACAGCCTTGAGCTAGGTATGGAAGGGAACCTAAAACTGCTGACTTTGTTTAGATGCTAGTTAGATTTCCAAATCCTTGTAATATATTTCTCTCTGACAGGTGTCAAGCGCCTGATCACTGTCAAGTGAGAAATTAAGCCAGTCAGATGCTGAAGATTTGAGCAGACTGTTGTCAAAAGAAGGTAGATACCATAAGCTACTCCAGTATCTCAGAAGGATGGGTCAAATGCAGTTTTCTTACGCCAACAATAAATGGTGCTGTACCAGTTTTCTACAGTAAAACTAAAACTAAACAACAAAACTAGTTCAGTTTGCAGTGGTGCAAAGTTATTCCTCATTTACCTCATACAGTACAAACACCTCTAATCAGTCACTGTAATATGTTAACAAGAGCTTTTCACAACTCTCAGAGACTTATGCAGATTTTTTTCCTGATCATAGAGCTAACAAGACGTGCGCGTTCCAATTATAAATAAAACACCTTCTAATTAGACGCAGGCTTATTATGACCTCAAGAACTGCTTATACAATATATCTGTATTGGTGCAAGACATATTTTGCTGAAATACATGGGAAAAATGTCAGACACAGGGCCTTTAAAGATCCCATGACATGGTACTTCTTGATGCTTTTATATGGCTCCTTAATGGTTCCCTAATACTGTAAATGAATCCTTCTTCAAAATCAACACTCAGTGCATGAGAAACAGAGATAATATGAGAAAGAGTAATTTTTTTCTCTCTGAACACTCCATAATGGGTGTTGTTGCTTGAATGCAAATGAGGAGAAAAGAGCTGGCCTATAGTAGAGGGTGGGGGCATGGCCAAACTCTCCGCTCTCGGCTCTAGCTCTCAGCTGATCCATTTCCTTGTTTTTGCACGGGGGAGAGATTTGAAGCGTTCCATTGAAAAATAAACACATTTCCACAGAAAATAAAATTAAACCACTGCTGTTCAAAGGTCCAGAGGCTCAGATAAAGGACTTCCGAGCCTAGAAACACTCGGACGTGCCTCCAGGCAAATAAAAAAATGCATTTCGCATTGCCTAGCGCATTCGCAGTCCAAACTCTCTGGGCGTGATTTACAGAGACGCTGAGTACAGACAGACGGGGGTGGAACTGCATTTGCATTTCTTTTTTCGATCTGACGTCAATAAGGTGCCTTGTTCAAAATCGCCCGTTTGAGCTCCGATTTTTTGTAACGCAGAAAAGGATCGCAAATGCTCAGTTTAGACATTTCGCAACTTTTAGCCATGGGGGGGGCTAAACAGGGTAGGGGAGCTCACATTAACGTTCAAAAACCTCAGAAAGTGAAAATCTCATGCCATGGGACCTTTAAAGGTGCATTTTGCAACTTTTCTGGTGGCGGATCAGTCAAATGCTTTTCTACATGGAGATGTTACTGCTTTATCTGGAATGTCTCACAATATGGCATTAAGCCTTTCTATCTTCATGGAGACCATAACCAGACCAATTTACAGGTCAGAGCTACAGAGATACTGTGGAATATTCCAGGCAGAGTAATCACTTATCCATAGACACAAGAAGGTGACAGCCTCCCAGCCAAAAAGTTACATAGTGCACCTTTAACCGTGGCTTACTTAAACAGCCACGTGGTATAACCGCAGCATGGCATGACCCCCGTGAATTCCAGCTTTCTGCCTAGCGACACACACCTAATGGAGGCAACATCATGTGCGCGCCCTGAAGGTGAAGGTTAGGAGAGCCCTGTTTAGCCAAGAGATTTGATCCATTATACATTGTTTGTGTCTACAGCTGCCACAACCCGAATTATAAATATTGTATTAGCTTTGGGACCAGCATCCTCCGTCTCTTAGACAAGTTCATAACATTCTCTGCAGGGAAGGGCGGGACCTCCTGTGGCTCCTCTCTCTCAACATCCTCTCCGGTACTCTTCCGTCTTTCCGCTAGCTCTGTGTCACGTATGTATATTAAGGTGGGATCTGTAGCAAAAGAAAGGCTCCCATACAAAGCTCAAAACAAAATACTGCGAGGCAACTCCTGCATTTTTCATGACGCCAATGAGCTACCGGAAGAGCAGAATCAGCGCTTGTTAAATACGGTGATCACTTTGTCATTGCGGTTGCTAACTGCTAACATGCAGTCTACAGAGGGTTGAAGTTCTGTTACTTTGGGGCATGCTGGTGATGAGAATGCTAATGTTATTGTTGTTTACCCGGATTTCTTCTTCATGAGTTCTTCATACAATGAGACGAGTAAAAGGAAACATGTTAGAACTTTTAGAATTAACTTGCAACTTTTCTGACAAGTGTTTATGATTAGATTTGAGATTTATGTTTTAAATGAATGATTCCGTACACAGTGAGCATTGTAACTGCAATGTGAAACAAGATTTTCTATCATTAATATGTTTTTGCATATATCTATGATATACGATATAGGTTAAATGGCAGTATTGATCCAGTTTGGATGTTTCATTTGTTTTTGTTTTTTTGCCTTATATCGATGGAGTTTTTGGCTTTTTAATGGGATCCGATTCTTTTGGGTAAGTTCACTTCAAAGAGCCATTCAAATGACTGGCTTCTGTCATTCAAATAAACAGTAAAAGAGCCAACAAGCTGTGATCAAGGCTAAGAAATTGTTCAAATTGAGAGTAGGATTGTGCTCTCCATTTAAATTATTCATCATCTAAATAAAATGCTGCACTACAATAGTGATGATTTAAAAAGTAACTTATTCTGATACCAAATATGTTGTTTTTGTGCTCAAATCTGTCATTCGTGTTGCCTACTCTGTTTCTGTGCTGATCTTTGTGTTGTTTCAGGGTTAATCAGTATGAAAAGGGCATAAAATCAAGAAAGACAAAAAAATGAAATCAGAGTCCATCTGTTTACATTAAGGAACTGTTCAAAAGAACAAACTTGTTCTCAAACATCACATCACTACCTTACCAAGGTTTCTGGTCTCGTATGGCAGAAATATTTCTCTCCAATTTCAGAATCTTCACAGAAGAATGAAACAGTTCTTGGAATTATCGATGCACACATAATCATCAGTATCTGGTGAAAGTCATATACTGTAGTTTGGAAATCAAAGACTTGAAATCACAGACCCATTTTTTTTAATGATTTCATAGTATCAAAACCATTTACATTCACCCAAGCTTCAGACAGCTTCACCCTGAATTCTTTAAAATGAATTATTTTATGATATTTTCTGATCTATGTTATATTGTTTTTTACCCATCACTAACATACCTGGATTTGAGTTTTGTTTTTTCACACAAACCCTTCAGGCTGAGTTCTTCTCTCAAACACCGTGTGATGTCATGTGGTAATACAGGAAGTGCTCCACTGTGCTTTTAAACTCCATACACCTTCACTATCATTTGGATAATTTCAACTCTGGAATTGCCAATCTCTACTGAACCTAAGATTCAGTAGAGATTGGCTGTAGGCAGAATGAATCAAATATGTGTGAATATGTGTGAATGTTTTTGATGAGGTAATAACATTATAACATGGCTTAAAAGCCTACAGTCAGTTTAGCATAATCTAGTACCTTTAACAGAACTAGAGCAACTAGAGTTTGATTCCAATATTTCAGAAGTTTTTAATTATACATTTTTTTTATACAAATGACATTTTCAGAGACTTATTCTGTGGAATATTCCAGGCAGAACATTGACATATTCATAGAAACAAGCAGGTGATGCACATCCAACCAAAAAGTTACATAGTGCACCTTTAAGATAGAAGGATGGTCTTGGAACAAAGGAACTATTGGTCAAGATAAAACAAAACAAAACAAAACTGATTTCACTACTTGAAATGAGTTGAATTGGACTTTGAAAGCTTATCGTTGAAGTATAAGGAGGATCACTGTCTAATAAAGAATGCACATTATTTTATGATTTCATATTTTTACCAGTTCTTAGCAATAGCAAGCACAATACTTAATTGTATTCAAATCCTCCAAATATGCACAGCCTCCGCTCATTAATTTACACTGTAGCTCTAATTTGCCTCAAACTAACTATTCCTCAGATGTCGTGTAACACTTTTGTTTTTCGAAATTTTCAGGCTGCGTAATGTGAGCTGACATAAATCTACATGGCATAACACCATATTACAATTAAGAACCTTGAAATACTTCAGGGGGCAGTATTTATGGGCCTCTTTGGGCTGATTTTAGGTGTGGACACTTTGTTTAAATGATCTCTGTAATCTGAGCGTGACTTAGAACCTCTTTGATATTAAAGGAAAAGTAACGTTTTTTACAATTTGAGCCTTATTTCGGTAATAAAACAAGTTGTTTTACTCACCCATATCACTTTGGTGTCATATGGAGCATTTCCGGAGATGTTTTAGATTAGCATTAGGCTAACGCCGTTAGCCTAGCGCGACTTATAGCCATAGCTTGGGGCATTCCCCGAGCATGTAATAACACAAATAACACAAACTTTAGCACTTTTCAAATCATAGAAGCTCGATGTCTTTAGTCTACGATTTCGTTTGGTCAAAAGTGGCCTGTAATCTGAGATTTAGCCATAGTTTCGAGTAGATGAGGACGCCAGTGCGCGTGTGCTCTCAGCTCCCGGGACCCAAACATGGAACGCATAGCTGTAAACTATGGATAAATCTCGGATTACAGGCCACTTTTGATTCAAACAAAATCGTAGACTAAAGACATCGAGCTTCTATGACTTGAAAAGTGCTAAAGTTTGTGTTATTTGGAGCCCGCACGGGGCATATTACATGCTCGGGGAATGCCCTGAGTTATGGCTATAAGTCGCACTAGGCTAACGGCGTTAGCCTAACGCTAATCTAAAACATCTCCGGAAATGCTCCATATGACACCAAAGTGCTATGGGTGAGTAAAACAACTTGTTTTATTTCCGAAATAAGGCTCAAATTGTAAAAAACGTTACTTTTCCTTTAAATACAACATGTCTCTGGCATGTGACCAAAACTCCAGAGAGGCTAATGCATTTACCACAAGCTGTCAGTCAGGAGCTCATCGACTGCTGCAGGGGCTGGGATGGGGCGCGCAAGGTGTGTATAGAATAAGCTTTAGAAGAGAGGATTAAAAGCAAATGCATCTATTTAAGTTTGGAGGGATGATGAAAAAAAAAGTGCATATGACAGAGCAGACAACTTATTTCACAAGTAACATCATCATGTTTAGAATTTTACTGAAAATCTTGCCTAGTTTTTGTTGTAACTTCTAAAGGTGGAGGTCCACTTCTTGCTCCCTTGCATTTGTTCAGTTCACACCGTTCACACCGACCTTCAGCACCAATCCACAAACTTGTGAAGTTTGCCGTCGATATGACTGTGGTGGGTCTCATCTCTAATAACGATGAGACAAACGACAGAAGTGAGTTGAGCCTTCTGACCAAGTGGTGCAGCGATAACAATCTCCTTCTGAATGTTGAAAAGACCAAGGAGATTGTTATAGACTTCCGGAGAGGCCCCACCCGGCACCCCCGACTGAGCATCAACGGTGCTGCTGTAGAGAGGGTGAGCAGCACCAAATTCCTGGGGGTGCACATCAGTGAGGACCTCTCCTGCGGACGGCCCTGGGTGCGAATGATGTGCAATTTCCAACTTGGACACTTAGACAAATGCCCCACGTGATAGGTGGGGTGTGCAGTCAATCTGTGGCGGGATGTAAAACCTTTCTTGTGCTCTCATAGGTCTGTGAGCTGTCAACAAGGCGGGACCAGGTGCTGGGACTGGGAGTGCTCTGTGACATAATACTGGGACTGGGAGTGCTGAATCTAGACACTTTGTGACATATTTCATCTTTTTTAATATAAGTATATTGCATAAGTGTTGGTGCTGAACATCAAATGTTTGTTTTATTTTATTTATTATTTTATTATATACTCTAGTACAATGCATGATTGAGGGAAAATGACATGTCACCCATGAAACATCTTGGAATAAAAAACAACAATAAAAACTTAATACACTGTTGTTGTGGTGGTGGCTATTTTTAGAAAGGATGTGCTTTTGATGTCTGCTGAGGACTGTATGATTATTTGTGTATGAACAAAATTACACTTTGTGACAACCCCTGTAACATTATCTGTCTTGGTCCTGCTTGGAATCAATAAAAAGTTTTATTAAACTATTGTTGTTGTTTTAGTTACTTTTAGAAATGGCATGTTTGATACCAGCTGAGGTCCCTATGACGGGAGATTGATTTATGGTCTAAATTGGTCTAATTTTGGTCTAAAATGTTCTAAGACATTAATGAACGTGCCACACAACCACTGAACACTAGGCTACAAAGCTGTGCAAAGAACATTACATCTCATAATTACTGAAATCACACTTGTTCACACATGTGTATAAAAAATATAAGATTACTAAATGACACAACACGCTGTTATAGTAATTCAAGACACTTTAATGATTAAAGTGCATGATGTAAAGAAAACTAAACAGTATAAGGCATATTTAAGTCATTAAAAGACATCAGTACAAAATGATGTCAGTGCACATGTTGCATTATTGGTCAAACAGGAAGGGAGTAGAAAGGCAACATCTATGGAGCAGGGCATTTAAGTGTAATAAGACTGAATACTATTTACAATAAAGACAATAAATAGACAGTGAGACAAAAGACAAAGCAGGTAGCGCAAATAAAAAGTGTAACAGTGCAGTTTCAGGCAATAAATAAAATAAAAAAATAAGTAGGCCTAATACAATAAATAAAGACAATGAATAGACAGTGAGACAACAGACAATAAAGCTGCAGTTACAGAGTAACAGCAACAATGTAATAGTAATAACAATGGGAAGAATCAATATGATGGAAGTATAAATAGTATAAAACAGTAAAACACTTAATAAGAAATAAATAGTATATAAATACTTATAATAAAATACTTAATAACAAATAACAACATGGTGGTAACAGACAGAGTAGAAAATGTTACAAAAAATAACAATAAATATACAATATGTACATAGTCTGCTCAGACAGACTCAGAGGCCTGTTCTTGGAGTTCGTCCACTGCCTTCTTAAAATCTGCGAAGGTGTCAAAAGTTTTTCAAGAAAGTCCCTTTGATGTAGACGATTTGGACATTTGTTATATTTTTTGTGGCCTTGTGTGGGTTGGGCACAGAGTGTACAAAGTTGCACCTTGGGGTTATCCTGTACAGTTCCAGAAAGCTCTGCTCTCTTTCTGTTGGGGGAGCTGGCATCACTTGGCTGAACAGGAGTGCGGCATGGAGCTGTGGTGTTGGCACGCTGGTGGTGGCGGAGGCAGTTTTGCTGTTGTTCAAGGAGACTGAAATTACATGTTACATATTAAATGACATTATTCATCGGAAACAAAACTGTGCACATGTCGATCATATTTAGTGTGCCATACTTACTATTTGATGTACCCATCATTTTCCACCAGCCATTTTAAAACTTTTGCCACTGTATTTGCCAAAGGTTATAATCAGCTGACCCAGTTGGGGTTTCTGTGATCAGCAGCTGGCATTTCCTTTTAGCTGAAGGCAAAAATAAGAAAAAAGTTGCAGTGCTGTGCATTAGGTTATCATGCCTGGACAATAGTAAACACAGGATGGGCACGCATCTGTGACTCCAGCTATTACCTTCTTCATAAGCTTTGGGTCTCTCAGCCTGCTGTCGATCTGTGCGGGCGTAGGCTTGGACTGGTATGTCGTGGCCTCCTTGTTTGTCTTCAGGATGCACTGTTGCCTGTCTTTAGGCACACTTGGGTCCAGAATGCACAAAACAGGCATCAAAGGATCCATTCTCTTCTGGGAAGACAAAGACTGTAAGCTCACTTCAATGTTTGGATAAAAATCCCTCCATGTCCCAGGATTACATTATAACTATACTGCTATATCATAATAACTTATGATAAACATGTGTATTATATATTATTATATATTATAACATATTATGACCAATGTTCCCCCTAATGTTTTATGTGTCTGAGCAAACACACTAACTCCCTGAGCGCTCCTTGGACTCCTGTGCGCGACATCCGACATGCACCCCCGGTACACGCTGTTGCGAAAGAGCTGCACGTGCTCCTCGCACACCGGTAGAAGTTTAATACGAGACACGTACTTTTGTTTCTGAATACGGGGGAATCGTCCCGTATTCAGAAACAAAACCCCGCGGCTGAAAAAAAAAAGCGGAACTCTTTCATCTCTGCGCTGCATAGGTTTTCTTGTGCGCAGAGAATGTGCGAGCAGTGCGCAATTGCACAGGTGCGCAGCTTAGAGGGAACGTTGATTTTGACTATTATAACTATAATACTATATCATAAGCTGTATTATTACTCCCAGACCAATCCACAGGTCGCAATACATAACCTTAGACTCCAGTAGGCCAATGGCGAGCGACAACTGTCTATCGTATTTACGTCTGTGAGCTCTCCTATCCCTCTATGTAAAAAAACAAAGTAGCTTTTGTGTCACAAAGTGGTCCGTTTTAAATTATCACGCTATTCTTACCTTAAACCAGTGCTTCTCAAATAGTGGGGCGGGCCCCCCTGGGGGGGCGCGGTGTGATGCCAGGGGGGGCGTGTGTGACCCTGGGAAACATGCTTTTTGCCGTCCTGTTCTAGTGTAATTGCACATCAACAACAGTAGTTGGCAGTGGCGCTGTCATTGTTGCTCTGGGGCAGGGGTCGGCAACCTTAAATACGCAATATACAGAACAGACTCACCATCAGCAGAACATCCTCTGTCACAGAAAAACACATATATTCCACTGAGTCGTGTCCTTTAGTCCAACAGAAGCTGACGCATCAGCAGCACCAGGAGAGAGCTTTTTTTTTTTCAGCACTTTTAGTTTATGTAATGTAGTTTTAAGTTTCGTTTCTGTAAAACGTAAACAAATGTGTGCAAAGCTGCATTAAAAACACATTAATATTTGAGTCCTCAGTGCAAAAAGACGTAAGTTGTAAGTTTCTTTCTTTTTTGTTTTTAATGTTAATAAAGGATACAATGTTATGCAGAGGTGTACTAATAACAATTTTCTAGACAAATAATACTATTTACAGTCGCACGCAGGAAGGGGGGCGTGAAAATTTTTCTTCTTCCTAGGGGGGGCGTTACAGAAAATAATTGAGAAGCACTGCCTTAAACAGTCGAATCAATCGCTCCTCTTGTCCTCTCCTCTCCGTGGTAAACGCTATCTGAGAGGTTTCTCATTTCGCAGGTCCCGGCACGGGGGGCCCCGCCCAGCTCGCGTCCGATTGGCCGGAGGCGCAAGTCGCCGCGGAGAACGCTAGACGGTCCCGAGCCGCGATTGGCCGGGAAGGATAGACGGGATAGACGAAGGGATGCTCCCATTGGACGAGCGTCTAAGGTCTACGTTGCGCGATTGCACTTCCTAGTGCTCGGGTTCTGCGGACAGCGATCACTTCCTTACTGGCGAAGAAAGCTCAGAGGCGCCTCTATTTCCTCCGCAAACTGAGGAGAGCTGGAGCCCCCCCCCCCTTCCCCCCACCCATCATGACCACCTTCTACCGAGGCACCATTGAGAGCGTCCTGACCAGCTGCATCACTGTGTGGTACGGGAGCTGCACTGAACAGAACAGGAAGGCCCTGCAGCGCACAGTGAATGCAGCTGGGAGGATCGCTGGTGTCTCTCTCCCCTCCCTCCTGGACATTTTTAACACCCGCCTCACCCGCAGAGCGTCCAGCATTGTCGATGACCAGAGCCACCCCTCACACAGCCTCTTCAGCCTCCTGCCCTCGGGGAGAAGGTACCGGAGTCTCCAGGCCCACTCCCCCAGACTGTCAAACAGCTTCATCCACCAGGCTGTCAGGAAGCTGAACCCCCCACCCCCATAAGAGACATGTCACTTTAGACACTTTAAATACTGCTGCTAAGGACTACTGTTGCACATTTATTTTATCTGTATTTTCAATGCACATCCTATTGCACATTTTTTACTGTACATTTTCATTGTTGCATTTCGACTGCACATTTTGATGCACACTGCACATTTTGGACATCTGTAAATAGGTATTTATTCTTTGCACTGCTTTAGATTTTAGATTTTGTCATAGATAGTTTTTGTATTGTCTTTATACTGTATTTTGTACACTCTTTTTGCACTACCTGGCCAGAGAGAAACGACATTTTGATTCACTGTATGTTGAACACATGACTGAATTGACAATAAAGCTGACTTTGATCTTTTTGAATGTTTAAACTGCCATTGTGTTTAAATTGCCCATAGTTTGGATTTTTTAGTGTTGATGACATACAGTAGGTAGAGATATTCTGTATTAGAACTCACCACTATTTTCAGTTCTGTATTTTTTTCCCCACAAACTGGCACTACCAATATAAAACTACAATGAATATACACCACAGGTACTATGTCACCATTTTTTATGCCCATTGACTGAAACAGATTCTGTACTGTTACTGCTATTAGTATATACATGCCTAATTTTCTAGGTAACATTGTAAGACACCCAAATACACCAACCCAAAGGTTTGACTGAAGTTTGGACCAGTGCATACGTACCTTGGTTGTGTCCTTGGGCAAGACACATCCCAACATGCCTTATGAATGAGTTGTGCAGTAGTGGTTAGAAGAGGGCTAATGGCAACCTCGTTTCCATCAGTCTACCCCATGTTGCTGTGATGACAACATTTAAAGTACACTATATTGCTTAAAGGAAAAGTAACTTTTTTTTTACAATCTGAGCCTTCTTTCGCCAATAAAACAAGTAGTTTTACTCACCCATAGCAGTTTGGTGTCAATTGGAGCAGTTTTGAAGAACTTATGTTGAGCCGTTCTGTTCTATTAATGATCCCGTATCCGTTAGCGTGAGTGCTCGGGGCACTGATTTGCGGTGTCCAAATAACACAAACTTTAGCACTTTTCAAATCACAGAAGATCGCTGTGTCAGGGTAGACTTTTAGTAGATTCCAAAACGGCCTGATATCGCAACAGAAAAGTAAAGTTCAGAGCGGTGTTAGCTTCTTTCGGACTAGCGGTGTTTACAAAACAGCTGAGTTCACGCATGCGCACTGTCCTCTCTGATGACGTCATCAAATGAAACTATAGCTGGATATCGGGTTTCAGGCCGTTTTGGAATCCACTAAAAGTCTACCCTGACACAGCGATCTTCTGTGATTTGAAAAGTTTGTGTTATTTGGACACCGCAAATCAGTGCCCCGAGCACTCACGCTAACGGATACGGGATCATTAGTAGAACAGAACGGCTCAACATAAGTTCTGCGATACTGCTCCAATTGACACCAAACTGCTATGGGTGAGTAAAACTACTTGTTTTATTGCCGAAAGAAGGCTCAGATTGTAAAAAAAAAGTTAATTTTCCTTTAAGTAAATATAGATGAAAAACAATAATATGGAATCGCCACTGACAGAATAATCCAAGAACAGAATTAACACAAAAACTATTCTACATCTACAAAAACATATGAGCCACAATAAATAAATAACATAATAAAACACTTAAGTACATAGTTTGCATCTATAGTGAGTCAGAAAATATTAATTCAAGCTTTTATGGCACAAATCTTATACAAATATCCACAAACTTCCCAGTAGTGCAAAGAAAATGTACACGTGCTATAATTTTGGGAGGATCTGTGTTCTCATTTTCCACCTTCAAGGCACTCAAAGCACTTTACATCAAGAAACCAGTGTATGCAGGCACTAGGGTGAAATGGGCTAAGGGTCTTGCCCAAGGACACAATGGCAGCATTCATCTGTGGGAGCTGGAATCGCACCACCAGTCTGTGAGTCAGTGGATCTGGCCGCTCAACCAATGATGTTTATGTCGCGAGTGTGATTCAAAGTACCAACCTTTAGATCAGTGGACAGACGCTCCCAACTGAACTAATGTCGCCCTTTAAGAAGAAGAAGTGACTTTATTGATCTCACACAGGAGAAATTCTTCTCTGCATTTAACCCATCCTGTTATTAGGAGCAGTGAGCAGCACATTACTGCGCCCGGGGACCATCTCCATGATCTTCTTGCTTCGGTTTGGTCAGGACCTAAGTCATTATTCTTCTTATTCATCAGTGTCTGTTTTATTGTCTATCCGTCTGTTGTGTTTTTATTTACATTTCACACTTACTTTATTCATCATATGGTCTGTACTTTGACTCCTGAGCTCTCCGTCCGACATGTCCTCTATGCGCTAAGGCAATTATTACACATCCTTAATGCAGTGGTTACGGTACATATGTTCTGCTGTCAAGTCGCATCTGTTCCCAGTGCGTACATATGGTGCTGGCTACCGCTCGTAGTGTTGTGCAGCCTGGCTTGTTTAAAATGAGTGCTTAGCCATGACAAAAGTGTTGACTGGCCTCGCATTGTGTTCTCACCTATAAATGCCTTGTCATCTCCGACCAATTTCACATGTCGGCCCCTTGAATAACCGTCCCGGAGTTAGCCCTCACAGAGCTCCCAGCGGAGAGCCAGCCCAATGTTCTGTGATGTGTCAACACTGGTTAAAGAAAATGTCCCTGCTTCTCAAGGCGGCTGTGAAATCTGCCACGAGGGGAGAACCGAGTGAATAACATTTTTAAAGTTTGATATTCGCAAAATACCAGGATATTAAGATACACAGCAACAAAGTGAAGGGGTGGTGTGGTCATTTTTGTATCATGTATTTATAACTTGACGGGTTCAGCTGTGTGCATTGTTATTGTGTCCTTGGGCCAGACACTTAGCACACCATCAGCCACACCTTACCAATGCCCTATTTTGTCAGCTGAAACAAGACTGGGCCTAGTTAGTACTTGGAAGGGAGACTGTTGGGAATACCAGGTGCCAAAGTGAGGTGTCAGTGGCTCTAGTGGAATCTATGTCCTTAGGCAGGACACTTGCCATATTATCCAGAATGAATGTGGTGAGTACATGAGTGTTGGCGGTGGTTGTTGGAGCTGCTACAATCCAGTTGTAAGGCCTATACATCACGATATTTCTGTTACTCTTACATATTTAGTTTACATTGCGCATTCATTGCCATCTCATTTAATTTTGTGGTGTGTAATTTCCTTGTGAAATGTTGTCATTAAAGGGGGGAAGTCACCCATGCTCTCACACACAACACATTCTCCAAAAGCCTGATCCAAAACGGTACACAACTTAACAAACCTGATGCGATGTGCAAAATTTCAATTGGTGCTGAGTGTGTTGTGATGATGCTCTGACGTGGGCGTGGCTTTGCACACCGAGCAAGAGGAGGGGAGAATCAGATCGGAAGCTTGAGTTCGAGAGTGAAACTTAAAAAAAATGTTAATATGTTGGTTTTGGCCAATATAGCATTTTCCAAACAATAAACATATTACACAGTGATCTAAATACTGTATGTTACATGTTAGCAATGAATACCTCAAGTAAAATACCCCCTCTTTAAATGCATATTATGCAAAACTCTTAAAGGTGCACACTGTGTAACTTTTCTGGTAGCGTGTCTACCTGTTTAACTTGTTTTTTTTTCTGAAATGTTTTACAGTATGGCTTTTAATTTAACCGTTTCCATGGAGACAAGCATGCCACATCACCAGATCAAGTTGCAGGTCAGATCTGTAGAGAAGCGGACTCGCTCACAGAAATAATGCATGTTTGATGGTAGTTTTCAAATTCAAAACGCCTGTAATTGAATAAACACCAGATATATTTGTTTAAGGTCATACTGTGGAACATCCCATGCAAAGCAATAGCATCACCATGGAGACAAGCTGATGGCGGACCCTCCACCAGAAAAGTTACACAGTACACCTTTCAGGAGATGATTATAAGCACAGATACCATATTCAAATCATGTCCCAGACAAAATTACAAATGAACAGAATGCTATAAAGTTACTAACATGACAGTGTAAAGAGTCAATCATTGTCTTCATAGATCACACATAATACACAGAAGGACAGTCACGTTTATAATGTTTCTTATGACCAAACCAAGGTCAATTATCTCACAATTAATATAATCAAGATGTGAGCGCTGTGAACAGGACTCCACGGCCTCATAATGTTGAGATGAGATTCGGGACGCGTTCATCTCTGTGGGGGGTGTCTGTCCTTTTGCACTCCGCACATTACAGTTTGACAGGTGCATGGCCCTATCCAGTTGTCCCAACTGCCATACCTTGACAACTACAGAGATCACCTTCAACAAGCAGAGGGCCTCAACTTTGTAATGTTCAACTACAGCCATTTTGTTTAAAGGTCCCATGGCATGAAATTTTCACTTTCTGAGGTTTTTGAACGTTAATGTGAGCTCCCCTACCCTGTTTAGGGCCATCCTCCATGGCTAAAAGTTACAAAATGTGTAAACTGAGCATTTGCGGTCCTTTTCCGCGTTTGAAAAAAAGACAGCCCAAACGGGCGATTCTGAATAAGGGAAGTTTCTGACGTCACATTCAAGAAAAAATGCAAATGCAGGTCCACCCCCCATCTGGATGTCTACCCACAGTCTATGGAACTCATGGCCATAGAGTTTGGACCACAAAAGAGCTACGCAATGCAAGATGCGTTTTTTTATTTGCCTGGAGGCACGTGAGAGTGTTTCCAGGCTCGGATGTCCTTTATCCGAGCCTCCGAACCTCTGAAACAGCAGTGGTTTAATTTTATTTTCTGTGGAAATGTGTTTATTTTTCAATGGAAATCGTCTCATATCTTCCTCTGCGCTTAAACGCGGAAGTGGGTGACAGCGTGCAGCGCACCGCTAAAGAGGAAAGAGCGGAGAGTTTGGCCACCCCCCCCCCGCTGCACTGGCCTGTCTCTGTCCTCCTCATTTGCATTCAAGCAACAACGCCCAAAATAAAGTGTTTCAGAGAGATATTTTTGACTCTGACTGTGTTCATGGGGCTTTCTCATGCACTGAGTCTTGATTTTCAAGAAGGATTCATTTACAGTATTAGGGAACCATTAAGGCGGCATATAAAAGCATCAAGAAGTACCATGTCATGGGATCTTTAAAGGAAAAGTAACATTTTTTTTTACAATCTGAGCCTTATTTCAGTAATAAAACAAGTTGTTTTACTCACCCATAGCACTTTGGTGTCATATGGAGCACTCCCGGAGATGTTTTAGATTTGCGATCTCCATAATGTGAGTTCTCAGGGCACATCATCAATCATAGAAGCTTGATGTCTTAGTCTACAATTTTGTTTGGCCAAAAGTGGCCTGTAATCCGAGATTTATCCATAGTTCCGAGTAGATGAGGACACCAGTGCGCATGTGCGGACTGTGCTCTCAGCTCCCGGGACCCAAACATGAAACGCAAAGCTGTAAACTATGGATAAATCTCGGATTACAGGCCACTTTTGACCTAACGAAATCGTAGACTAAGACATCGAGCTTCTATGATTTGAAAAGTGCTAAAGTTTGTGTTATTTGGAGACCGCACGGGGCATATTACATGCTCAGGGAATATATTATATGCCCCAAGCTATGGCTAGAAGTCGCGCTAGGCTAACCGCAAATCTAAAACATCTCTGGAAGTGCTCCATATGACACCAAAGTGCTATGGGTGAGTAAAACAACTTGTTTTATCACCGAAATAAGGCTCAGATTGTAAAAAAAGTTACTTTTCCTTTAATAATCATGATCAAAGGAGAAGTTCAATTTGTCAACTGGACAAAGTTTGTTTGGTTGAAAACGTTTCGCCGCTCATCCGAGAGGCTTCGTCGGCTCACGAAGCTGAGATGACGAAGCCTCTCGGATGAGCGGCGAAACGTTTTCAACCAAACAAACTTTGTCCAGTTGACAAATTGAACTTCTCCTTTGATCATGGATTCTACCTGGACGACTGAGGGACTTTTCACGCACCTTTTCCTTTAATAATAATAATAATAATAATAATAATAATAATAATAATAATAATAATAATAATAATAATAATAGGTTGGCGGTGTGATCCCAGCTCCCAAGCCCCCACAGATGAGTGCTGCTGTTGTGTCCTTGGGCAAGACACTTAACCCCACCTCGCCCCCAGTGTCTGTGCACACTGGAAGAGCCCCCATGACACAAAGTTCATCAAGGCTGGTTGCATCAAGCAACATGGGGCCGTCCTCCTGTGGACGCACAACCCGCGGGGGATCCATGGGGGCTGGTGCGCTATGATCTGGGCAGCGGACCTGGACCGTTGCCCCCACAACCTGAAAATTTCACATTCACAAGCTCACATTTACAAGATTAAATATTTGACAGTGGAAGTTACTGTTTTAGCCTCATTTGGTTTAAGTGGTCACATTTTTATATAGCGCCTTTCCACCTTCACGGCACTCAAAATGCTTTTACAACAAGGAAACATTCACCCATTCACACACATTCATACACCAGTGCACGCAGACAGTGGGGGCGAGGTGGGTTATGTGTCTTGCCCAAGGACAGAACAACAGCATTCATCTGTGGGAGCCCGAATTACTCCAGCCAACCTGTGGGTCAGTGGATCTGACCGCTCAACCAATGACGTTTATGTCGAGAGCAGGATTCGAACTACCAACCTTCGGATCAGTGGACAAACACTCTACTCTAGTAAAATGACTGTGCAACAATAATTGAACATGATGTATTATCTTTGCAATATTCTTACTTTGTGAATCATAAAGCCTATTTTTCCTATACTGCAGTTTATCCTCCAGTAAGTAGAGGCTATTTGGTAATGTCCATGTTCCAATATGGCATTTACCTGTGGCTGTTCACTGTATAAGATAAGGTAAAAGTAATTTCCCCGTGCAAATTTGAAACGTATTAAGTATACAGAAAGAGCATTATTTCGAGAAGCTGTAGTTATCTTATTCATATTTACTCAGGACAGTTTTGCAGATAGGAGGATAGTAGAAAAGGTTGATGACATGAAACATATATCCAATTTTGCATATCATCACCTGACAGGTTCTTTACCTTTTGGCTAGTCGTGACATGAAGGGCATCTGGTGTAAAATCTGCCATATGCGAGGAACAGTGTAAATTGTACTGCCATATGTATGGGTGTCTTTCAGTTTCCATGCAACATCCAAATGGCATCCAAATAATGTATTTTAAAGGTGAAATTTTCACTTTCTGAGGTTTTTGAACGTTAATGTGAGCTCCCCTACCCTGTTTAGCCCCCCCCCCCATGGTTAAAAGTTGCGAAATGTCTAAACTGAGCATTTGCGATCCTTTTCTGCGTTACAAAAAATCGGAGCTCAAACGGGCGAGTTTGAACAAGGCACCTTATTGACGTCAGATCGAAAAAAGAAATGCAAATGCAGTTCCACCCCCGTCTGAACTCAGCGTCTCTGTAAATCACGCCCAGAGAGTTTGGACTGCGAATGCGCTAGGCAATGCGAAATGCGTTTTTTTATTTGCCTGGAGGCACATCCGAGTGTTTCTAGGCTCGGAAGTCCTTTATCTGAGCCTCTGGACCTTTGAACAGCAGTGGTTTAATTTTATTTTCTGTGGAAATGTGTTTATTTTTCAATGGAACGCTTCAAATATCTCCCCCCCATGCAAAAACAAGGAAATGGATCAGCTGGGAGGTTAGAGCGAAGAGAGCGGAGAGTTTGGCCACGCCCCCACCCTCTAGGCCAGCTCTTTTCTCCTCATTTGCATTCAAGCAACAACGCCCATTATGGAGTGTTCAGAGAGAGAAAAATTACTCTTTCTCATCTTATCTCTGTTTCTCATGCACTGAGTGTTGATTTTGAAGAAGGATTCATTTACAGTATTAGGGAACCATTAAGGAGCCATATAAAAGCATCAAGAAGTACCATGTCATGGGATCTTTAATGGTGCATTGTGTAAATGTTCTTATGGTAGGTATGCTTCCTGCTTGTCTCCATTGAGATGTGTTGCTTTGCCTGAAATGCTGTGCAGTATTGCATTATAAACACTGTGCTACTCCACAGATCTGATCTGTCACTTGGTTTATTTGCACCCCCTCATTGTCTCCATGGAAACAGATCACTGTAAAGCTCTATTGTGGAACCTATTCAGCCAAGCAATAACAGCTCCATGGAGTCAAGCAGGAGGTGTACCCTGCATCAGAAATGTTACACAGTGAACCTTTAAGCAATTACAGTGAGCTGGATTGCCACTTCACAGATCTGACCTGTCACTTGGCTTGGTACTGAGTAAGTTGAATGAGGCTGCCAGACTGTGTTCGTTTTGATCAAGCAATGATGAAATACTGTGAAACTATGCATGCACTGAATGTTCAGTATTAGACTAAAATTATATGTTTCGATACTGTTTCCTATAGATCTTGGCCAATGCCCTCCCCACTTGAAACTCTTTTGTGAGTTTTCATCCACATTTTTAACAATGCCTTTCAGCCTTCATAGCCCATTCAGCATGTCAAGTATAGCTCGCTAGCGATTATTCCAACCTCAATAGCGGGAGGTTTTGTGGGTGGTTTGCCATGTGGAAATGTAAATAACTGGCTTCAATAAATACAAGTGCTAAAATGCTGCATAAATGAAACACGGAGCTGAGGCAAGACTTCACAAACAAATCAAACATTAGCCTACAGTGCTGGTGGAAATCGATAGACTCAGAAGGATCTACGATATCTTTTTGTGTAAGAAGATGGAGTGGAAAAGTTGGGTTGATGTGATGCCTTTAGGACCAGTGGTAATTTTGTTCACTAAAATATTTGGTCTTGGTTTTCATCATGATTTGGTTGACTAAAACTCAGACCCGGATCTAGACTGCACAGACTGGGGAAGCATTTCAAAATTTTGGTAGGGCATAGTGTGGAGTTTCATGTGGAAAATTTTTCTTCTAATGCAGGGGCTCTTAACCTTTTTGGCGTTGAGGCCCAGTTTTCCCATTGCAGAGTGGCTTGGGGCCCATTAAGTATTAGAGGTGGAGGGAGAGGTTTGAACATATAACTGGCATACAACTTAGCCCAGAGGGGGTGTTTGGGGGTCCTCCCCCAGAAAATTTTGGATTTCTTAGATGCAATTTCCTGCATTGTAGTGCATTTTACCAGGGCCAGTCCCGCTGCATTCCTTTCCCCTCCAAACCCTGGCGGAGCGACAGAGAAAGAACCAAGATCTGAGCTCACAAATTCTGCCCCACCGCTGCGCTCCTTTCGCGGTCTCTGCTCCGACGCCGCGCTTCGTAAATAACTCCCTTTTAGCGAACAATGTACAGTTGTTGCTTTAAAACCTGCAATATCGGTCTCGGGTTGCGCTGGAGCGATGGTGAGGTGATGTCTCTCTCTCGCTAAATTACGCGTTTTAAGTGGATTTATATGCTGCGGACGAGACGCTAAAGCGAATACACGCACATAGAACACGATTCGAGTGGGATTCAATGATAAAACTGAGATTATAATCGATAAATCTTGGTTTTGGAGCTCGCTGCGAGGCGGAGGGAGACCGACCAACATTCCAGCGGATGCCCAATCAACTTTGTGTTGCACGCAGGGACCGTGGACTCTCAGAGTGATTATCTATGCAGTAAATACCCCGATGCGACTGCGCTGGCGATGATTTCAAATGTTCCGTGATTGAAGCGCCATTGTTCGGGCCCAAAACATGAACAGGAACTGCGCTCGGCCTTTGCTTCGCTCACGTCTTTTTTCTTTTGTACTGTAGAGATATGCGACTGGTGACTGATTCACCGGACTCTCTATACTTATTGTCCTACTGGCGAATCAGACGTCGTGGAATTTTGGCGGAGCAAACAAGAAAACGTGATAGGCAGGTTGAAATTACATCAAATACAGTTGACCAATTGGGTGGGCAGGAGAACATTTTGGGTGCCCACTTCTAGATCCGGCCTTGCTAAAACTAAATTAAAAGTATCCATGTCTAAAACTACACACATTTTCCATGACAAAACAGACTAAAAGCACATATTTTGAATAATAAAAGTTAAAGTTGCACTAGCTTGTTTCTATGGATGTCACTCTTTTGTATGACCTTAAACAGCTCTACCTTACATTTATTAAATTACAGATGGTTTTATAGCTCAAAAATACTGATATAAACAGGTATTCTACATGAAGATAGAAAGGTTTAATGTTCAGATAAGACAAAGTGGATAAAATTTGCTAAATTTGACGAATCCTCCATCAGAAAAGTGCACCTTTAACATTAATGAATGAAAGAAACAAGGAGACTGGATCCAAGTTTCACTTTTCTATGAAACTAGACCAAATGATGTCTAAGGAACACATCTATACATGCTATAAATGCATTATAATTTAAAAAATAATAATTTCTGTACTATGTTAGCACTACATTGCCAGCTCAGACCTAGTATATAACAGAAATATAGACAGACTGGACTGGACCAGACTAGACTGGAATGTACAATACTATTACATGCCTTGAGGGTTCATGTCTCTAATACAAATCATTATCTAGAAAATCTGGACTAAAACCAAACATCCATCATTTCAACTCAAATTAAAAGTACATAAAGTTATGATACAAGGAGAAGTTCAATTTGTCAACTGGACAAAGTATGTTTGGTTGAAAACGTTTCGCCGCTCGTCCGAGAGGCTTCGTCAGCTCTAATAAGAATGCTGGTAAGACACTTGCTTATATCTTGCTGCAGGGAGGAGCTAACTAGCTAACTACTTTCCGAAAGCTAGCTAGTTAGCTAGTTAGCTCCTCCCTGCAGCAAGATATAAGCAAGTGTCTTACCAGCATTCTGATTAGAGATGACGAAGCCTCTCGGATGAGCGGCGAAACGTTTTCAACCAAACATACTTTGTCCAGTTGACAAATTGAACTTCTCCTTGTATCATGGATTCTACCTGGACGACTGAGGGACTTTTCACGCTACATAAAGTTACTTTTTTGGTTAGGGTTCTGTCACCTGCCTATTTCTATGGATATATCATTGCTCTGCCTACAATGTTTCACAGTCTGACATTAAACAGCTCTACTTTACATTTATTGAATTACAATTGGTTTTATAGCTCAAAAATACCTAGAAAAACAAGCATCTTGACAGCGAGCGGGGTTGCCTCTCCACAGATCTGACATGCAACTTAGTCTGGTTTGGTCTGGTTTACTGTGAAACATTCCAGACAAAGCAATAACATCTCCATGAAGAAAAGCATTTGATGGACCCTCCAAAAGAAAAGTTACACAATGCACATTTAACACCGAGACATTGATTGCCCATTGTTGAAGGGAACACGGGGAAAAAATAGTCAAAAATACCCTCAAAATATACAAATAATGACATTAACACAGAGCAGAGATGACTGAAGAAGCAGAAATCTTTGCCAAATCAAATCTGTATAGTACTGGAAGTATGCAATGCACATCCCAGATTAATGTGTTGTAATAAATAGTGATTAGAGAGAGTGTGTCTGCTGAGAAGCCCGTGGAGTGTTGCAAATCTACAACTCGCTTGATTGATCTGTTGTTTAAAAGAAACTGGAAAGATAATCTAATCAGACAGTAGCGTAGAATAGTCCCTTGTGGAGACAGATTGAATATCATTGTGTACTTCTACAAACTTTTTTTTTTTTATAAGAGGTGCACTTATGCTTTATTGGTTTTGTTTATATTTTATTTATTTAATATTTCTGTCCGTTAAAGGTGCAGTTTGTAACTTTTCTGGTGGTAGGTCCATCACCTGCTTGTATGGCTATAGCATTGCTCTGCCTGGAATATTCCACAGTATGACATTAAACAGCTCTACCTTACATTTATTTAATTACAGGTGCTTTTATACCTCAAAAATATATAGAAAAACAGGCATTCTGTCTGTGAGCGGGGTTGCCTCTCCACAGATTGGACCTGTAACTTGGTTTGGTTTGGTGTCCATGATGATAGAAAGGTTTAATGCCATACTGTGAAACATTCCAGACAAAGCAATAACATTAGTTACGTTATTGCTATGTAACAGCACCCTTTAGACAAATCCCATACATTCTTCGTTGTGAAACTGCTGTCCTCCTTTGAAATATAGCAAAGTAATCAATGAGTTTAAACTCTGATAAATCCCCCTAATCCACCACCCAGTACAACAGGCCTAACCCTGCTGCTGTGCGCTGCCGTTAAAAGACACCTTCTACTGATTTTCAATAACCTACATTAGCTTCAGTGCAATGTATTACTATTCTTAAAGTGCATGTGACATATTTTCGTGTTTTACTTACTACCTTCTGGTGGACGGTCTGTCACCATGGAGATGTCATTGATCGAGTTGGAATTTTCCATGGTATGACATTAAACATAAACGCTATATCACCAAAAGTATTCACTCACCCATCCAGATAATGGAAATCAGGTGTTCCAATCATTTCCATGGCCACAGATGTATAAAATCAATCACCAAGGCCTGCAGACTGTTTCTACAAACATTTGTGAAAGAATGTGTCGCTCTCAGGAGCTCAGTGAATTCCAGCGTGGTACTGTGATAGGATGCACCTGTGCAACAAGTCCAGTCGTGAAATTTCCTCACTCCTAAATATTACACAGTCAAGTGTCAGTGGTAAATAACAAAGTGGAAGTGATTGGGAACGACAGCAACTCACCCACAAAGTGGTAGACCAGGTAAACTGAGCGGGCGGGGTCAGCGGATGCTGAGGTGCATAGTGCGCAGAGGTCACCAACTTTCAATTGCTACAGACCTCTAAATTTCATGTGGCCTTCAGATTAGCTCAAGAAAAATGTGTCAAGAGCTTCATGGAATGGGTTTCCATGGCTGAGCAGCTTCATCCAAGCCATACATCACCAAGTGCAATGCAAAGTGTCGGATGCAGTGGTGTAAAGCACGGCGCCACTGGACTCTAGAGAAGTGGAGACGCGTTCTCTGGAGTAATGAATCGGCTTGGCCCCTTAGGTCCAGTGAAAGAAACTCTGAATGCTTCAGCATACCAAGAGATTTTGGACAATTTCATGCTCCTAACTTTGTTGGAACAGTTTCCTATTCCAACATGACTGTGCACCAGTGCACAAAGCAAGGTCCATAAAGACATGGATGAGAGAGTTTGGTGTGGATGAACTTGACTGCCTTGCACAGAGTCATGTCCTCAACCTGACAGAACACCTTTGGGATGAAATAGAGCAAAGACTGAGCGCCAGGCCTCTTAGTCCATCATCAGTGTGTGACCTCACAAATGCACTTCTGGAAGAGTGGTCAAAAATTCCCATAAACACACTCCTCCTTGTGGACAGCCTTCCCAGAAGAGTTCAAGCTGTTACAGCTGCAAAGGGTGGACAAACATCTTAAACTTTATGGATTAAGAATGTGATGTTACTTAAGTTTGTATGCGAATCAAGGCAGGTGAGCAAATACTTTTGGCAATATAGAGTATATCTAGCATTTATTCAGTGTGGGTATTTCTATTGTTCAAAAATGCAATCATTATCTTTATCCATGAAAACAAACAGACCCTCGACCAGAAAAGTTGCAGAATGCACCTTTAGGTTAGGTGGCATAGTTGAGAAAAAAGCCATTAGGCATTGCGAGCTACCTGTTGTAAGTTTGGACTTGGGCCTGTCACAATAGCCAATTTTCAAGTGCAATATATTAATGCAGTATACGATAAACAATTATACTAAAACTGATTTATGCCCCTGACACTAAGAGGAGATTTAAACCACAAAACTATTCTAAATGTACAATACTGTTAAAAAATCTAAAGAATGAAAATCATTAAGTACTCAGTTTGCATCTGTAATGACTCATTCAACCTATTATTGCTCAGATCTTATTTTACAGCCAAAAAATAACCACAAGTTTCCCAACAGTGCAAAGAAAATGTGCACATGATAAATATTTACCCCTAATTTAGATTATTCCTGCTTTCATATATTGAAGAATGTCTGGGTGGGTTTCCTCCGGGCACTCCGGTTTCCCCCATCAACCCAAAAAAACATGCTCCAGGTAAAATCCTCCAGCTTAGGTCCTGACTAAGCCTAAGCAGTAAGATCATGGAGATGGGTCCCCAGGCGCAGTCATGTGCTGCCCACTGCTCCTGAATAAAGGATGGGTCAAATGCAGAGGACAAATTTCCCTTCGGGGACAAATAAGTGATATAAATAAATAAATACATTTTCCCATAGAGTCCAATCTACACACAAACTGCTCTTGTTAGCCTGACCAGGCACCTCCAGCTTTCATGAAGTTTGGCTATATTCTCAATTCAAGAATTCTTAAGTTGATTTAAAAACAAAAACAGTTTTTTTCATTTTTAACTTCAGCTCACCCTGCTCTGCACTAGCTACTGGTCATGTGGTACGAAAGACACTTTGGAGAAGAGCACTACTGCACGTTGCCAGTGAACCTATCAGCTGCCCACCATAGTTTAGTGGTTTGTGTATTCATTCTGAAATCCGCAATGTTTTTCAGTCCCCTAGGATATTTTTTCCTCGTCAGCTACATTTGTTTTGATATGGATGGAACATGTGAACATACGCCCATTTGAACTCTTGAGATTCTTGCCTGACCAGTCAGCTCCTTCTACATTTTGTTCTGGATTTGGACCATAGCGCATGAAATCCTCTGTCCAAACTTGAGACTGTCCAACCACAGCTGCTAGTTTGACATCTCCTCTTAAAAATTCTTGGAACATTCAGAACAATATATACAACTTTTTACCGGAGATAAGTAATAGTTTGGTGCTTCTAATGTTGAGAAAATCCACAATGTTTCTCAGTTCTTTATGCAGGGCTCTCAAGTTTTGAGCGGGGTCGTGCGTGAGACTGTAATTTCCGAGGACCGGTGGGTGGGGGGTGCATGTGGGGGGGTGCATGTGAACAATTTTTCCCGAGGAGCGGGGGGTGGGGGCGCTTGAATTGCGTAAGAAATGCCGTGTGAGTGTTGAATTGCGTGTTGAGAGCCCTGTTTGTCTAAAGAGCAAACTTAAACTACAAAGCAACTAATGACAGTTATATAAATGAAGTTATTACCTGATGGTTCTCAGTTTGTTTTATCATCACCGTTTTGTCTTTCCTCATATTCAGTCGCTGTCCTTATCACTGACTAGACACTCGCTGAGAGGGGCGGGGAGGAGGGAGCGGGGCGGGGGGGGAGCGGGACATTTTTAATGGATTCATGTAAGAGTTTGGTTAATGCACCGGGCCCGCAGCTCACCGCGGCTCACCACGGCTCACCACGGCTCACAGCGGCTCACCGCGGCTCACCATGGGCAGTTCGGCTCTGGGCCGCGCGTATTCCGCACGTAAGCCGTCAGGGGGGACACGTTATGCACAGACGGAGACACCGGGACCGGAGTCGGTGCATCTCAGAGGAGACGTGGCACCGGGACTGAGGCTCAGGACGTGCCCGGGGGACGGCGCGTCTGCTCCGGCCTCCGCTCGGACCGTGCGCCCGGAGCAGGGGGAGTTTTTTTCGCTGAAAACGCGCGGAGCCTGCATAAACTGAGCCACACAGACCGATTTTCTGGGCACAAAATAAATAAATAAATAAATAAATAACGCCATGTGTGGCGTGTGAGCGTGTGAACACGTCAAATTGCATGTGTCACACTCTCAATGCGTGAGACTTGAGAGCTTTCTTGTCTTTAATTCCAGACAAGAAAATATTGCATTTCACTACTTACTACTATGCCCCAAAAGCCAAAGGTCCTATATTACCCAGAATTGACTCTTGTGAGTTTTAAGCCATGTTATAATGTTGTTACCTTCTCAAAAACATACCTGGAGTTGTGTTCCATTTCATTCACATGTTTGAGTAATCATTTATTATTAGTCTGTCTACATCTCCAAAGCTCAAAATGCTCTGTTCCACCTTGTGATGTCATGTAGTTGTAGTTTTCAAGTTAACAACTACCTTTTAACTTTAGTTCAGTAGAGGATGGAAATTCCAAGGCTGAAATGTGATCTAATCTTCTAGTGAAGGTGCATGGAGTTTAAAAACACCATGGAGCACTTCCTGTATTACCACATAACATCACAAGTAGGGATGTCCCGATCAGGTTTTTTGGCCCTCCGATCCGATTCCATTATGCACAGACGGAGACACCGGGACCGGAGTCGGTGCGTCTCAGAGGAGACGTGGCACCGGGACTGAGGCTCAGGACGTGCCCGGGGGACGGCGCGTCTGCTCCGGCCTCCGCTCGGACCGTGCGCCCGGAGCAGGGGGAGTTTTTTTCGCTGAAAACGCGCGGTGCCTGCATAAACTGAGCCACACAGACCGATTTTCTGGGCACAAAAAAAATAAATAAATAAATAAATAACGCCGTGTGTGCGTGTGAACACGTCAAATTGCATGTGTCACACTCTCAATGCGTGAGACTTGAGAGCCCTGTCTTTATGTAAGCAGCCATGTTTTTAACAAGAACAGACCATGTGTCTCTCTGATTGGTTAATCGACCAATCGATCATTCACACCTTCTGAAATCAGGGAAACAGGATATAGCTCCAGATCCACTCTTTGTAAAATTTTGTCAAAGCGTGTGGTTCTGACTGACCAGGTGAGGGAGATTCAATGATAACCAGACTTCGTTAAGTACTGGAGAAGTGTGTATTCTGGATCCAAGGCAAGATAACTGTAGCTCTCCACCTACAGCGCTGCCAGCTCTGTGAGAGTCAGTGTGTGCCCAACCTACTTGAACTGACTGGGCTGGCCTTTCTGTGTGGCTGCACCTTTTCACCACATTAAACACTTCACATGTTCCTGAGGGCCCCAGCTCCTCTGCTCTCCTTCTCCTCACAGTCCAAGCGGTCTTGGAAGTAACCCACCCAAAAGCATGTCTGCTCCCACACCCGGTAAACATGCAGGGAAAAATAAAAGTGGGGAGGAGTGAAGGTCAGGAATAATAAAGATGATGTATTGAGTAAAGGTTAGCCTGTCTCCGAGATGCTAATTGTTCTGTCAACAGTATTCATTTGCCAGGACTCCCAAAGGGCACGCATCCATTTTGTTTGTTCCAAGTAGATGAGTTTCTCTCGCACATGCTTAAAATGAATGTGTGGGGAAAATAAGGCTTCCGTAAATATATATTCTGTAATGTAAACAGTCCATAAAAAAACATTGTTTATGCAAATCAACAATAATTTAATTCCAGACAAGAAAATATTGCATTTCACTATTTACTACTATGCCCCAAAAGCCAAAGGTCCTATATTACCCAGAATTGACTCTTGTGAGTTTTAAGCCATGTTATAATGTTGTTACCTTCTCAAAAACATACCCGGAGTTGTGTTCCATTTCATTCACATGTTTGAGTAAGCATTTATTATTAGTCTGTCTACATCTCCAAAGCTTAAAATGCTCTGTTCCACCTTGTGATGTCATGTAGTGGTAGTTTTCAAGTCAACAGCTACCTTTTAACTTTCGTTCAGTAGAGGATGGAAATTCCAAGGCTGAAATGTGATCTAATCTTCTAGTGAAGGTGCATGGAGTTTAAAAACACAGTGGAGCACTTCCTGTATTACCACATAACATCACAAGTAGGAATGTCCCGATCAGGTTTTTTGGCCCTCCGATCCGATTCCGATCATTTGATTTTGAGTATCTGCCAATGCCGATCCCGATCCGATACTTACATAATACATAAAAAAGTAGACTTACATTAATAATAATAATAATAATAATAATAATAATAATAATAATAATAATAATAATATTATTATAAGTGTGAGCAGTGTACAAATCTGAGACTTTTTCAGCTTGATAAATATAGCCTGCATATAGCTGCAGATTTTGTTTTATGGATTGTAGGACCTATAGGCCATAAAATGGGTAATCTTTCTCAAAATAATAACATCCAAAATAAGTATAAATTATTATCACTTTATATCTTGCTTTTAAATTATTAGCCTGTTTAAGTAATTTTGTGTGAGCGTCAGAGCTCTGTGGTATAAGGATTCACACTTTGAGAAAGTCCCGTCTTTTTGGCTCACAAAAACTATGAAAACAAAGTAAACGGGAAGATTACATTATGGCTCTACCTCTTCCTCTTCCTGTGTTCTTCCCTCCGTGAAGTGTGTGCGGGCGGCAGACCTGCCGCTCTGACCTGCGGCGTTGTGCAACTACAACTACGGTCATACTGAAGGAAGCGAGAGAAACGCGGTCAAAATGTGTCTGTTTGTAGTTGTCTTCTCCCTGACGTGTGTCACATTCACGTGTGCAGTCTATCAGATTGGTCGTTCCGTGTGTCTAACCAGCGCTTTGTTTATCAGTTCAGGATAGATTTTATTTTATGCGTTGCACGCGCACACCTTAGAGGGAGCATTGCTTAGCATTAGCGTATCTTAACTCCGCTGCACTTATTACTGTTATACAGCGTGTATGGCCAGGGCACGTACACAAGTACTGTCAGTGCCATGATTGGTTGCGTAACGTAAGTGAATCATATCGTATGATTGGCTGGACACCTGTCACTCACTGAGTTACACAGCAAAATGATACAGAAAAAAATGTTATAGATCTAATTCATTTACAGTGCGCTGCATAGGTTTTCTTGTGCGCTGAGAATGTGCGAGCAGTTGCGCAGCTTAGAGGGAACATTGTATCCGATCCTGATTGGGAGGCAACGACCGATTCCGATCCGAAACCACGTGATCGGGGCCGATTTCCGATCACGTGATCGGATCGGGACATCCCTAATCACAAGTGGAAGAGAGGGTTGTTTTTGAGAGAAGTAACTTGTTTCGCCCATCTTCCCTGTGCCTAATTGACAAAGTATGGCGACCAATCTTCATCAGTGGTCCTTTAAGACCCATATTATGCAACATTTACTCTTATATTGTTACCTCCTAAAAAACATACCTGAAGTTGTGTTTTGTTTCATTCACACATGTTTGAGTATCCCTTTATTATTGGGTACATCTGCAAAGCTCAAAATGCTCTGTTCCACTTTGTGATCTCATGAAGCATGAGTTTTATGTTAACAGCTAACTTTAACCCATAGGGCAATAGAGATTGGCAATTCCAGGGCTGAAATTATCCAAATGATTCAAGTGAAGGTGTGCGGAGTTTAACACAGTGGAGTTCTTCTCATGACGTCAAAAGGTGGAACACAGGCTAAATAGGCAGGGCTTGTGTGGTAAACATGTGTGAATGAAACAATACACAACTTCAGATATGTTTGTGATGAGGAAACATTATAACAGATCAGAGAATAGTGTAATATGGGCCCTTTAAGAACTTGTCATTGATGCAGCGCAGTGGTCTGATTTTGACATAAAGTACTGCTTTTACATTATACTATATACAATACACAACAAAAATGTACTCATGTTATATACATAGAACTATATAAATGTTATGACATCTACTACCCCTAGTGTAAACTGAATGAGTGAGAAAACTACAATGAAAAGATCTAAAGGTCATTACCTATCACTATATAGATTTCCCTTCACACACCATCTCAATGTCACAGATAAACATACATTTGCATTTTAACATACAGTGGTTTTGAAGTTACATTTTGCACATTGTTCAGATTTCTTACTTCTCACATCTCAGTTTGTCTATTTGTCTCCTGTTAATTCCAGGCCCATCATGACTCCCTTCTAAAGATCACTTCTCTGTCATTTCTTAAGTGAGATGTCACGGGGAGATGGACTCTCTGGCGACTTTAACTGTCACTAGCCATGCTGTCAATCAGGTGGTTAGACTGTCGCCCAGTCTGGGCCAATAAATATACTCGGAGTGGTATGAAGGTTACTGCAATGACTTTGGGGACACCATACTTTTAGTAACTGGAACAATGGTTTGGTAACCATTTTGCCGCTTTCAGTGACCAGAAGGGAGCAAAGAAAAGTATAATCGGACTTTGAACAATGGATTTGTCTTGCTTGGGGACACAATGGCAGTGTTCAGTAAGGGTTGGTGGTGTGATTTGTTCTTAGGCATTTCTAATTGATTAAAAGTGTGGCACATTTGTACAAGCTGACTGGATGTTACTGTAATGACTTTGAAGATACCTTACAATAGAAACTAGGGCAGAAAGAGCAATAGCGCTACTATAAATGTCAACAACAATGTGTATGGTAGTAGAAAATATTTCAAACAGTAGGGAAAAAGAGGTAGTCATCTGGACAATGTTTTTTTTTGTTTAAATGACACGTTTCGACTGCACTCGGGGAGTCATTTTCAGTCTGAGGCTACTGGGGTGAGAAGCAACAACAACATTGGTATTGAATAATTTGTTGTAAACGTATCCAGTATGCCGACTTTAAGGTGCTGTACAGGATTTGTACCATTGTAAAACATGAAAAACTAACTAGTTCATTCTCAAGTTTCCAGTGGTCCAAAGTTATTCCTCACTTGCTTTATGCATTACGAGCATCCTAATTACTCATATAACTTTTCACAACTTTCAGAAGGTAGAGGAGTTCACTGACGATAATGCAGACAACAACTAGCATGCTAAGAACATACTGATCCTCTGACAATAAAGGGCTTTATAATAAAATGCAGATATACAGCTGACATATTTTGACCTGCCAATATATCTGTACTGGGGCAAGACAAAATTTAAATACACGCATGAAAATCTAAGTATTACACCTAGTGATGTCGAAAACATCATGCTATTAATGAGTTAACTCAAAACAATTTTAATGCTATTATTTTTTTTTAGTATTAGATTAACGCTCTTTGTGACCTAGTGAACTTTTTTTTCATAAGCTGTGGCCACTACTAGAAAGGTTAGCAAAACTACAGGATCTGGCTGGAAACAGACAAAAAAAAAACAATTTGTACGAAACTGACAAGACCCGGCTGGAGGAGGTGGGCCAAAGCACGGCATGGCCTCCAAAGCACGACTGCACCACACAAGCCCTGCGTGCGCCGATGCCATCCACACAAGGAAAACACGAAACAAAGTCCTCTCCAAAACATATGGCGAATCCGCGCTCACCCCCGACAAGGACTGCAGGCAGCAACAGAAGCCCCGCAGCCTCCCTCCCCCGGCCGCGCTCACTCCACCGTGGCACCACCACATCCACAAGCGCGCACCATTGTAATAACAAAAAAACAAACAAAATAAATTGCACAAAGTGGTACCTATCCACTTTTCTATGTTTATAAGACTATTAAAATGATTCAAAGGACAAAAATGTGTGACTAATTTGCGATTAATCACGAGTTAACTATGACATTCATGAGATTAATTGCAATTCAATATTTTAACTGATTGACAGCACTAATTACAACATTACAACAGTTACAACACTAATGTCAGCAAGACTCTTCAGTTCTAGCATTTTCAAGCATTCCAAGAAATATCTTGTCTGTAAAAAAAATCAAGTTTCAATTTTGAGAGGTCCTCCACCATGGTCAGCGAGCAAAAATGCTAATGCCAAAAGCATATTGGCCATTCCTCTAGAGTACTTAAAAGAAGTCAGCCCCATTGAGTACAAACTATAAAGTCTGGTCTTCACTTTGCTGCAGGTTCTAAGGCTATATTGGAATAAATGGCTCTCAGTGGGAACAGTAGGTTAGTCCCTTTGCCACGGGGTTGCTTTCAGTTAAAGAGCGCACTCCGTCACTGTGGTCGATAATGAGGGGCACACTGCGACACAGCTCACACTGACTACATCACGTCTTAAGGTTAAATGATATGACAGTCTCTAACTAAGTCTCTTTTTTTGCCTTAAAGGTCAGCTGAATATTTTATTGCCAGCCAGGCCTGCCAGTGTATTGAAATGGTAATGTAAATACCACTACAGGACTGTGTCAGGGAGAGAGGTCCCGGCAAAGGTCAAGCTGCAGTCTGCCTACAGCCTCCTCAGTCAGTCCTATTCTTACGCTCGGAGTGGCAGCATGCATTCATTCACAAAATGTAGAGGTATAGTATGGCTCCTCCATAGGGGGTTATCTCATTGACATACTAGATTCAACAAAAGAATAAAACTATAAAACTTTTTTTTTTTTTTGGAGAGTCCCCAGTTGCAGTTGGGCTTGTAATAGCATCAAAAACATCTCATTGTAAAAGTTCCAGTATTGAGCAGTATTGGATATAAATAGCCATATACAGCCAAAATCATAATTTAAAGGAAAATTAACGTTTTTTTTACAATCTGAGCCTTCTTTCGGCAATAAAACAAGTAGTTTTACTCACCCATAGCAGTTTGGTGTCAATTGGAGCAGTATTGCAGAACTTATGTTGAGCCGTTCTGTTCTACTAATGATCCCGTATCCGTTAGCGTGAGTGCTCGGGGCATTACTTTGCGGTGTCCAAATAACACAAACTTTAGCACTTTTCAAATCACAGAAGATCGCTGTGTCAGGGTAGACTTTTAGTGGATTCCAAAACGGCCTGAAACCCGATATCCAGCTATAGTTTCATTTGATGACGTCATCAGAGAGGACAGTGCGCATGCTGAACTCAGCTGTTTTGTAAACACCGCTAGTCCGAAAGAAACTAACACCGCTCTGAACTTTACTTTTCTGTTGCGATATCGGGTTTCAGGCCGTTTTGGAATCTACTAAAAGTCTACCCTGACACAGCGATCTTCTGTGATTTGAAAAGTGCTAAAGTTTGTGTTATTTGGACACCGCAAAGTAATGCCCCGAGCACTCACGCTAACGGATACGGGATCATTAGTAGAACAGAACGGCTCAACATAAGTTCTGCAATACTGCTCCAATTGACACTAAACTGCTATGGGTGAGTAAAACTACTTGTTTTATTGCTGAGAGAAGGCTCAGATTGTAAAAAAAAAAAGTAAATTTTCCTTTAACACAACAGAATCATTGATATACTCCCTGCAAATCCCTGCAGACTAACCCTACAGAGTGCATAAGTATTGTAAGTATAGCACACCCTACACGGCCACTTTGTCAATAGAGCCGGAATCATTAAAGTTTTACAGCCACTTTTTAATCCTGTAGAAATGGAAGTGGTTTTCTCGAGGAGCACACGCAGAGTTCTGTTCATCCCTCACCTCCCCTCATTGGATTTTGTCTGGGGTCAGCAAAGCTCCTCTGCTCTGCTCGTCCTGGTGGATGCGTTTCAGGCTGAGTCTCTACATATGCTAGGTGCTGGTGGAAAGTTGCTGACGCCAGCGGAACAATGGCGGAGCCCCGTAGTGCACATCTGTGATCACGAGCCCTCCCCAACACAAACGAACCTGCTCTCACACTCCACTGGAACGCCGTAGAAAGAATAAGGCCATTTTTCCAAATTACCACCTGCTATTTTTGCACCCCAGTTTTATTGATCCTTTAAATTCCACTTATGAAAAAATGGAGGGGGAAGTGGCTCAGCTAAGGTGCACTTCCAAACCACTTACTATATACTGCTGATTTAGGCATTTTTAGAGTGGATTTGGGTGGCTGTTATTGAAACACACAGAATCATTGAATGGGAAAAGCTGGCTAATACACAAGCACCATGCAAGCATAAACATGGGTGTGTAAGTTTCAGGGTAGTTAGCTCCTCATTTCAGATAGATATACGGCAGTGACTTGCAGAACCCTGTCAGAACTGAAGAAGCCTCTTGGATGAAAAAATTTGTTTGTTTTTTTGCAAGAAAGCACTTGTAGTAATAACCATTTTTATGCAGGTCTTAAAACTTGCTGTGGCAGAAATTATAGATACATTACTTGATTGAAAATAATAATGAAATGTGTGAGACGAATACATAACATAATACATAAAGCACATAACATTGTGAGGGTATCGCAACACTGAGATTTAGTATATGAACAGTTTAATTACAACAACAGAGAAGACACAAACTGCTCATAGTGACAATTTCAAAGTGCCAGAGCCTTTTCAAGTGATAGGATTGTGGGCGTATGGTGTATTCACTGCACGAACAATGAAACGGAGGATATTAGAGCTGCTGGTTTCAAGTTGGTTTCCCTGCTCACACAATCAAGTTTTACTCGTGTCAGCAGTGTGAAGAACACAGCATGCGCGCTAATAAAACTAACAGTTTCTTTAGAGGTGTTCTGAACAGGATTCAAACTCCAGTCTAACACCATGCAAGACACTTAAAAACAACCAGGCAATGATGCTTGTGATTTCTTGTTCAGGGTGACATGTCCATACGTGCAATGATCCAGAGGTTTATGTATGAAGTGGTGGCATGGTGGAAGAATAAACAGGCTGCTTTAGACCCAATTTAAAGGGATATGCCACCCCCAGGTCAAACTTGGGCATCTCTCCACAGTCCAGAGACTAAAATAAGTGGTAGAAAGTGTTTTTCTGGTGACGCAGCCATTGTCCAGGTCTGTCAGCACTGACCGCCGCGGTATCTGCTGCTCCTCCGCGTTAGACTGGAGTCTAACGTCGCCAGAGAAAGATTTCGGCCAAAAGGAATTAATTTGCTCGATGCGTTTCCCAATTACTTTCTGTGTAGTGCGCATTCATATTGAGTGCAAATACATGTGCAAATCAACACAGAGAGCTTGACTTGGTCATTTTGGGTGGGAACTATTTTTCAGTGCGGAAAAAGACGGACGAAGCACACACCACGCTGCGTAACAGGGGAACGCATCGAGCAAATTTATTCCTTTTGGCTGAAATCTTTCTCTGGCGACATTAGACTCCAGTCTAACGCGGAGTAGCTGCAGATACCGCGGCGGTCAGTGCTGACAGACCTGGACAATGGCTGCGTCACCAGAAAAACGCTTTCCACCACTTATTTTAGTCTCTGGACTGTGGGGAGATGCCCAAGTTTGACCTGGGGGTGGCATATCCCTTTAAGGCACCTGGACTGTACATAACAAAACAGGGCCATTCAGAATCAAACATTAAGCATGCTAGTTAAAATTAGCTTTTAAATTCTTAATCAGAATACACTGAAAAATTCAAATTCATCACATCGTGTTAGCATTAGGCATGTTATCATTGTGGCTCAATCAGTGTCATTGCATTTAATGTTCAGAATCACCGGTTAACGGGATAATGTGTGTTTTTTTATAATGTTTTTTTAAATATTTTTTTTATGTTAATCTGTATGGGTTTCCGGCTTACCTCTGACAGTCTCAGCTGATCCCGGTTCGGCTCACTTTCTGGAGCTCAGGTAATTAGGTCCGGTAACTTTTCTGGAACATGAAATAAAGCTTGTTTTTCTTCTCAAAACAAAACATTTATCCGAAAGGTGATATATTTGCGCCCCAAACAGTTGTCAACGAAACATCCAGGAGCGAACTTAGCGATTGCATATTGTGTCTGCCGACTTGTATCACTGCGCCCACGTTAGCTGTATTAGCCTTTTAACCTTTAGCGGAAGTGCACACAAGGTGAAGTTTACAAGTAAACAGGCTAATACAGCTAACGTGGGCGCAGTGATACAAGTCAAACAAGCTTTATTTAATGTTCCAGAGAAGTTACCGGACCTACTTACCTGAGCTCCAGAAAGCGAGAGGAACCGGGATCAGCTGAGACTGTCAGAGGTAAGCCGGTGTCAACACACGTAACTTTTAGAAGGAAACCCATATAGATTAACATAAAAAAAATAATAATAAAAAAACGCACTATCCCTTTAAGTTGATTTGCCCAGCACACAGGAAAAGACAGTTCTCCAGTAAAGCAGAATGGTCTAAGTTTTTTGTAAATTGGTCTAAAGACAATTTACAAACAAGCTCTTAGTTCCAATCAAACATGAGGTATTGGAGTGAAAATAAAATAAATGTTTGGAGGTACTGACCTACTGCTGCTGCTGCTCTCCTGGCTCTTCCCTCACGCAACATCTTTTTTTGTTTTATGGCAGTTGGCACCCAACATTCAGGTGCATTTCCGCCACCTACTGTTCTGGAGTGTGGGCCAGACTATTATAGACTATTCCAGATTTAGACTGCATCCCATTTCTCTGTCTTACCCCTACCCCATGTTTTGCACGCTCTTGTGAGGCCAAGGGGTGTCCCGATTCTAATTTTGATCAAGGGCTAGGGTCACGGCTGAAGGCCACATACCCCTTGAAACGAAGTAAGCTCTCGACCAGACTTGAAACGAAGGGGTACGCCTACAAGCTCAGGCAGGTTTTGGGATCAGGATGGCAGCGTCACATCGACCAGCCAAGGAGTCTCATAAACCCAAAACATGCACCAAAGGTAAAATCCTCCAGCTTAGGTCCTGACCAAGCTGAAGCAAGAAGATCATGGAGATGGTCCCCGGGCGCAGTAATGTGCTGCTCACTGCTCCTGATAACAGGATGGGTTAAATGCAGAGATGAATTTCTCCTGTGTGAGATCAATAAAGTCGCTTCTTCTAAATGTATTTTCAGCAGTTGTAATTATCGATTAACAGTTTAGCACGGTTTACAATTATGATGTTTATGTTCTACGTTACTTTTAGTGAACTGTTGTTGCGGTTTTAATTGTAGTGATGTCTGTTTCGCCGACATTATCGTTTTCATCAAACTTTCATGTATAAACAAGCTAGTTTTTTTGTCGAGCTGAGGTACCCGATAATCCTTGACATTTGTTTACATTTGTTTGCATCAATTGTTGTCGCCTCTGTAGACGTAACAGCCGGGTAGAGGCAAGGGATGATGACGCAAAAGGTAAGCGAGTGGTGTCCCATTTCTTAGGGGAACATTCATACCCCGAGCCCTCTCAGCTCATTATCGAGGGGCAAGACAAAGCCGTAGATAAAGGGGTAGGGGAAGGGGTAAGACAGAGTAATGGGACGCAACCTAAATCCTCACTGTAACAAATTTCCTGTAGAATTTACAGTAAAGAACAGGCAAAAAAGTTGCCAAAAAAGTGCTGTAAAAGTGATGCTAATTACTGTAAAAATGAATTACAATATATTACTGGATACATTTTACATTTTTTTGCTGTATATAAATTACAACAATATATTGTTTCATATTATAAACAACCATTAATTGTATTTTAGTTTACAATATTATCTTGTATTCCATTCAAATTACAAGAGTTACCTGCTGCTACTTGTTCATAATTCATTATTTTATTGTAGAATGTTTTTACGGTTAATCTGTCACATTTAGCAAATTAAGCATACTGATATTGCTGACAATCCAAATTGTATCAACACTACATTCGATTATTTTCAGCTGTTGTCATAAAAAAATAAATAAACATTAAAACAGGAGTCAGTCCTGCAACAAAACAAAACATTTATTAACAATCAATACAGTGTATACCTGATGTCTATATACGTATCTATATTTTCAACAAATTCACAGACATATATGGCATAAACATACACCGGACTGCACCAGACTAATGCAGCCACTCAATGTAACTTTGAATGAACTACTGTAAATTGCAGCAACAAAGCCAAATGTGTAAAAAAAGAACCACTTTGGAGCCACTTTTTTTTAATAACAGTGTGCCATTGTTGTTTTTGTTTTTGCAACAGGCTCAAAGCCATTCAAAGTCCATTAATCTTTTGAGAAGTGTAGAGACATGAAGGTTGACACTGTTGTTCCTCTTCTGTTGCACCTTCCCACTTTTTGGACTGATCCACTTTGTTGCCTTTGTGCCAGAGGTTGGGTTGATCCCTATGAAGCATCTGAAGTAGGGATGCAAATTATCGGTTAATTCATTAATTGATAGTTGATTGACCTTATTGGTCGATTAACGATTAACTGATAAGCGGCGTTTTTCACCTGAATTTGAGTGTTTCAATAGGGTCTTTAAGAATATAAGCTATAGTAACATAACACTGAGTCATAAATATATCATAGTATTATTATATTGTATATTCCTCAATTAATTATTCCTTAGTAAAAAGCAGACAAATGTATTGATGCTGAATAACAAAATACAGTAATCCCTCGCTCTATCCAATTTTTTTTTTTATAGTGTAAAACATTTTTTATAGTGTAACATTGTGTTCTGTCCTATTGGCTAAGAGACTAGACCAGGACTGAACGTGGACTGGACCAGGTCTGAACCAGGTCTGGACCTGGACTGGACCTGGACTGGACCGGGATTCGACCGGGTCTAGACCTGGACTAGACCAGGATTAAACCACTGGGGCGCATGCTGGTTTCGCCGCGCCCCGCGCTCCGAGCCGCAGGCCAGCCGCGCGGGGCTCGGGGCGCGGGCTGCGGGCTGCGGCGAAACCGGCAGCAGCGGCACGCATTCCGGGTTAGATCTCGCCTCGCGCGTACACCCGGGGCTGCTAAGCAGTGCCGTTGGCGCCTGCGGTCGGCTGTGAGTCGATCTTGGCGCAGCGCGGTTGCCTTGTTTCATGACCACGCGGGTGCGCATGTCCGCGTGTCCGCGGTTAGCGGTTAATTACAATTAATGCATTTTGATCGACCAACGTCTTAATCGACAATTAACCGTTAATCGATTAATTGTTGACATCCCTAATCTGAAGTCACAAAATCAGAGAAACAGACACTTAATGAAATACAGTTTTTACAAAATACAGCAGAACTCATCAAGTCGCGAAGACAAGCTTATCAGGTTTCCAAATATACAAGGATATTTTATTGTCACATGCGCTAGGGTAGAGTAGGTTATGCAATACAATGGAAATGCAGGAACTTAAATAAAAATAACACCATTTGTTATTCATGATGGAAAATGTAACAAAAGCAATCCACTACAATCCCCATCCAGCACATCCCTCTGAATGAATTCCAGTGTGTTTGATGCATCCTCTTGGTACACCAAATTGAAGACGTAGTAGCATGAGAAGAACGCTGCCAATCCATGTTCTGGTGTGGACCCACAACCACTTGGCCCTCAATGCTCAGCATCCAATTTGTTGCAGTGAGGACATCACCTAAAACATAAATAAATAAACATGATTATAAAATATGATATCTACATGTTAAACTAATATGTCATTCACACAGTCTCTAGTTTTGCAACAGACAAAAAAAAAAAACTACGTAAGACGATTAGTCTTGGAGACACAGGAAGCAGCAATGTTCTCTCCACATCAGCAGCTGTTGAGAACACCTGTAAGACAAAAAAAACAAAAAAACAACAACAACAAGTCTGTTAAGATTCTTATTCATTCAAATCATGGTAGTCAGAAGAGTTGACTGAGTTGTAAGTAAGTGGACTTCTTTTTGGAGCTTGAAGACATTTCACCTTTCATCCAAAAGGGTTGTTAAAGGAGCTAGAGGAGGTAGAGCAGATGACCACACCCCTCGTTCCATTCCGACAAAGGAATGAGGGGTGTGGTCATCTGCTCCACCACCAGTGATCCAGAGATATAGTTCCTGATTCCCATCATCAGGCCAGAACTGAAGAAGCCTTTTGGATGAAAGGTGAAATGTCTTCAGGCTCCAAAAAGACATTCAGTTGTTTACAACTTAACTCTTCTGACTATTGAGGGTAACATGATCCGTTTCGCGAGCGGCGGTCTCGGAGATCCGTGAGTCCGGTGTGAGGCCGGTAACGGCCCCCGTCGCGCCGGTGTCCGGTCTTCTCGGAGTCGGGTTGTTTGGGAATGCAGCCCAAAGCGGGTGGTAAACTTGGGAATGGAAAAGAACAAATTTTTTCTCAATTTCAATTTTCCTTTTTTCCACAGCACCTAAAGTCAAGTAAAAAGCCCTTTCCTATTTTTGTTTTTTAGATTTTGAAAAGAACAACGGGATATAAGTCGTCTCCCGTTTTCTGTGTGTTGATTTTAAAACGAAAAACGAAATACAGGTCGTTTTTTCTTGTAAGAAGTTCTAAAAGTCATGTAGTTAATAACTATCATAATTACTCCGGCTTTTTAACTCGGGTAGAAATGTGACATAACCACGACAATAATCCTGCATAGTTCCTCTGCAGTATTGTTGGCTTATAACGTATTACTTACTCTTTATTAGGTGGATGGATGTCGGCCGGGTTCTTCCCCCTGGGTCCGCCATCAAATGCCATATCCTCTCTAAAAAAAACCACCTTAATGCTAACAGTGTTTAACTGTAATATGTATCGTTTACAGTCGTTTACAGTCAGAACCAAGTGAAAACCTGACCATTCTGTAATTTTAAAATGTGATACAGCTTTAAATTACTGGAATTATTTTTTACCCATAATACATTGCAATAGTTACACCTTGTAAAATGATAGGACAAGAAGCTTCTGTAATTTTTTACTGTAGAAATTACAGAAATTTGTTACAGTGCTACCTTTAGACCTAACTGAATTAAAATAACTCAGGACATTTTAAACACTCCCTCCAAAGTACGTGACTGGCTAATGGGTATCATGTGGCAAGATTGGAAAACCAACATTGGACTCCACTGAACTGTGAAGAGTAATTGTAGTGTGTACTGCATCATCAGGTGAGACTCACATTAGTACGTACATTAAGAGTAGAACAATGTATGTCCCCAGTTTGGTACATTGAAGGAGTAAGGTCGTTTTCACACCAGGAAAGTCCGATAGTTCACTTGCTTTGGTCCGGACCAAATGTTTTTTTTAGTTTTTTTATTTTGGTGCGGTTCGCTTTCACACTGCAGTTTTTCCCCAAGCGAACTAACATCTATAAACAAAACCACGTGTGCTGAGGTCGCTCAGCCATTGGACAAAAATGAGCCGTGTCCAAACACGGAAGGAGGAGAATAACGGTGTTACGTGCTGTTTTCAATCTAGCCTTAGCGATATGGTTTGCTCAGTTTTTGCAGTTCTCACAAATGTTTGAGCAGCATCGTGAGGTTTACACCATTTTACAATCAATTTCCAAAGGTCGAAGACACAGGGCAAGACGGGTAGGGAGGACAGCACTCATGAGTTCTGACTCTTGTTCTTAACGCAAAACATAAGTAAGCCTCGTAAGTTTTGTTTTGTTTTGTTTCGTTTCGTCAGCCTCGGTTTCCCATAATGCTCGACATACGACGGGAGCTCGTTAAGTACAAAAAGCCAACTTGTGTCGGATCGAGTCCGGTCTGCATTCTCACCTCAAACAAACCGCACCAGAGTTCATATGGAACCGGACCGAGACCGACCTTTTTAGGTGGTCTCGGTTCGTTTGTTTGCTCCAGATCGAGACTTTTGTTTTTTATTCACACCAGCCCAAAAGGTCCGAATCAAAGGAGCAAACGAACTCTGGTTCATTTTAAACGAACCAAACAAGGCAGGTGTGAAAACGACCTAAGAGTAGCTCAGTGGTGATATTTGCTGGTGGTTGGAGGGTCCGACGGTGCAGATTCACAACCACGCTTCCAACAGTCGTCCCCAGGGCAGCTGTGGCTACAATAGTAACTTATCACAACCAATATGGAATGAATGAATGCTATGGCTGTAAAACACAATCCAAGTGTAAAGCATTATTGATAAAAGGAGAAGTTCAGTTTGTCAACTGGACAAAGTTTGTTTGGTTGAAAACGTTTCGCCGCTCATCCGAGAGGCTTCGTCAGCTCTAATGAGCGGCGAAACGTTTTCAACCAAACAAACTTTGTCCAGTTGACAAATTGAACTTCTCCTTTTATCATGGATTCTACCCGGACGACTGAGGGACTTTTCATGTAAAGCATTATTATTATTATTATTATTATTATTATTATTATTTTTTTTTTTTTTTTTTTTTTTTTTTTTTTTTTACTTTTATGGGGCATTAACTGCTAACACATAACGTATTTAGATCACCATGTTACCTTTTATTGTTTTGAAAATCCTATATTCACTGAAAGCAAATGCACATCATCACATTAGGTTTGTGAAGTTGTGTACAGTTTTTTTTGTATTATGATTGTGCATATTTCTAGAGAATTGTCGTGTGGGAGCGCAGATGATGTATAGCTTGTTGGCTGAGCACTGGACACCTAACCCTATGGAGTAGGGCCTGGGAGAGATCACTAAATTACTGAAACATGCATGGATGATGTCTAAAACTTCTTTCATTCTTCTGTTGTGGCTGTATTTAATTACAGTGTATTTTTATTTTAGTTTGCTCATTTTTAAATACAATTCTAAATTTGTAGATAATGGTAATCTTGTAACATTAAAATAAAACATTTTTAATATTTTTGTTGCTCAAAATGTGCGTCACAGCTAATGTGTGACAGCCCGGACTTACCAGCACCTACACCAGCAGCATGATTTATTGAGCTTTTCAACCCCTGGTAGGTAAACGATGGATAAATCCAAGAAAAGAGAAGTTTCAAAAGAAAACAGAACAAAAAAGTTGCCATTCTTGCTCAGAATCACAAATGGAGTGATACTGAAAACCTTCCCAAACCAAACAAACTTGTGTTCAAAACATGGAATGCCATCCCCGACACTTACATGAACATGAAACAGTGTGCATTTGGAGTCCTGTCAATATTCTGATCCACATACATATGTGAGCAGGTCTTCTCTAACATGAATTATATTAACTCTTTCTCTACCAGCCTGTTTTCAAAATCCTAACCCCTTGTCTACCGGAGATTCAGAGCATTTTCACTGATTTTTCAAGACTCACAGAATACTGAGTTCTTTCACTATATAAACGTAGCACACATCAAAATAAAGTGTTGACTCTCATCTTTCACCTGGAAAAAAAATTATGTTTCTAACCTTTTCGGTTCTCAAGTAATTGATAGTAGAACATAGCAAAGTTTCAGCAAAAACACTGTTTTTTGACAACAAATTTGAGAAAATGACCTTTTTGTGAAATACACCTTTTTGTGTATTACAAGCAGATAAGTGACTTTGACATCAATACTTATTGATTTAGTGACACCTCAAACATCTAAAATAACAGAGAAAGATTTTTGATTGCAAATTTTTTTTTTTAAATTTACAAATATAAGAAATAACTATATACAAATTGACAAAGAGAACAATCTTGAGAGAATAACAACAGTTACAATAACAACAGAACAATGTGTGCACGCGCGTGAACAATGTGTGCATGTGCGTGAACAATGTGTGCACGTGCGTGAACAATGTGTGCACGTGCATGTATGCGTGTGTGTGTGTGTGTGCGCGCGTGTGTGTGTGTTGTTGGCCTTCAGGGAGAGCGGCAAAGTACTGGCGAGCATAAAGGTTTGTCTGCTCAGTAATGTGTGCCAGCAGCTCATTCGTGATGAGGAGCTCAAAGAAGTCTGCTGGCACGTCAGACTTCAGCTCCGCTGCAGCGCTCCGGAGTCCAGGGGTGGCCGTGAAGGGAATCATGTTGGGTTCCCAACATTTTGTTGCCACTCCACACTTTGTGTGGCAGATGCACCACCTGTAAAATGACAGAAATGTACAACATTACCTAATGTAATTTTTTTGTATTGCTGCAATGTAATGGGGAGAATATATATATTTTTTTACCTTTCTTCTCCGCTTTGCGAGCAGAGGTCCCCACCCCTGCTCGCAAAGTAGGTCCTCTGCTGGATGAAGGCTCTGTAAATGGGAAATTCCTTCACATCAATAGTGGCATTTTACATATACAATTTTACATATACACACACACATACCCAAGCATAAACCTTTACATACACACACACACACACACACACACACACGCATAAACCTTTATACACATAGCTACGCACGCGCACACACGCACGCGCACGCACGCACGCACAGACACGCACACACACACACGCACGCCTGCATTCATTCACACAGTAGCTCCCGGACATTTGGACAAGAGGGAAAAAGTGCATGCAGGCAGGGAGGAGATAAAGTAAGTTCATTCATTGATTCACCACACAGCACGTAAACTTAGTTCTTACCCATCTCTTCCTCTGGAGAGGGGGATCTGCTTCTCCCAGAGGATCCCGACGGCAGCCGCTCATCGGGCGGCTCGGGGTCTGGCTCGCTGGACTCAAATTCGCTGTCCTCCGGGTCTGAGACCCGAATAGACATGGCCCCTGCCTCGGACAGACGAGATCTCTTTCTTGCCGTCCTTGCCTGATCCGGCGTGTCTCCGCGGTCCTGTGGTCCGGGACCTTAGGTCCCAAGACCACTCCGACCGCTCGGATCACTCCGTAAAAACCGATCGATTGTTAGCTGCCGTTAGGGAGCTAACGCCATATTGCTCCACTACTCAGTACACACGGGTGAGCGCTTCTGGGCTCTCCGCCCCCGATCGCCAAACTAACACACACACGATCACCACCTAGGGGTTAGATGTGTGAATTACACCTTGAACTATGAATTACAAGTTGCTCCCGGACGTATCCTAGCAACCCCCGCTGAAAAACGGCTCTGACGTCAATCGACGTCTCGGTAGACTACGTCTGGAATCGCTCTGACGTCAAACGACGTCTCCAGTAGAGAAAGAGTTAAAAACAAACACCGTTCACGCCTAACAGACGACAGCTTACCGTCCTGTGTGAAGATGAAGATGAATGTTTTACAGCCCTGAGATGCAGACGCTGTGCACTCCGGTTCAGGCTCAAAAATCACATTAATGAGGTAAAAATTTTAAAATCGGGTATTATTTTGCATATATATATATTCAAGTTGACAGCTGACTGCACACTCCAGTACATGTGATAAAATGATGACGGAACACAGAAGCAGACAGCACTTTTGGTTCGCTGCGGGTGGATAATTTAAGTTGGATTTTTATTTCCTATTTGCCTGGAAGAATCCATGACTCATCGCTGTACCAGCGGCGAGTCTGGTAACGCTTGGTCCAGAATGCGCTGCCGTTGCGCTTAGACAGACAGCTAAGTGAACCAATCAGAGAACAGTTAACGGAGCCATTTGATAGATTAAGCTTTTCCCAAAGCCGGTAGGAAGCAATGCAAAAACATCTTTTTTGAAAAGCAAGGCCTCTAGAGCTGTCAGCTGCTGTGGTTTTAAGGAATCGATGTGTTTTAGGTCATTTAAGACCAATTTTACAGCTGAATGGAAGGGACGTTGCGGGCAAAGGCGGGTGCACTGACGTCACCATCTTTGAACAAATCAGAATCGCGGAGTCCGTTGTTAACCGGGGGAGCGAGGGTGAAGCGAGGGTGTCCAAATGGTATCGCGCTGTATAGCAAATACAGAGAGATATCATTTTGCTGGCCAGGTAAATTTCCTATGAGGAGGACTCAAATAGACAAATAGAGTATTTCATTTGAAAGTAAGCAATCTTAATTTTTTTAGTTCAAAATGTTTTTGCTACATGCAGAAATAAAAATTCTGTGTTCTCTGTAGCATTTCATTGAAATCATAAATACAACACACTATAATCTTTTATACTTATCATACATTAACTTGAAAACTATCACGTCATGACATCACAAGGTGGAAAAGAGCATTTTGAGCATTGGAGATGTAGACAGACTAATAAACGGTTGCTCAAATGTGTGAATGAAACTAAACACAACTCCAAGTTTCTGATGAGGTAACAACATTCTAACATGTCTTAAAGCTCACAAGAATTCATTTAGTGTAATATAGCACCTTTAAGGATGAGGACAGCTTTCACTATGAGAATAATAATTCCTCCTTTCTAGTATTCTGTGTAAAGAGGCGGGTAATTGATTCATTTTCACAAGCAAAGGTCCGCACACTAACACAGCCCATGTTTTCCATCATTACTTAACTAAACCACTGTTTCACCGTATTGACCGTAGCCTGGCCCGGTGAACCCGATAGAGGCATGCGTGTGCGTGAGGAGATAGCAAGCAGCCCGGGCCTCCGCTCCTCCTTCTGCTGGGGCCACACATATTCAGATCAATAAGACAAATAGGGACAGTCTGGAGACAAAGAGTGCACCGCCCCACAACTGCACGAAGCTATTTATAACCGAGCCTATGTCCATCAGAATAATGATCCCACAGCACGCCAGAGACATCTCCCCAGGCCCGGATCCATACCATGCTCAGGCCACCGTGGCTGCCCCAAACACGCACTCTGAGCAGGGGAACGGGGCCCTAATGCTGGCCCCTGTCAGCACATCCAGGCATTATTCATACAAGCAGCATGGCCTTCATCAATCTCCTCACAGAGCCGCAGAGGTAGTGGGGCTATAGGACAAAAGGAAGGTATAAAGAGAATGTGGTGTTAGTGTGTTTTATTTAAAGGTCCCATGGCATGAAATTTTCACTTTCTGAGGTTTTTGAACGTTAATGTGAGCTCCCCTACCCTGTTTAGCCCCCCCCCCATGGTTAAAAGTGAGCTAAACTGAGCATTTACGATCCTTTTCTGCGTTACAAAAAATCGGAGCTCAAACGGGCGATTTTGAACAAGGCACCTTATTGACGTCAGATCGAAAAAAGAAATGCAAATGCAGTTCCACCCCTCTGTCTGTCTGTACTCGGCGTCTCTGTAAATCACGCCCAGAGAGTTTGGACTGCGAATGCGCTAGGCAATGCGAAATGCGTTTTTTTATTTGCCTGGAGGCACGTCCGAGTGTTTCTAGGCTCGGAAGTCCTTTATCTGAGCCTCTGGACCTTTGAACAGCAGTGGTTTAATTTGATTTTCTGTGGAAATGTGTTTATTTTTCAATGGAACGCTTCAAATCTCTCCCCCCGTGCAAAAACAAGGAAATGGATCAGCTGAGAGCCGAGCGCGGAGACCGGAGAGTTTGGCCACGCCCCCACCCTCTACTATAGGCCAGCTCTTTTCTCCTCATTTGCATTCAAGCAACAACGCCCATTATGGAGTGTTCAGAGAGAGAAGAATTACTCTTTCTCATCTTATCTCTGTTTCTCATGCACTGAGTGTTGATTTTGAAGAAGGATTCATTTACAGTATTAGGGAACCATTAAAGCCCCAGTGTGTAGGATTCGTGGCGCATAGGTGGATAGTCGCTATTGCAGTTCCTGTTTTAGCTACGGCAGACCTCGAGGGTCACCCGGGCGCGCCGTAGCGCCGACAGCTCGCGTACCCGCGCACGAACCACTGTATACATAAAACGCGGTCCCCCGTTCACTTTTTTTTTTCTTTTCGCATGAAAACACACATTCCCGATCATGTATCATGACAATCTACACATCAAATGAAACCTTAGTCTCCTCTTTTTGAATATGCAATTCATTTCCCGGCACAACAATCTCTCCCCGAGCACATGGGGCTTTTATACGGAAAAGCACAAAACGAAAAAGCACAAAGCTTACCTTTGAAGGCTCTGCCCAGTTCAAACTCAGCATTTCACCATAAGCTTGGTCTGAAATTTGTCCGTAAGGATCCAGTGAATAAAATCCAGTAAAACAATTTAGTCCAAAACACGTGTTAGATCCATTACAACGTGTGATACAGCAGCATGCTTGTTGTTTACCCAAAACCACGAGCCTCCCCCCACCCCACCCGCACCTCTCTCCCTCTGTCCTTCTCTCCGGCGCGCTCCGCCTGCTTTGCCTCCGGTGCTACCACGGAGCCCAAATGTCCTTCTGCGGCTCTCGTATTCAAAATGGCTGCCTCTGCATGGGGAAGATCCCCCTTTTATGTGACTATATCTAAGTCCAAAAGAATACTTTGATTTCATGATGGAAGTGAAAAGGCTTGGAAAACAATGTATTTTTGAATGGGTATCTTCAGTTTCGGTAATTAACGGGTAAAAATCTTACACACTGTCCCTTTAAGGAGCCATATAAAAGCATCAAGAAGTACCATGTCATGGGATCTTTAAAGGGCCCATAATGTTGTTTCTTCATCCAAAACATTTCTGGAGTTGTGTTTTGTTTCATTCACACACGTTAAACACAGAAACCCGGTGTATTAGAGTTCTTTTCTCAAAAAGAAAACACTCTGTTCTACATTGTAATGTCATGTTCTAGTACAAGAAATGCTCCATTGTGTTTTTAAACTCCATACATCTTCAGTAAAATGATTTGGATCATTTCAGCCCTGGAATGCCAATACTGAACAAAAGGTAAACGGTAGCTTTTAACCTGAAAAATACCACTACATGACATCACAAGTTGGAGCAGGGCATTTTGAGTTTTGGAGATGTAGATAAACTAATAAACCAGGATTATGCAAACATGTATGAATAAAACAAAACACAACTCTGGGTATGTTTTTGATGAGGTAACAATCTAACATGGTTTTTGTGTAATATAAATGCTAAATATCAAAATTGCCTTGCACAGATTTACAAAAATAGTTGAGTATCAAACAGTCAAAAAAATCTGAAAATAAAAAAAAAGAAAGAAAATATAGCTTTAGGTACTTTTAGTAGTATAGTATTTGTACCTTTTTTTCTGCATAAAGGTTTTGATATGAGATGCCAAATGTAAAAATCAGTCTGAAGAAACAGTAATCTCTTGGGGTTATATTGATGTGCTTGATGTCTACACTCTCCATTCAGAAAGATAATGTAATGAAATAGACAGCATTTTGACCCTACATCTAAAAGCATGCATACAAACGGAAAGGAAATAGATTCTGGGAGAACTACTCAATGCAAATGATTAATTTATACACAGCATAATGCGTTTTTCAGGGAAGACGGGCCACTTAAATATTAGTAAATCCGATAGATAGCCCCATCGTCCGCGGGCCTCACGAGTAACCAAACACACACAATCTAATTACACACTGTAGGTTTTTGTCTTTATTTCCATAATGCACTGCTTTAATGGAATTACTCCACTAAGAGCAGGATTTTCATTTATCATTTGAAATTCAGATGGCAGCATTGTGGGAAACTTGCTGACAAAATTGAAACACATGAAAGTAAGGCTGCGCGAGGCTGTTTCACCCCATTTAATTAGAGACAGTGGAGGAGCAGAGCAATGCCGAGTGCGTTCCAAAGAGAAATATTCATAATCAACACTGATTTTTAAAACAAAGGCTGGTAAATGAAGACTTAATATTCAGCTTGATCCCTATTATGTCCTCCTCATATGTTGCAGGGAACACAAAGAAATGCATTAGGATTCATTTGTAAGAAGAGCTATGGATGCACCGAGTAAAAATGGTGCTTGTTTGAATAAGGGTGGAACACGTCTACTTGAGGTTTTTTTTTTTTTTTTTCCTTTAATGTTATTTTAAAGTTGATCCTTCAGATTTCAGACTTGTCACTTTAGGAGTGTTTGACGTCAGATAATTGAACACAGTGTTATACATTTTTCTGAAATTACCAAGACATTTTTTTTTTTTTTTTTTACAAATACATTCTTACTCTTTTTCTTGGTGAAACAGGTTTTTAATATCAGTTTCTGAAGAAAATAAAAAGGTGTAGTCACTATGCAATTCCTAATTGTTGTCTTTTGTTAGGTACTTCTCGTCGTTGAGGTTTAAAGGAAAATTAACGTTTTTTTACAATCTGAGCCTTCTTTCGGCAATAAAACAAGTAGTTTTACTCACCCATAGCAGTTTGGTGTCAATTGGAGTGGTATCGCAGAACTTATGTTGAGCCGTTCTGTTCTACTAATGATCCCGTATCCGTTAGCGTGAGTGCTCGGGGCACTGATTTGCGGTGTCCAAATAACACAAACTTTAGCACTTTTCAAATCACAGAAGATCGCTGTGTCAGGGTAGACTTTTAGTGGATTCCAAAACGGCCTGAAACCTGATATCGCAACAGAAAAGTAAAGTTCAGAGCGGTGTTAGCTTCTTTCGGACTAGCAGTGTTTACAAAACAGCTGAGTTCACGCATGCGCACTGTCCTCTCTGATGACGTCATCAAATGAAACTATAGCTGGATATCGGGTTTCAGGCCGTTTTGGAATCCACTAAAAGTCTACCCTGACACAGCGATCTTCTGTGATTTGAAAAGTGCTAAAGTTTGTGTTATTTGGACACCGCAAAGTAATGCCCCAAGCATATGATACGAGCACCATGTTAACGGATACGGGATCATTAGTAGAACAGAACGGCTCAACATAAGTTCTGCGATACTGCTCCAATTGACACCAAACTGCTATGGGTGAGTAAAACTACTTGTTTTATTGCCGAAAGAAGGCTCAGATTGTAAAAAAAACGTTAATTTTCCTTTAAGTGGAAGCCAAAGACAAACGTCCAAATGAACCAAAACAAATGTACTTCAGATGTACTTCAGCCTATCTTAGTAGAAATGTAGATTATTTAGTTTGTTAAGGTAAGCGCTTTGTGCATTTGTGGAGTGAAAGATGTCTACGCTTTCCTCTCAAATGGATGTAACAAAAGTTTGATTTTGTCATAACGGTGCTTTCAGCAAGAGTTCACATATGTAACACATATATCAATCTGTTGTGAAAGGGGTTAAATTACTATCTCTCCATTCAGTTAAAAAATAATGTGTAATTGACAAATCTCCAATAACAAACAGACAAAACAAATTTCACATACAGACGCTCCTCCACATACGAACATTCGATTTGCGAACATTCGGAGTTACGAACAAAACTGTCCATAGGTCGAAAAAAAATTTTAAATGTTAAATGTTTGGGCAAAAGTGCTGTACATGTACGTAAGTGAGTTTTTGTATTTAGCGCCTCTTCCGACATCTGAGTAGTGCGTATTTCCGCCACTGATGCACAGGCAGGGCGCTGCGATCGTGTGCCCAGCATCCCCCAAGCATCACACTCTCTCCTGTGTTATGAATTTTGTTGTTTTATCGGTAAATAATTCTTGCATCTGTAATCCAATATGGTTGGTGAAAAGCGAAAAGCTTCTAGTGAAAATGGAACACACACACACTCTCTCTCTCTCTCTCGCTGGCTGGCTCGCTCTCTCTCAGCTGTGTCTACTGCGTTTGCCTCTGTGTCCCTCTCTTCTTTTTATCTCATCAGTTTTCCATATTTTTAAAAAGCATATTGTTTTGTTACTATTTAGTGTTATTTAAATGCAGTACAAATCCATATAGATTACTTATACAAGCCTTAAACATACATTCCCTTCTAAAAAATCCCCTATAACGACGAACAAATTCAGCAAACGAACGGCCGTTCAGAACGTAACTCGTTCGTAAGTTGAGAAGTGTCTGTATGCATGTATTGAATTTTCATTTAATGGTGCACTTTGAATCTTTTCAAGTGGAGGGCCCATCACCTGCTTGTCTCCATGCTGATGCTATTGCTTTGCCTAGAAGGTCCCACAATATGCCATGAAACTCATTGCTCCAAAATACCATGTTAACGCCATACTATGGAAATTTTGAGGCAAAGCAAATGCTGTCCATGAAAACTGACAAATGGGCTACTCTCCAACAGAAAAGTTAGACAGTGCACCCTTAAAGATCCCATGACATGGTACTTCTTGATGCTTTTATATGGCTCCTTAATGGTTCCCTAATACTGTAAATGAATCCTTCTTCAAAATCAACACTCAGTGCATGAGAAACAGAGATAAGATGAGAAAGAGTAATTTTTCTCTCTCTGAACACTCCATAATGGGCGTTGTTGCTTGAATGCAAATGAGAAGAAAAGAGCTGGCCTATAGTAGAGGGTGGTGGCGTGGCCAAACTCTCCGCTCTCCGCGCTCGGCTCTCAGCTGATCCATTTCCTTGTTTTTGCATGGGGGGGGAGATTTGAAGCGTTCCATTGAAAAATAAACACATTTCGACAGAAAATAAAATTAAACCACTGCTGTTCAAAGGTCCAGAGGCTCAGATAAAGGACTTCCGAGCCTAGAAACACTCGGACGTGCCTCCAGGCAAATAAAAAAACGCATTTCGCATTGCCTAGCGCATTCACAGTCCAAACTCTCTGGGCGTGATTTACAGAGACGCTGAGTTCAGACAGACGGGGGTGGAACTACATTTGCATTTCTTTTTTCGATCTGACGTCAATAAGGTGCCTTGTTCAAAATCGCCCGTTTGAGCTCCGATTTTTTGTAACGCAGAAAAGGATCGCAAATGCTCAGTTTAGACATTTCGCAACTTTTAACCATGGGGGGGGGGGGGGGGGGGGGTAAACAGGGTAGGGGAGCTCACATTAATGTTCAAAAACCTCAGAAAGTGAAAATTTCATGCCATGGGACCTTTAAATTGAGTAAAGTGAAATTGCATGGATTATATTGTATAAGCAAACAACCATCCCAAAATCACCGCTGCTATCACCATTCACAACCTCGAACGCGTGCAAAAGGAGCGCGTAATTTCAGCGCAACATCTCAACTCATGTCTGTAAAAATAACCACCTCTCTGTAAGTTTGTCGGATCTGATCTCACACGGCATCGTTCCAAAGCTCCACGCATGAACCATTGTGGCTGCACACAGATCAGCCCACTGCCGAGTCATGAGGCACTTTTGCATACTTAGGCAATCAGCGGCCGCTCACTACAGTTCTGCTCCACCGCCGGCGCTACAATTCACGGAACATTCTGCAGTCATTGAAGTAATCAGTTAGCACTCCCAGCCTCCCCGAGCTGCATTTAAACAAAGTGTGCCATTTAGACCCCAGGAACACAATCAACATGGTAATGCGGCGCTAATGCCAAGTGTCAAGACTTTTTTTTAGGAGGAAAGATGAGATTGGATTCATCAGATTTCTTCCCCCAAAAAACCCTAGAGTAATCAAACAGCAGCCCTCCAACCAAAAGTGCACTTAGGGACAATTTTACCACACAATTCAGTTCTTTTTCTCTCATATCTACAATTCTTTAAACTAATTAACATCCAAAGCTGGAAAAGTTTGGAGATTGTATTGTATTGTATTGTAAGAAATTTAATTGAAAGGTGGTATAGGTGTTGATATAACGCATTTCACATTCTTACGAGTCTTTTAATTTATTATTATTATTTTTGTTGATAGGGTGACACAAAATGACAGATACATTGACACATTATACAAAAAAAAAAAATCAACTACAAGTACATGTCTTTGGTGTAGTAATGGTAATTGAAGTCTTTATGAAATTTACAATATATATAATCTCGTTGTGATTAGAAATGCCATCTGCTTGTCGCCATGGAGATCTTGCCTTTATTCTATTCAAGATATTTTTTATAGCTAACAATAATATCTGTCCGAGGTGAAGCAATGCCATCTCCACGGAGAAAGCAGGTAGCAGACCCTCAATGAGAAAAGTTACATAGTGCACATTTAACTTTAGTGTTGTATGTAAAGTAGGGGTGTGCAAAATAATCGTCATGACAATGCATCGTGATATTAACTTTCACAATATACTGCATTGATTCTTGATGCCAAAAATAGATCATTATTAATAATAATTAATTAATTATTAATAATATTAAATATTAAATTATTAATAATAATTTAATATTTAATAATTTAATATTAATTAATAAATAATACTGGGCGGCAGTAGCTCAGTTGGTAGAGCATATGTCTCGTGATCCAGGGGTTAGCGGTTCGAATCCCGCTCTTGACGGGTTGACCGCATATGATCCCAGCTCCCACAGATGAGCGCTGCCGTTGTGTCCTTGGGCAAGACACTTAACCCCACCTCGCCCCCAGTGTCTGCGGACACTGGTAGCCCCCATGGCAGAAGATACATCAAGGCCTGTTGTGACGTGAGCCGTCCTCCTGTGGACCCACCACCCGCGGGAGGATTCACGGGGGCTGGTGCATTGTGTTCTGGGCAGCAGAACACTGCTTGGACTGCTGCCCCCGCGTCCCAGAAAATGGAAAAAGCGGAAAAAGCGAAAATGAATGAATGAATGAATAAATAAATATTTACTTTATTTTTTTAAATAAATCCTATGCACTTTTTTCTTTGTGAAAGGGTATTGTTTGTTATGATGGTAGCTACCTCCAAAATGGCAAATGTCTGAACATCATTTTTTGTTTTAGAAAAAATCCTATGATCAAAGGAGAAGTTCAATTTGTCAACTGGACAAAGTTTGTTTGGTTGGAAACGTTTCGCCGCTCATCCGAGAGGCTTCGTCAGCTCTGGTTATTTTACTGGTTAGACCCTGCTTATATCTAGCTGCCGGGAGGCGCGTCCTACAATGACAAAGCTCTGAAAATGATCCCCCCCTAACCTGTCTCTTTGTTTTTCAAATTACTCTGACGGCTGGTTTCGACCCCCTATTCAACGTCTAACGACCCTCTCCACCCCTCTGCCCTGGCTCTGTTTGACTGGTCTAAGAATCGCATTATAAATGGGAGACAAGTTATGTCTCACTCCCCCATTTCTGTTTAATGACGGATTCTCTTTTTTGACAAAAATAGCCTCTTTAACTCCCCTCTCAAACCAGTTCTTTTCCCTGGCTTTCTACCTGGACGACTGAGGGACTTTTCACGCTTCTCACAAAAAAATCCTATGCACTTTTTTGTTATTGGTTTGGTTTATTTGTTTTTGTTATTCAATAAATTCAGTTATGAATTGAGTTACTCAGAGTTATGTAGCAATTGAAGACACTACCCAGATACACAGCCACTGATATTTAAGTTATCCTCTTTTTTTGGTAAATTTTCACTGAAGTATGTCGAATATATTGCAATGCATCGCAGTAATTCAAGTATCGTGATGCATCGTGATAGTATATGAATCGTGATTCGAATTGAATCGGGACTTCTTTGCCAATACCCACCCCTAATGTAAAGACAATGTAGTGGACAGGCATTCTAAAAGAGTAAAAAATGTAAAAAGCAAAATCAGAATGTAGAAGGGACGGCTTGCTCAGGCTACAATTACAATACAAATAGGCTATAATTATTACTACATTTTCATATACAGCAAGTTAACTGGAGGGAGTGAAAACAGAAACACAGCAGAATTTTGCTCTCCAAACTACCAAAGTCTTGCCCATCACCTGCTCTACTAGTATGACTGCATTGTGTGGGTTGTTGTACTACAAAAAAAATAAAAAATAAAATCTATATACAGGAACCTTTTGTTGGCCTGTCCAAAGTTGTTTGAGGTGTCATTTTGGATTCTATCACCAGCTCCGCAGTAGAAGATGAGTGCGAGTACAGAGAGACTTGTTCTGGAAATGTCCATAGCCTAAAGCAACAAAACAGCATGCCTGGCATCCTCACCTCATCATCGGCTGGTCCAAAAAAAGAACTGCTGATGCCCAATGGTGCGGAATGTGACTTTGCAAAGATACAAAGATGGTGAGGATAGATTTTCCATGAACATTACAAGTGACACCATAGCTTTTCCTTGGATAACCTCGCTCCGACATAATCCATAAATCTTGTGAATAGTATTATTAAGTTATAAAAAGACACTCAAATGTTAGCACATATTTGGTACAGTTATTATCTTGAGTCGTTTTAGGTAATAAAGCCAAGAATGTCAGTTCCATTTATGCAATGAATTTAACCAATTAGGCAAACATAAAAAGATCATTGCATTTTTTAAATTTTATTGAAACACATGGTTGAAAACAATATTTGACAGCAAATTCTATGTTTTACTTTGCTTATATTCAAATGCAGTCATCTAAAAGGAATATGATGTATCATTGTGGTATCAAAATTTGTAGACTAATGAGGCTAATGCTTATTATTATTATTATTATTATTATTATTATTATTATTATTATTATTATTATGAGGCTATTATTATTATTATTATTTAAAAAGAAAAAGAAATGTGAAAACATCTTTGCATTTTTAGATTTTACCAAAATTTAAAGGAGAATTAAAGTTTTTTTTTACAATCTGAGCCTTATTTAGTTAATAAAACAAGTTATTTTACTCACCCATAGCACTTTGGTGTCATATGGAGCATTTCCGGAGATGTTTTAGATTAGCGATAGCCGTAGCACGAGTTCTCGGGGCATATAATATATGCCCCCAGCGGTCTCCAAATAACACAAACTTTAGCACTTTTCAAATCATAGAAGCTCGATGTCTTAGTCTACGCTTTCGTTTGAGTCAAAAGTGTCCTGTAATCTGAGATTTATCCATAGTTTCGAGTAGATGAGGACGCCAGTGCGCATGTGCGGAGTCACAGCTTATTTCACTCTCAGCTCCCGGGACCCAAACATGAAATGCAAAGGTGTAAATTATGGATAAATCTCGGATTACAGGCCACTTTTGACTCAAATGAAAGTGTAGACTAAGACATTGAGCTTCTATGATTTGAAAAGTGCTATCGCTAATCTAAAACATCTCTGGAAGTGCTCCATATGACACCAAAGTGATATGGGTGAGTAAAACAACTTGTTTTATTACCGAAATAAGGCTCAGATTGTAAAAAACTTTAATTCTCCTTTAACAGTAATATATTCAATATTTGAATATATTCAAATGAAAAGTCAGTATAACCCCGGCTGCAGTAAAGTGGTGTTACAAGACACATACAAAAATTTGTGTAATGTTAAAGGTGTTTTCAAATGCTTTTCTCCGTGGAGATGTTATTGCTTTATCTGGAATATTTCATAGTCTGGTATTAAAACCGTTCTATCTTCATGGTGAGCAAACCAGACCAAGGTACACATCAGATCTGTGGAGAGGCAACCCCGTTCACAGCCAAAATGCCTTTTTTCTAGTTATTTTTGAGCTATAAAACCACCTGTAATTGAATAAATGTAATGTTGAGCTGAAACAACAGGTGACGTCCCCCAACCAAAAAGCTACATAGTGCACCTTAAAGGTCCCATGGCATGAAATTTTCACTTTCTGAGGTTTTTGAACGTTAATGTGAGCTCCCCTACCCTGTTTAGCCCCCCCCATGGTTAAAAGTTGTGAAATGTCTAAACTGAACTGAATATCCTTTTCTGCGTTACAAAAAATCGGAGCTCAAACGGGCGATTTTGAACAAGGCACCTTATTGACGTCAGATCGAAAAAAGAAATGCAAATGCAGTTCCACCCCCGTCTGTCTGTACTCAGCGTCTCTGTAAATCACGCCCAGAGAGTTTGGACTGCGAATGCGCTAGGCAATGCGAAATGCGTTTTTTTATTTGCTTGGAGGCACGTCCGAGTGTTTCTAGGCTCGGAAGTCCTTTATCTGAGCCTCTGGACCTTTGAACAGCAGTGGTTTAATTTTATTTTATGTGGAAATGTGTTTATTTTTCAATGGAACGCTTCAAATCTCTCCCCCGTGCAAAAACAAGGAAATGGATCAGCTGTGGGCTCTGAGCTCTGAGCGGAGAGTTTGGCCACGCCCCCACCCTCTACTATTGGCCATCTCTTTTCTCCTCATTTGCATTCAAGCAACAACGCCCAGAAGCAACAACGCCCAGAAGTTTTTCACATTACATTTTGCAGACTGCAGAAATAATTACACATATTAGTGACAGCGGTAGTATGCATAAAAGCAACTTTCAAATTCTCACTGTTTCTCAAAAGTCGAGAATTTCAATTTTTTAACCTTTCTTCTTCAGCTATGGGCAAATTGTGTGGGTATTATTTCCTAAAGAGATGATAATGATTTAATACTTTTTGTCAGCTTTGTCAAATTACTCTTTTTCAGAAATAACTGTGATGTTAGCGCTGAGAGCTGCAGTCCAAAACTAGTTGCACGTACCCATTACCATCACACTGCCATTAGACATAAACGCTCGCCAAATCACCACAGAGTAGACCGACCACCCTTAGCTCCTCCAGTTTAAAGGAGCCTTCACACTGAGATTTCTACCTCAAAAACACCACATGTTTTATTCAGAATCTGAGTCTTGAGTCAAATCAGGATCCCTTTGCTTGTATCTGCAGAGGGGAGATAGGCCCACATGGATGTACAATCAAGGCAGGATGGCCCAGGGATGGTGAGTACTAAGGTGGCCATTTCTCCTCTGGTCCTGCCTCCTCCTCATCCTTCTCTTCCTCTTCAGCTCTGCTCCTTTAGCTCTATAAAATCAGTGCAGTTCTGTCGTCATTCTGCCTTTCCTTACACTTCTCCCCGACACCCAGCCACTCTGCCGGAGATGGCCCGGCACCACTTATGTTACTGGGGGAAAAGGACATCTACAGAGTGTCTATTACCGCAGAAATCCTAGAAAGTTGGGCACCATTTGTGAGCAAGAGTTTCTCAGGTCTGACATCGGAAGAGCAAGATACCTTTTCCAAGACTTTAGATGGAATCAGTCCATTTTAAAGGGTCCATATTACACTGTTTTTTTGTTTTAATGTTGTTTCCTAATCAAGAACATACCCTGAGTTGTGTTTTGCTTCATTCACACATGTTTAACACCCAAACCCTGAAGATTTAGGCTGTGTTCTTTTCTTAAACAGAAAACACTCTGTTCCACCTTATGATGTCATGTGGTAATACAGGAAGTGGATTACTGTGTTTTTAAACTCCATACACCTCCATTAGAGTCATCTGGATGATTTCAGACTTGACATTGCTACTGAACTAAAGGTAAAAATTAGCTGTTAACTTGAAAACTATCATTAAATGACATCACAATGTGGAACAGAGCATTTTGAACTTTGGAGATGTACACAGACTATTAACAAATGATTACAAAGACATTTGAGAATGAAACAAAACAATTCCAGGTATGTTTAAATGAGGTAACAGCATTCTAACATGGCTTAAAGGGACAGTGTGTAAGATTTTTACCCGTTAATTACTGAAATTGAAGATACCCATTCAAAAATACATTGTTTTCCAAGCCTTTTCACTTCCATCATGAAATCAAAGTATTCTTTTGGACTTAGATATAGTCACATAAAAGGGGGATCTTCCCCATGCAGAGGCAGCCATTTTGAATACGAGAGCCGCAGAAGGACATTTGGGCTCCGCCTTCGCCTTCGGCAAGGCTCGTGGTTTTGGGTAAACAACACAAGCATGCTGCCGGATCAGACGTCGTAATGGATCTAACACGTGTTTTGGACTAAATTGTTTTACTGGATTTTATTCGCTGGATCCTTACGGACAAATTGAGAGCAAGTTTATGGTGAAAGACAGAGTTTGACCTGTGCAAAGCATTCTAAGGTAAGCTAACCTCGTTTTGTGCTTTTCCGTATAAAAGCCCCATGTGCTCGGGGAGTGATTGTTGTGCAGGGAAATGAATTGCATAGTCAAAAAGAGGAGACTGTAAGGTTTCATTTGATGTGTAGAGTGTCATGGTACATGTGTGTTTTCATGAGAAAAGAAAAGAAAAAAAAAAACGGGACCGCACGGCTCACGACCCTCGAGGTCTGCCGTAGCTAAAACAGAAAGTGCAATAGCACCATCCACCTATGCGCCACGAATCCTACACACTGGGGCTTTAAAGCTCACGAGTCAGTTTTGTGTAATATAAGCCCATGAAGTTTGCTGTACAGCTAAAGTTGTCAAAAGGTTGTAAAAACAAAAAACAGGGGTGAAAGTAAGCCGGTGCGCACCAGAACGGCGCACCGGTATAACATTCACAGCCGGTGCGCAGCACCGCTAAAAGAATTGAAACTGAAAAGAATTGAGAACTGAACTACCCGAGTTTCGGGCCAAAACTCTTGTGCAGAGATATCCGCAGTCTGTTACACAAGGATTGTCAAACTTATTTGACTGTAGCCAGGGAAATAGCCTAGATGGCACAGTGACTAGCGCACTAGTTTCAAAGCAAGAAGATTCTGGGTTTGATCCCCGGGTGGCCCAGTGTTTTATTTTTTTTTATTTTTTTTTACGGTAGTGATGCACTGGACATTATAGCACCTGTAAGAAATGAAAACTACTTTCACCACTGACAAAAACCCACATCTGTGTAGCTACAGCTGGTGCATGTTGTACTCTCAGACACAATATGAAAAGTTAGCACTGGGGTCATTGCAGCTAACAATTCAAAACAACATGTTCTATAATTTGAATGATCAAAAGAACTAAAAACCACCTCCAAACAGGAAAAAGAACTATCCAAGATGTTAAAGCTACCATCCATAAGTTTATTTGATTTTTGTTCACCAGTAGATGGCAGATGAAAACGTACCCTTCCCATCACCTGGCCTCTGTTCTGGTCTGCTTCTGCCAGACAGCAGTAACATAGATAGCATCTAGTGGTGATATATGAGAATACAACAAGGGTGGGTCAGCCAGTCTAATTTCGGATGGCAGCTTTAAAATGATTGCAGCATTTTTGAAAGAATACTTTCTGAAGATCTACTACTACAGTGGTACCTCACCTTATGAAATTAATTCGTTCCAGAAGTGGTTTCGTAACGTGAAAAATTTGTAAGTTGAGTAGCTATTTCAATGGAAAAAGCCTGATTGTTCCAAGGCCCCGATCCAAGTTTTTTTTTTTTTTATAGTGTAACTTTTTTTATAGTGTAACATTGTGTTCTGTGTGTTTCTCACATTTGTCTCTCGTTTAAACAGTCAAACTTCCATAGATTTTCAACAAAATTTATTAACAGTGAAGTGTGGGGAGAAGGGGGAGGGGGGAGAAAACTGCGCTCTGACACGTGTGATAGCGCAGCATGACCCGGCACGGAGCTGACAGCAGGTCTAGACCAAGGTCTAAACCTGGACTGGACCAGGACTAAACCTGGACTAAACCAGGACTAAACCTGGACTAAACCAGGACTAAACCAGGACTAAACCTGGACTAAACCAGGACTAACCCAGGACTAGACCAGGTGGATTAAAGCAGCGAGGAGGGGACTGCACGCAGTCTGAGCGCATGAGCACATGAACGAGACCCATGCAACCGCGGGCTCCTCCTGGTTTAGTCCAGGTTTAGTCCAGGTTTAGTCCAGACCACCGCGGCTCCTCTAGACCTCCTCTAGACCTGACCAGGTCTAGAGGTCTAGACCACCGCGGCTCTTGCATGGGTCTCGTTCATGCGTTCATGCACTCAGACTGCGTGCAGTCCCCTCCTCGCTGCTTTAATCCACCTGGTCTAGTCCTGGTTTAGTCCTGGTTTAGTCCAGGTTTAGTCCTGGTTTAGTCCAGGTTTAGTCCTGGTCCAGTCCAGGTTTAGACCTTGGTCTAGACCTGCTGTCAGCTCCGCGCCGGGTCATGTGCGCTATCACACACGTGTCAGAGCGCAGTCTTCTCCCCCCTCCCCCTTCCCCCCACACTTCATTATTAATACATTTTGTTGAAAATCTATGAAAGTTTGAGTGTTTAAACGAGAGACAAATGTGAGAAAAGTTTAAATCCAGTCTGAGAAAAGCGTATAATGTGTGTGGCTGAGCGCGCATTATTTGAATTTTTGAGATTTCGCGTTTCGTAACTTGAATTTTCTTTCGTATCTAGAGACCAAAATTTACCGTGAAGGCGTTTCGTAACTTGAAATTTTCGTTTGTTGGGTCATTCGTAAGGTGAGGTACCACTGTACTGCTACTACTACAAGACTACTACAACAATTAGGGATATGCTATTTTGATCTGGGCTATATCTGAGCTACCTACACCTTCATGATTATCCATTACACTGGGTGGGATTGGGAAAGGAGATTCGTAAGGAAGTTAACCCACTCAGATTCAAAGATAACATAACACTCCACATAGAAAGTCCACTCGCGGCTTTGGTTATTTCAAAATAAAAGTCTTTTCAAATAAAAAGACTATGATTTTGCATAGGACATGAGGGGAAGACATCCATTAAAGAGCCTAGAAACCTAAAAAGAGGGAGGGCATGTGATTTGAGGTGGAGAGCTGTACGCCTGTCCCCGAGGATACAATTATGAATGAATGGACTAATCATCGGACAGAAGTACAAGTCTCTCCTCCTAAATGAACACATCACCTCCCCGTCCCGACAGTGCTCGGAGCACTATGGAATATCCCAGAATGTGGTCAACGCCATCACACATCAGTTTCAAAGGGCCCGGTGCATGATGATGTAAGCACTATTGGGCAAAGGTGCTTTGATGCGAAATGCTGCTTCAAAAGCTTCCAAGAATGTAATGCATTTCCATGGGACCATCTGACTGATCCAGCCCCCATAATCCTGCCTAAGTGTTAATTCAAGGTCCATTGCAGTCCAGTAGTAGTAGTAGTAGTTGTAGTAGTAGTAGTAGTAGTAGTAGTAGTAGTAGTGGCAGAAGAAAATCCAAGAAAATGAAATTCTGTCATCTGCATAAATGTTTTCGAGAGAAGATGTTTGGCCGCGCATTCAGCTGGCTTCTTCAGTTCTAGTCTGCCTAATAGTAGTAGTAGTAGTAGTAGTAGTAGTAGTAGTAGTAGTAGTAGTAGTAGTAGTAGTAGTAGTAGTAGTAGTAGTAGTAGTATAAAATTGTAAGAAATTCAGTACTGTCATCTGCACAAACTTTTTCCAGTGAAGACGTTTTGTCGGTCATCCAATCGGCTTCTTCAGTTCTAGTCTGCCTAGTGTAGTGGTAGAGTAGTAGTAGTAGTAATATTAGTAGTAGTAGTAGTAGTAGTAGTAGGAGTGGCTGAAGAAAATCCAAGAAAATTCAATTCTGTCATCTGCATAAACGTTTTCGAGAGAAGATGTTTGGCCGCTCATTCAGCTGGCTTCTTCAGTTCTAGTCTGCCTAATAGTAGTAGTAGTAGTAGTAGTAGTAGTAGTAGTAGTAGTAGTAGTAGTAGTGGCAGAAGAAAATCCAAGAAAATTAAATTCTGTCATCTGAATAAACGTTTTCGAGAGAAGATGTTTGGCCGCGCATTCAGTTGGCTTCTTCAGTTCTAGTCTGCCTAATAGTAATAGTAGTAGTAGTAGTAGTAGTAGTAGTAGTCGTATAAAATTGTAAGAAATTCATTCTGTCATCTGCATAAACGTTTTCGAGAGAAGACGTTTTGTCGGTCATCCAATCGGCTTCTTCAGTTCTAGTCTGCCTAGTGTAGTGGTAGAGTAGTAGTAGTAGCAATATTAGTAGTAGTAGTAATTCAATTCTCTCATGTGGACAAAAGTTCTAATGTGAAGACATTTTGGCACTCATCCAACTGGCTTCTGCGGAACCCGGGAGGGCTCAGGGAAAAATCTTTTTTGAGGGGTGGCGAGAAAGCGTGCGCTCACTTTGCAAAACGTGCCCTCTTTTTATTAAGTCGTGCATTTGTGTAAGTAGAGCGTGCTCTCAGTTTACTAAATCGTGCGCTCATTTAAATATAACGTGCGCTCGTTTACCTAAATCGTGCACCCTGGTTTACTAAATCATGCGCTCGCTGGATGAAGTCTAAAATGTGCTCTTGTTTAAATTTGCTCAAAAGGTGTACACGAGATGTATAAAATATGTTTAGTAAATTGTGCTTGCGAGGTATATAAGAAGAAGAAGAAGAAGAAGTAGCAACTTTATTGATCTCACACTGGAGAAATTCTTCTCTGCATTTAGCCCATCCTGTCATTAGTAGCAGTGGGCAGCACATTACTGCGCCCGGGGACCATCTCCATGATCTTCTTGCTTCGGCTTGGTCAGGACCTAAGCGGAGGATTTTACCTATCATGCATGTTTTGGGTTGATGGGGGAAACCGGAGTGCCCGGAGGAAACCCACCCAGACACGGTGAGAACATGCAAACTCCACACACGGGGATCGAACCCAGACCATGCATGCAAACTCCACACAGAACACACACGGAAAGGCCTGGGCGACCCGGGGATCGAACCTAGAACCTTCTTGCTGTGAAGCATGAGTGCTAGCCACTCAGCCACTGTGCCGCCGTAACGTGGGCACGACTCAATTTTAGCGGGCACGCAGTTTTAGTAAGACGACTCTTCGATTTAGGTAAATGAGCGCACGCTCTATTTACACGGACGCGCGACTTAATAAAATGAGGACGCAATTTCACAAAACGAGGACACGCTTTGCAAAGTGAGCGCACGCTTTATTGACACCCCCCTAAAAAAGATTTTCTGTGAGCCTTTACGGGCTCCGTAGGCTTCTTCAGTCCTGGTCTGCCTTATACAGTAGTAGTCATTGTAGTAGTAGTAATATTAGCAGTAATGGTTAATTTGTTATACCAATGTACAATATCTATATTGATTCAATTAAATGAATACGTACCAAATTTTTCACAGTTTGAGCTTATTCTAAACTTACTATTTACTTTCGCTGTGATATCACTCAAGGAAGACGTGTCTTGGCCAATGACACAACAACAGTATCTGCTTTCGGAGCTGGTCTCGAACCACTAATCTTCAAATTAGTGGGAAAATGCTCTGCCAACTGAGAGCAAGCCCAATGTAAGTTTGGTGAGGATAGAAGGATGAAGGAAGCTGAGTGATATTAACATAATGACAAGGTGGTAAGGGAATTCAAGCCAAATTAGTAAGCCCCATATGTTCTGGCCTGGTTAACAATGATGATTTTTGATGCAGCGTCTTGGTGTGAATAAAGTGGCCCCCTGCTGGTCAAAATATGTTCCCATGCTCACCAGGGGCCTTCAGATGATTCTTCCAACAGCCGAACATTCTGAAACATATATGACCCAGGAGCTTTACATGTGTGTAATAATTTAATAATACATGGATAACACAACTGCCTGAGTAATTGTTTTGGACTTTTCAAATTAATATTAATGATCATGAGGAAATTCGATTGATAAGGGATTTGATACGGGAATGTTTTTGGATCAAGTTTGCAAGTCAATTTATATTTTAAAACCACAAAAATGTATGAAAAATGGAAAATCAATTCTTTCATTTTCATTCATTTTTCTGTCATTAAAGAAAATAAGGGTTTTATTTATTATTTATTTATTGGTTTGTTTGTTTTGAACCAACAAGGAAGTTAAAGAGCTTTGAACTGAAGAAGTAGCTTGGATGAGCTGCGAAACGTATTTGACCAAATAAACTTTTTTCCAGTTGATAAATTGAATTTCTCCTTTTGCCATTGTGAGTTTATATAAACTCATGTCTTCTCTACGTTTTTGGTGGTATAGTTTCATTTTTACAAAGTTTGAGAAAAACATTCAAAGTTACAACAGACAAGAAAGTACAGCTAGGGATACACCGATACAGCTTTTTCAGTTCTGATACTGATTCCATACTATAGCTTTAAGTATCTGTCGATATCAGCTGATACCATTGCAGAGACTGAAAATATCTTTCATTTTCTTTAAAGCCCCAGTGTGTAGGATTCGTGGTGCATAGGTGGATGGTGCTATTGCACTTTCTGTTTTAGCTACGGCAGACCTTGAGGGTCACCCGGGCGCGCCGTAACGCGGACAGCTCTCGTACCCGCGCACGAGCCGCGCGCCGCTACTGTATAAATAAAACGCTGTCCCGTTTTGTTTTTTTTTTTCTCTCATGAAAACACACATTCCCGATCATGTACCATGACACTCTACACATCAAATGAAACCTTACAGTCTCCTCTTTTTGACTATGCAATTCATTTCCCTGCAAAACAATCACTCCCCGAGCACATGGGGCTTTTATACGGAAAAGCACAAAACGAGGTTAGCTTACCTTAGAATGCTTTGCATAGGTCAAACTCTGTATTTCACCATAAACTTGCTCTCAATTTGTCCGTAAGGATCCAGTGAATAAAATCCAGTAAAACAATTTAGTCCAAAACACGTGTTAGATCCATTACGACGTCTGATCCGGCAGCATGCTTGTGTTGTTTACCCAAAACCACGAGCCTTGCCGAAGGCGAAGGCGGAGCCCAAATGTCCTTCTGCGGCTCTCGTATTCAAAATGGCTGCCTCTGCATGGGGAAGATCCCCCTTTTATGTGACTATATCTAAGTCCAAAAGAATACTTTGATTTCATGATGGAAGTGAAAAGGCTTGGAAAACAATGTATTTTTGAATGGGTATCTTCAATTTCAGCAATTAACGGGTAAAAATCTTACACACTGTCCCTTTAAACAAAAATAAAATAAGAAAAAACAAACTGGATCAAATGTGTTATGTAGCTGTTATTTATTCCACTAGTAACTGAGAGAGACTTTCTGGGCCTACTGCGATTAGTAAATAGTCTTATTACATCAATTTACATGATTTATACTGTTTGTCCAATCGATGGACAATCCAGCAATTTTTTCAGTGTCAGTGCCGATATCTGATACCAATATCAGATCGGTGCATCCCTAAATACAGCCATGATTTTAAAAGTTCAGACATGAGCTCTGACCCACAACAATTGGGAAATTTGAGAAACTGAATACTCACATCCTAAAACATCCAATGATCACACATGTTCACACACTTTACTCCTGATGTAGACTTGGCTTGGACCTGTTCTAGTCCTATACCAATCCTGGTCTAGTCTATGTTTTCTTTTGGGTTGAGTCCCAGTGTGATCCCATTTTCGACGTGGCATGTTTGCAAATGTGAACTCACGCTAAAAATGCACTATACTTCAAAGAATACATTGCAATTTAATGACACATCACAGATCCCGAATGGCGGTTTAATCTTACAAAACGCGCTATGGTAGTTGGGGCTCAAGAACACCCACTTAAAAGGAAAAACCCAGGCACTGTTATCTCAGTTACAATTCAACATTCTCCCTGTTTTCACTAACACTAGTCTTGCCCTCCGATTGCTAGCTTTATTCTTCAAATGCTCTTTTTCCCTGCCTCCTCCTCTATCTAGTATCTCCCCCCCCATTGCCAGCCTGTCCCTTGTTCCCCGCCCGTCTTTTTTCTCGCTCTCATAAAATACAATATTTATCCGTGCTTGTTTGAGTTCACTAACCCTTATCATTGGGTGTGCTCCCCTTGGCTCCGAGGTAGATTAGTCTAGGACTCATTGACATTACATTGCTCATGAAATATGCATATCACGATCAAAGGTGATGCCGAGAGAGAGGGAGAGACTGAAAGAGAGAGGGAGGAAGGAGGGAGGGAGGGAGCTCCTTACAAGAGCTCCCAAACTACAGCGGATCTGCTACACCAAACCCACAGCAACACTGAATTTCATTAGTCCTGACTAGGAGTGTGCAAAAATAATGAAATACTGATACATCGTGATACAGAATTTGGTGATGCGGTATTGTTATTGTGGGCTCTTTTGGTATATTTTAGCTATTTTTTTGTGACTGCACTACAATTTTGCTGCTTATATTTTGTTTATGCTATACACTTATGTAACGCTGCGGAACTCTTCGTCAGGCCGTATACGAAAGACATTACACAGTATGGAGTCAGTTAGCTTTACTCCTGTACAGACATATAAATACTCTATTAATATGTCTTTACACATATCAGGCACTGCAGTCTCCAATGTGCTATTGAGATGGGGAGTTTACAATCACATGTTTTTTGCACTGCTTGGCCTGAGAGAAATGAAATTTTGATTTACTGTATGTTGAACATATATGGCAGAATTGACAATAAAGCCGACTTTGAACTTTTGAACTTTGATACTGGCCGTGTTATTACCATGTAGGGATGGGCGGATCGATACAAAGTATCGATATTTCGATCCTGATGGGGTATTTAATATGGATCGATCCTGGTATTAAATTATTGATACCAAGTCATGTTTTCTTACTGACTTAAAGATCCCATGACATGGTACTTCTTGATGCTTTTATATGGCTCCTTAATGGTTCCCTAATACTGTAAATGAATCCTTCTTCAAAATCAACACTCAGTGCATGAGAAACAGAGATAAGCTGAGAAAGAGTCATTTTTCTCTCTCTGAACACTCCATAATGGGCGTTGTTGCTTGAATGCAAATGAGGAGAAAAGAGCTGGCCTATAGTAGAGGGTGGGGGCGTGGCCAAACTCTCCGCTCTCTGCTCTGAGCTCTCAGCTGATCCATTTCCGTGTTTTTGCACGGGGGGAGAGATTTGAAGCGTTCCATTGAAAAATAAACACATTTCCACAGAAAATAAAATTAAACCACTGCTGTTCAAAGGTCCAGAGGCTCAGATAAAGGACTTCCGAGCCTAGAAACACTCGGACGTGCCTCCAGGCAAATAAAAAAACGCATTTCGCATTGCCTAGCGCATTCGCAGTCCAAACTCTCTGGGCGTGATTTACAGAAACGCTGAGTACAGACAGACGGGGGTGGAACTGCATTTGCATTTCTTTTTTCGATCTGACATCAATAAGGTGCCTTGTTCAAAATCGCCCGTTTGAGCTCCGATTTTTTGTAACGCAGAAAAGGATCGCAAATGCTCAGTTTAGACATTTTCGCAGCTTTTAACCATGGGGGGGGGGGCTAAACAGGGTAGGGGAGCTCACATTAACGTTCAAAAACCTCAGAAAGTGAAAATTTCATGCCATGGGACCTTTAACTTTCAGTTTATTTAGTTCAAATTCATGTGTTTTGTTCATTATTCAACCATTGCCAGTTGTCAGGCACTACTTTTCCTTCCGCGTTCTCACCAAACGTGGGGTAGTACGTCATCCCGCGATAAACTCACTGCTGTGAGATTTCAGTCAAAGCGACGCAGGGCTGTGGGAGCCATGGGAGACCGCAAGCGTTATTACATTCTGCACGTTCATAATTGTTTTGTCTGTGTAAAAGAGTAAGAGGCACTTTTTTTGTCATTGTGTTGTTTGTGGATCCGTACGCCTTAAGTTGCCATTAGTATATGGTTAAAAATGGGAGAGCTCATCAGCCAAGTCAGAAATTTTAAGTCATGTTTGTGAGTGCCATTGTTATGTGAAAATAAACATTCTGATATTTAATTTGTTGTCTTTTTTCATAGGCTGCAAGTGCCCAACTTACAATAGTTTTGATGTCCGCATTGCCATTTTCATCAAAGATTTTTTTCAGATATCTGGTGTTAGAATGTGTGGAGCTTTGCGAAGCCAAGGTATCTAGTTAGAGCTAGGTTAGTGTTTTTCTGTAGTATTAAAAAATGTATGAAAGTATCGGTATCAGTATCAATATCGGGATTCTAACCCTGGTATCGTACCGAAACAAAAATAACTGGTATCGCCCATCCCTATTACCATGTCACACAGGGTTTACAACTTATGTGACTCTCAATTATATAACTCATGTATAAACAATAAAACAATTTTAAATTTACCTTGGTTGAAGTGGAGTTATAATTCGGAGAGACAAATGCACAATTTACAACCTTTACACAAATAAAATAAAATAAACCAAATCATACCTGTACAGACATATAAATACTCTATTATTATGTCTTTACACATATCAGGCCCTGTAAGAATGGGAACAGCACCGTGAGATGGCTGCTCATTTCCGTTGCATTCACTACAATGTTACAATATCAAGGGAACTTTACCAAATAAAATGTACAAAACTCAAAATTAGCGCACCACAATACATCCATTACATGTGAAAACGTTATCTTATCAACATGTGTTCTTGTATTTATGGTAAAAGTTTGTTGTTTTTGTAAAATATATTCTTTTCACCCCAGACAGAACTTACCCTCTGCAGTCTCCCTTGTTCTACTGAGAGGGGAAGTTGAACTACCAAAATAAAACATGTGGGAGCAGCACACAGTTCTGTTTTTCAAAATAAAATGTCAAACTGATCAAATTCACAAATAAATTATATTAAAAATAAAATACAACCAGGAAATAGTAATAAGTGCATTTTTAACTCCATTACACTTACAGTATATAAACATATTCACTCTTTTGATGATTTAAATAGATTCATTCCATATTAACTTTGCCCAGATATTGGTTTAAAGATATTGGTTTAAAGGTGCACTGTGTAATTTTTCTGGTGGAGGGTCCGTTACCTTCTTGTTTCTGTGGATACGTAATTGCTCTGACCAGGCCCAAGCCTTTATGGGGCCCTAAGCAGAATTTGAATTGGGGGCCCCCCACACCACCAAAACTGCACTAATAGCTGCTTTATCATTTCATAGTCTACACAGTTAGTCTAAGACACCCACTATCATCTGCGTTTTGAGTTGGTTTACATTATACTGTCACTTGTGTCATTATGGCTATTGCAATATAAAATATTCAGAGAGATATGAACTTTGTTTTTTAGACAGCTTCACAGCCGACTAGTCCACCTAGCTTATCCGACATTAAAATCACTCCTGTTGTGTTTGTTTGGTTGCGCAGCAGTGCAGTGGCAACGACCAGCAGCAAGAATTGGTTAACCTACATTGTACCAACTATGAAAATGATACATAAAAATGTTGTTTTTGTTTCTGCAATATCATATATTGATATTACCGTACTTTTCGTACTATAGAGCGCACCTGATTATAAGCCACACCAACCAAATTAAAAAAAAAAAATAAAGATTTGTACATATATAAGCCGCACCTCACTATAAGCCGCAGGTGTCCACATTGTTACTTGAGATATTTACACAGAAAGATGGTACACAAACGGGTTTTTTAATTCTTTAATTCTAATTAACGTAAATACCGGTACATTCGAACAGCACCTGCGGCAGAAACACAACGGCAGAAACATGGCAGAAACACAACGGCAGAAACACAACGGCAGAAACACACAGTAAAACGGCCAGCCTTTAGCCTCATGCCAGCACAGAACCGCGCAGAACAAAATACCAAAACAGCGGGCTACATCAGGTAACAGCGGCAGACGTCAGCCCCATGCATTAAACAACTGCATTAAATCATGGAAATCAATGCTCAACCCAGCCATAATTAAAAACAAAAAGTGTCTTACTTTCATGCGAAGTGCGATCCGATGTTTCTGTATGAAGTCTCACTCTGTGCCACCGCATAACCATAGATCTCATCTAGGATATGTTAAAAAATAATAAGAATACTTGCTACTAGCAAGTGTAAATAATGGGTGGGGATTTATGACGATTTATGCAATGGTGGGCGACGAGGGTCCGAAAGGAGGATAAAATGTAAAAAAGGAGGACACGCGACAGACGGCCGGACAGACAGCTCTAAAACTGGACTGTCCGGACGAAATCTGGACGAATGGTCACCCTACCTCTTATACTTTGACTAACTTGACCACACTACCACAATCTTCACCGTTCTATTAACTTTCATGAGAAACGCCGTGCCGTGATTGGTCAATTCTCCGGCCGTGGGAATTTCCAATAAGGCATTGCTTCACTTAAGTTGTCGCAAACAAATACAAAATACAGATATATTTGTTTTATTTCAAACTGTGCACATTTTAACATCGTAGGAAGAAATATCCCGACAAAATAAAATAATGTAATACCTTAAACACATCATTACGGTGCTACCGTGACTGTAATATATATGTAGTTTTAAGTGGTATAAATACCAAGCCGGTCCTTTCAAGCGGCACATTCGCTGTCTTGATAAGGAATTAATCCATACAGAAGAAAAATATTTTAGCAGGTGGCCATTCGAACTGGTCTTGGGGGCACCCTGGTGGCGTGGGGGCCCTAAGCGGCCGCTTAGTTCGCTTATGCCTTGGGCCGGCCCTGGCTCTGACTGAAATATTCCACAGTATGACATTACAGTTCTATCTTACATTTACTAAATTACAGGTGGGTTTTATTGCTCAAAAATACCTAGAAAAATAGGCATTATTACATGGTTGACATGCGGGTTGCTTCTCCATGAATCTGACTTGTAACTTGGTCTGGTTTTCTACATAAAGATAGAAAGGTTTAATACCATACTGTGAAATATTCCAGACAAACCAATAACATCTCCGTGAAAAAAAGCATTTGACGGACCTATTACCACAAAAATTACACAGTGCACCTTTAACAAAAAATATATATATATTGTTGCAAAAATGCATTTGGTTCTTAAAAAACAGCTATAAATCACAGAGTATCTTGTACAATAATGTGGTTATCTTATGAATCTCCATATTGTAAACCATGTATCGTATTCCCAGCCCTACTTGTCACATGGTAATAAATACAACATCACTGAAATAATGCTAGCACTGGGTGGCTATATACAAGGGGAACAAAGACTTCAGCTAAATTAGAGTATCACCATTGGATTCTTAGACGCATATTTTCTTAGAGATGGTGGTGGGATTATTGGCGGTGATTGACTAGAACACAGCACAGCGGGTTGGGCTGGGGGTTTGGGGGGGCTATCTTGTTTCCCAGTTATCTTTTTCCAATACGATTTTGGATCGCGAAGCCTCCCAAGTCTTTCATTTTGCACATCAAAACATCTCGTACCATGAATAAAACATTTGCGGGAGAATACCATTAAGGCTTAAACCAGCGTGATTACAAGAGGCGCATCAATAAACATGGTAAGTGCTATATATACATTGTTTTTGAGACATTATTCAGTGTCCTCTCCAGCTCAGATGCATTAGGTACTAATGCAAGGGAAGGAGAATAGAGGCATTTTGTATTAGGATGTGTAGACAGAGTATATGCATATGTGATCAAATATAGGCACATTAATTATAACAATATATTCATGGATCAGCCACAGTGTTTTAAAGGCTCTATATTACACACAATGGATTCTTGTGAGCTTTACGTTGGGTTATTATGTTGTTATCTTCTCAACAAACATACTTTGAGTTGTGTTTAGTTACAATCACACATGTTTGAGTAATCCTTTATTATTAGTCTGTCATCTGTGATGTCATGTAATGGTGGTTTTCATGTAAACAGCTACCCTTTAGCTTTGGCTCAGTAAATATTGGCAATTCCAGAGCTGAAATGGTCCAAATGATTCTAGTGAAGGTGTATGGAGTTTAAAAACACAGTGGAGCACTTCTTGTATTACCGCATGGCATTGCAAGGTGGAACAGAGTGTTTTCTGCTAGAGAAGAACTATGTGTGGATGAAACAAAGCACACATCAGGTATATTGTGGGGTAGAAACTATTTTACATTAGAATAGAGATCAGACAATAGCGTAATATGGGCCCTTTATGACAATATATCCCCCTCTTTACAGTTGGTGGTTGGTCAAAAATGTGGACACCTTGGACATTTCTTGTATAAAACTGAGACCATTCACTGGTTTTGGAAAAATCTGATGGGACAGGAGACACAGGGTTCAAAACTGGGACTGTCCTGGGTAAATAGAGATGTCTGGGAAACCCTGATCTAAAGTGACAAATTTAATTTAACTTTCTGTCACAAAGTCGTCCTTGCGCATTTCAGGATTACTGGAGTTTGATAAATTAATCATTGCATTTATATAGCGTCTTTCAAGACACCGAAAGCGCTTTATAGTTCATTGTTCATTCACTGCACACTTGGTGGTGGTAAGCTACTATTGTAGCCACAGCTGCCCTGGGGCAGATTGACATAAATGAGGCTGCCAATCTGTGCCATCGGCCCCTACAACCACTACCAACACTCATGCACACTCCAATTTCTTACTAGGCAATGTCGGTGAAGTGTCTTGCCTAAGGACACAATGACAGTTTTTACTACTGGTGCCCCACTGTGGCACCTGGAATTCCCTTGCCTGGAAGAATCCATGACTCATCGCTGTACCAGCGGCGAGTCTGGTAATGCTTGGTCCAGAATGCGCTGCCGTTGCGCGTAGACAGACAGCTAAGTGAACCAATCAGAGAACAATTAACGGACAGCGACGTGAACCAAGCCGGTAGGAAGCAATGCAAAAACATCTTTTTTGAAAAGAAAGGCCTTTAGAGCTGTCAGCTGCTGTGGTTTTAAGGAATCTATGTGTTTTAGGTCATTTAAGACCAATTTTACAGCTGAATGGAAGGGACGTTCAGTTCTCCGATGCGCCATCTTGATTCAAAACTGAGGAGGAACTTCCACTGCCTAAGAGTGACGTTGCGGGCAAAGGCGGGTGCACTGACGTCACCATCTTTGAACGAATCAGAATCGCGGAGTCCGTTGTTAACCGGGGGAGCGAGGGTGGAGCGAGGGTGTCCAAATGGTATCTCGCTGTATAGCAAATACAGAGAGATATCATTTGGCTGGCCAGGTAAGGAATTCCCAGCAGTCTCCCCAAGAACTACCCAAGAACTAACCAGGCCTGGCCTTGCTGAGCTTCTGACATTTGGCGAGATCAGGCTTTAACAAGCCGGTATGGCCACATAAGTTTGAGACTTTATTGAGGCTGATCTCATGTAATTATTCCATTTCTATTCAAAATACTTCAAATAATTAATGAAAACCCAAGAGGATCATAACTGCATGTAAACTCATAGAGCAAGGTCTATTTTGGCTGGGTCTGACCTCAGATGGAAGGCAGATGTACAAACAGAAAATCCACATATATAATATTTAGAGATGGGACAAGATCTCATGACACAAGGCTGTGTACACGAGAAAAATGATCTTGTGAGATTTCACTTTCCTGTGTGTTTGGATTGGACAAAAAATAGGTTCATTACTGATGAGTTACATTCTTTGAGAAGCTACATATAGATCCAAAAATGTTACAATGATAGCAAAAGTATTAAAGGAAAAGTAACGTTTTTACAATCAGGACCTTATTTCAGTGATAAAGTGTCATTTACTCACCCATTGTACTTTGGTGTCATTTGGAGTATTTCCTGAGATGTTGGAGTTTAGCGATATCTGTTTAATGTGAGTGGTCGGGGCAGGCTGTTGCAGTCACCAAATAATACAAATTTTAGCACTTTTCAAATGACAAAAGTTCAATGTGTTAATTTACACTTTTGAGTCTATAGTGGCCTGTAATCCGATATCCAGCCATGGTTGAGATTGGATGACGTCATCGAGGACAGCGTTCATTCATTCCGCTACTTTGCTTAGAAGAAGCTCAAAACCTTTCTGTTGCAAGTGAGACATGGCTGAAGATTCGGACTTCGGGATTGAAGAGGACTTATTTGAGTATGATGGCCATCCCTACCGTTTTGAGTATTTGGATGAAGAGATATTAGAAAGAAGGAAGCGCACCAGAGGACAGCCATTGGTATCGCATTACTTCTCAGAATCGTGCGCTGAATCCGCTGGCCTTCCTTCTTTTCCTTTGCTGGTAAAAAATCGTCCGGACTGAAGTGGGTACTGCAAACACGATGGTCCAAACGTCTTACAGCTTTGCCTTACATGTTTGTGTCCATTCTCAAAGCAACTAGCCACAACTTCAGTAACTCTGGATTGTGACGAGGAAGCCTGTGAAAACTCAACTTCATCCAAGCTGTCATTTTGTTTTCACAACCGGGATAAATGCATGTTCGCACCATTTCATGTTTTCTCAAGCGGAGATGTTTTCTTCTTCTTATTCCTTGGCTCCTTTATGACTCTAACCGAGAGCTTAGAGTGTCGCAAATTAGCTGTGAATGCGTGCATGCGCGCTGTCCTCGATGATGACGTCATCTAATAGGAACTATGGCTAGATCTCGGATTACAGGCCACTTTTGACTCAAACGAACGTGTAGACTAACACATTGGACTTTTGTCGTTTGGAAAAGTGCTAAAGTTTGTGTTATTTGGTGATTGCAACAGCGTACCCCGACCACTCACATTAAACGGACATCACTAAACTCCAAAATCTCCGGAAATACTCCGAAGTACAATGGGTGAGTAAATGACGTTTTATCGCCGAAATAAGGTCCAGATTGTAAAAACGTTACTTTTCCTTTAAAGCCCCAGTGTGTAGGATTCGTGGCGCATAGGTGGATGGTGCTATTGCACTTTCTGTTTTAGCTACGGCAGACCTTGAGGGTCACCCGGGCGCGCGCACGAGCCGCGCGCCGCTACTGTATAAATAAAACGCTTTTTTTTTTTTTTTTCTCATGAAAACACACATTCCCGATCATGTACCATGACACTCTACACATCAAATGAAACCTTACAGTCTCCTCTTTTTCACTATGCAATTCATTTCCCTGCACAACAATCACTCCCCGAGCACATGGGGCTTTTATACGGAAAAGCACAAAACGAGGTTAGCTTACCTTAGAATGCTTTGCACAGGTCAAACTCTGTATTTCACCATAAACTTGCTCTCAATTTGTCCGTAAGGATCCAGCGAATAAAATCCAGTAAAACAATTTAGTCCAAAACACGTGTTAGATCCATTACGACGTCTGATCCGGCAGCATGCTTGTGTTGTTTACCCAAAACCACGAGCCTTGCCGAAGGCGAAGGCGGAGCCCAAATGTCCTTCTGTGGCTCTCGTATTCAAAATGGCTGCCTCTGCATGGGGAAGATCCCCCTTTTATGTGACTATATCTAAGTCCAAAAGAATACTTTGATTTCATGATGGAAGTGAAAAGGCTTGGAAAACAATGTATTTTTGAATGGGTATCTTTTTTTTTTTTTTAAATTTGTTTATTTCATTCATAAAGTATAAAAAGACATCAACATTTGTGATAACAATACAAAATATTGAATGAAAGGGAGCAGAAAGAAGAGTTATCTTATGTTATCTGCCCCCTCTTCCCTTTTCCAAACACCAACACCGATAGTGACTGTAAAACCTTTCCTCATTACATTCCATTTCAATCACAATTATTAATCAATTGTAAACATAAAGCTTAATTTTCAAGTGTAACAATTTAGTTTTCTTTTTCATACATACACATTACATTGGATTTTATGTATTTTTTAAATGCCATTATTGTACTTGATTCTTTGATTTCTTTGTCAAGTATCTTCAATTTCAGTAATTAACGGGTAAAAATCTTACACACTGTCCCTTTAAGTGAAAATAGTGAGGACAAAACTGAGAACTAAACTCCACAATTTTTGTATTTTACAAATGTTTGTATTTATCACAGGAAAATGTGTTGATTAAATCCACTTTGTATCCGGTTTGTAGTTTTCTAAAACATTTTTGGCAGTGTTTGATAATGTGTGCATCGTGTCACCATAGTAACGGCCAAACATTCCGCCAAATAGATCCATGTAGAACACCCCCAGCACGATGTCACTGCAAAAAAGGATGGCAACCAGAACACTCATCAATTTGAAATAATGAGAAAACCTTTGAAATAAACAAGCAAATGAAATCAGTTTATAAAGAAGTTATCCATCTGAGAATAAATTGAAAAAAAAAAAAAAGTAGCATATAACAGGAAGCTGAAAAATGATTTGCTTCCTAAAATGTTTGAAAAAATGAACATGGGAGATTTCTTAATATAAGGTTATTAAAGGTCAATACATTTTTCGGGTGGCGAGTCTGCCATCTGCTTGCTGCATTGATATGTTATAATATATTACAGAATACAGTGGTACCTCACCTTACGAAAGACCCAACAAACGAAAATTTCAAGTTACGAAACGCCTTCACGGTAAATTTTGGTCTCTAGATACGAAAGAAAATTCAAGTTACGAAACATGAAATCTCAAAAATTCAAATAATGCGCGCTCAGCCACACACATTATACACTTTTCTCAGACTGGATTTAAACTTTTCTCACATTTGTCTCTCGTTTAAACACTCAAACTTTTATAGATTTTCAACAAAATTATTAATAGTGAAGTGTGGGGGGAAGGGGGAGGGGGGAGAAGACACGTGTGTGATAGCGCAGCATGACCCGGCGCGGAGCTGACAGCAGGTCTACACCAAGGTCTAAACCTGGACTAAACCAGGACTAAACCAGGACTAGACCAGGTGGATTAAAGCAGCGAGGAGGGGACCGCACGCAGTCTGAGTGCATGAACAAGACCCATGCAAGAGCCGCGGTGGTCTAGACCTCCTCTAGACCTGACCAGGTCTAGAGGAGGTCTAGAGGAGCCGCGGTGGTCTGGACTAAACCAGGACTAAACCTGGACTAAACCAGGAGGAGCCACGGTGGTCTGGACTAAACCAGGACTAAACCTGGACTAAACCAGGAGGAGCCCGCGGCTCTTGCATGGGTCTCGTTCATGCGTTCATGCGCTCAGACTGCGTGCAGTCCCCTCCTCGCTGCTTTAATCCACCTGGTCTAGTCCTGGTTTAGTCCTGGTTTAGTCCAGGTTTAGTCCTGGTTTAGTCCAGGTTTAGTCCAGGTTTAGTCCAGGTCCAGTCCAGGTTTAGACCTTGGTCTAGACCTGCTGTCAGCTCCGCGCCGGGTCATGCTGCGCTATCACACGTGTCAGAGCGCAGTCTTCTCCCCCCTCCCGCTTCCCCCCCACACTTCACTGTTAATACATTTTGTTGAAAATCTATGAAAGTTTGAGTGTTTAAACGAGAGACAAATGTGAGAAACACACAGAACACAATGTTACACTATAAAAAAGTTACACTAACGAATGGAACGAATCAGGCTTTTTCCATTGAAATAGCTACTCAACTTACGAATTTTTCACGTTACGAAACCACTTCTGGAACAAATTAATTTCGTAAGGTGAGGTACCACTGTATTACAGAATAATATTAAATGTATGGCTCTTGCATGTATTTAAAGCCACAGTATGTAACTTTTAGCCAAAATAGAGTACAATAAAAGCATGTTTCTTTTTCAAAATAAAATAAAAAAGGCCATATCCATCCTCCTATAAAGATGTCTTCCAGCTCACATGCCTGCTCCTGCGCCATTCACTGCAAGTGGTTCTAACTTGTTTTTCAAGGACAAAGTTATAGGTTTTAGATCTTATTATCTTCCTTCCATTTTCACATTTCAAACGACTTAATGATTTGATTTGGTGTATAGCAAGCCTCTTTCCAAAATGGCAGCTCTCAAAAACACTATGTCCCTGATAGAAGTAGATGATTAAGGTCAATGAAATCCGTCCTTTTAAGAGAACAGAAATCCCTATAACAGCTTACATTCTGAGCAGAAGTGGCTGGGGAGAATAGTGAGAGTGAACCTCGCTTTTGATAAGAGAGGAGTGTTTTTACAACCTTAAAATTATGCCTTTTTCCCACAAAATTTAAGATATTTGCTACGTACATGAAGGGTCTCTTTAGTTAGCGCTATTCAGACCCGGATAATGTCAAGTGAGACATTTTGCAGAAGATACCCTTTTTGGTTTCCCTGGCTTTGACTGGAATAAACTTTGTAGTGTGCCCCACATAGCAAACTGCACCCATCTGTCATGCCAGCAAGATAAACTCAAAGCTAAAGGCAGCTTTCAATCGTTTCCTGGCAATGATATGAGCGCAAACAGACCCTTCAAACATGAGACATCCCACTTGGAACTGACTGCACTGTCAAGCCAGTTTGGTCCTGACCACACAGCCCAATTCAAGAACAGACAATCTCCACACAACAACAAAATCAGGGCGACGTGGTAGAGAGAATTATCACTTTTGTTTTTAGATTTAAAATGTTTGTTTATGCTGGTTTATTTGGATTTGGAATGCATTAGTATGTATGTGGTAAAACTTTAATGGTACTTCAACTAAAGTCACAAGCACTTGAACTTAGAAGAATGATACAAGGTGTTTGTTAGTACGCGTGAAAAGTCCCTCAGTCGTCCAGGTAGAATCCATGATAAAAGGAGAAGTTCAATTTGTCAACTGGACAAAGTTTGTTTGGTCGAAAATGTTTCGCCGCTCATCCGAGAGGCTTCGTCAGCTCTGGTTCTAGTGCTGGTTAGACCCTGTTTATATCTAGCTGCAGGGAGGAGCTCACTACACTGAAATAGCTCTGAAACTATCTCCACTAATCTGTCTCTTTGTTTTTCAAATTACTCTGGCGACTAGTTTCGCCTCCCTATTCAAGCCTAACGACCCTCTCCACCCCCTGTCCTGGATTGTCTGCCCTAATGTTTCTTTGTCTGTTTTTGACTTGGTTTAAGAATCGAATTATAAATGGGAGACAAGTTATGTCTAACTCCCCCATTTCTGTTTAACGACGGATTCTCTTTTTTGACAAAAATAGCCTCTTTAACTCCCCTCTCAAACCAGTTCTTTTCCCTGGCTAAGATCTGAACCTCACTGTCCTCAAAAGAATGGCCCGTGGCTTCTAGGTGAAGATGAACGGCAGATGAAGGTCCACTCTGGCACGCCCGTCTGTGTTGGTACATCCTCTTGTGAAGTGGCTGTTTTGTTTCTCCAATATAGCGCTCACTGCAGTCTTCACTACACTGAATGGAGTAGACCACATTGCTTTGTTTGTGGCTCAGTGTTTTGTCCTTTGGGTGGGCGAGTTTTTGTCTTAAAGTGTTTGTTAGTACTAAACACACTTATGCTAATGGGCAATGGAGGCCAGACATACTGTCAATGTCACTTGTCACTGCTCAGACATATTATATGAACCCTTCTTGAGGTGAGCTAAGGATGCAGTTAGTAAAAATAGATAAATACATGGTAATCTGCACATGTTTTGATGATCATTCTAAAATATGTAGGTTTAAAAACAAAACAAAACATTGGCCAATAAATGTATGAATTAAAAAAAAAATCTATAGGAAACACATGAACATTATATATATTGAATTATTATTAAAGCTCCTATATTAGGAAACATTGACTCTTGCCATGTTAGAATGTTATTACCTCCTAAAAATATACACAGAGTTGTGTTTTCTTCACAAGGTGGAACAGTGTTTTCTATTTGACAGGACTCACCAGGGTTTGTGTGAATGAAACAAAAACATAACTCCAGGTCTGTTTGTGATGAGGAAACAACATTATAACAGAGATCAGAAAATAGCCTGATGAATGTGTAGATACATGTGCATTTTTTCTTCTACTTCCCACTACTCTTTCAAGAAAGGTGTTTTTCTGTTGTTGAGAAACTAGATAATATGATTATGCAAATTATGTAAAAATAATTCTGGCAGAAATAAGAAATAAAAATCAATCAAAGCTGCACAAAGCTTTTTTTGTTCCCCACTGATAAGCCTCATCTGAATGAGAGATCGCTGCTATAGAAATGATACTTTGAATTATAAATGCTCACAACTTTATATAGCGCTTTTCTACCTTCAAGGCAAAGCGCTTTACAACAAGGAACCACTTACCCACACTCACAGGTGGGTTAAGTGTCTTGCCCAAGGACACAATGGCAGCATTCATCTGTGGAAGCTGGAATCATACTGCCAACCTGTGGGTCAGTGGATCTGACCTCTCAACCACTGATGTTTCTTATGTCAAGAGCGGGATTTGAACCGCCAACCTTTGGATCAGTGGACAAACGCTCTACCAACTGAGCTACTGCCGCCATACTCCAGATACTCCAGATACTCCATCTCAGCGTATACAGCGTATATATGGCTCCTTAATGGTTCCCTAATACTGTAAATGAATCCTTCTTCAAAATCAACACTCAGTGCATGAGAAACAGAGATAAGATGAGAAAGAGTCATAAATCTCTCTCTCAAACTCTTTATTCTGGGCGTTGTTGCTTGAATGCAAATGAGGAGAAAACAGATGGCCAATAGTAGAGGGTGGGGGCGTGGCCAAACTCTCCGCTCAGAGCTCAGAGCCGACAGCTGATCCATTTCCTTGTTTTTGCACGGGGGGAGAGATTTGAAGCGTTCCATTGAAAAATAAACACATTTCCACAGAAAATAAAATTAAACCACTGCTGTTCAAAGGTCCAGAGGCTCAGATAAACGACTTCCGAGCCTAGAAACACTCGGACGTGCCTCCAGGCAAATAAAAAAACGCATTTCGCATTGCCTAGCGCATTCGCAGTCCAAACTCTCTGGGCGTGATTTACAGAGACGCTGAGTACAGACAGACGGGGGTGGAACTGCATTTGCATTTATTTTTTCGATCTGACATCAATAAGGTGCCTTGTTCAAACTCTCCCGTTTGAGCTCCAATTTTTTGTAACGCAGAAAAGGATCGCAAATGCTCAGTTTAGACATTTCGCAACTTTTAACCATGGGGGGGGGGGGCTAAACAGGGTAGGGGAGCTCACATTAACGTTCAAAAACCTCAGAAAGTGAAAATTTCATGCCATGGGACCTTTAATATTGTACAGAATATGAAACTGACATTTGTTGTGGAAACATTTTAAGCACTCAACTCTAGCATTGTCCATTCAACCATAGGCCATGCTTCAATTGTAGGGAGTATTATAATCTAAGATTGCTTATACACGGTCACCCACAAAAAAATATAAACGAGGACTGAGCTTCAGGTACAGTTACGCAAAAGAAAATTCCCCCGACTGACTTGAAATGTACTGAAACAAAACTAGATCAGTTACTTTTCTTTTCTGCCTCAAGAACTTTATCCAACTCGCTAGAAATATAACTCATGAAATGACATTTTCCAGCAATACAACGAGATCAAACAAAAGAAAGTTGCAGAAATAAACTTAAATAAATAAAAGGGACCATCCATGCAACCAGAAACACCATAAATAATAAAATAAAATGCACCTAAAGATGCTGCAGCTGATTTTTATGGTTTTAAATACACGATAAGAGAACTAGTTGGCAGCTTTCCTCATGCCTTCTTAGCACCCTAACTATTCACTACAGTGAGTTTATAGGACCATTTTAGAGGCTATTCCCATTCAGCGTTATAATACTAACAACAACTAGCATGCCAGCCTTACCTCCTGGTTTGCAGACAAAAAGTCTGTGAGCTTTAAGCCATGTTATAATGCTGTTACCTCATCTAAAACATACCTGGAATTGTGTTTTGTTTCATTCACACATGTTTGAGTAATCCTTTACTATTAGCCTGTCTCCATCTCCGAAGCTCAAAATGCTCTGTTCGACCTTGTGATGTTATGTAGTGGTAGTTTTCAAATTGATACAGTATTTACCTTTTACCTTTAGTTCAATAGAGATTGGCAGTTCCATGACTGAAATCATCCAAATGATTCTCGTGAAGGTGTATGGAGTTTAAAGGTCCCATGGCATGAAATTTTCACTTTCTGAGGTTTTTGAACGTTAATGTGAGCTCCCCTACCCTGTTTAGGCCCCCCCCCCCATGGTTAAAAGTTGCGAAATGTCTAAACTGAGCAAACGGTCGATTTTGTACAAGGAAACTTATTGACGTCGGCTCGAAAAAAGAAATGCAAATGCAGTTCCACCCCCGTCTGTCTGTACTCAGCGTCTCTGTAAATCACGCCCAGAGAGTTTGGACTGCGGAGGAGCTACGCAATGCGAAATAAGTTTTTTTATTTGCCTGGAGGAACTTGTGAGTGTTTCTAGGCTCGGAAGTCCTTTATCTGAGCCTGTGGATATCTGAAACAGCAGTGGTTTAATTTTATTTTCTGTGGAAATGTGTTTATTTTTCAATGGAAGGCTTCTCATCTCTCCCCCCGTGCAAAAACACGGAAGTGGGTCGCGGAGCGGAGAGCTTGGCCACGCCCCCACCCCCTACTATAGGCCATCTCTGTCCTCCTCATTTGCATTCAAGCAACAACGCCCATAATGGAGTGTTCATGGAGTGTTCCAGAGTGACATTTATGACTCTTTCTCATCTTATCTCTCTTTCTCATGCACTGAGTGTTGATTTTGAAGAAAGATTCATTTACAGTATTAGGGAACCATTAAGGAGCCATATAAAAGCATCAAGAAGTACCATGTCATGGGATCTTTAACTACACAGTGGAGCATTTCCTGTATTACTATGACATCACAAGGTAGAACAATGTGTGGACAGAGTGTTTGAGAGAAGAATTCAGCCTCATTATGCAGGGTTTGTGTTTGCTCCAGGTATGTTTTTATGGGAAAACAACATAGATCAGAAAACAGTGTAATATGAACCCTTTAAGACCCTCAACCAAACAGTGCTGAGGAGATGGACTGGTTGCATGTGGTCACCCACAAAGAAATATCAACATGGACTGAATTACAGGGGGTCCTCGGGTTACGACGTTGATCCGTTCTTAAGACGCGTCGTAACCCGAATTTCGTCGTAAGTCGGATTTTGCCTTTGATCTTCCAACCAAAGCACCAATAACCTTTCCATCTCAATAATTAGACCACTACGCTGCTTGGTTATCACTGCCGCTTTCATAGGAGCAGATCAGAGCCCACATCAGGTACTTCCGCCCACATTGGGCACGCACACGAGGCCGTCTTCTCCGCCCTACAACCACAACAGAGCGTATTCTTCCGCCGCACGCCGCGCGCCGTTCGCGTTTGTTTACATCTCTTACCACGCTAAACCCTGTAAAACGGAATGACGCGTAATATACATATATATATATATATATATATATTTTTTTTTTTAATGGGGGCGAGTACGTAACCACGAAACGTCGTAAACCGAGACCGTCGTAACCCGAGGACCCCCTGTACAGATACTGCTCTCTCTGCATAATCCCTCAGTCATCCAGGTACGATCCATAGCAAAGAGAAATTAAATTATGTCAATTATGGAGAAACGTTTTTGATCGAAGAAAGAAGACAATTGTGATAGCCTGTATGCTCAGAAGTGTGAAAGCACCCATCAGGGGCTGAACGATTATGCTAGTATGACTCAGGCACAGTTCACATTTGTGTACTTCAGTACAATTAGTGAACAAATGGAAAAAGTAGGTGATTTAGTTTCAGAGTAGTTTCGGTATAGTTAACAGATACAAGGCAATGTCCACTAGCAATCTGACCAGAACTGAAGAGTTCGATGACAGGTTGGATGCACTGCAAAATGTATTTGATCAAAAAACTTTTGTCCAGTTGACAAAATTAAATTGCAGCTATGCATTAGAAAATTCCAGATTGACAGGGAATGTACTGAAACAAAGTGATCAGTCACTTTAGACAACACACAGGAAATGCAGCCCATGAAACACTGATGTTTTTAAGCAATAAACCAGACTAAACAACAGAAAGTTGCACAAATAAACTTAAATAAAATAATCTGTACACCGGGTCTTGCATGTGTTTGTGATAATTTCTGTGATACTTTCTGCAGAGGGGTAAGCCTGCTTCATCCCTCTTTTGGCAGCTGGGAGGGGACCGGACACTGCCTGAACCCATTTAGCCTCCTTCTGCTTTGGCTAAAGCAGAAGCAGCAGTCCACACACACTACCGGCGCGGTGTTTCTGGTACAGATCCGTTGGCTGTGCTGTCCACCAACAGAGCTGCTAATGAAAGCTAATTGCAAGAGGGGGGTCAATTATACACTCCATGGCACGGGATTAGGACCACCGTGTTAGCGAGCGGTGAATCAAAACAACACCTACCCTCTTTTCCAGTGAAACCACAACAGAAAACATCCTGTGTTTGACTAAAGGGCTAACAAGGCCTCACATTTTCATGCACGGCAGCACAAAATGACCATCATAATTCTACCAGGGAACATACGAGTTGGAACTGCAGGCTCTTAATTTAGTAATTATGCCGGGCAAAGATGTTAGCCAAAAGACTTCCCAGCGTAATGTGAGGAATTTTGACTTAGCCTCAGCTGTGATGTGAATGACCGCACTGGCACAGTTTGAATGTTAACAAGGCTTTAATGGTATCTTTGTTACCTCAGCACAAAAGCTTATGTGTACATCTGCTTTGGCTAAGTTAGAACATTGGCAAAAAGGTTGAGGTGATATAAAAGGTAAGTGATGGAGCTGGCCCCTGTAAATGAACTACGCACAGGTTTGGGAAATTGTACAATTCCAAATCAGGAAAGATATGATAGAACCCATTGTGGCTTGGGGACTTTTTTTTTTTTTGGGAAACTCCACAACATTGGACACGTACAAGCCAATTTTATTTTATTTATTTTTATTTTTTTTCCATTTACTAAGATGAAAATGATAAATGAATAAGGTGACTTTGCGGAAGTGCAATTAAAATAAATGAATGAAACTATGGAAGGTCCTATATTACCAGTGTTGCCATAGTTACCTAAAGTTAAAGTTAAAGTAATCTGACTACTGACTACTTGCTTTTAAAAGTAACTAAGTTAGATTACTTTTAGTTACTTTCAGCAGAGGCTTGTTATATTATATTATAATATTATATTATAATATTATTATATTACATTTGATTATATTATTATATTATTTTATTATTTTATTGCTTGTCCAGGTAACTAGAAAAGCATGTTCTGTGAGGCAGCTCAGTATCGTTACTGTAGGGATCTTAGATACAATGGCACGAAACGATGGTGAGTCAACAGTGTTCACAGGCAGCATTTCATCAACCACATAATGCCCAACCATCCTATTCAACTCCGCCCCACTTACTGGTTTTACACCGAAATCCAGCTTCCTTTGCTTGCTCGGTCTGGGACCTCCTTCACCTGTGACTTTCGCATCGGGCGGGTCTTGCTCTGTTAGCTTCGTTGTGCTGTGCAGTTTATCCAGATGTTTTTTCAGATTTGACGTTGTGTTTTTGAAGGTAGACAGCACTCTGTCACCAGCACAGTACAACGGACCTTAATGTTGTCATCCTTAGCCGAAATAATGCCTGTATTTCCAGCTGGAAAAGGCGAACCTCTCTCCTTCCATATTGTTTACATCGACTTTGGCGCCGCGGAGCCGAGATGACGTAACCTCGTAAGAAACGCGTAGCCAAAAAATAAGAATAAATAAATGTAACCTACGTTCCCCCGAAATGCAGAAATAGTAACGCACGGTGTATTAGATAAGTGACTGTAATCTGACTACTGGTTTTGAAATAGTTGCGTTACACTACTCGTTACTGAAGAAAGTAGTCCGACTACAGTAACGCGTTAACCGGCATCACTGTATATTACTCAAGTTATAATGTTACCTGTTACCTGTTACATACCTGGAGTTGAGTTTTGCTTCATTCACACGTTTGAGTAACCCTTTATTAGTACTCTCCATGTCTCCATCTCCAAAGCCCAAAATGCTCTGTTCCACCTTTGCAAGTAAAGAGCTACATTTGACCTTGAGTTCAGTTTAGCAGAGATACAAATAATTCTAGTGAAGGTGTACAGAGTTTAAAAAACACAGTGGAGCACTTCCTGTATTACCACATGAACTCACAAGGTGGAACAGTTATTCTCTTTCTGTTTGAGAGAATAACTCAGCCTAAATATGCAGGGTTTGTGTGATAGAAATGTGCAAATAAAACAAAACACAACTCCAGGTTTGTTTGCGGTGAGAAAACAACATTAACAACATTCTGAAAGAGTAAATTTTGTGTAATATAGGCCCATTAAATTATAAAAAAAAAATTGTTCATACAGCAACTTTAATGTATTTCTTTAGTGCCAAAAAAGTTTACTCTGGAAGATGGCGGCAATCATTAATACCCTCAACCGCAAAGTGCTGAAGAGATGGATAGGACCAGCCGCTGCTTCCATATGGAGTTGTCAGGGGTTGGTGGTTTGGTCACCGATAGTGGCAACACAAGATGGGTTGTACCATTACTGTGATTCTTTTCCCTGCCATGACACGTAATGGCCTTGCAAGTCCGTGTCCACTCAGAAGCCACTTTCTGAGGAGAGTTCCCTTTAATCTTGGCTGTTTTTGATTACGCTTTGTTCAGGAAAGTCCACTTCTCCCCTACATACATCTGCACCTGATAACACAGTGTACTTTGATTTCCTTTTGTAGTGTTTTTTTTCGCAAGGCATCTCCTCACGGCGGACTCCCAACATCAAAGTGGACTAAATTAGACAAGTAAACAATAGGGTTGATGGAACGTAATTAAGAAGTTAGTGTTAAAACTATTTTGCGTGAATAAGTTCAATCATAATGAGGGAATAATTGTTCATATAATCAAGAAAAGGGTTTATTTGGGAAGTCTCCTGGGTCTGTGTTATCACGGGGTATAGGTAAAGAGAAAACTCATTTGCACTGGGCTTTGTCTCGGAATGTTTGATGAAAGGTACAGAGGAAATAATTAGATGCAGTTACAATTAATAAATTAAAGCCGCAAGCGGCGTTGGTCGGGACCTCGCACCTGCGTTTGTTCGTCTTACTGAGACGCACAGCCATACGAAATTTCGTGTGCCTGGCACAATTATCTCACTTCCTGTTGGGCGTGGCCATGACATTGTAGATACCCTGTCAGAACAGACCCTGTCAGACCCTGTCAGACCCTGTCAGACCCTGTCAGACTCTGTTAGACCCTGTCAGACCCTGCATGTGGCCTCCATGCTGAGGCCTACATGAACCTTCGATGCTTGTCCCCACATTGCTGCTTGCAGCTATATCAGATCAAAGGTACAAAGATCAAAGACCTTTGATCAGGGCGTTGCCTAGCAACAAATACCTCCCATTCATAACTCATCACTCCCATTCAATAAATACCTAATTTTATCGATCCGCCGTATCGTCATATTACCGCCTATTTGAAAATCCTTCGCAATTTAACATCTCCAACGTCTTAAGATTATGTTCACCAAAATTTAAGCCTATCTGAGGTACGGTGTAGGAGAAGTGTTTCAAATTCCATACCTAACTTTATCGATCCGCCGTATCGTCATATTACCGCCTATTTGAAAATCCTTCGCAATTTAACATCTCCAACGTCTTAAGATTATGTTCACCAAAATTTAAGCCCATCTGAGGTACGGTGTAGGAGAAGTGTTTCAAATTCCATTCTATGTCCAATACCCAAAAATCACACAAAAGCCCAATTATCTCACTTCCTGTTGGGCGTGGCCATGACATTGCAGTGAGGCATTTGTTCGTCTTATTGAGATACACGTCCCTACCGAATTTCGTGCGCCTATCTTAAACGGTATGCCAGCCCCGAAAGACAACGCGCTAGGGGCGCTATCGAGCTCCTGGGGGTCACTGGGGGACGGGACTTTGTGTGGTCGTACTGGCAGCACTTTGTGATGCCCGTGCAAAGTTTCGTTCGTTTTGAAGCATGGGAACATGCTCAAAATTGCCCCAGCGAGTGTGAACAAGAACAAGAATAATAATAATAATAATAATTAAAGCCGCAAGCGGCGTTGGTCGGGACCTCGCACCTGCGTTTGTTCGTCTTACTGAGACGCACAGCCATACGAAATTTCGTGTGCCTGGCACAATTATCTCACTTCCTGTTGGGCGTGGCCATGACATTGTAGATACCCTGTCAGAACAGACCCTGTCAGACCCTGTCAGACCCTGTCAGACTCTGTCAGACCCTGTCAGACCCTGTCAGACCCTGTCAGACCCTGTCAGACCCTGCATGTGGCCTACATGCTGAGGCCTACATGAACCTTCGATGCTTGTCCCCACATTGCTGCTTGCAGCTATATCAGATCAAAGGTACAAAGATCAAAGACCTTTGATCAGGGCGTTGCCTAGCAACAAATACCTCCCATTCATAACTCATCACTTCCATTCAATAAATACCTAATTTTATCGATCCGCCGTATCGTCATATTCCCGCCTATTTGAAAATCCTTCGCAATTTAACATCTCCAACGTCTTAAGATTATGTTCACCAAAATTTAAGCCTATCTGAGGTACGGTGTAGGAGAAGTGTTTCAAATTCCATTCCTAACTTTATCGATCCGCCGTATCGTCATATTACCGCCTATTTGAAAATCCTTCGCAATTTAACATCTCCAACGTCTTAAGATTATGTTCACCAAAATTTAAGCCTATCTGAGGTACGGTGTAGGAGAAGTGTTTCAAATTCCATTCTATGTCCAATACCCAAAAATCACACAAAAGCCCAATTATCTCACTTCCTGTTGGGCGTGGCCATGACATTGCAGTGAGGCGTTTGTTCGTCTTATTGAGATACACGTCCCTACAGAATTTCGTGCGCCTATCTTAAACGGTATGCCAGCCCCGAAAGACAACGCGCTAGGGGGCGCTATCGAGCTCCTGGGGGTCACTGGGGGACGGGACTTTGTGTGGTCGTACTGGCAGCACTTTGTGATGCCCGTGCAAAGTTTCGTTCGTTTTGAAGCATGGGAACATGCTCAAAATTGCCCCAGCGAGTGTGAACAAGAACAAGAATAATAATAATAATAATTAAAGCCGCAAGCGGCGTTGGTCGGGACCTCGCACCTGCGTTTGTTCGTCTTACTGAGACGCACAGCCATACGAAATTTCGTGTGCCTGGCACAATTATCTCACTTCCTGTTGGGCGTGGCCATGACATTGTAGATACCCTGTCAGAACAGACCCTGTCAGACCCTGTCAGACCCTGTCAGACCCTGTCAGACTCTGTTAGACCCTGTCAGACTCTGTCAGACCCTGTCAGACCCTGCATGTGGCCTACATGCTGAGGCCTACATGAACCTTCGATGCTTGTCCCCACATTGCTGCTTGCAGCTATATCAGATCAAAGGTACAAAGATCAAAGACCTTTGATCAGGGCGTTGCCTAGCAACAAATACCTCCCATTCATAACTCATCACTCCCATTCAATAAATACCTAAGTTTATCGATCCGCCGTATCGTCATATTACCGCCTATTTGAAAATCCTTCGCAATTTAACATCTCCAACGTCTTAAGATTATGTTCACCAAAATTTAAGCCTATCTGAGGTACGGTGTAGGAGAAGTGTTTCAAATTCCATACCTAACTTTATCGATCCGCCGTATCGTCATATTACCGCCTATTTGAAAATCCTTCGCAATTTAACATCTCCAACGTCTTAAGATTATGTTCACCAAAATTTAAGCCTATCTGAGATACGGTGTAGGAGAAGTGTTTCAAATTCCATACCTAACTTTATCGATCCGCTGTATCGTCATATTACCGCCTATTTGAAAATCCTTCGCAATTTAACATCTCCAACGTCTTAAGATTATGTTCACCAAAATTTAAGCCCATCTGAGGTACGGTGTAGGAGAAGTGTTTCAAATTCCATTCTATGTCCAATACCCAAAAATCACACAAAAGCCCAATTATCTCACTTCCTGTTGGGCGTGGCCATGACATTGCAGTGAGGCGTTTGTTCGTCTTATTGAGATACACGTCCCTACCGAATTTCGTGCGCCTATCTTAAACGGTATGCCAGCCCCGAAAGACAACGCGCTAGGGGGCGCTATCGAGCTCCTGGGGGTCACTGGGGGACGGGACTTTGTGTGGTCGTACTGGCAGCACTTTGTGATGCCCGTGCAAAGTTTCGTTCGTTTTGAAGCATGGGAACATGCTCAAAATTGCCCCAGCGAGTGTGAACAAGAACAAGAATAATAATAATTAAAGCCGCAAGCGGCGTTGGTCGGGACCTCGCACCTGCGTTTGTTCGTCTTACTGAGACGCACAGCCATACCAAATTTCGTGTGCCTGGCACAATTATCTCACTTCCTGTTGGGCGTGGCCATGACATAGATACCCTGTCAGAACAGACCCTGTCAGACCCTGTCAGACCCTGTCAGACCCTGTCAGACCCTGTCAGACCCTGTCAGACTCTGTTAGACCCTGTCAGACCCTGCATGTGGCCTACATGCTGAGGCCTACATGAACCTTCGATGCTTGTCCCCACATTGCTGCTTGCAGCTATATCAGATCAAAGGTACAAAGATCAAAGACCTTTGATCAGGGCGTTGCCTAGCAACAAATACCTCCCATTCATAACTCATAACTCACATTCAATAAATACCTAACTTTATTGATCCGCCGTATCGTCATATTACCGCCTATTTGAAAATCCTTTGTAATTTAACATCTCCAACGTCTTAAGATTATGTTCACCGAAAATTAAGCCTATCTGAGGTACGGTGTAGGAGAAGTGTTTCAAATTCCATACCTAAATTTATCGATCCGCCGTATCGTCATATTACCGCCTATTTGAAAATCCTTCGCAATTTAACATCTCCAACGTCTTAAGATTATGTTCACCAAAATTTAAGCCCATCTGAGGTACGGTGTAGGAGAAGTGTTTCAAATTCCATTCTATGTCAAATACCCCAAAATCACACAAAAGCCCAATTATGTCACTTCCTGTTGGGCGTGGCCATGACATTGCAGTGAGGCGTTTGTTCGTCTTATTGAGATACACGTCCCTACCGAATTTCGTGCGCCTATCTTAAACGGTATGCCAGCCCCGAAAGACAACGCGCTAGGGGGCGCTATCGAGCTCCTGGGGGTCACTGGGGGACGGGACTTTGTGTGGTCGTACTGACAGCACTTTGTGATGCCCGTGCAAAGTTTCGTTCGTTTTGAAGCATGGGAACATGCTCAAAATTGCCCCAGCGAGTGTGAACAAGAACAAGAATAATAATAATTAAAGCCGCAAGCGGCGTTGGTCGGGACCTCGCACCTGCGTTTGTTCGTCTTACTGAGACGCACAGCCATACCAAATTTCGTGTGCCTGGCACAATTATCTCACTTCCTGTTGGGCGTGGCCATGACATTGTAGATACCCTGTCAGAACAGACCCTGTCAGACCCTGTCAGACCCTGTCAGACTCTGTTAGACCCTGTCAGACCCTGCATGTGGCCTACATGCTGAGGCCTACATGAACTTTTGATGCTTGTCCCCACATTGCTGCTTGCAGCTATATCAGATCAAAGGTACAAAGATCAAAGACCTTTGATCAGGGCGTTGCCTAGCAACAAATACCTCCCATTCATAACTCATCACTCCCATTCAATAAATACCTAACTTTATCGATCCGCCGTATTGTCATATTACCGCCTATTTGAAAATCCTTCGCAATTTAACATCTCCAACGTCTTAAGATTATGTTCACCAAAATTTAAGCCTATCTGAGGTACGGTGTAGGAGAAGTGTTTCAAATTCCATACCTAACTTTATCGATCCGCCGTATCGTCATATTACCACCTATTTGAAAATCCTTCGCAATTTAACATCTCCAACATCTTAAGATTATGTTCACCAAAATTTAAGCCCATCTGAGGTACGGTGTAGGAGAAGTGTTTCAAATTCCATTCTAAGTCAAATACCCCAGAATCACACAAAAGGCCAATTATCTCACTTCCTGTTGGGCGTGGCCATGACATTGCAGTGAGGCATTTGTTCGTCTTATTGAGATACACATCCCTACCGAATTTCGTGCGCCTATCTTAAACGGTATGCCCGCTCCGAAAGACAACGCGCTAGGGGGCGCTATCGAGCTCCTGGGGGTCACTGGGGGACGGGACTTTGTGTGGTCGTACTGGCAGCACTTTGTGATGCCCGTGCAAAGTTTCGTTCGTTTTGAAGCATGGGAACATGCTCAAAATTGCCCCAGCGTGTATGAACAAGAATAATAATAATACGGAAACAAAGCAACAACAATAGGGACCTTCGTCCCCCTTCGGGCTCGGTCCCTAATAATAGGGAAACAAAGCAACAACAATAGGGACCTTCGTCCCCCTTCGGGGCTCGGTCCCTAATAATAATAATAATAATAGGGAAACAAAGCAACAACAATAGGGACCTTCGTCCCCCTTCGGGGCTCGGTCCCTAATAATAGGGAAACAAAGCAACAACAATAGGGACCTTCGTCCCCCTTCGGGGCTCGGTCCCTAATAATAGGGAAACAAAGCAACAACAATAGGGACCTTCGTCCCCCTTCGGGGCTCGGTCCCTAATTAAAGCCGCAAGCGGCGTTGGTCGGGACCTCGCACCTGCGTTTGTTCGTCTTACTGAGACGCACAGCCATACGAAATTTCGTGTGCCTGGCACAATTATCTCACTTCCTGTTGGGCGTGGCCATGACATTGTAGATACCCTGTCAGAACAGACCCTGTCAGACCCTGTCAGACCCTGTCAGACCCTGTCAGACTCTGTCAGACCCTGTCAGACCCTGCATGTGGCCTACATGCTGAGGCCTACATGAACCTTCGATGCTTGTCCCCACATTGCTGCTTGCAGCTATATCAGATCAAAGGTACAAAGATCAAAGACCTTTGATCAGGGCGTTGCCTAGCAACAAATACCTCCCATTCATAACTCATCACTCCCATTCAATAAATACCTAATTTTATCGATCCGCCGTATCGTCATATTACCGCCTATTTGAAAATCCTTCGCAATTTAACATCTCCAACGTCTTAAGATTATGTTCACCAAAATTTAAGCCTATCTGAGGTACGGTGTAGGAGAAGTGTTTCAAATTCCATACCTAACTTTATCGATCCGCCGTATCGTCATATTACCGCCTATTTGAAAATCCTTCGCAATTTAACATCTCCAACGTCTTAAGATTATGTTCACCAAAATTTAAGCCCATCTGAGGTACGGTGTAGGAGAAGTGTTTCAAATTCCATTCTATGTCCAATACCCAAAAATCACACAAAAGCCCAATTATCTCACTTCCTGTTGGGCGTGGCCATGACATTGCAGTGAGGCGTTTGTTCGTCTTATTGAGATACACGTCCCTACCGAATTTCGTGCGCCTATCTTAAACGGTATGCCAGCCCCGAAAGACAACGCGCTAGGGGGCGCTATCGAGCTCCTGGGGGTCACTGGGGGACGGGACTTTGTGTGGTCGTACTGGCAGCACTTTGTGATGCCCGTGCAAAGTTTCGTTCGTTTTGAAGCATGGGAACATGCTCAAAATTGCCCCAGCGAGTGTGAACAAGAACAAGAATAATAATAATAATAATAATAATAATAGGGAAACAAAGCAACAACAATAGGGACCTTCGTCCCCCTTCGGGGCTCGGTCCCTAATAATAATAGGGAAACAAAGCAACAACAATAGGGACCTTCGTCCCCCTTCGGGCTCGGTCCCTAATAATAATAATAATAATAATTAAAGCCGCAAGCGGCGTTGGTCGGGACCTCGCACCTGCGTTTGTTCGTCTTACTGAGACGCACAGCCATACGAAATTTCGTGTGCCTGGCACAATTATCTCACTTCCTGTTGGGCGTGGCCATGACATTGTAGATACCCTGTCAGAACAGACCCTGTCAGACCCTGTCAGACCCTGTCAGACCCTGTCAGACTCTGTTAGACCCTGTCAGACTCTGTCAGACCCTGTCAGACCCTGCATGTGGCCTACATGCTGAGGCCTACATGAACCTTCGATGCTTGTCCCCACATTGCTGCTTGCAGCTATATCAGATCAAAGGTACAAAGATCAAAGACCTTTGATCAGGGCGTTGCCTAGCAACAAATACCTCCCATTCATAACTCATCACTCCCATTCAATAAATACCTAATTTTATCGATCCGCCGTATCGTCATCTTACCGCCTATTTGAAAATCCTTCGCAATTTAACATCTCCAACGTCTTAAGATTATGTTCACCAAAATTTAAGCCTATCTGAGGTACGGTGTAGGAGAAGTGTTTCAAATTCCATACCTAACTTTATCGATCCGCCGTATCGTCATATTACCGCCTATTTGAAAATCCTTCGCAATTTAACATCTCCAACGTCTTAAGATTATGTTCACCAAAATTTAAGCCCATCTGAGGTACGGTGTAGGAGAAGTGTTTCAAATTCCATTCTATGTCCAATACCCAAAAATCACACAAAAGCCCAATTATCTCACTTCCTGTTGGGCGTGGCCATGACATTGCAGTGAGGCATTTGTTCATCTTATTGAGATACACGTCCCTACCGAATTTCGTGCGCCTATCTTAAACGGTATGCCAGCCCCGAAAGACAACGCGCTAGGGGGCGCTATCGAGCTCCTGGGGGTCACTGGGGGACGGGACTTTGTGTGGTCGTACTGGCAGCAATTTGTGATGCCCGTGCAAAGTTTCGTTTGTTTTGAAGCATGGGAACATGCTCAAAATTGCCCCAGCGAGTGTGAACAAGAACAAGAATAATAATAATAATAATTAAAGCCGCAAGCGGCGTTGGTCGGGACCTCGCACCTGCGTTTGTTCGTCTTACTGAGACGCACAGCCATACGAAATTTCGTGTGCCTGGCACAATTATCTCACTTCCTGTTGGGCGTGGCCATGACATTGTAGATACCCTGTCAGAACAGACCCTGTCAGACCCTGTCAGACCCTGTCAGACCCTGTCAGACTCTGTTAGACCCTGTCAGACTCTGTCAGACCCTGTCAGACCCTGCATGTGGCCTACATGAACCTTCGATGCTTGTCCCCACATTGCTGCTTGCAGCTATATCAGATCAAAGGTACAAAGATCAAAGACCTTTGATCAGGGCGTTGCCTAGCAACAAATACCTCCCATTCATAACTCATCACTCCCATTCAATAAATACCTAATTTTATCGATCCGCCGTATCGTCATATTACCGCCTATTTGAAAATCCTTCGCAATTTAACATCTCCAACGTCTTAAGATTATGTTCACCAAAATTTAAGCCTATCTGAGGTACGGTGTAGGAGAAGTGTTTCAAATTCCATACCTAACTTTATCGATCCGCCGTATCGTCATATTACCGCCTATTTGAAAATCCTTCGCAATTTAACATCTCCAACGTCTTAAGATTATGTTCACCAAAATTTAAGCCTATCTGAGGTACGGTGTAGGAGAAGTGTTTCAAATTCCATACCTAATTTTATCGATCCGCCGTATCGTCATATTACCGCCTATTTGAAAATCCTTCGCAATTTAACATCTCCAACGTCTTAAGATTATGTTCACCAAAATTTAAGCCCATCTGAGGTACGGTGTAGGAGACCCCCCACTGGGGGTCCCCCAGTGGGGGGTCTCCCAGGGACCCCCAGGTCCCCCAGGGACGAGACTTTGTGTGGTCGTACTGGCAGCACTTTGTGATGCCCGTGCAAAGTTTCGTTTGTTTTGAAGCATGGGAACATGCTCAAAATTGCCCCAGCGTGTATGAACAAGAATAATAATAATTAAAGCCGCAAGCGGCGTTGGTCGGGACCTCGCACCTGCGTTTGTTCGTCTTACTGAGACGCACAGCCATACCAAATTTCGTGTGCCTGGCACAATTATCTCACTTCCTGTTGGGCGTGGCCATGACATTGTAGATACCCTGTCAGAACAGACCCTGTCAGACCCTGTCAGACCCTGTCAGACCCTGTCAGACCCTGTCAGACTCTGTTAGACCCTGTCAGACCCTGCATGTGGCCTACATGCTGAGGCCTACATGAACCTTCGATGCTTGTCCCCACATTGCTGCTTGCAGCTATATCAGATCAAAGGTACAAAGATCAAAGATCTTTGATCAGGGCGTTGCCTAGCAACAAATACCTCCCATTCATAACTCATCACTCCCATTCAATAAATACCTAATTTTATCGATCCGCCGTGTCGTCATATTACCGCCTATTTGAAAATCCTTCGCAATTTAACATCTCCAACGTCTTAAGATTATGTTCACCAAAATTTAAGCCTATCTGAGGTACGGTGTAGGAGAAGTGTTTCAAATTCCATACCTAACTTTATCGATCCGCCGTATCGTCATATTACCGCCTATTTGAAAATCCTTCGCAATTTAACATCTCCAACGTCTTAAGATTATGCTTACCAAAATTTATGCCCATCTGAGGTACGGTCTAGGAGACCCCCCACTGGGGGTCCCCCAGTGGGGGGTCTCCCAGGGACCCCCAGGTCCCCCAGGGACGAGACTTTGTGTGGTCGTACTGGCAGCACTTTGTGATGCCCGTGCAAAGTTTCGTTTGTTTTGAAGCATGGGAACATGCTCAAAATTGCCCCAGCGTGTATGAACAAGAATAATAATAATAATACGGAAACAAAGCAACAACAATAGGGACCTTCGTCCCCCTTCGGGCTCGGTCCCTAATAATACGGAAACAAAGCAACAACAATAGGGACCTTCGTCCCGAAGGGGGACGAAGGTCACTGGGGGACGGGACTTTGTGTGGTCGTACTGAATGTACGCATTTGTTCGTCTTATTGAGATACACGTCCCTACCGAATTTCGTGCGCCTATCTTAAACGGTATGCCAGCCCCGAAAGACAACGCGCTAGGGGGCGCTATCGATCTCCTGGGGGTCACTGGGGGACGGGACTTTGTGTGGTCGTACTGGCAGCACTTTGTGATGCCCGTGCAAAGTTTTGTTTTGAAGCATGGGAACATGCTCAAAATTGCCCCAATTATCTCACTTCCTGTTGGGCGTGGCCATGACATTGTAGATACCCTGTCAGAACAGACCCTGTCAGACCCTGTCAGACCCTGTCAGACCCTGTCAGACCCTGTCAGACCCTGTCAGACCCTGCATGTGGCCTCCATGCTGAGGCCTACATGAACCTTCGATGCTTGTCCCCACATTGCTGCTTGCAGCTATATCAGATCAAAGGTACAAAGATCAAAGACCTTTGATCAGGGCGTTGCCTAGCAACAAATACCTCCCATTCACAACTCATCACTCCCATTCAATAAATACCTAACTTTATCGATCCGCCGTGTCGTCATATTACCGCCTATTTGAAAATCCTTCGCAATTTAACATCTCCAACGTCTTAAGATTATGTTCACCAAAATTTACGCCTATCTGAGGTACGGTGTAGGAGAAGTGTTTCAAATTCCATACCTAACTTTATCGATCCGCCGTATCGTCATATTACCGCCTATTTGAAAATCCTTCGCAATTTAACATCTCCAACGTCTTAAGATTATGCTTACCAAAATTTATGCCCATCTGAGGTACGGTCTAGGAGACCCCCCACTGGGGGTCCCCCAGTGGGGGGTCTCCCAGGGACCCCCAGGTCCCCCAGGGACGAGACTTTGTGTGGTCGTACTGGCAGGACTTTGTGATGCCCGTGCAAAGTTTCGTTCGTTTTGAAGCATGGGAACATGCTCAAAATTGCCCCAGCGTGTATGAACAAGAATAATAATAATAATACGGAAACAAAGCAACAACAATAGGGACCTTCGTCCCCCTTCGGGCTCGGTCCCTAATTAAAGCCGCAAGCGGCGTTGGTCGGGACCTCGCACCTGCGTTTGTTCGTCTTACTGAGACGCACAGCCATACCAAATTTCGTGTGCCTGGGACAATTATCTCACTTCCTGTTGGGCGTGGCCATGACATTGTAGATACCCTGTCAGAACAGACCCTGTCAGACCCTGTCAGACCCTGTCAGACTCTGTTAGACCCTGTCAGACCCTGCATGTGGCCTACATGCTGAGGCCTATCATGAACCTTCGATGCTTGTCCCCACATTGCTGCTTGCAGCTATATCAGATCAAAGGTACAAAGATCAAAGACCTTTGATCAGGGCGTTGCCTAGCAACAAATACCTCCCATTCATAACTCATCACTCCCATTCAATAAATACCTAACTTTATCGATCCGCCGTATCGTCATATTACCGCCTATTTGAAAATCCTTCGCAATTTAACATCTCCAACGTCTTAAGATTATGTTCACCAAAATTTAAGCCCATCTGAGGTACGGTGTAGGAGAAGTGTTTCAAATTCCATACCTAACTTTATCGATCCGCCGTATCGTCATATTACCGCCTATTTGAAAATCCTTCGCAATTTAACATCTCCAACGTCTTAAGATTATGCTTACCAAAATTTATGCCCATCTGAGGTACGGTCTAGGAGACCCCCACTGGGGGTCCCCCAGTGGGGGTCTCTCAGGGACCCCCAGGTCCCCCAGGGACGAGACTTTGTGTGGTCGTACTGGCAGCACTTTGTGATGCCCGTGCAAAGTTTCGTTTGTTTTGAAGCATGGGAACATGCTCAAAATTGCCCCAGCGTGTATGAACAAGAATAATAATAATAATACGGAAACAAAGCAACAACAATAGGGACCTTCGTCCCCCTTCGGGCTCGGTCCCTAATTAAAGCCGCAAGCGGCGTTGGTCGGGACCTCGCACCTGCGTTTGTTCGTCTTACTGAGACGCACAGCCATACCAAATTTCGTGTGCCTGGCACAATTATCTCACTTCCTGTTGGGCGTGGCCATGACATTGTAGATACCCTGTCAGAACAGACCCTGTCAGACCCTGTCAGACTCTGTTAGACCCTGTCAGACCCTGCATGTGGCCTACATGCTGAGGCCTACATGAACCTTCGATGCTTGTCCCCACATTGCTGCTTGCAGCTATATCAGATCAAAGGTACAAAGATCAAAGACCTTTGATCAGAGCGTTGCCTAGCAACAAATACCTCCCATTCATAACTCATCACTCCCATTCAATAAATACCTAACTTTATCGATCCGCCGTATCGTCATATTACCGCCTATTTGAAAATCCTTCGCAATTTAACATCTCCAACGTCTTAAGATTATGTTCACCAAAATTTAAGCCTATCTGAGGTACGGTGTAGGAGAAGTCTTTCAAATTCCATACCTAACTTTATCGATCCGCCGTATCGTCATATTACCGCCTATTTGAAAATCCTTCGCAATTTAACATCTCCAACGTCTTAAGATTATGTTCACCAAAATTTAAGCCCATCTGAGGTACGGTGTAGGAGAAGTGTTTCAAATTCCATTCTATGTCCAATACCCAAAAATCACACAAAAGCCCAATTATCTCACTTCCTGTTGGGCGTGGCCATGACAATGCAGTGAGGCGTTTGTTCGTCTTATTGAGATACACGTCCCTACCGAATTTCGTGCGCCTATCTTAAACGGTATGCCAGCCCCGAAAGACAACGCGCTAGGGGGCGCTATCGAGCTCCTGGGGGTCACTGGGGGACGGGACTTTGTGTGGTCGTACTGGCAGCACTTTGTGATGCCCGTGCAAAGTTTCGTTCGTTTTGAAGCATGGGAACATGCTCAAAATTGCCCCAGCGAGTGTGAACAAGAACAAGAATAATAATAATAATAATAATAATAATAATAATAATAGGGAAACAAAGCAACAACAATAGGGACCTTCGTCCCCCTTTGGGGCTCGGTCCCTAATTAAAGCCGCAAGCGGCGTTGGTCGGGACCTCGCACCTGCGTTTGTTCGTCTTACTGAGACGCACAGCCATACGAAATTTCGTGTGCCTGGCACAATTATCTCACTTCCTGTTGGGCGTGGCCATGACATTGTAGATACCCTGTCAGAACAGACCCTGTCAGACCCTGTCAGACCCTGTCAGACAATGTCAGACTCTGTTAGACCCTGTCAGACTCTGTCAGACCCTGTCAGACCCTGCATGTGGCCTACATGCTGAGGCCTACATGAACCTTCGATGCTTGTCCCCACATTGCTGCTTGCAGCTATATCAGATCAAAGGTACAAAGATCAAAGACCTTTGATCAGGGCGTTGCCTAGCAACAAATACCTCCCATTCATAACTCATCACTCCCATTCAATAAATACCTAACTTTATCGATCCGCCATATCGTCATATTACCGCCTATTTGAAAATCCTTCGCAATTTAACATCTCCAACGTCTTAAGATTATGTTCACCAAAATTTAAGCCCATCTGAGGTACGGTGTAGGAGAAGTGTTTCAAATTCCATTCTATGTCCAATACCCAAAAATCACACAAAAGCCCAATTATCTCACTTCCTGTTGGGCGTGGCCATGACATTGCAGTGAGGCGTTTGTTCGTCTTATTGAGATACACGTCCCTACCGAATTTCGTGCGCCTATCTTAAACGGTATGCCAGCCCCGAAAGACAACGCGCTAGGGGGCGCTATCGAGCTCCTGGGGGTCACTGGGGGACGGGACTTTGTGTGGTCGTACTGGCAGCACTTTGTGATGCCCGTGCAAAGTTTCGTTCGTTTTGAAGCATGGGAACATGCTCAAAATTGCCCCAGCGAGTGTGAACAAGAACAAGAATAATTAAAGCCGCAAGCGGCGTTGGTCGGGACCTCGCACCTGCGTTTGTTCGTCTTACTGAGACGCACAGCCATACGAAATTTCGTGTGCCTGGCACAATTATCTCACTTCCTGTTGGGCGTGGCCATGACATTGTAGATACCCTGTCAGAACAGACCCTGTCAGACCCTGTCAGACCCTGTCAGACCCTGTCAGACCCTGTCAGACTCTGTTAGACCCTGTCAGACCCTGCATGTGGCCTACATGCTGAGGCCTACATGAACCTTCGATGCTTGTCCCCACATTGCTGCTTGCAGCTATATCAGATCAAAGGTACAAAGATCAAAGATCTTTGATCAGGGCGTTGCCTAGCAACAAATACCTCCCATTCATAACTCATCACTCCCATTCAATAAATACCTAACTTTATCGATCCGCCGTGTCGTCATATTACCGCCTATTTGAAAATCCTTCGCAATTTTACATCTCCAACGTCTTAAGATTATGTTCACCAAAATTTAAGCCTATCTGAGGTACGGTGTAGGAGAAGTGTTTCAAATTCCATACCTAACTTTATCGATTTGCCGTATCGTCATATTACCGCCTATTTGAAAATCCTTCGCAATTTAACATCTCCAACGTCTTAAGATTATGTTCACCAAAATTTAAGCCCATCTGAGGTACGGTGTAGGAGAAGTTTTTCAAATTCCATTCTATGTCCAATACCCAAAAATCACACAAAAGCCCAATTATCTCACTTCCTGTTGGGCGTGGCCATGACATTGCAGTGAGGCGTTTGTTCGTCTTATTGAGATACACGTCCCTACCGAATTTCGTGCGCCTATCTTAAACGGTATGCCAGCCCCGAAAGACAACGCGCTAGGGGGCGCTATCGAGCTCCTGGGGGTCACTGGGGGACGGGACTTTGTGTGGTCGTACTGGCAGCACTTTGTGATGCCCGTGCAAAGTTTCGTTCGTTTTGAAGCATGGGAACATCCTCAAAATTGCCCCAGCGAGTGTGAACAAGAACAAGAATAATAATAATAATAATAGGGAAACAAAGCAACAACAATAGGGACCTTCGTCCCCCTTCGGGGCTCGGTCCCTAATAATAATAATAATAGGGAAACAAAGCAACAACAATAGGGACCTTCGTCCCCCTTCGGGGCTCGGTCCCTAATTAAAGCCGCAAGCGGCGTTGGTCGGGACCTCGCACCTGCGTTTGTTCGTCTTACTGAGACGCACAGCCATACCAAATTTCGTGTGCCTGGCACAATTATCTCACTTCCTGTTGGGCGTGGCCATGACATTGTAGATACCCTGTCAGAACAGACCCTGTCAGACCCTGTCAGACCCTGTCAGACCCTGTCAGACCCTGTCAGACTCTGTTAGACCCTGCCAGACCCTGCATGTGCCCTACATGCTGAGGCCTACATGAACCTTCGATGCTTGTCCCCACATTGCTGCTTGCAGCTATATCAGATCAAAGGTACAAAGATCAAAGACCTTTGATCAGGGCGTTGCCTAGCAACAAATACCTCCCATTCATAACTCATCACTCCCATTCAATAAATACCTAATTTTATCGATCCGCCGTGTCGTCATATTACCGCCTATTTGAAAATCCTTCGCAATTTTACATCTCCAACGTCTTAAGATTATGTTTACCAACATTTAAGCCTATCTGAGGTACGGTGTAGGAGAAGTGTTTCAAATTCCATACCTAACTTTATCGATCCGCCGTATCGTCATATTACCGCCTATTTGAAAATCCTTCGCAATTTAACATCTCCAACGTCTTAAGATTATGTTCACCAAAATTTAAGCCTATCTGAGGTACGGTGTAGGAGAAGTGTTTCAAATTCCATTCTATGTCCAATACCCAAAAATCACACAAAAGCCCAATTATCTCACTTCCTGTTGGGCGTGGCCATGACATTGCAGTGAGGCGTTTGTTCGTCTTATTGAGATACATGTCCCTACCGAATTTCGTGCGCCTATCTTAAACGGTATGCCAGCCCCGAAAGACAACGCGCTAGGGGGCGCTATCGAGCTCCTGGGGGTCACTGGGGGACGGGACTTTGTGTGGTCGTACTGGCAGCACTTTGTGATGCCCGTGCAAAGTTTCGTTCGTTTTGAAGCATGGGAACATGCTCAAAATTGCCCCAGCGAGTGTGAACAAGAACAAGAATAATAATAATAGGGAAACAAAGCAACAACAATAGGGACCTTCGTCCCCCTTCGGGGCTCGGTCCCTAATAATAGGGAAACAAAGCAACAACAATAGGGACCTTCGCCCCCTTCGGGCTCGGTCCCTAATAATAATAATAGGGAAACAAAGCAACAACAATAGGGACCTTCGTCCCCCTTCGGGGCTCGGTCCCTAATAATAATAATAATAGGGAAACAAAGCAACAACAATAGGGACCTTCGTCCCCCTTCGGGGCTCGGTCCCTAATAATAATAATAATAGGGAAACAAAGCAACAACAATAGGGACCTTCGTCCCCCTTCGGGGCTCGGTCCCTAAATATATGTGCATGTCTATGTTAGGGATGCAAAAATATTGGTATTTTGATAACTAAAGGATGACCTATTGTTGAGAATAAGGACTTTTCCCTCACTTTTTATTTGTTTTTTTTAATATTTATAAGCAATTTGTTTTTTATTTTTTGATCTATACTGTAGTGTTTTCTCATCCAAATTGTTATGTGCTTCACTGTGTTTTTAAACTTCATACACCTACACTAGAATCTTTTGGATCATTCCAGCCTTAGAATTTCCAACCTCTACTGAACAAAAGGTAATCTTGAACTTGAAAACTACCGCTTCATGACATCACAAGCAGTGGTGTAGTGGGGATTTTTTTAGTGGGTGTACGCGATTACACCCCCCCCCCCCCAAAAAAAAAAAAAAAAAAAAAACAGCCATATACTCAACTTGCTGAAATACACACAGGTGTCATAGGCTATAGACTGTTTGTTTATTAAAAACAACTGACTTTCAGTACAAACATAAAGCCGCCGGCCCAGTAAAAAGCAGTAATATTTGATGTTTTTTTTACTCAAAAATTATGCGGAATTATGCTATTAATATTAACGCCATTCATAATCACATACAGAACATCAATCATAGGCTACAACACATTTGAGCAGACGGCGTTTTGTGTGAACTAAATCTTCAGATAACTCAAACATTCGCCTTACAAATCACCAGTTGAACTAACGTTACATTTAATGTTTTACTACTCCAAAATTATGGGTCGTCATATTGTGCTTGTAAGGCTATTCAAAATCACAGGCCAACGTTATTAAGCATAACTCGCATTAGAACTTCAATGATCAACAAACATTTCAATAACCCGCAGACAGCGCTGCCTCGAAAGCAAAAAAAACAAACAAACACCAGAGTAACTTACATTTGATGTTTTCATTGACTGTCAAAGAAATCGCCACACTGGGTCAGGAGGTTCGCTGCGGGTTTCGGTGGCTGGTCTTGTTCTCCTGTCTTCAGCCGAGCGATGGCATCGCAACCAAGTGGTCACGTAGCTTGTCGGGTCTTTGAGTACAGACAAATCACTAATGGACGAGCACACCTTGCAGCCGAGTTACCCGTCCTTATCGTCGATCCAGGGATAGGCCTCCTTCTTTCTCTTCCACATGTCTTCAGTCCAAATCGCGAACGGTGAGCTACTGGAGCTCCCCGCCACCTCCGCGCTAGCATCACCATGGCTAGCATTAGTTGACGAAGTGAGAACTTTGGTGTTGGCGCTGACTGGTTGCTCACACAAAGTCTCTGAATTGGGTGTCTGAATACTGGTGGTGTCTTTCCGAAAATAAAAATCAATGTTTTTCTGCTGAGTTGTCATTTTATTGCAGGGCTAAAACCGAAGTAAAAATTGAACGTGACGTCGGGAGAAGTGGGTGGACGGCGTACCCCCGCGTACCACGCCCACTACATCCCTGGAACAGAGCATTTTGAGCTTTGGAGATGTAGACAGACTAATAATTAAAGGTTACTCAAACATGTGTGAATGAAACCAAACACAACTCCAGGTATGTTTTTTTATAACTTGAGTAATATAGGAAATAGTATGCTATTGAGGAGGTAACAGCATTCTACTGCGACATGGTTTAAAGCTCACAAAAGTTAATACAGCATCATATAGGACCTTTAAAACAAAGCTCAAATGAAATGCCCATAACAAATGAAAAAAAAAAAAAAATACTCGCCACATAAAGCTTTGACAAACAACAATAAAAGGCCTGCAAACACTCTCAAACAATCAATAATATAGACTTTTATAATGGAAAATAGTAAACTCCTGGGCCATTGGACTCATAAAATTGGTTGGTGAAAACTTCTCGCTCTTAACAGATTTACTGCACCTGTTTTTGAATTACTTTCAGAATCTTTGTGATTTCAGTAGACCATATTAAGATCAATAAAAAAAATATATATATATTTTAACCATTGCACATGTTAATGGTTGATGAGGAATTGTGATTCAAACTTGATGCATGTTTTGCAAGACGGAAATAAATCTAATAATTATAATTATAATTTAAGTATAATTGCAATAAAAATGAAAGTTTTCATTTCAATTTCAATTTCTGAACCCATTAATATAAAAAGTAAGCCATTAGTATAAGAACATGAAACATAGTGATTAAATAGTTAAATAGTGAAATAAAAACTAATTGTGCAAAGTGTCAGTGCATTACTGAATGTTGAAAGCCAGTCTGAATAGATAAGTTTTGAGTCTGGATTTGAACAGGCTAAAGTCTGTGATAGTGGTCGGAAGGGTGTTGGGTCCTCCACCTGCTTGTTTCTATGAATAGGTCATTGCTCTGCCTGGAATGTTCCACAGTATGACATTAAACAGCTCTACATTGCATTTATTCAACTCCAGGTGGATTTATCGCTCAAAAATACCAAGAAAAACAGGTATTCTTCTGTGAGCGTCTTCTGTGCCTTTTCACAGATCTGACCTGTAACTTTGTCTGGTTTAGTTTAAAGCCATACTGTGAAACATTCCAGACAAAGTTCAAGTTCAAGTTCAAATTTATTTCTATAGCACATTTAAAAATAACGTCAAAGCAATGACATCTCAATGGAAAAAAAAGCATTTAAAGGAAAAGTAACGTTCTTTACAATTTGAGCCTTATTTCGGTAATAAAACAAGTTGTTTTACTCACCCATAGCACTTTGGTGTCATATGGAGCATTTCCGGAGATGTTTTAGATTAGCGTTAGGCTAACGCCGTTAGCCTAGCGCAACTTATAGCCATAGCTCGGGGCATTCCCCGAGCATGTAATATGCCCCGTGCGGGCTCCAAATAACACAAACTTTAGCACTTTTCAAATCATAGAAGCTCGATGTCTTTAGTCTACGATTTCGTTTGGTCAAAAGTGGCCTGTAATCCGAGATTTAGCCATAGTTTCAAGTAGATGAGGACGCCAGTGCGCATGCGCGGAGTGTGCTCTCAGCTCCCGGGACCCAAACATGGAACGCATAGCTGTAAACTATGGATAAATCTCGGATTACAGGCCACTTTTGATTCAAACGAAATCGTAGACTAAAGACATCGAGCTTCTATGATTTGAAAAGTGCTAAAGTTTGTGTTATTTGGAGCCCGCACGGGGCATATTACATGCTCGGGGAATGCCCCGAGCTATGGCTATAAGTCGCGCTAGGCTAACGGCATTAGCCTAACGCTAATCTAAAACATCTCTGGAAATGCTCCATATGACACCAAAGTGATATGGGTGAGTAAAACAACTTGTTTTATTACAAAAATAAGGCTCAAATTGTAAAAAAAAAACGTTACTTTTCCTTTAACAGATCCTCCTCCATAAAAAGTTACACAACATATGTTAAAATACACTTTTAAGGCCCTCATTATTATCAGCTGTATTGCATACTGCTATTTATCAAAGAACTTGATTGAAAACACTTTGCAATCAAGCCATTCCCATATCACATATCCAAAACAAAATATTGCAGCTGACTATTTACATGATATAGACTTACTTAACTCTGGACATGAATCACCAAAGAGCTGTCACCCTAATGTTGTTACGTCATAAAAACACACTGACGCCATAAAATAATGAAAGTCTATCATTCACTAGACTGAGCACCGTAAACAATAACCATAACTATAAATCCTGAATGCCGCCCTCATTTGCATGCACCCACGTCTGTTTGTAATAGAGGGCATTTCTGGCAGCCAACAGTAATTGCAATTTATCCAACGCACCAAGCCCGAGCCCAGGGCCAACCTTATAAAAAGTGGCACATATCAGCAGGGCCACAGCCAGTGCAAGGTGATCACCTGGGGGACACTTTCATTACGTGACAAAAGTGAGGAGATAATTTGATTTGGTGTTTAGTTAGGCAACCTCTGTCAAACCTGTAGCCCCATACGCAGCAGTGGTGAGCAGGGAGATTGACTACAAATGAGAGAGCTGACCTGACGGGGTCGCGGGCTCACGGAAAACAATTTGTGCCGTCATTTAGCGCTAGACTGGTCTGTAAATTGTGTTCCATGGCTGTTTTTGTCAAGGCTGTGCAACAGACAACTAAGATAGAGATTAAAAGTTCTAATAGTTGAGATGATTCTAATTTAAGAGTCGACTGAAAGCATATTAAGTGCATGTATATGATATAGAGATATAAAAAATATAAAAGATATAAATATTTTGTTATTGTGACAGCTCAGTGCTTCTCAATTATTTTCTGTGACACCCCCCCCCCCAGGAAGAAGACAAAAATTCACGCCCCCCTCTCTGTGTTTGACTATTAATAGTATTATTTGTCTAGAAAATTGTTATTAGTACACCTCTGCATAACACTGTATCCTTTATTAACATTAAAAACAAAAAAAAGCACTGAGGACTCCAATATTGATGTGTTTTTAATGCAGCCTTGCGCACATTTGTTTACGTTTTACAGAAACAAAATCACATGGCCATTTGCATAAACTAAAGGTGCTAAAAAAAAAACAAACGCTCTGTCCTTGTGCCGCTGATGTGTCAGCTTCTGTTGGACTAAATCCAATCCAACTTTATTTCTATAGCACATTTTATAAACAGAGACAGTTGGTCACGACGAATGTACGTGTTCTTTCTCTTTCTGTGACAGAGGATGTTCTGCTGATGGTGAGTCTGTTCTGTATATCGCGTATTTAAAGGAAATTTTTAAAAAAAATTTACAATCTGAGCCTTCTTTCGGCAATAAAACAAGTAGTTTTACTCACCCATAGCAGTTTGGTGTCAATTGGAGTGGTATCGCAGAACTTATGTTGAGCCGTTCTGTTCTACTAATGATCCCGTATCCGTTAGCGTGAGTGCTCGGGGCACTGATTTGCGGTGTCCAAATAACACAAACTTTAGCACTTTTCAAATCACAGAAGATCGCTGTGTCAGGGTAGACTTTTAGTAGATTCCAAAACAGCCTGAAACCCGATATCGCAACAGAAAAGTAAAGTTCAGAGCGGTGTTAGCTTCTTTCGGACTAGCGGTGTTTACAAAAACAGCTGAGTTCACGCATGCGCACTGTCCTCTCTGATGACGTCATCAAATGAAACTATAGCTGGATATCGGGTTTCAGGCCGTTTTGGAATCCACTAAAATTCTACCCTGACACAGCGATCTTCTGTGATTTGAAAAGTGCTAAAGTTTGTGTTATTTGGACACCGCAAAGTCATGCCCCGAGCACCATGTTAACGGATACGGGATCATTGGTAGAACAGAACGGCTCAACATAAGTTCTGCGATACTGCTCCAATTGACACCAAACTGCTATGGGTGAGTAAAACTACTTGTTTTATTGCCGAAAGAAGGCTCAGATTGTAAAAAAAACGTTAATTTTCCTTTAAGGTTGCCGACCCCTGCCCCAGAGCGACAAAGAGAGCGCCACTGCCAACTACTGTTGTTGATGTGCAAAATACATTTAGTTTTAGTACAGTACGGCAAAAAAGCATGTTTCTCAGGGTCACACGTGCTCCCCCTGGCAAAACACTGCGCCCCCCCAGGGGGGCCCGCCCCACTATTTGAGAAGCACTGTGATAGCTCAAGATGAAGTATTGAGATTATGGATTTGGATATTGATCTATTTTTAAATGTATTATATATTTTCAATTAAACAAGCCTTTTTTTTTTTTTTTTAATCTATATTATAATGTTGTTTCCTCATCGCAAACATACCTGGGGTTGTGTTTTGTTTCATTCACACATGTTTAACTCACAAACCCTGCATATGTAGGTTTGTTCTTCTTTCAATCTAAATACACTCAGAAGACAGGAAGTGCTCCACTGTGTTTTTAAACTTAATACACCCTCACTAAAATTATTTGGATCATTTCAGCCCAATTACCAATCTCTAATCATTTTTACCAGTCTCTACTCTTCTGAATTTGTGTCATTTAGCACTAGATTGCCCTGTAAATTGTGTTCCATGGATTGTACGCAATACATCACGTGCCCCACGAGAGACAATAAGACTCTGGACCTTTTTTACGCAAATGTCAAGGACGCTTACACCTCCGCCCCCCTCCCCCCGCTCGGACGCTCAGACCATTGTCTGGTTTACCTGCTCCCGGAATACACACCCAGGGTGCGAAGACAACCTGCGCAGAAGCGGTCTGTGAAGCTTTGGACTCAGGAGGCCTGTGAGAGTCTGAGGGACTGTTTCCAGAACACTGACTGGGACATGTTCAGCGGCTCTTACGGAGATGACATCAACGGCCTGACCCATTGCATTACGGACTACATTAACTTCTGCGTGGAGAACACTGTACCAACCAGGAGGGTACGGTGCTTCTCCAACAACCATCCCTGGGTCACCCCTGAGCTTAAAGCCCTCCTGAACCAGAAGAAGAGGGCTTTCAACTCAGGGGACAGAGAGGAGCAAGAAAGGGTCCAGAGGGAGCTTCAATGGAGGATACGACGGGCCAAAAAGGACTATGGGAGGAAGATGGAAGAGCAGCTGGCCTAAAACAATGCACGGGGCGTGTGGAGAGGACTGAGGAACATGTCTGGTTTCGGACAGAGTGGCAGAGGGACAGCTGATGGTGATCAGCGCTGGGCGGACGAATTAAACCGTTACTTCAACAGGTTTGACTCGCCCCCCACCCCCTCTGCCCCTCTGCCGACTCCCCCCTCCTCCTCTTCACACCTCCCTGGGCCAGTAGCCACATCCCCCTTCCCCTTCACACGGACCCAACCCAGCACCAGCCCCCCTCCACCCCCCACCTCCACCAGCCCCTGCAGTCCACCCCAGTCCCCCCCTCACTCCCCCCTCTCCATCACACCAGACGAGGTGAAGAGGGAACTTAGGCGGCTCAACCAGAGGAAGTCCACAGGTCCTGATGGTATCTGCCCCAGGCTGCTGAGAACATGTGCAGACCAGCTCTGTGAGGTTCTCTGCTACATGTTCAACCTGAGCCTCAGCCTGGAGAAGGTCCCCGTCCTGTGGAAGACCTCCTGTGTGGTCCCGGTTCCCTAAACAACAAACGCCAGGGAACCGGCCCACTACAGACCAGTCGCCTTGACCTCCCACCTCATGAAGACCATGGAGAGGGTGATCCTCAGCCACCTCCGCTCTGTGGTGAGCCCCACCCTGGACCCGCTGCAGTTTGCCTACAAGCCAAACGTAGGAGTAGAGGACGCCGTCATCTACTTGCTGCAGCGGGCGCTCACCCACCTAGAGACCGCCGGGAGTGCTGTGAGAGTCATGTTCTTTGACTTCTCCAGCGCCTTCAACACCATCAGGCCGGCGCTGCTGCGGGGGAAGCTAGAGGATGCGGGAGTTGATGGACATCTCGCTGCCTGGACCATCGACTACCTCACTGACCGTCCACAGTACGTGCGGCTGCGCGGCTGTGGGTCAGAGGTGGTAGTCTGCAGCACTGGGGCTCCCCAGGGAACTGTCCTCTCACCCTTCCTCTTCACCATTTACACCTTGGACTTCACATATAACATGGACAGCTGCCATCTCCAGAAGTTCTCTGACGACTCGGCCATTGTGGGCTGTGTGTCAGAGGGGAACGAGCTGGAGTACCGCTCGGTCATCAGTGACTTTGTGGACTGGTGTGGGCGCAACCACCTGAGCCTTAACACCAGTAAGACAAAGGAGCTGGTGATCGACTTCAGGAGGAGACCACTACCTCACTCACCGGTGAACATCCAGGGGCAGGACATAGAGACTGTGGACAGTTTCAAGTACCTGGGTGTTCACCTCAACAATAAACTGGACTGGTCCCACAACACCGACGCCCTGTACAAGAAGGGCCAAAGTTGCCTCCACCTCCTGAGGAGACTGAGTTCCTTTGGAGTGTGCAGGCCTCTGCTCAAGACTTTTTATGACTCTGTGGTGGCCTCTGCTCTCCTCTACGCTGTCGTCTGCTGGGCCCCGAGCAGCACAGAACGGGACAGAAAAAGACTCAACAAGCTGGTCAAGAGGGCCAGCTCTGTCCTGGGCTGTCTCTGGACTCTGTAGAGGAGGTGGCTGAGAGGAGGGTGCTGGCCAAATTCACATCCATCATGGACGACACCTCTCACCCTCTGCACCGGACTGTAGAGGAGCTGAGCAGCTCCTTCAGCAGCCGACTGAGGCACCCCCAGTGCAAGAAGGAGCGCTACCGCAGATCCTTCATCCCCACCGCCATCAGACTGTATAATTCTACTGTATAGTCCTACCGTGCAATATCGTTTTCCCAATGTGCAATATTGTTGTTTTTTCAATACTCCTATCGTGCAATATCGTTTTTCAAATTTTTTCAATACTCTCCCTGTCACTGTTTCTTTTATTATTATCACTACTATTATTATTATTCGATTTATTACTTATTTTTTAAATTATTATTATCACCTATCTTTATGCCTTTTTTTGCCTGCATGCACTTGTCTTCTTGTTCAAACTGTCCCTACCTGGAGCTACTGTGACAAGTAAATTTCTCCTGTGTGAGATCAATAAAGTCTTATCTTATCTTATCTTATCTCTTTTTTGACAAGGCTGCACACCAGAGTTATATAAACTAACTCAGAAAGAGAATAAAAGTTCCAGTACTCGAGATGATTCTATTATCAGTCGACAGAAATAATTCACATTTTCAAGAACAAACTGTCTGACCTGCAGCTACCTATACCTTTATTCAGGGCTCTCAAGTCTCACGCATTGAGAGTGTGACACACGCAATTCGACGTGTTCACACGCCACACATGGCATTTCTCATGCTGATTTTTTTTGTTTGTTTGTTTTGTTTTGGTGCCCAGAAAATCGGTCTGTGTGGCTCAGTTTATGCAGGCACTGCGCGTTTTCAGCGAAACCCCACCCTCCTCCCCGCCCCGCTCCCCGGAAAAAAATCTCAGTTAGCGGGTGTCCCTGTGTCTCCTCCTCTGTCTCCCCCGCTGTCTCCTCCTCTCCCCCGGTCTGTCAGCGGACCCTCAGCCCGCGGTGAGCCGGGAAAGGCGCTCGGAGCCCGGTGTACTGTACCGGCTGTGGTGTGGACACACGGAGCGACCTGCAGCTCCGAACAGGTGAGTCACTCCCCGGACCGGTCCTGGTTTGGTCCTGATCTAGTCCTGGTTTAGTCCTTGTTTAGTCCTGGTTTAGTCTTGGTCTAGTCCTGGTTTAGTCTTGGTTTAGTCCTGGTTTAGTCTTGGTTTAGTCCTGGCTTAGTCTTGGTTTAGTCCTGGTTTAGTCTTGGTTTAGTCTTGGTTTAGTCCTGGCTTAGTCTTGGTTTAGTCCTGGTTTAGTCTTGGTTTAGTCCTGGTTTAGTCTTGGTTTAGTCCTGGCTTAGTCTTGGTTTAGTCCTGGTTTAGTCTTGGTTTAGTCCTGGCTTAGTCTTGGTTTAGTCCTGGTTTAGTCTTGGTTTAGTCCTGGTTTAGTCTTGGTTTAGTCCTGGCTTAGTCCTGGTTTAGTCTTGGTTTAGTCCTGGCTTAGTCTTGGTATTCTATGTAGATTATTTTTTTATAATCAATAGGTATCCGATATTTGGCCTACAGCTGTAGCCAATAACGGATATTTCCTGTTTAAATTGACACATTTATTAAAGTTCCTCATGGACTTTTCACGTATGTAAAAATAATAGAATGTTTTATTTTTTTAAAGGCACTCAGAGCACAATGGGAAAAATTGTTCACTCGCAACCCCCCCTCGGAAATTACGCAGTCTCATGCACAACCCCGCTCAAAACTTGAGAGCCCTGCCTTTATTACTTGAAAGGTGGTTGTGTGGATAGCGCTCTTGCCTCACAGCAATGAGGTCTCAGGTTCGATTCCAGGACCATGCAGAGGCTTTCTATGCAGATTTGGATGTTTTTTACTCTAATCAGTACTGGTCAAGTGTAGCTAAAGCTCCAGAGCTTGATGAGTCCCTAGCTGCTACAATGTGGTCAAACAACTCCTGACAGGCTACACAGTCTGAAGGATGGGTCAAATGTAAAGCATGCCCAAAGGGGGATTAACCTTAAAAGCACACTGTGTAACTTTTCAGTAGTGGCACCCTCTTGTTTCTATGGAAATGCCATTGCTCTGCTTACAATGTTCCACAGTATGACATTAAACAGATCTTCCTTACATTTATTCAACTGTGGATGCTTTTATTGCTCAAAAATACCCTAAAAACATGTATTCTGACTGTCAGAATATTCTGGCTCTCCACAGGTCTGACCTGTAACTTGGACTGGTTTGCTCTCCATGATAATAGTAAGGTTTAATGCCATACTGACAACATTCCAGACAAAGCAGTAACATCTTCATGGAGAAAAGCAGGTGGAGGAACCATCACCAGAAAAGTTGTAGAAGATGTAGAAGAAAAAAGATGTAGTTTTATTTTAACCCTGTAAGGAAACCCTCAGTCGTCAGAGCACCATATTGAGAACACAGCAGAATTTGTGAACAAAGTTAAGTTTCTCCAGTTTGACCGGGATGAGACAATGGTTTCCTTTGATGTGACCTCTCTTTTCACTTGTATCCCTACAGCGGTGGAAGCAGCAAGAAAGAGACAACTGTAGGATACCAAGCTAGAAGAGAGAACCAAACTTTCACCCCACCAAATCTGCCAACTGCTGGAAATTTGTTTGAATACCATCTATTTCCAGTTCAGAGGGAACTTCTACAGTAGGGATGGGCGATACCAGTTATTTTTGTTTCGATACGATACCAAGTAATACCAGGGTTAGAATCGCGATATCGATACCGATACTTTCATACATTTTTTAATACTACAGAAAAACACTAACCTGGCTCTAACTAGATACCTTGGCTTCGCATAGCTCCACCAGGGGGCTTAGCTCCACACATTCTAACACCAGATATCTGAAAAAAAATCTTTGATGAAATGAAAATGGCAATGCAGACATCAAATGTGACCACTAGACTTTTGTTTGTGCTGCACGTTGTATTTTTATGTATTTGCCTGCCTAGGGACTGCGGATGAAAGAGAGGATCAAAGAGCCGCGGGTTGCCGACCCCTGGTCTAGACAGAAACTGAAAACAAAGAGGTGGGATAGTTTCATAGTAATTTCATTGTAGTTAGCTCCTCCCTGCAGCTAGATATAAGCAGTGTCCACCAGCACTTTAGCCAGAACTGACGAAGTAGCTTGGATGAGCTGCGAAACGTCTTCGACCAAATAAACTTTGTCCAGTTAGATAGACAGACAGATTTAATTTCTCCTTTTACCTTTTATTTTAAACTTTTTATTATCTGCTCAGACAGAAAAATTATATTCTATGTTTTATTTAATACAAAAAACAGTATCATCCTCAAAAATATCAAGGGCTTAGACAGTCCAGACCAAAAAAAAAAAAAAAAATCTGAAGGATGATTCCCTTCAGATTATGGTGTATCGTAACATTCTCACCTGTTACAGTAATATTTCAATTCTGAAGTTGAAAGATATCCCATCCCTGGTGCAGTCATTCATATTCAAATTCAACCATTTCTAAGTGCAATTTTCCCCAGTACGGTTGTCTGTGCAACATGGAGCTCAGTGTAGAAATGATATCATCAAAAGCCTTTGTTATTTATGAGAACCCTCCAAATCAGATAAACCGGAACAAAAGTCTAATCTTTCAACAAGATTAACAATAGGCAGACACTACTCTAACAGCAGTGAATTTAGAACACTGGGAATTTCACCATGTCTAATCTACTTTTCTGATGAGAAATATAATCATGAAAAAGGCCACTGACTATTACTGTAACCCAAAAATGATAATTAAACTGGAAAACAAATCAATGAAAACAATGAAAACCTTCTCATTTAAAAGGTACGGTACGTAACTTCCTGAAGGTGGCATGTCACCTGCATAATCCCATAGAAGACTTCAGAGAATTCTCCATGGAGATAGATACGTTTTATGTTTTATGTCATTTTGTTGAAGGTTATAGAGTTGTTAAATTATGTCACGTCCAAGTCCAGTTGGCTGATTTGTGGTCCAGGTAGAGCTTATTTATTCTGGAGATCAGCAGCTCTCTGCAAAATAATACAACCCTAATCAAGACGGCAGCACCCACGGTAACTTCCAGAAAGTAAATAGCCAAAGGAACATTTCCAAGGAAACAAGCAGGTAGAGGCTAAATAAGAATCAGGTTTGTGGAGATGCAAGCCCACTCAGAGTAAGGAAGCATGTTTTTCAATGCGATAAAAACAATTATAAAAATTTATTTATTGAGACTTCATACTTTGGCTTCAGCATAATTATCTTAATGACATTTGGTTAAATTATGTGCAGCCTGAGTATTCTTAAGGGATATGTTTCTATGCAATGTAAAAATTAACCAAATGCTCTAAAAGTTTTATTTTCCCTTCTGACATTCTAAAAAAGTAAAATCAAAATAAGTTAACTTTATAATTCTGAAAAAGATAAAGTACATGCTGTACCCTAAGACATTATCATTTAAACATGTGGCTTTCATGGCTGGAACAAAAATCTGCTGCAGGGACAAATGATAAGCACCTGTCCTGGTATCTTTTCTGTTGATATTTTAGCCCCAGAGAAATGGTTTGAAGGTTGAGCCAGCAATGGAAATAATACAGTTTGGGCTGGTAGAAAGCAGATTTCAAACCGGAACTAAACACACAAACTGTGTTTGCTATCTTTTAATTGCTTATCTAGTGTTTGTAGTAACTTTTTGGCAACTTAAACTAGGTAAACTTGACAAACTAGGTAAAATTTTCAGCTTTCTGGTCAAAAACGCCTACATTTAAAGGTCCAGTGTGTAGGATTTGTGGCGCATAGGTGGATAGTGGCTATGGCACTTCCTGTTTTAGCTACGGCAGACCTCGAGAGTCACCCAGACGCGCCGTAGCGGACAGCTCGCGTACCCGCACCCGCCGCGCACCCGGCCGACAACAACGGTATTAATAAAACGCTGTCTCCCGTTCAGTTTTTTTTTTTTTTTCTTTTCGCATGAAACCACACATTCCCGATCGTGTACCGTGATAATCTACATATCAAATGAAACCTTACAGTCTCCTCTTTTTGACTATGCAATTAATTTCCCTGCACAACAATCACTCCCCGAGCACATGGGGCTTTTATACGGAAAAGCACAAAACGAGGTTTGTTACTTAGCTTACCTTTGAAGGCCTTGCACAGGTCAAACTCTGTATTTCACCACAAGCTTGGTATCAATATGTCCGTAAGGATCCAGCGAATAAAATCCAGTAAAACAATTTAGTCCAAAACACGTGTTAGATCCATTACGACGTGTGATACAGCAGCATGCTTGTTGTTTACCCAAAACCACGAGACTCCCCCCACCCCACCCGCACCTCTCTCACTCTCTCCTTCTCTCTTGCGCAGCGCGCCGAGCGCTCCGCCTGCTTTGCCTCCGGTGCTACCATGAGCCTTGCCGAAGGCGAAGGCAGAGCCCAAATGTCCTTCTGCGGCTCTCGTATTCAAAATGGCTGCCTCTGCATGGAGAAGATCCCCCTTTTATGTGACTATATCTAAGTCCAAAAGAATACTTTGATTTCATGATGGAAGTGAAAAGGCTTGGAAAACAATGTATTTTTCAATGGGTATCTTCAATTTCAGTAATTAAAGGGGAAAAATCTTACACACTGTCCCTTTAAGGTTGTGCTGGCTTCAGCGGTCTCTGTATTTCCAGTTCCAGTAGTTAGTGACATCATAAAAGGCTGATTACAGCCAGGGGGTTATTCCACGAACGTCGCTAAACATAGCGGCGCCTAAGTGGTTAGTCCTCGCCTGAAGTAGCCGCAACTTAGACTAAAGCCTGAAGTCGTTCCACTAACTCATTTCAGCTGTGCCTCAGCAGTGCTAACTTTAGCTGCGCCTATCCTGTCCTGGCCTAGGCGTGTGCACGGGGAACATAAGAAGCAGAGAACAAACGAATGTCGAAAACGCGATCATGTCGAAGATTCGGGCCGATTATTTCAGCGCATCAGAACAAAAGTTGCTTTTGGAACTCTACAACACATTTGCAATAACCAAGGCGAGAGACATGGCGTGGCAGAAGATTGTCGAGCGCTTGAATGCGTAAGTTAAGTTCTATAACAGTGCTGAATGTTGAGTTTTTAAGTATGTTTTCACCATTGTTATCAAGACAAATCCGTGGGGCAGACGATATGCTACGGTTTGGCACGTGGAAGACGTGAGTTTGATACTCAGGGAGAACAGTTGATGTCATAAAATGTTTATATTCATATTTGTAGAGCAGTCTTGTCAGTTGTAATTTATTTTTACTGTGTAAAAGTATTTGCTCCAACTAATACGTTAAATCATGTTATCTTGTCTTTTAGCAGGAATAATGTGAAGAGGACTGTTTTGCAGGTAAAGACAAAGCATAAAAACATTTTGCAGAGTGGTAAGTAGGCTAATATTAATATTATTATTCAGTGAAATTAGTAATACTGTTGAAATGGTACCTTAATATAATTTAAAATGAACAGTAGCTACCAAGCCACAGGAGGTGGGAGCCTTTCACCTGCAGAGGAGCTGGCACTGGCCCTAAACCGGGGTCACCCACTGGTGGAGGTAATTGAAGGAGGGACCCCATCAAAGATCCTTCCTGCGAGTTCTCGTGAGGAGTATAGTCAAGGTATTCTCTAGGCTAATGCTTGCCTCAGCTGTGATCCAAACATTTGTATTTTTTAATAGTATGTTTGTGTTCTAGTTACTGAAGATGGCGTACACTTGGACCCTCCTCAGCAGTCCTCCAGCAGTGCCTTGCCTGACCCTCAGCAGTCCTCCAGCAGTGCCTTGCCTGACCCTCAGCAGTCCTCCAGCAGTGACCTCACACCAGAATGTCATACCTAATGTCTTTTATTGTTTTATGCCTATTGATGGAAATTGATAAATAGGATTTCATTAAAAAGGCTTGCACAGCATCTCTGAAGCAAATTTGTTGAATCATTGAAATGTTGCATCATGGAGTGTGCCTGTTATTTGGCTACATTTTGTTTTAAAAGTAAAGGTTTACCTTTAACTGTATTCTTTGATAGAGATGTCACATAAAATATAAAGTGTCAATGTCGTCAAGTGAGAGTGATGTTGATGATGATATGAATAATTGTAGATTAAATTCATTCACATTTGTGTAATGTGTGGCAAATGTAAATTGGTCAAAATGTAACACAAAATTGACTTGCGCATGAATACATCAGTAAAAGGAATTGAACCCAGGACGCCCACGTGAAAGACACAATCCTTAACCATTCGACCAGTATTTCTCTGTGATGGTCCTGGAATAATAATGTCGTAAACACAGCGGTTCAAAAGAATATTTTTAAATTACTGGAAATTTGGCAAAACTGACCAAGAACGTAAGGTTTTTTTTTTTTTTTTTTTTTTTGCTGATACAGCCTGCGGGAGCTGTGCGGAACTGTTTTTTGACACTCTGTTTACTTCTGGTACGTATTCTCTGCGACACGGCCTGTTTAAGCCTCATCTTTAGCCTGCCCGGGACCAGGCTAGCCGGGAACACCATGTTGCCCCAGTAACTCAGCGGGGACTAAGGTTAGTGAGAGTCATGGAACCGAACTCTCACTAAAACTAGCGCGGAATGTTGAATAAAGCCGGGCTTTGCGCTTAGCCGCGTTCGTGCAATACCCCTCTGGTCTCATTCTGATTACAAACACCAGAGTTTTAAGCGTGACCAATGTTTTAAGTGTTCGACCAATCACATTGTTCCTTATACCTCCAGAGCCCTCCTCTCCCCTCACTCTCTTCTTTAGTCCTCCAGGTACAGCCCATTTTAGCAGCTACATTTGAAATTGTGTGGGTGGAGTTTAGGTGTTTAGTCCCACTTGCAATGGAAGTCAGGGGCTTTATAAATAAATGGATTAATTAATAAATTGTGCCGAGGTAAAAAGACTAAAATAAAAGGCATGGAATATATATACATTCTACAATGTAACTTAAAACACAAGCTAGTTTTTGAGGATTAAAAAGATATTCTATGCACATGTTTTTGCAGCATCCACGGGTAATTTCTTCTTTTGCATTTGTGCTTGTTTTGATTCAGAAACATATTCTTTGACAACCTGTGGCCACCAAACGCTTTGTAGTTGAAGAGTACTTTCATCTCTTGTGGGTGGACAAAGGAAAGTAGTAGTGGCATAAACAACAAAAAACATATATATATATATATATACATACACATATATATATATATATATATATATATATATACATACACATATATAAACCTTTTGTTCTTTGGTGTATGAGAAAGTTTACAAAGACTAATTCACCACTATTTTGGTGGGTCCTTATCGGTCATCTGAAACCTTAGGGGTAATGAGCTAATTAGTTGTCACAAAATAGTGAAAGTTAGGTGTGACTTTGTTGTGAAGTTGCTGCAGGTTACACAAAGCAGCTTTCTATCAAAAACAAACTCTGCTGCTTATTTACACAGTCCTGAAATGGATTGACATTAGGAGTGTGGTCGACTAAAGACATTTTAGATTTTTTGAAAGGTTGAAGGTTTGAAAAGTTGCAAAAGCTCACAAAATTATTAAACATCTCTATAATTTGACAATATATCTGATCAAAACTGCACCCAAAAGACCATCTCCATAGGATTCATGCAAAAAACTAGGGATGTCCCGATCACGTGATCAGAAACCGGCCCCAATCACGTGGTTTCAGATCGGATTGGATATATATGTATATATAGTCTTATTATTTTTTAACATACCCTAGATGAGATCTATGGTTATGCGGTGGCACAGAGTGAGACTTCACACAGAAACATCAACGCGTGCGGCATGACACGCTATTGGTTAAATACACGGAAGCAGCTTCGAGCAGCCTTCGCAAAGTGCGAGTACAGAGAGGAGACAAGAAGAGCACTATAAGAACGCTATAATGTTTGGCGAGTATGTCTGCGGTCTGGAAATACTATAAAGTTGATGACAACAACATTGCCATAGCAAACGGTGGGATATATAAGCTTGGGATTGCAAGGGGTGGAAAGGAAAGGACTACATTTAACACAACAAACCAATACGGCACCTCAAAAACAAACACCCGACACAACCCAGCCAAAGACGAGTCAGCTCACACTGCAGGAGAGTTTGAAAAGGAGAGAAAAAAATGCCCCTTGACAGCGTGAAGGCCCAGGCGACCACAGCCAGAAGCACAAATGATCGCAATGAGTGACTTACCATTCGTTTTGTAGAGAACACTGGATTTCTTATGCTTATGGAACATGTCGAACCTCGATTTGAAGTGCCATCTCGCCACTATTTCAAAGAGAAAGCTCTGTCAGATCTTTATAAGAAGATTTCTGACAAACTACGTGTTCTGTTATTAGATGTACCCCATGTTTCGTTCATCACAGACATCTGGAGTTCATCCGTGACACCCAGAAAGATTAAAAAAATAAGTAATAGGTGTACTTTATTATTATTATTATTATTATTATTATTATTATTATTATTATTATTATAAGTGTACTTTTTTATGTATTATGTAAGTATCGGATCAGGAGTCGGTATCGGCAGATACTCAAAATCAAATGATCGGAATTGGATCGGAGGGCCAAAAAACCTGATCAGGACATCCCTACAAAAAACAATTAATGCAGAAAAGTACCAGGAAACAGTATATTTATTCTGCATTTTTCTTCATATAAGCTCAAATTTAAGTCTAAACAAAATGAGTAAACAATACAAATTTTGGTTGAGTAAAACACTACTGATTGAATAATCTACTACTAAACTATTTTACAGTTACAGCAGTAACTGACACATATTTTACTATACTTCAATGTGCCCAAAACTTCTAAACAAAATCTTAAGGTGGGGCAATATCACATTTTTTGAATCAGTACTAATCTCCAATACTGTTGGTGTACTTATCAATACCAATACTCTATATTGGTTTAACTTCTGGTAAAGGTTCAGTCTGTCTTCAGTTTTAAACTATCGTGTAAGGATCACATTTACATTCTTTACATGCTTACATCTGTATTGAAGATCCTTGAATAAAGTCCAAGGAGCATGAACCGTGACAAGGGAACCTACACCTTATCACATATGATCACATATGTGGCATGCAATCATGGAGAAGGCTTCAGACAGTAGGGGGCATAACTTTTTAAGAGCCCAGAAAACATGTCACAACACTTATTATTAGTATTAAGTGACAGTGAAAGATTACAAAAACTTGTAAAGGGAACAACCACTCTTGTCTGAGAAAAAAAATGGTTACTTATCCATATAGGCTCTAATGGACAAACCACACACATAAATAGTCTAATACAGTCTGCTGCTTGTGGGCATACTTCAACAATTGCATGCATAGCCTAAAAACGTACTATTGTATTTAGTATTGATATTTGCTAAATAGTATCAATGCCTATACCCCTGAGTCAGTATCACTATATTAATCATGTTTATGTCATTACAGAACTTTAAAGGGACAGTGTGTAAGATTTTTACCCGTTAATTACTGAAATTGAAGATACCCATTCAAAAATACATTGTTTTCCAAGCCTTTTCACTTCCATCATGAAATCAAAGTATTCTTTTGGACTTAGATATAGTCACATAAAAGGGGGATCTTCCCCATGCAGAGGCAGCCATTTTGAATACGAGAGCCGCAGAAGGACATTTGGGCTCCGCCTTCGGCAAGGCTCATGGTTTTGGGTAAACAACACAAGCATGCTGCCGGATCAGACGTCGTAATGGATCTAACACGTGTTTTGGACTAAATTGTTTTACTGGATTTTATTCGCTGGATCCTTACGGACAAATTGAGAGGAAGTTTATGGTGAAATACAGAGTTTGACCTGTGCAAAGCATTCTAAGGTAAGCTAACCTTGTTTTGTGCTTTTCCGTATAAAAGCCCCATGTGCTCGGGGAGTGATTGTTGTGCCGGGAAATGAATTGCATATTCAAAAAGAGGAGACTGTAAGGTTTCATTTGATGTGTAGAGTGTCATGGTACATGATCGGGAATGTGTGTTTTCATGAGAAAAGAAAAAAAAACAAAAAACGGGACCGCGTTTTATTTATACAGTAGCGGCGTGCGGCTCGTGCGCGGGTACGAGAGCTGTCCGCGTTACGGCGCGCCCGGGTGACCCTCGAGGTCTGCCGTAGCTAAAACAGAAAGTGCAATAGCACCATCCACCTATGCGCCACGAATCCTACACACTGGGGCTTTAAATATGACATCTAATTAAATATGAATTATTGAAAAATGGCAATAAAAACATGATGAATGCTTTACTTTAAAGTTAATTTAAAGTTACAACTTGAAGAGTAATGAGGGCATTTATTCAATACTTACTACTTGTCTAGGCCAGGGTCCTGTCTTATTCTGGGTTGTGATAAGTGTGACTGACAGGTGGCTTAACCAATCAGAGTAATGCATTGTCCTGTATTTGAACAGAATTACTAACATTGAAGCTGAAGAATAGAATATAGTCATTCAGATTTTTACATTATGCCACTCACCATTAAAGGACAAGTAACGTTTTTACAATCTAGACCTTATTTCGGTGATAAAACGTCATTTACTGTACTTTGGTGTCATTTGGAGTATTTACGGAGATTTCGGAGTTTGGCGATATCCGTTTAACGCTATTGCAGTTACCAAATAACACAAACTTTATCACTTTTCAACTAACAAAAGTTCATCCAATCGGAACCATGACTGGATCTCTGGTTACAGGCCACTTTTGACTCAAACGAAAGTGAAACTAACACAATTAACTTTTGTCATTTGAAAAGTAATAAAGTTTGTGTTATTTGGTGACTGCAATAGCGTGCCCCGACCACTCACGTTAAACGGATATAGCCCAACTCCGAAATCTACGGAAATACTCCAAATGACACCAAAGTACAATGGGTGAGTAAATCACATTGTTTTAAAACCAAAATAAGGTCCAGATTATAAAAAAATGTTACTTGTCCTTTAACTCAATATTGCATATTAGATTTCATTTCATTATGTGACTCATCCATTAGTCATCTGATTCATTTAGTAATCCACATCCTGCATTAGCGGTAAAGAAAACCACACATGTTGTGCCATATTTATAAAAATATATTTCACAAAGTAGGAAACAATACAGGGTATCTTAGATTACAGTACAGGGAGTAAATAATTGAACATACACATTTATAAGCATTAAAGCACAGTAGAAAATATGATCTGCATGTAGGACTATCCCATATAGTATATTGTTTAGTCTACCGAGAACTGCCATAATACTGGTATCCATACAAACTGCACGCAGCTGGAGTGCCATTGGACTTCTCATTATGTGCAAGAGCTAACGTGCAGAGACAAGACCTACCACCTCATCGAAAGCTAATGGTGTTAGCAGTAACTTTATGTACAGTAGTCTTTTTCACTGATATCATACAGTAGTAATGTAAGCACGGTATGCACATGGCCTGAAAGAGACTGCGAATTTATGGGTTCTCCTTGTTTTATTCGTTCTGCTATTGCACTGTGCTTAGATGGTCTCTTAACAGTAAAGAATCCATATCCTGATTATCAAGACCATCTAAAATATAATGATTACTAAGAACTTTTGCTTGCTTACGTCTAGTCTATTGTCAACTGCGATACATGTTATGATGTGATGTCTGGAAGTTTAAGACAGTTCGCAACGGGCTGAGAGAAAACCTCAGCTTGTGAAATCGTCTAAGCACACTCACTTCAAAATTGTCAGCACAGAAAAAAATGATTGAAGAACGAATATACAAAAACTCATAGAACTGTAATGAAGAATCAACACTTGTCCAAAAAACATTAGATTACAATTGTATTTAATGTTGCTTCTGTAAAAAGAAGGCCTCAAAGTTTCTACATTTCTCTTTTTGTTGTCTTCACACCAGTCTCTTATAGGCAAACAACGTAGTACAGCCACACCTGGAGCATGTAAATACAAAGTGTAGTATAAAGCAAGCCTTTGGGGGCTCTTGAACAGTTTATAAATGTGGCCACCAGAGAACATATCAAATAATAAGAAAGTCACTTAAAGCCAATACTGCTTTGTCTCTTTTTGCGTCTTTTTCGAATCATACATTCATCATGTAGACAGTATATTGCTTTTCATTGTCATTTTGCTTCAGATCAATCTGTTGGGTGGCCAGGCAAGCTATGTAACAAGATCCCGTCACGCCTTCTTCTATTGTCCAGCCTCAGAGTCTATAGATGTCCACTTATGTCTCAAAGAAGCGTGCAAAATCCGGAAAAGTCTCTTGCTACTGGCAGTCACAGCGTATGACTAACACCCGAAATACTGCTAGAACACTCCACAAAGGAATCTAAGTTCACAAGAATCATACATCTCCTACTAAAAGACATTGTTTGGCTTGACAATTACAATGCGCTTGACATAGTGGATGACGATCGCTAGACCTCACTCTAAGAAGAATACAAAAAAGGTGGCCTCCCGTCTCTGTAACTTTTTTTGTTCTTTTATTTCATTTTTTGCTGTCTCTAAAAGCCTCCGAAACCCCCTAGCGTATTAATACACAAGTATGTGGACAGAAAGAAAACATCTGAAAAGTGTTTTTGTTTTTTGTTTTTTTTTACTTATGAAATCAAGCGTCAGGTCTCGCGGTCACTTTCGCCTACGGAATACAGCTCCCCAAGTCTTCTGAACCTCGGACCCCACTCCCTCAGATAGTCATAGTTTTGGTCTGAGTCCGACGACGCAGTTTCCAACGAGCTTAGTGACCCCGCAATCGACCCCCTGCCTTCGTAGCCGTAGATCTGGATGGAGTCGTAAGGGGGCGCCGTTGGGTCATTGTCTGCTTCGTGGAGTCGGACGTTGATGAATTCGTCCACGTCGACGCCATTGGGGCCGGAGTGCTGACCCGCCCTGGGCATGAACTGGAGATCGGGTTTGATGTCTTTACGCGGAAGGTAGCCGTTGATTCCATCAGGGTTCTGGAGAGTGGCTATGTCGAAAGCCTCGGTGTCCTCCTCACCCCCTCCTTCGTCATCGTAACGGATGATGTTCTCTCTCACGTCCTCGTCATCCTTGATTATCAAAGGTTCGTTCTTGTGTCTTCTCAGGGTCACGAAAAGCACCACTATTACTGTCGAAAAAAGAGACAGGGAGAGAGAGAAGGGAAAGTTGAGCTCAAGTGTTTTAAAGCAAACCACGTCAATAAAAGAACAGCCTTCTCCGAGGTCAGGAAAGTTAAGTGTTTGTTTAGATCTTGCCCATGTTTCAAAGCAATGTTGTTAACTTTTCCTTCAAAATAAGAATCTTGAACATGAAGGTGTTTTTAGTGGTTTCTTTTTTTAGAAAAATGAAAACTCTCAGCCTGTTTCAGGTGACCTCTTTTTCCATTGACATTATTAATTATTATTATGTGTCTTTTTTTAAACTGTCTCATCTGTTTCATCTCAAATCTTAATTTCAGCAATGTTGGATTGCTAAAGGTTAAACAAAATATTCCTGCAACGAAAATCCAATTTCAGAAAAACTAATTTGGGTTTTGCGGCTTTTTTTGTGTGCTTTTTTCCCATTACTTGTCTAACTGCATTGAAAAACTTGGATCATTAACGTAATTGCTACTACCTAGTTACTTAAATTCACCCCACCACCCCATATTGAAGTATTAACTGCACTGATTCTTGGGTCTGGTCCTTTCAAAATTAGGACCAAATCCAAATTAAAGGTGCACAATGTAAGTTTTTGGTTAGAGGGTCCACCACTTTGTCTCCATGGAAATGTCATTGCTCTCCCTGGAATGTCCTACAATATGGCATTAAACTATTGCTGGTGATGCCGACAGTTACTGGGCATATCTGTGGAGAGGCAAGCCTGCTGTTTTCAAGGTATCTTTGAGCAAACACCTGTGATAGAATAAATGAAAAGATTGATCAGAGTAATGCCATACTGTGGTATATTCCAGGCAAAGCAATCACATTTCCATTTCCAAGCTGATGGCCAAACCCCCAACAGAAAAGTGACACAATGCACCTTTAAAGTGAAATGAACCTGCCACTTTAACTCACCCAGCAGCAGCGTTATGCAGGCCAGGATTGCAATCAGTGCCCCCATGCTGAGACCGATGGGGAGAACGTAGGCCTCCACATTGCAGGACTGGACTTCTCCATCTTTGCTGCAGCCACAGACTCGGATGGTTAGGGTGTTGGTACTACTCATCGGCGGGTGCCCGTTGTCAGTTACGATGATTGGCAAAAAGTACATCTCCTGCTTTTGCCGTCGGAAGGTGTCATGCTTGGCTAGTACACTGATTGAATTGTCTGTCAAAGAGAGATAGAGAAAAAAGGTAAAGATGAGTTTTTAGCAAAGGGCTCTGTGGGAACCAATTGGTATTCAGGGTTGCGACTGACTGAGGTTCTATTATTCAATTTCACATCAATCGTCTTGACTCCTTTTTAGCATTCTTGGTTTTCCAGCTAGCGTGAGACGAATGTCGGGCTTTCTTCTCAACAGTTCAATTTGGGAATTCTGAAGGGAGGTGAGCCCAAGTTTGTGGCCCTGTCTTTGAAAGTGTGAGGAGACCGCGGTAGGCGACAGGATGGCACATGTCGAAGCAGAGAGGTGCCATATGCTCTTTGATGACACGTCTGTGAGGCTGACTGCTCATTAGCCAGCTTCTCCCATATTATCAAACACATGCGTCCCCATAAGAATACACTCCTGCTGATCCTATAGAAAATGTACAACGCATCTGAAAGCATGACCTTTGCCTGTCTAACTGTGATGGAGCCACACAGAAGAAGAACTGTGATGGATGCAGCAGGCTGCGAGGAAGTGTCACTGTTGACAGAGCAAACTTAATCAAAGGATGGAATGCATCGTGATTGAATTAATTCCTTTGCACAATCTGTAATTAATGTGAACATATGCTCAGAGTGACTTCTGTATGAATTCTGTCACAAAGTAGAGCATGCCGCTATGTGAGAAGTGCATAGACTAGTCTACTTTAAGTTACATTCTTCAATAACAAAGTGCGCATGGACATTTCTGAGTTCTAAGACTACAAATCATATTGTATAGTGTATCCAGGTTAAGTCCGAGCTAAATACATTTGTGATTAGTTGTATGGTCTGAACCTAGACCATATATACATAAATAAACAAATTCTAACCAAAAAAAACTGAAGATGAAGTACACCCAGTTCCCCATCTAAACTTTTCTTTTATTTGAATGCTTTTCAAATTATTGTTGAAAGACACATTGGCATGTTGCACATAATGTTGTCAGTGTTTGACATCTTCTACTTGATTAGAACCACGGCTTTTCCCCAGCGTGTGCTGCCCCCTAACCTTACTGCTGACTAATCCCTTCAATTAAAGTCATCAGCACAAACAAAAGCAGCAGGCTTAAACTCACAGGAGCCTGTACTTTGCACTCTATCCTGTGTAGCGTGTGTACTGTGTACTATGTACTGTGTATTGTGTAGACGAGAGGCTGCTGCAGCTGCTAGGTTCACTGCACACTCAAGTGATCCACAGTGGGCAGCAATATGTTTCTTTCTCCTCACTAAAGGTACTGCTAGATACATGACTGTGCTCATGTAATGTATGCATTACTTATACATACTCCCATCAACAATAGACTGTTTATTGTCACATTGACTTTCTTTGTGAAAGATGAGACTATTATTTGACAATGGTAGAAGTAACTAAGTAGATTTCCCAAACTCTTTGTCCTCTCATTTTAAAAAACTAATGATATCTAATGCTCAGATGGTGGACTGGGCCATTTGACTCTACAGTAGCAAACACCTATGAACTGCAGCTTAAATTTGTAGATATTTTCAGTATATCTCAACCTTTGGTTCCCTCCTTGTGCTCTCAGTGATTTGCATTCTGATTTAACACAGATCTGACATGGTATTCCCTAACTGATTCAACCGTGTCATGCCACGCACACAGTACACAGAGTTATGACTTCTCATGTCTGCCTTCAGTACTCCAAGGCAGCCACCCCCAAATGTACTGCCAATAAATGTTTTATTTGAACTTGGGTAACCTTGTACTTTATTCTGTTACATACATGTTATATAAAGGCCATCTGTTTTCTCATTTTAACCAACCAAACACATTCAGTTGTTCACAAATGTAACATGCCTGCAAGGCACATATAGATAGAGCAGATGTAATGCATATACATCACTTTCAGTATTCTGTTGAGACCACACTATGTTAGAAAAATACTCTTAGTAACTGACACTACACGGGGGCTTTGCTCACAGTGCTGAAACATATGTGAGATTTATCAGTTGCATCATCTTAAGAAACTAACAAATCTACTCTCTCTAAAGAGCTGGGTACAGGAGCCAGCATGGCGCGTACACTTGTGTAGGAAACTGTGAGCCATTTATTTCGCAGCATGAAGTATAGTCTGTATTTGTGAGCAAGCACACAGGGGTGTGATTTGTTTCAAGAAATGGCATGTTGTATTTTTGGTTAATGTACCCCTTTTGTCACAATCTGGAAAAAAGTTACAGTTGCAGTACATTTTTAAAATAGCTCTAAGGTCATGCCCCGTTAGGTCTGCGAAATTCCTTTACTTGCAATATGAGCTAGCAAGATAAGCTGAGAGAGTTGAGTAAAAAACAGCAATGGAACATTGCATAGCTTTTTGGGCCACCTGTCTCTATAGAAATGTTATTGCTTTGCCTGGAATTCTGAAAGTATGGCATTAAAATTAAATCTGGCATTAATTCATTTATTCCTCTAAAAATATGCATTATTTCTGTGAGTGGGGTTGCCTTTCCACAGATCTACCCTGTAACTTAACTATACATTCCAGTCACAACAATAACTCTCCATTTAACCAACAACAAAAAATGTGTGCAGTACACCTTTAACAATACACACTTACAAACAATAGCTATTATTATCAAATTAACAAAACATTGTAAAAAGTAAATCATATGAGTTGCTAAACTTGCTTCAGATCTGATGTAGCAGAGTTGTACATTCACAGATTTCTTTCAAACTTATGTCTCTGTCAAAGTAGTAGTTGCAGCAAGTTAGCCTGAAGCCAGTGCACCAAAACAGACGGGCCGAACCATATGAAGAGTTTTATCGCCCCAAGCTCAACACATTATACAACGTCATCACAGTCTGTTCATCGCCTGTTACCAAGCGGAGACGAGAGACGTGTGGTGGAATTAAGTCTGAGGGGGGAAAAAAACTGCAAATAAACCAATCAAAGTATTTAGCAAATAAATTTAGTGCCATCTGCCATGCTTGCAACAGATTCTGGGAAAGTCACCCTACATTGAGCTGCAAGACTAGCACGAAAAGCCCATTTGGATCCCATTCATTTAGCTTCCCTCAAAATGCACTGGGGAGTAAAAATAGGTGGCGCCGTCCAAGCTATTTCACATCTGCTAATTGTGAGCTACACTGATCCAGCAGACTTCAAACTGAGGACGGGTAGCTTGCCGCAGGTTAGAGATTGGAGTGGAAAGCCATTGAAGGAATTTAGAGAAACTTCAGTCATTCCAATGTGCCGGCTTTTGTGTGTCAATAGAAATCCTACCTTAGTTGTGTTGGGATGGTGACAATGCTTTCAGGGGGTGAATTTTAAATAATGATCTTCTGAATTTTCTTTTCTTTATGTTAGACTCTCACACACGTTATTGCACTATGTACTTTTTCGGTTGGGGGTCCGTCACCTGCCTGTTTCTATGGTCATTTGTTTCCCTTGAATGTTCCACAGTGTGACATTAAACCTATAAAAACCTGTAAAAAACAGGAATTCTTGCTGTCAGCGGGGTTGCCTCTCTACAGATCTGACCTGTTACTTGATCTACCATACTGTGAAACTTTCCAGACAAAGTAATAACACCTCAATGGAGAAAAGAATTTGATGGGCCTTCCACCAGAAAAGTTACACAGTCCACCTTTAATGTTATAGCCATATGTTGAATTGGCTGAGGTACTGCTTTTCAGATTTGATGGATGGTTTTGAAGCTTTGATGGCTGGTAGGACCTGGGAAAGCACTTTAAAAAGTAGGTATTTACACAACACATCAACAATAAAAACTATACATGTTCTTCAAAGAAGCAGTATTAAGTAAAACATTTTTACTTCAGTTTTGTCATTTTAAACAATGATTCATAAAATAGAATAGAATAATAGTTATAGGTACCTAAAAAGTATCATTCGGGTACCAGTATCAAAAAAATAAAAAATAAAATAAAATACTGGGAAAAAAAATTAAAAACAAACATACCCTAGCCATATGAAAATCTTGAATACTAGGATAGTATTCTCCAAGCGACCCCAAGTTACCAGTAGATTCTCTGTTTTGATTGATTGTTTTTATTTCGAGCATATGCAGAGCACAAATAAAATATTTTCATTTTATCTACATATATTATAACCAGTGTTGGGAGTAACTAGTTACAAAAGTAATTAATTACTGTAATGCATTACTTTTTGGTGTAACGCAGTAATGTAACGCATTACAGGGAAGAAAATCGGTAATATATTACTCGTTACAATGCCAGTAACGCACATTACAATGCATTTTTAACCTGCTTTGTTTTGGTGGGTTTTGCGTTTTCTTCATACAAAGTTCTCGGATCACCGCGAGATCAGCTACTGAATCTGATAAGTCCACGCAGAACATTACATTTCATACAAAGTTCCGTGAGATCAGCTAGTGATATAAAAGTCCGCGCAGACCATTCCATTTCCTTTTACTTCGTCTCGAACTGGCAGAACCAGAAGAATCGGATAGTGCTAGCTCCTTTTCAAGATGGGCATACGCCCACTACTTTCACTTCGTTCAAAATAAGGACTCCAAGAACATTTTAGTTAAATGCACACTGTGTGTGAATCCCAAACCTCTTTCCACGTCGAAATGCAGTACAAGCAATTTGACGAAGCACTTGCAGAGGTGCCATAGCACCACGAAATTAGTCAGGAAAGGAGGGGATGGGACAGGGAACGATACAACCTACAACAAAGCAGCCGAAACTGATGTTGACCCGACCAGAGAATCTCCAGCCACGAGAGGTGAGAAGGCTCGTTGCCGAGTATATTGTGGAAGACATGCTGCCAGAGTAACTAAAGTAATGCAAAAGTAGTGTAATGCCTTACTTTTTATTTAGAGTAATATTGTAATGTAAGGCATTACTTTTAAACGACAGTAACAAGTAATAAGTAGTGCATTACAGTTTTTGAGTAACTTGCCCAACACTGATTATAACACATATTATTATTTACCCTGCTTACTCAAAGGGAGTGAGAATTTACCCACAGCCCCATTCAATACTTGCAACTAAATATGGTCTATCATCCTACCATTCCAACATATATATTACTTTGTTCTGGACTATTTAATAATTTCTATTTGCCAAACTACTGGAAAAAAATACTTTTAAGATTAATAAATAAGCTTGAACTGTAATAACAGTTAAATATTTACCATGCCAGACCTTCATAATAAATGAACCAAGTTTAAGTTTTATTTGAGAGTTGAGATGCTAATCACTGTATAAATGCCCTTGTGTTTAAAAAGTTTACAAATGGAGAAAGTTGCAGAAGTAGCATATAATTTGGGGCCCTGATTGAAATTGAAAAAAACAAAACTAAAAGTTTTACACCTTTTAAAAGTTGGCTGATTGTTCACTGATCCAAATGACTTCTCAAGGACGGAGAAGATTTTGAGTTGTGGATCAAAAATTTGAACAGAAATCCATCTGTGAAATTTTGAGAAACTTCAGTCATTGCAACATTCCTGTCTCTCTATGGGATCACTTACCTTGGTTATTTTTGATGGTGAAATTTGGATTGTTGAGCATTTCAGGAACCAGCCGGTAGTCAAAGTAGTGGCCTTGGATTGGATCATCTTTGTCAACTGCACTCAGGGTCTGGATCACCTGTGTTGGGAACAGACAAGTTAGAAGATACCAAAAAAAAGTTAAATCCAATGGGCAAGGCCTCAGTTACATTTATTTGAGAAACTTTTTAAAGACATTGTACTTCTCAGAGTACTTTTCAGCATACTTTTACTCCTACTTGAGGAATATTTTTAGTGAAGTAACAGTACTCTGTTTTTATTTATTTATTTATTGCCTTTATTTGATTTGGCTAATTTGGACTATTTTTATCATTTGCATTGTGTTTTATCTGTATTGTGCAGCACTTTGTAAACTGAAATGTGCGATGTAAATAAAGTGGATTGGATTGCTTGAGTTAATGTTACTTTTCCCACTGTGAGTAAGCGTACAAAACGTGGCAAAAGCTTTATGTTGACAATATGAAATATTTTGAATATTTGTGTTGCTTTGTGTGCTTGCACCGCTCCTTCAGATTTGGTTTTTCCATTTTTGTGTTCATTCTTTAAAGATATATGATTTCGCGCATAATTTATTGTTTTCAAAATCCTTCAAATTACATTAACTTAAAAGATGCACTTTGTAACTTTTCAGGTGGAACGACCGTCAAATGCTTTCTCCGTGTAGATGTCACTGATCTGCCTGAAATGTTGCACACTATGACATTAAACAGCTCTACCTTACATTTATTACATTACAGGCTGTTTAGTAGCTCTAAAATACCTAATACCTGACTGTTAGCAGGATTGCCTCTCCACAGATCTGACTTGTAACTCTAGTTTGGTCTCCATGAAGATAGAAAGGTTTAATACCATAGTATGACAAGCATTTCCACGGAGAAAAGCATTTGACGAACCCTCCATCAGAAAACTTCCTCTTCAAATTATTTTTTCTTGTGTAGAAGTTTTCCCAAATACTTTTTTACTTTTACTTGAGTAACTTCTTGACCCACTACTTCCTACACTACATCCACTTGAGTAATACTATTTTGCCGACTCTACCACCTCTGGACAAAGCTAACATATGGCAAGCCATTTTAACATTTTAAGGTCCCATGGCATGAAATTTTCACTTTCTGAGGTTTTTGAACGATAATGTGAGCTCCCCTACCCTGTTTACCCCCCCCATGGTTAAAAGTTGCGAAATGTCTAAACTGAGCATTTGCGATCGTTTTCTGCGTTACAAAAAATCGGAGCTCAAACAGGCGCTTTTGAACAAGGCACCTTATTGACGTCAGATCGAAAAAAGAAATGCAAATGCAGTTCCACCCCCGTCTGACTGTACTCAGCGTCTCTGTAAATCACGCCCAGAGAGTTTGGACTGCGAATGCGCTAGGCAATGCGAAATGCGTTTTTTTATTTGCCTGGAGGCACGTCCGAGTGTTTCTAGGCTCGGAAGTCCTTTATCTGAGCCTCTGGACCTTTGAACAGCAGTGGTTTAATTTTATTTTCTGTGGAAATGTGTTTATTTTTCAATGGAACGCTTCAAATCTCTCCCCCCGTGCAAAAACCCGGAATGGATCAGCTGAGGGCTGACAGCGGAGAGCGGAGAGTTTGGCCACGCCCCCACCCTCTACTATAGGCCAGCTCTTTTCTCCTCATTTGCATTTAAGCAACAACGCCCAGAATAAAGTGTTTGAGAGAGATATTTATGACTCTTTCTCATCTTATCTCTGTTTCTCATGCACTGAGTGTTGATTTTGAAGAAGGATTCATTTACAGTATTAGGGAACCATTAAAAGCATCAAGAAGTACCATGTCATGGGATCTTTAAACACTAAGTTTGACTATCCGGAATTAACATTGTCGATATCAACAGCGTCTTTCTGACTATGCGTAATTCAATTTTGGATAGTGGGAATTGTCATTTGAGATACAGTATCTTTAACATAATTTTGACTAGAGGAAAAGACAGTTAGAGATATCTGCAATTCAGTTTTGAGTAAAACGGAATTACAGATATCTGCAATTACATCATTGAAAACGACATTCAACTCGTCACATCATATATGACAATTGCAGATATCTGTAATTCCGTTTTGACTAGGCAGAATGAAAGTTAAAGATATCTCAAACGTCATTATGACACCATGACACACTTACTAGCAGCGCACCAATCCATCCAAAAAGCCTTTTGTCCCTAAATCTAAACAACCGTCAGTGTTAAAATTAGTTTTTGTCGTTCATATAATTTTCATTGAATGTTTCATGAGTGCATAAACAAAACTACCCTAAGATGCATTTAGGCTTTCTTACTGATAAATTAACTTTCCATTAACAGCTGGCAGGAGCCATGAGTGGAGATCATTTGCAAGCAGCGACGTCATTTCACCTGGTCAAAACTCCAATTCAAGAGATCTGTAATTATATTTTGACTAGGCAAAATGAACGTTACAGATATCTCCAATTTCAGATATCTCTAATCAAAATTCATTTCAAGATATCTACAACTTGATAATAGATATCTACAATTACATTATGACTATCCCTAATTCCAGTTTGAGATATCTCTGACTAGTCGTAATTCAAGTTACAGATATCTACAACTTCATTTCACCTAGTCAAAACTTAATTTAAAGGAAAAGTAATGTTTTTTTTTTTTTTTTTTTGTAACAATTTGAGCCTTATTTCGGTAATAAAACAAGTTGTTTTACTCACCCATATCACTTTGGTGTCATATGGAGCATTTCCGGAGATCTTTTAGATTAGCGTTAGGTTAACGCTGTTAGCCTAGCGCGACTTATAGCCATAGCTCGGGGCATTCCCCGAGCATGTAATATGCCCCGTGCGGGCTCCAAATAACACAAACTTTAGCACTTTTCAAATCATAGAAGCTCGATGTCTTTAGTCTACGATTTTGTTTGGTCAAAAGTGGCCTGTAATCCGAGATTTAGCCATAGTTTCGAGTAGATGAGGACGCCAGTGCACATGCGCGGAGCGTGCTCTCAGCTCCCGGGACCCAAACATGGAACGCATAGCTGTAAACTATGGATAAATCTCGGATTACAGGCCACTTTTAATTCAAACGTAATCGTAGACTAAAGACATCAAACTTCTATGACTTGAAAAGTGATAAAGTTTGTGTTATTTGGAGCCCGCACGGGGCATATTACATGCTTGGGGAATGCCCCGAGCTATGGCTATAAGTCGCGCTAGGCTAACGGCGTTAGCCTAACGCTAATCTATCTCCGGAAATGCTCCATATGACACCAAAGTGATATGGGTGAGTAAAACAACTTGTTTTATTACCGAAATAAGGCTCAAATTGTAAAAAAAATGTTACTTTTCCTTTAAGACATCTGAAAAGGGACATAAAGATATCTTGAATTGAGGTGAATTAAAGATATCTTGAACTGGAGTTATGACTAGTCAAAATCATATTGTAGATATCTCAAACTGGAATTACAGATATCTATAATTCAGTTGCGGATATCCGTAATTCTTGTAGTGGATATCTGGAAATGAATTGTGGTTATCCGTAATGATGAACCCCATACAAATGAATGGCAAAAGTGACATCATTTGCCCAGGGAAGAATTTCTTTGTGGATATCTGAAATGACAGTCACAGATAGGAAAGATGTCTTTGTGGATATCCAACATTTTCTTTTTGACTAGGCAAAACTGAGTTTGAGATATCTGCAATACATATCCAGCCTAGTGTTTAAACGTTAAAACAGCTTGCCATAGCTAACATGTTTATTCACTTTTCACCACTGTGGATTGCCTGGCAGCTTGCAAGAAACTTGTTTAAATGCATAGGGCTTATTAATTTTGCGATATCATTATCAACTGCGCTCCTGTCTAGTTTGCCACACTTGGTATCTGCTAACGGTTTATCTGTCACCCTGGGTCTCTCTAAGATTGATTAGAAATTAGAATTCATCCCTGCAGGACTCTGTTTTTGTGCCATTTTCCTTTCAATAAAGTCCCTCGTTGTACACACTTAGCTTTGAATGAGGTCGATTGATGAGAGGAGAGGAAATGCTAAGTACTTGTCCAGGATTTTTTGGCTGGGGGGAAGCGCGCGGTGCCATCTGGAGGAGAACATGAAAGACGGACTTGAATTATGGAGGGCTCTGATCAATCCCGACCGCTTTTCCCCATTCGCAATACATGTCAGGGGGAAGCTGTTTGCGAAAAAGAATAGGGTACCGAGCAAGCTACCTATGCAGTGTCCGTGTGATATAAAGGGGCTATAATTCATGGTAGCCAATCATTACAAAGGAGGAGAAAGGGGTAGAGAGAAAGTGATGGATGGCCAGTTTGATGAATGGGGGGGTGGTCCTTTACCTGTCCCGGTTTTCCGTTTTCGCACAGGAAGGCTTCATATTCCGTGGCGAATTCGGGCGCGTTGTCGTTGATGTCCATGACGCGGATGGCCACAATGGCTCTGGAGATCTGACTGTGGTTGTCTAATTGAAAGAGAGAATAGAAAGTAAATTGTTAAAGGGTTCAGATTACCTGATTTCTGATTTTAATGCTGTTTCCTCATCAAAAACATACCCGTAGTTGTGTTGTGTTAATGAAATGTTTAACGCACAAACCCTGCATATTTAGGCTATATCCTCCTGGGACCCGAAGAAAAAAAGTGTATCTAAATTAATATTATTATTTTAATTTTCTATTTGGAGGTAAATGAACACCTTAACATTTACATTTTGTAAATTTTATTCTTATTCATAATGTCGTAACATGTCCTCTGTAACGGACTGTAATGCGTAGTGATAAATCCATGTGAAGTAAACAACCTAACAAAAACATTGTCTTATTTTATTCTTTTTTATTTATTTATGTATTTATTTATTTGCTTACTTATTTATGTATTTATTTTTTTTAATTTTTTTTAAATATTTTTTATGTATTATTATTATTATTATTATTAATTTTATTTTTTTTATGTATTTTTTTTATTATTATAGTGTAGCCAAATTAAAGTCTATCTCAAAACTTAAAATTAGACTGTTTAACTCAATGTCCACTATAAAGGACAAAAATGAAAGGGCTGGGTCTCAGGAGGATATATCTCGCAAACTGAAAACACTCCACCTTATGATATCATTTGGTAATACAGGATGTGCTCCACTGTGTTTTGAAACTCTATACACCTACAGCAGAATGATTTGGATGACTTTAGCCCTGGAAGTGCCATTCTCTACTGAAGTAAAGGTAAAAAGGTAGCTGTTGACTCAAAAACTACCACTATATGTCATCACAAGGTGGTACAGAGTGAGATTTGGAGATGTACATAATAAAACGCAAGCATGTGTGAATGAAACAAAAAACAACTCCGGGTATGTTTTGGAGGAGGAACAGCAATTAAAGGAAAAGTAACGTTTTTTACAATTTGAGCCTTATTTCGGTAATAAAACAAGTTGTTTTACTCACCCATATCACTTTGGTGTCATATGGAGGATTTCCGGAGATGTTTTAGATTAGCGTTAGGCTAACGCCGTTAGCCTAGCGCGACTTATAGCCATAGCTCGGGGCATTCCCCGAGCATGTAATATGCCCCGTGCGGGCTCCAAATAACACAAACTTTAGCACTTTTCAAATCATAGAAGCTCGATGTCTTTAGTCTACGATTTCGTTTGGTCAAAAGTGGCCTGTAATCCGAGATTTAGCCATAGTTTAGAGTAGATGAGGACGTCAGTGCGCATGAGCGGAGTGTGCTCTCAGCTCCCGGGACCCAAACATGGAACGCATAGCTGTAAAGTATGGATAAATCTCGGATTACAGGCCACTTTTGATTCAAACGAAATCGTAGACTAAAGACATCGAGCTTCTATGATTTGAAAAGTGCTAAAGTTTGTGTTATTTGGAGCCCGCACGGGGCATATTACATGCTCGGGGAATGCCCTGAGCTATGGCTATAAGTCGCGCCGTTAGCCTAACGCTAATCTAAAACATCTCCGGAAATGCTCCATATGACACCAAAGTGCTATGGGTGAGTAAAACAACTTGTTTTATTACCGAAATAAGGCTCAGATTGTAAAAAAAAAACGTTACTTTTCCTTTAATGGAAAAGCATTAGAACATGGCTTAAAGCGCACAAGAGTCAGTTTTGTGTAATATGGGACCTTTCAGATAAATAAATAGACAGCAGTTGTATTATATTGTTGTGAGACCAAAATTGCATAGAAAATGGATAGCCAAAATTAAATTTATACACAAAAGATTACAACATTAATGATGTTAAAACTGACACATTTCATACCATAAAATAACTTGTGCTCCTCGTTCATGTATTGATTTCATGTATTTTGAAACCAGTTGTGTTTTGGCTTGAATCACTCTCACTATTGTGGTGCATGGAGGGTCCACCATCTGCTGGTCTCCCTGGAGATGTTATTACTTTACCTTGAAATTTCCACAATATGGCAATAAACCTATCCATCTCGATGGACACAAGCAGGTGAGTTATAGACCAGATCTGTGGAGGAGACACTGTTCATAATACGAACGCATGCTTCCCAATGGAGGTTTCCTTGAGTGGTACAAAATATTCAGTATTTAGTAAAAGGAAAATAGAGAAGTTTAATGACATTCTGTGGAACAGTAATGACATCTCCATGGAAACAAGCATGTAGTGGACCTTATAGAGTTTACCTTTAATAGTACTTAACATATAACCAATTTATATTACACTGTATTTATTCTTCAGTTGTCTTTGTCTGAAATGTTTGGTTGTTTTTACTAATTCTTCTCCCATTTAAAATCAGGACACATCACGTATACCTAAAGTAAAGTGACTTTTACATCAGATGCCCTGCCTGATGAAACGGATTTATCTGAGCTTTTCATGTTACTCTTTGTATTCATGGCATTCAGCTTCCTGTTACATGCCTTTTCATTAGTTAAAATACAGTGGTACCTCACCTTACGAAAGACCCTACATATGAAAAATCCAAGTTACGAAACGCCCTCACGTTAAATTTTGGTCTCTAGATACGAAAGAAAATTCAAGTTACGAAACGCAAAATCTCAAAAATTCGAATAATGCGCGCTCAGATGCACGCCCCGCTGTTATCCCCGCTCAAAAAGCACCTTTCTCGGCCTCTTAGCTCTAGCGCCGAACACGCAAGATTTTCAACAAAATGTATTAAATAGTGAAGCGTGGGGGGAGACACGACTCCGGAAGCAGCGCGGAGACATGAACGCACCGCGCGGCGAGGAGCACGCACCGCGCGAGCACGAGATAGAACCGTGGCTCTGGAGCCCGAGCCACAAACCAGCCGCACGAAACCAGCAAAGAGCGGCACGTGGTAGTTTAATCCTGGTCCAGTTCTGGTTTAGTCCAGGTCCAGTCCAGGTTTAGACCTGGTCTAGACCTGGTTTAGTTCTGGTCTAGACCTGGTTTAGTCCAAGTTTAGTCCTGTCTAGTCTCTTAGCCAATCAGGATGCAGAACCAATGTAACACACACAAAAAAAAAAAAAGTTACACTATAAAAAAAAACAACCTTGGAACGAATCAGGCTTTTTCCATTGAAATAGCTACTCAACTTACGAAAAATTAATGTTACGAAACCACTTCTGGAATGAATTAATTTCATAAGGTGAGGTACCACTGTATATAATAACTATATAAATATAATAACATAACAATATGTTAATACTGTTGTTAATCACTATGGTAACAGTTCTAATTTTTCATCATTCTGAAACCCATGGATTACATGTCTTTTCAACACCAGATTTGAACATTATATCTGAACAATAGACACGGCACATTTGAATGGAGGCGAATTATCCGACCCACTTTTAATTTTCTCCATTCCCAAATTAATTTAACAAAATGCACACTCAATGAACCACATCAATCTAAACCATCGCCTCTATCAGTAATGCAAAACAGGGTCCTAGGCAACAGACAGGGGGAGCCAACCCTAGCCAAAGTGCTTTTGAAATCCCCTGTACACTGTCATCTTTTAAACATGACTATTAAAGCATGCATATTAATGAGGCGTTGGTAACTGAAGTTTTAAAAGACAATAAAGGGCTATCTAATTAGAAGTGGCTTTACTGGAATTATTCATCACTGGTAATTGACAGTCCCTTCTGAGAGTCACACTTGTATTTATGAATCAGTGGCTTAAATGGCAACTTTTAAAGCAATTAACTGGTAATACGTCCCTCTGTGGGTATGTCATCCTGGTCATTTAGTCTGCTTTGTTATTTTTTTTATTTGCCCGAACAGGCTTTTTTTCTTTGGGTTATTTACTGTACATACAGCACATTTGCATATTAAGTGTGAGTTATAATGTAATGTGAATGTGGGGAGTTAAGAATGTCTTTATGTAATCCCATAAAAGAAAAAAATGTCAAAACAACAACAACAAAACAAAGATATTAAAGCCAGTCTATGTAACTTTTTAAATAGTCCAAACTAAATGCTTCTTTTTCATTTTGGTTGAGTTAATAGCACTGAAATACTTTGAAATACATGCATCTTTACTCTGAGCAGCCTTGCCCTTCCACGGAAATGTTGTTCCTTGCCACAGGATGTCATAAAACTTACCAACTTCCATGGATGATGTTCCATAATATGCTTTAAAAAATTTTATTTCCTTAAACGTGCCATCTCCAGAAAGTTACAAACTGTGTCTTTAATATAAAAATGACAATATTCTACTTAAAGGAAAAGTAACGTTTTTTTTTTTTTGTTTTTTTACAATTTGAGCCTTATTTCGGTAATAAAACAAGTTGTTTTACTCACCCATAGCACTTTGGTGTCATATGGAGCACTTCCAGAGATGTTTTAGATTAGCGTTAGCCTAGCGCGACTTCTAGCCATAGCTCGGGGCATATAATATATTCCCCGAGCATGTAATATGCCCCACGCGGGCTCCAAATAACACAAACTTTAGCACTTTTCTAATCATAGAAGCCCGATGTCTTAGTCTACGATTTCGTTTGAATCAAAAGTGGCCTGTAATCCGAGATTTAGCCATAGTTTACAGCTTTGCGTTCCATGTTTGGGTCCCGGGAGCTGAGAGCACACTCCGCGCATGCGCACTGGCGTCCTCATCTACTCGAAACTATGGATAAATCTCGGATTACAGGCCACTTTTGACCACACGAAATCGTAGACATCGGGCTTCTATGATTTGAAAAGTGCTAAAGTTTGTGTTATTTGGAGACCGCAAACAAGTGCCCCGAGAACTCACATGATGGAGATCGCAAATCTAAAACATCTCCGGAAGTGCTCCATATGACACCAAATTACTATGGGTGAGTAAAACAACTTGTTTTATTACCGAAATAAGGCTCAGATTGTAAAAAAACGTTACTTTTCCTTTAAGTGTTTTGACAATAAAGGAACAATAGCTATAATTTGAAAATGGAGCAAAAATAATTAGGAAGCCAATTAGGAAATAATTTTCTATATAAACTATTGGAGCTTTAAAAAGGTGCTTTTTTGTAACTTTTTTGATGGAGACTACACGGCCTGCTTATTTCTATGGGGATTGTTTTGCCTGGAATGTTCCACATAACATTACAGTTATCCGTCTTTCATTTATTCAGTTACGAGTGTTTTTATTACTTTTATTGCTTTTTTGTCTGTTTGTAGAGTGGTACTTTTCTATGTTTAACGCCATACTGTGGAACATTCAGTTAAAGCAATTACATCTCCATGGAGACAAGCAGCTGGGGCAACCTGTATCAAGTTACACTGCACATGATGCAGATTTAAAGGTGCACTGTGTAACATTTCCAGTGTAGGGTATGTCGCCTTCTTGTTCCCATGAAGATAGCATTACTTTGCCTAAAATATTCCACAGTATATTAAACTAGAGCGAACTACAGTAGTTGGGAAGATTGCACAATCAAGCCAAGTTACAAGTCAGATCTACGGAAAGGCAAGTCCTAGCACAGTAAGAATGCATGTTTTTCAAGGTATTTTTGGCAGTATTAACCCTAACCCAAAACGAAATAAATGCAAATTCTGTATATTTTTGATGCTATACTGTGGAACATTACATTTGCAGTGCACCTTTAAATATATGTATGACCTATTGCCATTATTGTGCAGTGTCGTATGACTCTCTTAAAACAAAACCAGTTTCTACTTCAGTAACAGTCTGCAAACGCTTTGAACTGACTGTCACTTTGCATTTGTGCCTATACATACTCCCGCTTTTACGCACTACCTTTTGAACCCACAAGGCTGATAAGGACATGCCCCGTAGGGACAAGGAGCCCGCTGCTGGTGCCGGAGACAGGTTGAAGGAGGGGTAAGCAGCGTGGAGAGGAGAAATTGACAGAGTGAAAGACAGTGATGGATGGATCACGACGTGCGGAGAAAGGGTAAAAAAGAGCCCGCTATAGCTGTTACGAGAGCAGTGCCTTTTACGCTAGCAGTCTCCGAGGCAGGCAATGGAATCTGATTAGTCAGATGTCAACCGGTGCGCTTAAAAAACAGGCCTCTATTTGGGTGGCAAATGGCATCCTGGCTCCGAAAACTGGGAACACATCTTTCGCTTTTCACGCTGCAGAAATCCCCAATCCGTGAAGAAAACTGCCATATTTACTTTAGCAATTTCTTATTAGGTGTTGTCACTATCTCCAACCACAGTTACTTCGCCAGCAGGCACGAAAACAGGCTTAAAATATACAAGGCCTGAGACGTGCACATGGCTTATCAAATGAGACACATTCAGTTCTACCCCTCAACTAGCTAGCGATGGTGGTGGCGTCAGTTATGTCTGGGTTAGCGCGGGTAAAATATTCCAACAATGTTTTTTTTTTTTCCTTTTTTTACAATTAATGTGTTTGCTTTGATTACGGATATAAAAAGACAGGCAGAAAGACGAGCCGTGCAGTGAAGAGAGGGGGTAAAAGTTACAAGCTGTGTAAAATTTCTGTTTCAATAGCTTGAAGGGGTACATTAAGCTTTATCACAACATACAGCCCGCTTGAAACAATCTGTATGCAAATATAGTGCCTTTACGTTCCGTCCTGGGCTGTTTTGTAGCTCTGCCGGCAAGATTTTTCAACCTAGTCAGTGGGTTTTGTGCTTCGCAGATGTTCTTTAATCTGTAATGGATGCTGGCACATGAGCAACCACTCCGCCAATGTCTTTAAAACTGTTTATTTGATATGTCTTAATGTTCTTGCTCTTTCACAAATTGACTCGCGGGCTGCTTAATTCAATCAAAACTCAAGCAAATTAACGGGCTTAATGCCTCAGTGGATCCGGATGCTAATTGTTTGTGGTGTATAGCAGGAAAGTGCACAAAAGAGGGACATTAAAGGCGTGTGAGAAGCAGGTCAGTTGCCGCTGTGATTTGATTGCGGAGCGTGCCTTATTGCGGTGATTAAAACTTGGGACTATGTGCCAATAAAGGAGAGGTGATGTCTGTGTGTTAAGGACGATATATTATGCTTGTGTCTGCTATACTGTAGTTCTATAATAATATGCTATAATCTATGACACCCGTGGAGCAGTATGCTGCAATTTTGACCTTATAAAAGCTTGATATTGATATTAGATGACTTATTGAAAGAAACAAGGCTGCTGACTTTTGTGTTAGAAAACTATGGTGCCCAATGGGAGTTGACATAGTCATAAAAGTCAAGAGCCATGCAGTTGTCCTCAACGCTGATGAATAGCACATCATGCTAGTAAGTAGCAGAAAAAGTTGATTTTGTAGAATTATTTTTGTATAATAATAATTGCTTCAAGATAAGAAAACCTGAATTTGTCTCACAATGGAGTAATTCCAAAAGCTGGAGTTTGTGATTCATATGGGACTAAGGGTGCAGTTGGAGGTCAGCAGGGGGCGGTAGAGGGTACTTACTGATTTCGGTGGCCGTGACTGTGATGTTGTGCCACATGTCAGTTTCCCGGTCCAGAGGTTTGGCCAGGGTGATCTTGCCATCGTCTACGTTTATGTTGAACTGGCGCTCCAGGTCTGTGTGTCGGTCGATGACATACCTAAAATGAGAGAGGACAAAGAGGATGTAGAAATCAGTATGTACCAACCTAAAATCACTTTTTTTCTTTAGATCCAACCAGAAGAGAACAAGATTCTAATAAGTCCATTCTAGTTCTTCTAGCCTCTACAGCTCTATAAAGTTTGATTACCAACCAAATCACAGTTCCAACTTCAGTATTTTTTCAACCAACAATTCAAAATGGCAGCTGCATCAATGATCTTGTTTCTGTACTTATGTTTGAAGGCAACTGGCAGAACTTAAAGGTTTTCTTAAGTTTGGAAGATAGTTACAACTGTTAGAACTGTTTACTTTCTAAGAAAGAATTGAGTTTACAAGTCATCATTTGTCTGTTTGGTATACTGAGTGTCAATCTGTAATGAATCAGTGTACATTCAAAAGCAGTACAACAATGACTTTAACTCTAAAGAACACAAGGATAACTTTAAGGTTGATTGATAGTGTTTTGATACCGCTAAAAGGCGTTAAAACTTCACTTTCTAAGCATTGTTAATGATTCTGTGAAGGGGCGCCACACCTCCCCACTGTTTGTAAATGTCAACCGCGCACTTCCACTTGTCTTCCCAACAAGCCGTTAGCTATTTTGTGTAGCCGCATGCTATTTATCAAGAGACGCCTTTAGATTAATGCACATTTAAGACTGCCCGAGGAATAATTAAGCGCCTCACCTGAGCAGCAGGGGGCATTAAAGTGTAATAAGTAGTGAAAAAGGCTGTCCGGACCACCACGGTACCTCCCCAGCACTAAAGCAACATTAGTATAGGGATGTCAGGGTAAGGGATGGGCCGCAGTTAACCCCGTTTGGATCTGTCAACACAAAATGGCTCCCACAGGGTTTGCATTAATGAGTTAGGACAACAGGCTAAGACAACAGTGGTGGCGGGGCTAATAGATGAGACAAACATGGACCACTGGACGGCCGTGTTGTATGTAACCTTGTGCTTTCTGCCATGTTTACCTGAAGACTACAGGAGAAGCAGGTTAGGCCTATTCAGCAAAAGTATGCATAGGCGTGATTAAAGGTAAGTGTGAAAGCATAGGGGAGTTTATTAAGGGTCTACAGTCTATACAAAGCACCAATAAGACCAGAGAGACCTAATGCTATGATTATGTTTGCATGGGTAAAATGTAAATATTGGACTGGATTTGCTGGATGACAATGTGCTAACATGCCTGGTCTACAAAGAATGTAAAATTTTAAATGGTTAATTTCAAGCAATATAATACTACAGTTACTATTACTGCAGGTAGTAGTTGTAGTGGTAACAGTACATATCCATCCATCCATTTTCTTCCGCTTATCCGGGGCCGGGTCGCGGGGGCAACAGTCTAAGCAGGGACGCCCAGACCTCCTTCACCCCGGACACTTCCTCCAGCTCCTCCAGGAGGACCCCAAGGCGTTCCCAGGCCAGCCGGGACACATAGTCCCGCCAGCGCGTCCTGGGTCTTCCCCGGGGCCTCCTCCCGGTGGGACATGCCCGGAACACCTCCTGAGGGAGGCGTCCGGGAGGCATCCGAAACAGATGCCCGAGCCACCTCAGCTGGCTCCTCTCGACGTGGAGAAGCAGCGGGTCTACTCCGAGCTCCTCCCGCGTGACTGAGCCCCTCACCCTATCTCTAAGGGAGCGCCCAGCCACTCTACGGAGGAAACTCATTTCGGCTGCTTGTATCCGCGATCTCGTCCTTTCGGTCATTACCCAGAGCTCATGACCATAGGTGAGGGTAGGAACGTAGATTGACCGGTAAATTGAGAGCTTCGCCTTTTCGGCTTAGCTCCCTCTTCACCACAGTACATATGGTTATGGCAATATTTAACTACACCAAGATTTTTTTTGCGTGGGATCCAGAATACACACTTCTCCAACACTTTACAAAGATGAGTCAGGTTACCGGTGAATCTACCCTAGTTCAGATGGGTATTATTGACAAAAAATATTACATGGGTTTGAAAATCATCACCGGATTTCTGCAGAATCAGTGACGGAAGCAGTAAACTATGGGTGACCAATGAAATCCTTCGTTTTACACGTGTGACTGAAAAAAAATTGGGCACAAATCGGTCTCAAGCCACAGTGGAAGGAGTGGTGACCAGACTGATATTCCTCTGCATAATAATACAGAGAAACATAATTGTGGATATTCCAGGCAATGCTCTCCTATGACTGTTACAGATACAGTAATAGCCATGCATGGTTTGAAAATGTTCAACGAACATGTCTGCTGGTAGTCAGTCTAAGATAATAACATTTCCCAACCTTTGCAAGGACAATATGACAACCTTATTAGTAAAATGACACATTTTAGATTTCAAAAGACTGTGTTAAAGATCCCATGTCATGGTACTTCTTGATGCTTTTATATGGCTCCTTAATGGTTCCCTAATACTGTAAATGAATCCTTCTTCAAAATCAACACTCAGTGCATGAGAAACAGAGATAAGATGAGAAAGAGTCATAAATATCTCTCTCAAACACTTTATTCTGGGCGTTGTTGCTTGAATGCAAATGAGGAGAAAAGAGCTGGCCTATAGTAGAGGGTGGGGGCGTGGCCAAACTCTCCGCTCTCCGCTCTCAGCTCTCAGCTGATCCATTTCCGTGTTTTTGCACGGGGGGAGAGATTTGAAGCGTTCCATTGAAAAATAAACACATTTCCACATCAAATAAAATTAAACCACTGCTGTTCAAAGGTCCAAAGGCTCAGATAAAGGACTTCCGAGCCTAAAAACACTCGGACGTGCCTCCAGGCAAATAAAAAAACGCATTTCGCATTGCCTAGCGCATTCGCAGTCCAAACTCTCTGAGCGTGATTTACAGAGACGCTGAGTACAGACAGACGGGGGTGGAACTGCATTTGCATTTCTTTTTTCGATCTGACGTCAATAAGGTGCCTTGTTCAAAATCGCCCGTTTGAGCTCCGATTTTTTGTAACGCAGAAAAGGATCGCAAATGCTCAGTTTAGACATTTCGCAACTTTTAACCATGGGGGGGCTAAACAGGGTAGGGGAGCTCACGTTAACGTTCAAAAACCTGAGAAAGTGAAAATTTCATGCCATGGGACCTTTAACTGAAATTTCTAGCACAAATTTTGCATTAAAAAAAAATCTGTTGCAGAACTTAAAACCGCAGGAAGATTTGAAATTGGAATCGGCATAAAAGACAATTTTTCTGATGCCGCTTGAAGCTGTGAAATCACTCTTTCATGTTGCAACATGCTTCGTGCCATGTTCCCGGGACAAACCCACACAAAAAGGACTCAAAAAAATGCCGCCAGTATGGGTCATCTATGATTTCACCACAAGTGATTTTAAAGACGCTGTACCTGATTTTTACTGTCTTAAAAATGTGAAAAACAAAACTAGTTCATTTTAAAGGGTTTGCGGTGGTGGAAGGTAACAAAGTACAAAAGTAAAAGTACAAGACTTTAGAACAATTTTTAGGTATCTGTACTTTACTTAAAGGGATATGCCACCCCCAGGTCAAATTTGGGCATCTCCCCACAGTCCAGAGACTAAAATAAGTGGTGGAAAGCGTTTTCCTGCTCACCCAGCCATTGTCCGAGTCTGTCGCCACTGACCGCCGCGGTATCTGCAGCTCCTCCGCCTTAGACTGGAGTCTAATGTCGCCAGAGAAAGATTTCGGCCAAAAGGAATTAATTTGCTCGATGCGTTTCCCAATTACTTTCTGTGTAGTGCGCATTCATATCGAGTGCAAATAAATGTGCAAATCAACACGGAGAGCTTGACTTGGTCATTTTGGGTGGGAACTATTTTCCAGTGCGGAAGAATACAGTCGAATCACGCACCACGTTGTGCAACAGGGGAACTCCCTTCCCGGTGCGTAACTGGGATTCCCCTGGCAGCGTGCTGCGTGATTCGGCTTTATTCTTCCGCACTGGAAAATAGTTCCCACCCAAAATGACCAAGTCAAGCTCTCCGTGTTGATTTGCACATTTATTTGCACTCGATATGAATGCGCACTACACAGAAAGTAATTGGGAAACGCAACGAGCAAATTAATTCCTTTTGGCCGAAATCTTTCTCTGGCGACGTTAGACTCCAGTCTAACGCGGAGGAGCAGCTGCTCAGTGGCGGCAGACTCGGACAATGGCTGGGTGAGCAGGAAAACGCTTTCCACCACTTATTTTAGTCTCTGGACTGTGGGGAGATGCCCAAATTTGACCTGGGGGTGGCATATCCCTTTAAGTTCATTTCACAGTGGATACTTTTTACTTTAACTTCACTATACATTTCAGTGCAGATATCTGTACTTTCTACTCCACTATATTTTAGATCTGGACTGAAAAGTAAAAAGTATTTTGTCTCAACTTTAAGCAAGCCAAACACAGAAAACAGCTAGACAAAAAAATAAATTAATAATCAATTGAATCACTTAAAATCAGCTGAATTCTTTAAAATCACTACGTTTGATGCTTTTATAGTTCTAAAAAAACTCTGCAAAATACTTTTAGTAAGTACAATTTTAAACACACACTTCAGTTGATTTTTTTTCATGTGATACTTGAAAAATTGTTTGCCCCTTTATTGGTACTTTTACTTAACAAAACATAACAAAATGAGTACTTCAGTTATTCCTCACTTACATTATGCATTACGAGCAACCTAATTATTCACGGCGATGACTTTACAAGCACTTTCTACAACTTTCAGAAACCAGAGCAAGTTTTGCCATCACAGTAATGCTAACAACAACTCATTTCATTTTAAATAAATAAAATAATAACATTTAAATAAATAGAGCAGAAAATAAACTGCTCAAAACTTTTACAATAATCTCACGGTATGATATTTATTACGATTTTTTTTAGCTATTGGTAGCCAGTAGTAGGCAGAAGATACATCAAGGCCTGTTGTGACGTGGGGACCCACCACTTGCGGGAGGATTCATGGGGGCTGGTGCATTGTGTTCTGGGCAGCAGATCTGCTTGGACTGCTGCCCCCGCGACCCAGAAAATGGAAAAAAGCGGAAGAAGATGAATGAATGAATGAATGAATAAATGCTATGTGGCAAAAGGAGAAATTCAATTTGTCAACTGGTCGAATATGTTTCGCTGCTTTTTCAGTTCTGGTCAGACGCTGGTGGACACTGCCTATATCTGCCTGAAAGAAGGAGCTAACTACAATGAAATTGAGACTTGTTTGTTTACATCGTTTAAAGTTTCTGTTAGTTTGGTAGACATATTACATACCGTATGCAGTGGGAGTGGAGTGTGGGGTCTGGTTAGCATAGCCATTCAGGGCCATAATGGTGTTTCACACCTCTGGGCCTGACCTGGCTGCCCTATTGTTTTCTTTGTTTGTTTTCATTTAGGTTTGAGGATAGAGTTATAAATGGGAGACAAATGAGACCTCCATTTCTGTTCAAGGAGGGATTCTTTCTTGACAAAAATAGCCTCTTTAACTCCCCTCTCAAACCAGTTCTTTTCTCTGGCGAAGATCTCTATCTCACTGTCCTCAAAGGAGTGGCCCGTGGCTTTTCGGTGGAGATGATTGTTACATCCAATGCCATACAAGTAAGAGAATCACATTTAATATCCTAATGTGCTAACAACAGCTAGTATCTACACACTTCCTGATTCTCAGACAATCAAACACTTTATAATTTGACGCAGACAGTACACAGCAGACGTATTTGACGCCAAGAGCTCTGTATTGGGGCATGGCAAATAAAAAAAAATAAAAATAAAATAAAAAGAGTACAGACCTGTATGAAAGGGGACACTGTGATTCCAATGGGAGATTGTTGCTTCATGGGTCTTTTAGCTCAAAATGGTTTCTATTCTTTGCTTACCGACAACCAACTCCCTTTATTCCACTTTTTTCCTTGGTCTAAAGATATTCCTAATCCAATTCTCCTTATCCAATTTATTGCAATTTTCCCCCAAACTTCTCTGCTTCCAGACGCCACCAATTGCCTAGTCTCCTCTCCCACTACTTTTTTTCCCTTCTTTTCAATTCGAGGTTTCATAACGTCTCAGTCCTATCAGCACAGACCTGTTGGCAATGGCCTGATATTTAAATGAAGCAAAGAAGCAAAGGATGGAGCACTAAAGGAGAGAAAGGAAAGGAGAAAGCGAAAGAGACTGGGAGGCGAACCAAAATGACAATGAGAATTCTGTGCAACATTGTCTGCAGGACCAGCAGATGTAATATTTTATTTTCCGTGTACCCTGGCAATAAAAAAGTAAATACATTTGAATAAATAATTAAATAAATAAATCCTGTTAATTTAAAGCCACAACATGTAACTTTTAATTAAGAGAAAGACTCAAATTTATTTTAAAGGTATACTGCACCTTCGACTATATATCCAATACTGAAAAAAAAACAACAACAAAAAAACAAAAACATTTTAAGGGCCCATATTACGTTATTTTCTCATCTGATGTTCTAATGTTGTTTTCTCATCAAAAATATATCTGGATTTGTGAAAACACCAATCTTGCATATTTAGGCTGAGTTCTTCTCTTGTCTTAACGCTCTGTTCCACCTTGTGATGTCATGTGGTAATGCAATGTGTTTTAAAACTCCAAACACTTTCACTAGAATCATTTGGATAATTTCAGCCCTGGAATTGCCAGTCCCTGAAAGGTATCTGTTAATTTGAAAATTACCACTACATGACATCACAAGGTGGAACAGAGCATTTTGAGCTTTGAAGATGTAGATATGCTTTTGATGATTATAACATGATATTGTAACATGGCTTACAGGTGCTGTATATAACTTTTCTTGTGAAGGATCTGCATACATTTTGTCTCCATGAATTACTTTGCTGTAATGTTTTACAGTATGATATTAAACTACCAGACCAAGATACCAGTCAGATCTGTGTGGAGGACATGGCCGGCGCCACGAGGGGGCGTTTGGTGGCGACGCCCCCCTCAGGTAATCAGTCCCGCCCCCTCAGATGTGAGAGTTGCGCTGTGTTGCGCATTGCCCAATTGCGCTGTGTTTGCGCTTGTGGTGGAAGGCTATGTGGCGTTAATGTACTGTCTCTTGGCGTTGCTCAGATCAGTTGTTGGCTTGGTTTTGTGGTATGCAGGAGATCACTTGACCGAGGGTCTACGTTCAAATAATAATAAACGATGATAAAAGGAGAAATTCAATTTGTCAACTGGACAAAGTTTGTTTGGTTGAAAACGTTTCGCCGCTCATCCGAGAGGCTTCGTCAGCTCTGGTTCTAGTGCTGGTTAGACCCTGTTTATATCTAGCTGCAGGGAGGAGCTCACTACACTGAAATAGCTCTGAAACTATCTCCACTAATCTGTCTCTTTGTTTTCCAAATTACTCTGGCGACTAGTTTAGCCTCCCTATTCAAGCCTAACGACCCTCTCCACCCCCTGTCCTGGATTGTCTGCCCTAATGTTTCTTTGTCTGTTTTTGACTTGGTTTGAGAATCGAATTATAAATGGGAGACAAGTTATGTCTAACTCCCCCATTTCTGTTTAACGACGGATTCTCTTTTTTGACAAAAATTGCCTCTTTCACTCCCCTCTCAAACCAGTTTTGTTCCCTGGCTAAGATCTGAACCTCACTGTCCTCAAAAGAATGGCCCGTGGCTTCTAGGTGGAGATTATGGCAGATGACGGTCCACTCTGGCACGCCCGCCTGTGTTGGTACATCCTCTTGTGAAGTGGCTGTTTGGTTTCCCCAATGTAGCGCTCACTGCTCACAACTTTGTCCAGTTGACAAATTGAATTTCTCCCTTTATCATGGATTCTACCTGCACGACTGAGGGACTCTTCACGCAATAATAATAAACAAAACTCTCATCACTTTTTACTCTTACTCAGTCAGTCTCTTACAAAGGTGTAGTCTAAATACACGAGCTCTCGAGGAGCGCGCCTGACCCATTACACACGCGAGGAGTGGGATATGTGTGTGTGTGTGTGCGCAACGCGACGCGACCCCGCCCCCTGTGATAAACTCATCGCCCCCTTAATATTTTATGTCTGGCGCCGGGCCTGGTGGAGGATGTCCCGCTGACTGTAGATATCCATGTTCTTTTAACAATAAAACACCCATAACTAAATAGAAGGTGTACAGTGAACCCTCGCTGTATCGCGGTTCACTCTTCGCGGCCTCGCTGTTTCGCGGATTTTTTTTTCCAATTTTTTTTTTTTTTTCAATTTTTTTAATAGTGTAACTTTTTTTTACAGTGTAACATTCTGTCCTGCACCCTGATTAGCTAAGAGACTAGACCAGGACTAAACCAGGTCTAAAGCAGGTCTAAACCAGGACTAAACCAGGTCTAAACCAGGACTAAACCAGGTCTAGACCAGGGATGGTTGGGACAGAGTCTCAGATGTCCTTCACGAGAGCGCCTGGGTGACAGGAGGTGTGGCCTTTGTTTACTTGCACGAGCCATGGAAGAGACTGAGTGCGAGCCGGACAAATGGAAGAGCCAAGAATCAACATGGACGGGCCTGGCGCCTGGCCGCGCGGCGTCCGGGGGAGCCGCAGCGGGGAGAGCCACATTCGAGGGAGCCGCAGCGGGGGGAGGACACTCGCGCGCACAGAGGAGACAGTGGCTCTTCCCCGTCACGCTGAGAGAACGAACCCGACCCCGTCCTAGAGAACTGTGGAGTATTGGCGACGCATTGATAGCGGTCTGATTTTGGAGCCGGGGTGAAATGCAACCAACTCTTGTGAGCGCAGGTTGGTCTTACCTGGTCTTGTGGTGAGGACTGGTGCTCAGAGGTGTCTGTTAGCGGTTTGGCACTGTTAGCATTGGCTTGAGTCTTGCCCAAAATGATATCCAGGTCACTTTCCACTCGACTTTCGCACATGGCATGGATATGTGGTACCAAAACAAACACACGTGTCCGCGCGCACGTGTCCGCGTGTCCGCGCGCACGTGTCCGCGTGTCACGTGCCCCCCCCCCCACTATTAATATATTTTAATGAAAATCTACAAAGGTTTGAGTGTTTAAACAAGAGAAAAAATTAATACCAGTCTCAGAAAGGTGTATAATGTGTCTGGTGAAGCGTTTTCAGCCTTAAAACATGTAGAATAATTGTAAAATATAAAATTGTCCTACTTCGCGGATTTCACTTATTGCGGGCTATTTCTGGAACCTAACCCCCGCGATAAACGAGGGTTCACTGTATACGTTTAATACCACACTGTAAAACAGACAGTTTCAGAAAAACGTATAACATCTCCATGGAGACAAGCAGGTGGCAAACCCTCTACCCAAAAAGTTACACAATGCACCTTTTAAGCTCACAAATAAATGAATATAGGACCTTTAAAACTGAGCGTTAGTACTGCATTGCCTGATATCTTCATATGAGTACTGGGAATATCTTCTTCCTTTCCTAATCTAAGTCTTACAGATAAGACCACAAAATAAAACTGCACACCACAATGCATTTTATGTCATATTTATCAAACACAATACACCCATATGAATTCTGTCATTAAAGTCCTGTAAATATCAGAAACAAAGAACGGACCACGTAAACCCTGAGACAAAACCCACCCTTACGCTCATATCGGCAAAGCAATAAGCCAAAGTCACGACTACTCTTTCTCAGCACGGTGGGGCGTCGCTTGCGCATAAACAGCCCCCAAATGAAATAAATAAACGTCTGGCCCAGATTCCCATTGTTGCGAAGACGTACCGAGCCGTGACATTTCCATTTTTGAGATGAAATGGTGTAAAATCCTCCAGACGCAATGGGGAGAGGGAAGAGGGAAGAGGGGAGAGGGGAGGGAGAGATCCACCAGGACTTCCCCCACCCCGAGCCAACGCCACCCTCCCCAAAAGCACTCTTCACATCAGCCCCCTCCTCTTACCGCCTCCACCCTCTTGGCCTATACACAACGCGGAGCACTTTCAAGACAGGCAGACAGCAGCAAACCACCTGGGAATTGACCCCCCCCCCCTCTCTCCTCGTCTCTTCTTTTCTCTCCATCTCTCTCTCTCTCTCTCTCTCTCTTCTGCAGACGGAGAAGATCCCAGTCAAGCTCCTGACAGGCTCACGTGGAAGAGAGCGAGGAGACAGAGCCTGAAATGTTCTGCCACCTGTCACTCAGGAAGACAACCTGATGTGAAAAGAATTAAAAGCAAATAAAAAATATTTATTTAAAAAAGTATGCCCAAAGCAGTACGTGTACGGGTTGCCAGATAAATGACATATGTGTGTGTGTGCGTATGTGTGTGTGTGCGCGCGTATGTGTGTGTGTGCGTATGTGTGTGTGTGTGTGTGTGTGTGTGTGCCATGGGAAAGCTGTGGATTTGTTTTTATTATTGAAGATACGCTGCACAACTTTTCTGATGAAGGGTCCGCTACCTACTTATTATTATTATATTATCTTGCTTTGCCTGAAATGTTCCATGGCTTCCACATCCATTTAGCATTTATTAATAATGGCTGTTTGTATTGATCAAAAATACAATCATTCCTTCTGTGAATTGGGGCGACTCTCCACAAATCTGAGCAGTAATATTTCCATGAAGACAAGCAGGTGGCAGACCCTCCACTAGAAATGTTACGGACAGCACTTTTAACGGTAAGATCCACTGAAGGGGGGCTATGTGACTTTTCTGGAGTGGAGTATGCTACTTGCGTGTCTACGTGGAAATGTTATTGCTTTGTCTGGAATGTTCCACAGTATTGGCTTAAACTCATGTATAATTCAGGGCTTTCAACTCTCACGCTTTGAGAGTGTGACACACGCAATTCAACGTGTTCACACGCTCACACGCCACACATGGTATTTCTCACGCTGAAATTTAGTTACGCAATTCAAGCGCAGCGCACAGCGCTTCTGTGCCCAGAAAATCGGTCTGTGTGGCTCAGAAGAGTTAGTTATGCACCGCGCCGTTTTCAGCATTAAAAAAAACTCACTCGCACCCCTCCACCCCACCCCTCCCTGGAAAAAAATGTCACCCGCACCTAGGGTTGCCAATCGTCCCTTGAAAAACGATCGTCCCGTATTCACAAACAAAATTCCGCGTCCTGTATTGAGCTGAAAAGGGACGCACTTTGTCCCGTATTACCGTGTGAATCAAAAATAGTGTCTAAAACAGGGGCCCAATACGTTGATCTACCAGTCGACTGGTGTCAAATACTACGACACCGGTCTTGGTCTCGAGATGAGTGCAATCATATTTCATTACAGCCCCTGCCGTTAGCAATAAACTTTTACCGGTGTGCGGGATCGCGCGGAGCTTCGCACTGCAGCCTGCGCGCTCGTCTGGAGCTGCGGCGCGCGTGCGCAGCATGTTTGCTGTAGCGTGTACCTTCGCTTCACGTCCTCCTTTTCACACAGGAGGAACCTGTATACGCGGGGAAGAGTGAGAGTGCATTTGGTAAATGTGCAGAGGCTGGTAAATACCACTGCAAAACCAGTAAGAGAATGTGACTCCAGGTAGTTGAAAAAACAGGTAAAAAAAAAAAAAAAGGGGGGGTTCTCAAACTGTGGGTGAGGGTCCAAAAACGGGGCACAGAGTGTTTAAGGACAGGACAGTTTGCTTAGCTAATTTTAAGATTAAAATTAACATTTATCAGATAAAATGGAGATAGATTTATGAAAACTTATTTATGTGAGTCAGCCTTTTCCCACATGAAGATCATTAAGTTCTGTTCCGCCATGACTGATGATCATTTAGAAATGTGCTTGAGTCTGGCTGTCAGCAGCGACTGTCCAGACTATGCATCTGGACCTAATTCCATCCAGTGCAAGTCACATTTTGTGTGAAGTTAGTGCAAAGTGGCTGAAATGACCCCAGATTGCATCTCAGAGCATCTACAGACCACCCCTAGCTTTTCAGTGACTCTCAGCTTTTTCCATTACTGGTCACTTTCATCCCTGTTTATATTCATTTATACAGTATTAAGTTAAGCAGGACAGATATTGATTTTATTCTGTTCATTTTGTTATTTTGTATTAAAAATAAATTGCTGATAATTATTTATTTTCCCTGTGTTCATATCACTCAAATATGCATCTAATTAAATTCAGGTTTGAGTCAAATAGTTAAAAAATGGCTTCACACATACAAAAAAGTGGCTAAAAAGATTCACTACACCACGAAAGGTGAAGGCAATCGGGCCGGTTGGCAACCCTACTCGCACCCCCCCCCACCCCGCTCCCCGGAAATCTCACTACGACCGAACTTCAAAACTTGAGAGCCCTGTGTATAATACTTATTTAATTTGTTTTTATTGCTCAAAATAATCTATAAAAACAGGCATTTATATTGTGAGTGGGGTCGTCTCTCCATAGATCTGGCCTGTAATTCCTTCCATGACCTGTCTCCATGGAGATAGATACGTTTCATGCCATACTGTGGAATTTAACAGACAAAGAAATAAGATTTCCATGAAGATAAGCAAATCCAATAACAAACAACATATCAAATTTGGGACTTAACTAAGAGCAAACCCAGAATTTAACCAAGACTAGAACATGCCTAAACAGGACCCACACCAGGAAGAACGCCCCCTTAATACCACTCTCCAATCCCTATATGAACCAACATTAGCTAACAAGGTGGGAGTCCAATTTCTACACTACAGTTAGTAAAAAACAACAACACATTTTTATACCAAAACAACAACATTTACAAATAAACACTTTTAATGTATGCAGCCTTGTCTCATCTAAACAAAACATTCTTAGACATCAATATACATCATTTTGTTGGCACCAAATATTTTCACAATGATCCACAGCGAGCCAGACATAATCAGAGATAATCTTAAGGACAATTAGCTAATCAAAACGCATCGGTCTGACAGCAGCATAAACAGTAATATAAAAAAAAACTATATGGAATCGCAATCAGTAGCATTGCATTGTTTTGTGCTCACTTACGGTTCATCTCTTTGCCTCGTCTCCTTCCTTCATTTCTTAGATCAGCTGTCAATCAAACCCCATGGCCATGACTTTCTAAGCTAGACAGTCTGTAGGAGGTAATCATTATGCTTTGCACTCCAAGCTATTGTTGCTCACACCATCTTCATACAGGAATCTTAATGTATAGCTCGCTATAGGCTCAAAAGCATTCTCCAAACCAGCCATTAACAAGAGCAATGCAAGGTTAGACTTCATACCTGTACCCAGAATATTACTTTTCTGTTCAAGGGTTTTAGCTCCTGGTTATGTGGTGTCATTATTTCAAGGACTGTTCATCATTCAGACCACTGAATTGTTAATTGTTATGGCAACAGTCCTATTTATTTATTTATTAGCCTATTGCAGTGTAGAGGAAGCCGGAGCACCCAGAGGAAAGTTACACAAACACAGGAAGAACATGCAAACTCCACACAGAAAGGGGTGACAGTGACTCAGTGGTTGGAGCAACAGTCTCCCAGCTCGAAGGTTGGTGATAGTCGGAGGGGCCGATGGCGCTTTGGCAGCCTCGCTTCTGTTAGTCTGTCCCAGGGGAGCTGTGGCTACAATATTAGTTTACAATAGTAGTGTGGAGTGAATAAATAATGACTACAGTGTAGTGCTTTGACAAGCCTATTAAGAGCATTTCAAATATAAGGCATTAATGGTATTATGAGAAAGGCCCCATGATCAGGAGTTGAACCTTGAACTTTTTTCTGTGAAGCTGAAGTGCTAACCGCTGCCCCAAACTTTTCATCATTCCAAAACCCATGGATATAACACAAATGGATATGACAACTAATGGCAATATTGTTGTCATTTAACTTAAAGGGACAGTGTGTAAGATTTTTACCCATTAATTACTGAAATTGAAGATACCCATTCAAAAATACATTGTTTTCCAAGCCTTTTCACTTCCATCATGAAATCAAAGTATTCTTTTGGACTTAGATATAGTCACATAAAAGGGGGATCTTCCCCATATAGAAGCAGCCATTTTGAATACGAGAGCCGCAGAAGGACATTTGCCTTCGCCTAGGCTCCTGCTAGCAGCTGCTCAGCCGCTGCTAGCAGGAGCCTAGCAGCAGCTCCCGCTCCCTCAGGCAGCGGAGGAGAGGAGAGGAGAGGAGAGAAGGGGAAGGGGAGGGGGGGAGAGGGGAGCCTCGTGGTTTTGACAAGCATGCTGCTGTATCACACGTCGTAATGGATCCAACACATGTTTTGGACTAAATTGTTTTACTGGATTTTATTCGCTTTATTCGATTGAGGCCAAGTTTATGGTGAAATACAGAGTTTGACCTGCCCAGAGCCTTCAAAGGTAAGCTAAGTAACAAACCTCGTTTTGTGCTTTTCTGTATAAAAGCCCCATGTGCTCGGGGAGTGATTGTTGTGCCGGGAAGGTCTGCCGTAGCTAAAACAGAAAGTGCAATAGCACCATCCACCTATGCGCCACGAATCCTACACACTGGACCTTTAAAGCCCCAGTGTGTAGGATTCGTGGCGCATAGGTGGATGGTGCTATTGCACTTTCTGTTTTAGCTACGGCAGACCTTCGAGGGTCACCCGGGCACGCGCACGAGCCGCGCGCCGCTACTGTATGAATAAAACGCGGTCCCGTTTTGTTTGTTTTTTTCTTTTCTCATGAAAACACACATTCCCGATCATGTACCACGACACTCTACACATCAAATTAAACCTTACAGTCTCCTCTTTTTGACTATGCAATTCATTTCCCTGCAAAACAATCACTCCCCGAGCACATGGGGCTTTTATACGGAAAAGCACAAAACGAGGTTAGCTTACCTTAGAATGCTTTGCACAGGTCAAACTCTGTATTTCACCATAAACTTGCTCTCAATTTGTCCGTAAGGATCCAGCGAATAAAATCCAGTAAAACTATTTAGTCCAAAACACGTGTTAGATCCATTACGACGTCTGATCCGGCAGCATGCTTGTGTTGTTTACCCAAAACCACGAGCCTTGCCGAAGGCGAAGGCGGAGCCCAAATGTCCTTCTGCGGCTCTCGTATTCAAAATGGCTGCCTCTGCATGGGGAAGATCCCCCTTTTATGTGACTATATCTAAGTTTAAAAGAATACTTTGATTTCATGATGGAAGTGAAAAGGCTTGGAAAACAATGTATTTTTTAATGGGTATCTTCAATTTCAGTAATTAACGGGTAAAAATCTTACACACTGTCCCTTTAAAGGTACAGCATGTACATTTTAGAGATGGCACTTAACCTGCATGATTTCGTGGAGATGGAAAGTTAAAACCGCTGTTATTTTGGAACATTCTCCATATTCTCCTAATCCAACATGCAAAACGCTTGGTTTTGTGGAATCATCTGCTTGACTTCAAGGAAATTGTTGTTCTGTGAGACATTCCAGGCAAAAGCAGATGAAGATTTTAGAAAGAAAAACTTTCTCAAAACAAAGTTATGAAAGTAAGGAAAAAAGTTTGAGATGCAATCAACATTTTGTGGTTAACAATACTGTACATTCCAAAAGGATTTTAGATGAGATATGAAGTGGTGCGTTGTGGGTACATTTTCAGTACAGAATTTTGCTGAAAGGTAAATTTGATGATGAAAATGATGCAATTTTCCAACAGAATGAAACTAACTGAGCGGAACTATAGCACTTATTGGTTAGTTGGTGAGAGCAAGAATTGGGCTCTCAAATTTGAAATGAATACATGGGTTACTTGAGGACAACTCATTGACTACCTGTTTAAGCCTGCTCAAAGCATGACAAACCACAGCTAACCTCTGCAGGCTGCTTGTGACACAGCCTCTATTGCAATTTTGAGCAATTTTAGATCTTATTAATATCGGTGATGCATGACAGCCATTGCCCTATGCCTTGAGCTCTTCGGTCCTTTGGATGAATTATCCCAAGGCACAAAATACTGTCTGAAAATGGTAGCAAGAAAATCAACTCTAGATGTTATAATTGTACTTGCTTACTGGCAGAAATGTTTTCTTAGGTGAGGAATAGTCCATAATTAACATATTTAAAAAAACAAAAAAAGTACTGGGTAGGTAGGTAGGTTAGTAATTAGTTAATGATTCAATGGACCAATAATTTACTACACAACTATTAAGAATATAATTGTAAACCGTAAGATTTCTGAACCATTGAGAGATAAAACCCATTATCACAACCTAAACAACTCCATCCACAAGGGATCAGCATATGGCCCAAATTAGAAGATATCATTTTACTGTAAAAGCATTTCCATTTTAACAAAGTACCTTCTAATTCTGCACCCCCCCCCTCGCTCCTCGGGAAAAAAATGTCACTCGCACCAAAGACCAAAGACTGCCAAAGACCAGTTTACCTGCAAAACTTCCAGTATATTGCACCTTTTTGTCGTACTAGTTTTACAGTTTACGGGCCTTAATTTACATTTTCTCAGAAGCACTCGTTTATATGCTAACAAAAGCCTTGGTAGCGTCCCCACGCCACGTACCCACTGCTCTACAGAATTGCTTATTGTTTACAAAGTGCTTAGTTTCGATTCAATGCATTTAGCACAGCGCAGTATTCTTGCAGATGGAAGTTAGTGGGCTAAACATTTTCCGGGCACCCAAGGGAGAGGGTGACTTTGCTGATTTGTCAGAGTTAAAGAATAAGCACTACCAGTATGTTCCTGTGGTTGTTAACATTTTTTCTATATTTTTGTATCATCTATGTGTTCGTACATATCTAGTTGAATTGATGTAATGTACGGTAGCAGGTACGGTCCAGGTAGCAGAGGTGAAAGCAGACATATCAAATATTTTTTATGTTCCATTGTTTTCCACAGAGAGAAAAAAGGGTGTATGACATTCCTGTTTGTTATTAGGTCACTTAGTCCACAGGGAGGATTGCAATATAAAACTAATGCAGCTTTCCCATTCTGCTGACCGTGCTTCTAAAGAGTGCATGTGTCTGTATAAGACAGGGCGGTCCAAGCTATGGCCTAGGGACCAAATGCAGACCAATTTTTGTTGGCCCTCCCGTCTGCTGTATTTGAACAAATGATCACAGGCAGTACTTTTTACTGCAAATTTAAATGATTCTGTCACTATGACCTATATAACATAAAACTGCATTGTGATACAGACCTAGCAAGCTATTATTAGCTTGCTATATAGTTATAATCTACAACATCTGTGGATCATTATGTTTTTATTTGCACATTTTAAATCACAATATTCATCTAAAACTACTTAATAAAAGGGCAACTCTGATGGATGGAACGCTAGCAAATAGAAACAGAGCAATGAGTATGCCAGTTGAAGTGAAAACTGGCCTTGATAAGCAAAACGGCATCTTGAAAATAAGTAATTAAAGATTATTCAAACATGCACATATCACTCCAAATATAAGTTACACCGGGTAAATAACTATAACATGGCAAATGGTCAGATTTTTATATAGTGCTTTTCCACCGTCAAGACACCCAAAACGCTTTACATGAAGGAAGCACTCACCCATTCACACACAAGTGTACGCAGACATTCATCTGTGGGACCTGGAATCACACCAGCAAACTGTGAGTCAGTGGATCTGACAGCTCATTATGTCGAGAGTGGCATTCAAACTTCCAACCTTCGGATCAATGGAAAAACACTCTGCCAACTGAGCTACTGGTTAACAGCTTTAAAGGTCCCATGGCATGAAATTTTCACTTTCTGAGGTTTTTGAACGTTAATGTGAGCTCCCCTACCCTGTTCAGCCCCCCCCCCCCATGGTTAAAAGTTGCGAAATGTCTAAACTGAGCATTTGCGATCCTTTTCTGCGTTACAAAAAATCGGAGCTCAAACGGGCAATTTTGAACAAGGCCTTATTGACGTCAAGAACCTTATTGACGTCAGATCGAAAAAAGAAATGCAAATGCAGTTCCACCCCCGTCTGTCTGAACTCAGCGTCTCTGTAAATCACGCCCAGAGAGTTTGGACTGCAAATGCGCTAGGCAATGCGAAATGCGTTTTTTTATTTGCCTGGAGGCACGTCCGAGTGTTTCTAGGCTCAGAAGTCCTTTATCTGAGCCTCTGGACCTTTGAACAGCAGTGGTTTAATTTTATTTTCTGTGGAAATGTGTTTATTTTTCAATGGAACGCTTCAAATCTCTCCCCCCGTGCAAAAACACGGAAATAGATCAGCTGAGAGCTCTGAGGGAGAGCGGTGAGTTTGGCCACGCCCCCACCCTCTACTATAGGCCAGCTCTTTTCTCCTCATTTGCATTCAAGCAACAATGCCCATTATGACCTGTTCTGAGGGAGAAAAAATACTCTTTCTCATCTTATCTCTGTTTCTCATGCATGAGTGTTGATTTTGAAGAAGGATTCATTTACAGTATTAGGGAACCATTAAGGAGCCATATAAAAGCATCAAGGAGTACCATGTCATGGGATCTTTAAAAAATGATTTTGCATAATAAGTCTGCTTTAAAGGTATGGTGACTTGGTCAAAGCTGTGTGACATGCACCATGTGAATGACCAACTGTAGTTTGTGGTCCACTGACACAAATATCTGTCAGTATGCGGCTCTCGATGAAAAAAAGTTTGGACGGCCCTGATGAGGTGTGCTTGAGAAAGAGGGGTGGTATGATTGTGAAAATTGTCCTAGCAGTTTCTACCAAACAGATAATGGTTGCTAATCTAATGGCTGTAAAAGGAGTGTGAGAATGGACAATCCTGATTCAAGGTTGAGGGGTTATAGAAGAAAGAAGTGAAAATGGGACATGCAACTCAATAGAACCGTGTTCAAACAAAAATAATCTTATCATTGTCAATGTGAGTTTGAATGGCACAAATGGATTTCTAAATTTGTATTCTTATTTATTTATTTATTTGTAATGAATGTAAATGGATTTCTAACTTCTTATTCTTATTTATTTATTTGTAATGGATGTAAATGGATTTCTCAATGACAAGATAACAATAATAATGCACTGTCCAAATAATATGTCTCAAAATGAAATTGCCTTGAATGTTTCATAAAAATGGATGTCTATGACAAATTCTCACAATATACAATATACACAATATAAAAACACACAATATAACTCACAATATACAAACAAAATATATATCTATGTGCAAATTTTTATAATTGATTTTCAATTTAAGGTCCTATATTACATAACATTTTAATATTTTAAAGGAAACAAAACACAATGCAGGTATGTTTTTTGACGAGGAAACAACATTATAACATAGATCAGAAAATAGCGCAATATGGGCCCTTTAAATTTTGAAAATATGGTTTTAAGATTTTCTTTTTTAAAATTATATACTGAAGAGTGCAAGATCAAGAAAAAAATAATTAAAACTTAAAAAACACTGTCTAATATTTCTCATTTTAAAAGGCTCATATTTTGCTATTATGCTCATTTGGAGTTGCATTTTGTTTCACTCACACATTTAACACACAAATCCTGCATATATGACTGCATGTGGTAATACAGGAAGTGTTCTGTTGTGTTTTCAAACTACATACACCTTCACTAGAATCATTTGGATAATTTCAACCGTGGAATTGCCAATCTCGAGGTAATCAGTAGCTGTCAACTTGAAAACTACTGGTGAGATTTGGAGGTGTAGACAGCCTAAGAACCCAGCATTACACAAACACAAAACACAATTATAGGTATGTTTTTGATGAGGTAACGACATTATAACACGGTTTAAAGCTCACAAGAGTCAATTTTGCGTAATATAGGACCTTTAAATGACTCCTCCTAGTCTTACATTTACCCAAGCTTGTTTACACTTCAGCTGCAGGTGGATACAAAACAACTTTGTTTTCTGACGTGCATTGGAAACCGCAATCTGCCTAATCACAGTGCTGTATACAGTGCGCTCTTCCACCTCCATTATCTATTATTGAACTAAAAAGCACCCTGCCATTTCAGTTCATGCGAGGGCAGCTCATAGTGACTGCCAGATGTCACGTTGCTTTTTATTTGCGGTCGGTCAGGTAGAAAACCACAGAGTACATGGTGCAGAGAAGGAGAGGGGGTAGGGGGGACAGGGAGGGTGAGGTGTAAGGGAGAGAGAGTGCGCCTGAAAATACTTGTTGGTTGGATGCATTAAGTACAGCTGAGGGCAGGTTTGTGTCCTCGACGCGAAAGGACACGGCAGCCCACCGCTCGAGTTTGCGGCGGTGCGGTCCAGCGGTCGTGGGTAAGGGGTTGGGCTAGGGTATGGGCGGTGGTGCAGAGAGTACTACAACCGTGGCCAGACCTCTTTGTCAAAGCCAGATCTTGTCAAATCTCAAGCTGAGCAGGGCTGGGCTTGATTAGAACTTGGATAGGAGACCGCTGGGAAAATCAGGTTCCACAGTAGGGCCCCTGTGGTTAAAAAAAAAAAAAAGATACAGCAGAGCAAGATACAGCTCTGGAAAAAAAAATAAAAGACCACTGCATTTTTTTCTGAAATCAGCATCTCTACAAAGCTGAGCTACTTCAGTTCTTGCACCAGGAGTGGAATAAAGTCACCCAAGAACAATGTGAAAGACTTGTGGAGAGCCCAAGACGCATGAAAGCTGTGATTAAAAACAAGGGTTATTGAACCAAATATTGATTTCTGAACTCTTCTTAAGTGTAAACATTAGTATTATGTTGTTTTAAAATGAATTTGATCTTGTTTCTTTGCATTGTTTGAGGTCTGAAAACATGCATCTTTTTTGTTATTTTGACCATTTGTCATTTTCTGCAAATAAATGCTCTAAACGATAATATTTTTATTTGGAATCTGGGTGAAATGTTGTCAGTTGTCAAAAATGTTCCTTTTGCCCAAACACATAAATATAAGTAGTAAAATCAGAAAAACGTATAATTTTGCAATGGTCTCTTATTTTTTTCCAGAGCTGTACTTCACCCACATTACCTACTGATGGCGCAGGTTGGCAGCTTCGGTTCCGTCAATCTGCCCCTGGGAAGCTGTGGTTACAATAGTAGCTGACCACCGCCGGGTATGGAATGAATAATGCACAAAATTGTAAAGCGACTTTGAGTGTCCGGAAAAAGCATTATATACGACTAATGCATTATTTTGATTATTATTAAATTTGTATGTGCTGTTACGTATGTACTGTTACGTGGCTAACAATGTACTCAATTACAAGTATGAGTACTGCTGCTAAAAGTTGGTTGGATGGTGGCTGAGGTAGGATGTGGGTGGTTGCGGAAAGAGTACTGCAAATTTGTATGGAACAAAGAGTCTAGTTACGTGGCTAAAAATGTACTCTATTATAGTATAACTGCTTCTGAAACTAGAAGGGGGGGGTGGTTGGGGATGTGTGGTCAGTGGCGGAAAGAGCACTGTAAATTTGTACATAAGAAAAAGTACTGTTACGTGGCTAAAAATGTACTCAATTGCAAGTATGAGTACGGCAGCCAACACATTTGATGTGTGACGTGTGTGATGTTAAAGGTGCACGGTAGAACTTTTCTCTTGGAGGGTCTGCCAGCTCCTTGTCTTTTTGAGATGTTTATGCTTTGCTGTGATTATTTCACAGTATGGAAATAATCACAATGGAGACAAATCAATGGTTAGATTATGGAGCAGCAAGCCTGCACATAGTAGGGAGATATAACACCTGTAAAACTGGTCTACACATTTTTGGACTCGATCTGCTTCTGAGATAAAAGTGGCTAAATCTCATTTATATTGATAAGATGAACTGAAAATCAATAGATAACTGTGCTGGTTAGCCAACATATTCAATATATATATATATATATATATATATATATATATATATATATATATATATATATATATATATATATATATATATTGTAGTAAACTTTGACTTAACATATTATCCTGTGCTTTATTAAATTATTGAATGATTCTGACCTGGACAGACCACAGTGATAGTCATGATGGGGGAGGGCTTAGCTTAATGTCATGCAAATGAGGAAAGGAGGGCTGAAGAGACGAAAACTTCGAGAGAGATTATCTGGAAACTAGAAAATGTGGTATGGCTGCATTCAAACAGAGACAACTTTTTTAAATATGGTCCGATTTTCTTGCCTGGAAGAATCCATGACTCATCGCTGTACCAGCGAGTGAGTCTGGTAACGTTTGATCCACAGAATACGCTGCGGTTGCGCGTAGACAGACAGCTAAGTGAACCAATCAGAGATTGCGCCATCTTGATTCAAAACTGAGGCGGAACTTCCGCTGCCTAAGAGTGACTTTGCGGGCAAAGGCGGGTGCACTGACGTCACCATCTTTGAACGAATCAGAATCGCGGAGTCGGTTTGGAACCGGAGGAGCGAGAGTGGATGGAGAGTGTCCAAATGGTATCGCGGTGTATAGGAAATACAGAGAGATATCATTTGGCTGGCCAGGTAACCGATTTTCACATATAAGACATCATTGGAAAGCTTAGAACCTGTACTTTCAGAATCTGTGAATAACTCAAAACGCCTCCGTGACGACTTGGTATTGGTTTTCTTGGTATAATAATATATATTATATATATTGATATTGTTAAAACTCTAGACATATTAAAATGAATGTATTGGAATGTGCAGATAGAACTGTTGTTTGTAGACACACTGTACCTTCTGATAAACTACAGTTTTTGCCTTATTTTGTATAAATTTCCTATTTTGACCCAATACTATATCTTGGAAACTATAGCCAATCACCACTTCTGACTTTCTTTTACTTTATTAGTGACCTAAACCAAGAAAAATGTCACTACTTTTGTTCCGGAAGCATTTTGCTTTTAGACCAGTGTAACTGGAGAAATGCAAGGCAGATACAGTGTTTAATGCGCTACTGTGGAATATGCCATGCAAATAAATAAATCTCCATGAAGACGAGCAAGTAGCGGATTCTCCACCTTAGAAGTTATATAGTGCCCTTTAAACTAAAAGTAAAAAGCAAACGTCAAAATACTACTCAGAGTACTCGTCGATATATAAATTGAACAGTTTAAAGCAGGGGTCTTTAACGTTTTTCAGGCTAGGGACCCCCAAACAGATCTTAGCTTAGTGAGCTGAGCTTAGTGTCATGTATAAACGCTACTCTGTTATGGTACATCCAATACAAGGAAATAATACACAGGTTAATACTGTATTTTACACTATAAAATATAAAATAATATTATTTTAAAGTGAAATCAAAAGATTTCGCGACCCCCCTGCAGTACCTCCGCGACCCCCCTAGGGGTCGCGACCCCCCTGTTGAAGACCTCTGGTTTAAAGTTTAATAGTCGTTTCAGACCACAACTTGCACATTCTCTAAGCTCTGTCCTATCAGAACAGACAATATAGTGCTGTTAGATGAGTTTGTACGTATAGACAGGAGCAAGAAGAAGAAAAAAGAGTGCAGTGAGACGTTTGTGAAACTGGACTTGTACAGTAACATAATTATAATTTTAAATGTAGCTAATTACAATTACACGGCTGGAATACAAGTACAGGTTTAAAAATCGAGTTAAAAAAGTACAATTTCCCCAAAAGTCTACTCAATTCCAGTTTGTAATTATCTACTTTCCACCTCTGAGCGTGGGCGAGCGACAGAGATAGATAGAAAGAGATGAGGGGTGAGATAGCGACAGAGAGAAATTGTAATCACAGCGGTCAACCGGAGAGCCCGTCCACACTAATGCTGTGAGACACTTTCAGTGCAATCCGCCACAAGACAGAGAGTTTTTCAAATAACAAGCATTTTCATTTTTATTTTTTTCCTTCTTTCTTTTTCTCTGTTTCTTGTTCCTTGTCTCTTAGCAGATTTGGACATGAAGGACAAAAGGGATTTCGTGTAGAGGATTCTTGGATGGAGTACAGAAAATCTTACCTTGTCACCGAAATGAGATGCAGTAAAGTCTGTTCACATTTCCATAGCAACATTTGTTCAGTCTTTACTTAGGATGAAGGGATTTTTTTGTCTTTGCCAATTCACGTGTTTTTGAGTCGCACACAAAGTGAATTTTTGACTGGGTCTTTGTCTGCTGCTTATTTCTATGAATTGCATTGCTCTGCATAGAATCAACCACAGACATTAAACAGCTCTATTTTACCTTTATTCAGTCACATTTGGTTTATCGCTCAAAAAGATCTAGAAAAACGGGTACTTTGAATCCTGTCCACAGATCTGACCTGTAACTTGGTCTGTTTTGGTTTAATGCCAAATGAAGTATTGGATTTATTCAGTTTTGGGTGTTTTTATTGATTAAAAATACCTTGAAAACAATGCATTCTTACTGTGACTGGGCTCGCCTCTCCACAGATGTAGTGCTCTTGATACAGATTCAGATTTTTTTTTATTCCAGGCAATGGGATGTTTTTTCTCCGTAAAGTTCAACAGGATGGCATTTAAGGTAACTATCTCCATGGAAACAAGCAGGCCGCATTACAATCCCAGGTCAGATCTGTGGAGAAGCGGGCCCATTTACAGTAATAATGCATGTTGGAACTGTAGTTTTCAGAAATAAAACATGTAAACCTGTAATTGAATAAATACAAGACAGATTTGTTTAAAGTCATCCCTCCGTTTACTCTATGTCTGGGTCACGGGGGCAGTAGTCCAAGCAGATCTGCTGCCCAGAGCACAATGCACCAGCCCCCATGAATCCTCCCGCGGGTGGTGGGTCCATGGGAGGTTCGCGTCACAACTGGCCTTGATGTACTTCTGTCATGGGGACTACCGGTTAAGTGGGGTAAGTGTCTTGCCCAAGGACACAACGGCAGCACTCATCTGTGGGAGCTGGGATCACACATGGCCAACCCGTCTAAAGCGGGATTCGAACCGCCAACCCCCGGATCAGTAGACAAACACCAACTTACATAATGAATGCACCTTTAAATTAGGTACAGGTTGTTAAAATTTGTACTGATGAAGTACAGTGGTACCTCACCTTACGAATGACCCAACAAACGAAAATTTCAAGTTACGAAACGCCTTCACGGTAAATTTTGGTCTCTAGATATGAAAGAAAATTCAAGTTACGATACGCGAAATCTCAAAAATTCAAATAATGCGCGCTCAGCCACACACATTATACGCTTTTCTCAGACTGGATTTAAACTTTTCTCACATTTGTCTCTCGTTTAAACACTCAAACTTTCATAGATTTTCAACAAAATGTATTAATAGTGAAGTGTGGGGGGGAGAAGACTGCGCTCTGACACGTGTGATAGCGGCATGTGAGACAGCTGACCCGGCTGCCAGCAGGTCTAGACCTGGACTAAACCAGGACTAAACCTGGACTAAACCTGGACTAGACCAGGACTAGACCAGGTGGATTAAAGCGCCGCGCGTGGGTCTATTTCCTGGTATCGTTTCGAGTCACAGCTGAGGCGAGCCGCTGCTCGCACGCAAGAGCCGCGGTCTAGACCTGCTCTCCAGGGCCCCTCCAGGCGTGGAGCCCCAGACATCCAGCGACCCAGGGGGACACTGCCAGCCCGCCTTAAGAGCTCCCTAAGCGGGCATAGGTCCAGGGATTGTCCCGGTCACCGGCCTGGAGGTCTTGAAGAGGCCGACCTCACGGTTCTATCCAGGCCGCTCTGTGAGCACCTTACGCGGGCATAGCTCAGAGGATTGTCCCGGTCACCGGCCTGGAGATCTTGAAGAGGCCGACCTCACGGTTCTATCCAGGCCGCTCTGTGAGCACGTTACGCGGGCAGGTCTGGAGCGGGTCTGGACCACCGCGGCTCTTGCATGCGAGCGGCGGCTCGCCTCGGCTGTGACTCGAAACGATACCAGGAAATAGACCCACGTGCGGCGCTTTAATCCACCTGGTCTAGTCCTGGTCTAGTCCAGGTTTAGTCCAGGTTTAGTCCAGGTTTAGTCCAGGTTTAGTCCTGGTTTAGTCCTGGTTTAGTCCAGGTTTAGTCGAGGTCTAGACCTGCTGGCAGCAGGGTCAGCTGTCTCACATGCCGCTATCACACGTGTCAGAGCGCAGTCTTCTCCCCCCTCCTCCTTCCCCCCACACTTCACTGTTAATACATTTTGTTGAAAATCTATGAAAGTTTGAGTGTTTAAACGAGAGACAAATGTGAGAAAAGTTTAAATCCAGTCTTAGAAACCAATCAGAACACAATGTTACACTATAAAAAAAGTTACACGATAAAAAAAAAAATGGATCGGGGCCTTGGAACGAATCAGGCTTTTTCCATTGAAATAGCTACTCAACTTACAAATTTTTCACGTTACGAAACCACTTCTGGAACGAATTAATTTCGTAAGGTGAGGTACCACTGTACTTTACTACTTTTACTTTGTTACGGTTCACCACTGGAAATTGCAAATCCATGTAAACAGTGATACCACAGTACAAAGCAGCGCAAATACTACTCCACGCTAACTCCTCTAGTTGTGACAGCTGTTACCCATTATTTACATCATAGTTACTACACAGTCAAATCATGTTTTACTACTATTTACCAACTAGTATCTAGCGCACGCATCGCCAAGTCCATAAATTGCCTATTGTCTATGGGGAGATTTATTATTAAAACCATCTGATCTTGTAAGAGGCATTATTCAGCAGCAGCCTTCTGTCTCTCAGTCTTTTTTATCTGGCGGGATTAAAATCTCGCGGGCTGTAATCATTTTATCAGCCTAGAGCATGCCGCACAACAGACCAGCGCAGACCCTGGCCTCGGAGTAAAATCAAATACCCTTTGGTGTTGGGTAATGTATCATATTAAGCCCTCCACAGCAATGGCTTCTTTCATCTGTCTCCTCGCAAAAAGTAAAGATGTGGCGTCTGTGATAGATCATGCTCTCACTGCGTGGTAAATACAGCGATAAGGCCCAACGCTTAAAGGTGCATTGCAGAATATTTGTATTTATTTATTAAAAGGGACAATGCATATTAAAAGACAAGATTATGCAAAAGAAAAACATGTACCTGAATCAACTGAATCAACTGAATTAATCATATTTGGATATATAGATATACATATAAATCTAATTGATTCAGTTGTGTAGACTGATTGTCTGATTGTCCAGTCTAGTGTAGTGTGGTATAGTGTAGTGGAGTGTAGTGTGTAGTGTAGTTTGTAGTGTTGTGTAGTGTGTAGTGTGTAGTGTAGTGTAGTGTAGTGTGTAGTGCAGTGTAGTGTGTAGTGTAGTGTGTAGTGTAGTGTGTAGTGCAGTGTGTAGTGTAGTGTAGTGTAGTGTAGTGTGAAGTGTAGTGTGTAGTGTGTAGTGTAGTGTGTAGTGTAGTGTGTAGTGTAGTGTGTAGTGTAGTGTGTAGTGTAGTGTGTAGTGTAGTGTAGTGTAGTGTAGTGTAGTGTAGTGTGTAGTGTAGTGTGTAGTGTAGTGTAGTGTGTAGTGTAGTGTGTAGTGTAGTGTGTAGTGTAGTGTAGTGTAGTGTAGTGTAGTGTAGTGTGTAGTGTAGTGTAGTGTAGTGTAGTAGTGTAGTGTAGTGTGTAGTGTAGTGTAGTATAGTGTAGTGTAGTAGTGTAGTGTAGTTTGTAGTGTGTAGTGTAGTGTGTAGTGTAGTGTAGTGTGTAGTGTAGTGTAGTGTGTAGTGTAGTGTGTAGTGTAGTGTAGTGTGTAGTGTAGTGTAGTGTAGTGTGTAGTGTAGTTTGTAGTGTAGTGTGTAGTGTAGTGTGTAGTGTAGTGTAGTGTGTAGTGTAGTGTGTAGTGTGTAGTGTAGTGTAGTGTTTAGTGTAGTGTAGTGTAGTGTGTAGTGTGTAGTGTAGTGTAGTGTGTAGTGTAGTGTAGTGTAGTGTGTAGTGTAGTGTAGTGTGTAGTGTAGTGTGTAGTGTAGTGTGTAGTGTAGTGTGTAGTGTAGTGTGTAGTGTAGTGTGTAGTGTAGTGTAGTGTAGTGTAGTGTAGTGTAGTGTAGTGTAGTGTGTAGTGTAGTGTAGTTTGTAGTGTGTAGTGTAGTGTGTAGTGCAGTGTAGTGTGTAGTGTAGTGTGTAGTGTAGTGTAGTGTAGTGTAGTGTGTAGTGGAGTGTGTAGTGTAGTGTAGTGTGTAGTGTAGTGTAGTGTAGTGTGTAGTGTAGTGTAGTGTAGTGTTAGTGTAGTGTAGTGTGTAGTGTAGTGTGTAGTGTAGTGTAGTGTGTAGTGTAGTGTAGTGTGTAGTGTAGTGTAGTGTGTAGTGCAGTGTAGTGTGTAGTGTAGTGTAGTGTATTGTAGTGTAGTGTAGTGTAGTGTAGTGTGTAGTGTTGTGTAGTGTAGTGTGTAGTGTAGTGTAGTGTAGTGTGGTGTGGTGTGGTGTGTAGTGTAGTGTGTAGTGTAGTGTGTAGTATAGTGTAGTGTGTAGTGCAGTGTGTAGTGTAGTGTAGTGTAGTGTAGTGTGTAGTGTGGTGTGTAGTGTAGTGTGTAGTGTAGTGTAGTGTAGTAGTGTAGTGTGAAGTGTAGTGTAGTGTGTAGTGTAGTGTGTAGTATAGTGTAGTGTGTAGTGTAGTGTAGTGTAGTGTGTAGTGTAGTGTGTAGTGTAGTGTAGTGTAGTGTGTAGTGTAGCGTATAGTGTAGTGTGAAGTGTAGTGTAGTGTAGTGTGTAGTGTAGTGTGAAGTGTAGTGTAGTCTAGTGAAGTGAAGTGTAGTGTAGTGTTGTGTAGTGTAGTGTGTAGTGTAGTGTAGTGTGTAGTGTTGTGTAGTGTCTAGTGTAGTGTGTAGTGTTGTGTAGTGTGTAGTGTAGTGTGTAGTGTAGTGTGTAGTGTAGTGTGTAGTGTAGTGTAGTGTAGTGTGTAGTGTACTGTGTAGTGTAGTGTAGTGTGTAGTGTAGTGTGTAGTGTAGTGTAGTGTAGTGTAGTGTAGTGTAGTGTGTAGTGTAGTGTAGTGTAGTGTAGTGTGTAGTGTAGTGTAGTGTCGTGTTGTGTAGTGTAGTGTAGTGTAGTTTGTAGTGTAGTTTGTATTGTAGTGTAGTGTGTAGGGTGTAGTGTAATGTGTAGTGTAGTGTAGTGTAGTGTGTAGTGTAGTGGGTAGTGTGAAGTGTGTAGTGTGTAGAGTGTAGTAGAGTGTGTAGTGTAGTGTGTAGTGTTGTCTGTAGTGTTGTAGTGTGTAGTGTAGTGTAGTGTAGCGTAGTGTAGTGTGTAGTGTTGTCTGTAGTGTTGTAGTGTAGTGTGTAGTGTAGTGTGTAGTGTAGTGTGTAGTGTTGTCTGTAGTGTTGTCTGTAGTGTGTAGTGTAGTGTAGTGTGTAGTGTAGTGTAGTGTAGTGTGTAGTGTAGTGTGGTGTAGTGTAGTATAGTGTAGTGTAGTGTAGTGTGTAGTGTAGTGTAGTGTGTAGTGTAGTGTGTAGTGTAGTGTAGTGTGTAGTGTGTAGTGTAGTGTGTAGTGTGTAGTGTAGTGTTGTGTTGTGTAGTGTGTAGTGTAGTGTAGTGTAGTGTAGTGTAGCGTAGTGTAGTGTAGTGTGTAGTGTTGTCTGTAGTGTTGTAGTGTAGTGTGTAGTGTAGTGTGTAGTGTAGTGTGTAGTGTTGTCTATAGTGTTGTAGTGTAGTTTGTAGTGTAGTGTGTAGTGTAGTGTGTAGTGTGTAGTGTAGTGTAGTGTGTAGTGTAGTGTGTAGTGTAGTGTAGTGTAGTGTGTAGTGTGTAGTGTAATGTGTAGTGTGTAGTGTAGTGTGTAGTGTGTAGTGTAGTGTGTAGTGTTGTAGTGTAGTGTGTAGTGTGTAGTGTAGTGTGTAGTGTTGTCTATAGTGTTGTAGTGTAGTTTGTAGTGTAGTGTGTAGTGTAGTGTGTAGTGTAGTGTAGTGTAGTGTAGTGTAGTGTGTAGTGTAGTGTGTAGTGTTGTCTGTAGTGTTGTAGTGTAGTGTGTAGTGTGTAGTGTAGTGTAGTGTGTAGTGTAGTGTGTAGTGTAGGGTAATGTAGTGTAGTGTAGTGTGTAGTGTAGTGTGTAGTGTAGTGTAATGTGTAGTGTGTAGTGTAGTGTAGGGTAGTGTAGTGTAGTGTAGTGTAGTGTAGTGTAATGTGTAGTGTGTAGTGTAGTGTAGGGTAATGTAGTGTAGTGTAGTGTGTAGTGTAGTGTGTAGTGTAGTGTAATGTGTAGTGTGTAGTGTAGTGTAGGGTAGTGTAGTGTAGTGTAGTGTAGTGTAGTGTGTTGTGTAGTGTAGTGTAATGTGTAGTGTGTAGTCTAGTGTAGGACCTATAAAGTTCAAAGGAAATGGCGTGTTTGAGGTAAGGTGATTTGTTGTGGCAAAAATATGAGCTGCCAAGTCAACACGCAATCTGCCTCATCAGACTTGGCACAGCAATAATGTAACATACTATTAGCAAAGTTGTTCAAAACATCGAAACTGAAAGTTGGTGGATACGCTTTATAAATTCTTTTTTTTTTTTTTTTGAAACAAACTTGTGGCTATGCTGGTGATTTTTATTTGATTTTTTACAGACAGTTAGTGAAAACCTGCAGGCAAAAATCCATTTTGAAAATAACAGCCTCTCTAAAAAATTGGTCATTAAAAGTATAATAAAGATGTTAAAGGGACAGTGTGTAAGATTTTTACCTGTTAATTACTGAAATTGAAGATACCCATTCAAAAATACATTGTTTTCCAAGCCTTTTCACTTCCATCATGAAATCAAAGTATTCTTTTGGACTTAGATATAGTCACATAAAAGGGGGATCTTCCCCATATAGAGGCAGCCATTTTGAATACGAGAGCCGCAGAAGGACATTTGGGCTCATCCTTCGCCTCGGCTCCTGCTAACAGCTGCTTAGCCGCGCTGCGTTTGGGAGTGAAGGACAGAAGGAGAGAAGGGGAAGGGGAGGGGGAAGGGGGGAGCCTGTGTAAAGAAGCATGCTGCCGGATCACACATCGTAATGGATACAACACGTATTTTGGACTAAATTGTTTTACTGGATTTTATTCGCTGGATCCTTATGGACAGATTGAGACCAAGTTTATGATGAAATACAGAGTTTGACCTGTGCAAAGCCTTCAAAGGTAAGCTAAGTAAGCTAAGTTTTGTGCTTTTCTGTATAAAAGCCCCATGTGCTCGGGGAGTGATTGTTTTGCAGGGAAATGAATTGCATAGTCAAAAAGAGGAGACTGTAAGGTTTCATTTGATGTGTAGATTGTCATGAATCATGATCGGGATTGTGTGTTTTCATGCGAAAAGAAAAAAAAAAAGTGAACGGGGGACCGCGCTTTATGTATACAGCGGTGCGCGGTTCGTGCGCGGGCACGCGAGATCTCGGCGCTACGTCGCGTCCGGGTGACCCTCGAGGTCTGCCATAGCCAAAAGAGGAAGTGGAATAGCTAGTAACCACCTATGCGCCACGAATCCTACACACTGTCCCTTTAAGTAAAAAATGACCTCTAGACGAGCTAGAATCATGTTCGAAGTGGTGTAAATAGTGGAAGGACTTGTGAAAACGACATGCAGGGGTAACCTTACTTCAAAATAATATGACTCAAGTAGAGGTTTAAAGTTATGGGCAAGTAATAGTCAAAGAGTATTAGGGGAATGTATAAAGAGTAAATTAAAGCATAACAGTCAGGACGTAACATCTGATTTGCAATTTAAAGTGAATGCAAAAACATTAACTAATGCACAAAATCTGGTATATTCAAAGGATAGACACACAAATGAGACAAACTGATGATAACTGAAAGAGCGATGAAAAAAATGTAAATGTTCTTTCAGACAGACTGAAATTGTCTGCAGATCTTAATCGTTTCACACTTGATTATTTTCAAGTAATCAGTTAATTTGTATTGTAATGTATTCACTGTAAAAACGAGCACTTGATGATTTTTAATATTTGCATGGACTATAGGAAACATAATGTATCGGAAATGGCGAAAAACAATTTTGGGATTGTATTTATTGTACTTCTAATGTTGATTTTACAATCTGAGCCTTATTTTGGTAATAAAACAAGTTGTTTTATTCACCCATAGCACTTTGGTGTCATATGGAGCACTTCCAGAGATGTTTTAGATTTGCGATCTCCGTAATGTGAGTTCTCGGGGCACATGTTTGCGGTCTCCAGATAACACAAACTTTAGCGCTTTTCAAATCATAGAAGCTCGATGTCTTAGTCTTCGCTTTCGTTTGAGTCAAAAGTGGCCTGTGTGGAGTGTGTGGAGTCACATCTTATTTCACTCTCAGCTCCCGGGACCCAAACATGAAACGCAAAGCTGTAAATTATGGATAAATCTCGGATTACAGGCCACTTTTGACTCAAATGAAAGTGTAGACTAAGACACTGAGCTTCTATGATTTGAAAAGTGCTAAAGTTTGTGTTATTTGGAGACCGCTCGGGGCATATATTACATGCTCGGGGCATATATTATTTCCCCCGAGAACTCGCATTACGGATATCGCTAATCTAAAACATCTCTGGAAGTGCTCCATATGACACCAAAGTGCTATGGGTGAGTAAAACAACTTGTTTTATTACTGAAATAAGGCTCAGATTGTAAAAAAAAAAGAAGTTAATTCTCCTTTAAGACTAATTACGTCTTATAATGTAATTGTAATTTTCTTATTTCATTTATTTATAAAGGAACAAACACATAATAATGAACATTTAAACACCAACGTGGTTAACTTCCATCTTCAGTCCCTCGGCAGGTTGACAGGGAAAAGTACAGAAACAATCACACAAAAGTACATGTAACACCAGTGTACAAACTATACATATCACTGTAAGGACAGTTCATTTAAAGATAGAAGTCAAGAGTTAAACCAACAAACCCTCAATATAAAATCTTCATTTTGTTAATCATGGTGACATATTTGACTATTGAACAACCACTCCATACATTAGAAAATGCTGACAGTGTTAAGAACTCTCGCATATGAGCAGGCACTGAAATGTACATTTTTAATGTGTGTTCACCTGCCCAGAGACTGCAGAAGGAAAGTAGCAGCAGCTAAATCTGGTACAAATCATCTTTTTTTTGTAAGATTAATGAGTTTTTACATGGCCTCTGACAAATAGAGAATAAAGAAATGTTCAAATCATTTAATATTGCCAACACAACAACAGTTTTAGTCACTTGTAGACATACTCATCATGGGTAGCATAATAAAAACTTTTTACTCAAGCAAGAATACTAAAATATTACTCAAGTAAGAGTAAAAGTATACTTCTTTAAAATGTCCATCCTTCCATTTTCTTCCGCTTATCCAGGGCCCGGTCGCGGGGGCAACAGTCTAAGCAGGGACTCCAAGACTTCCTTCACCCCGGACACTTCCTCCAGCTCCTCTGGAGGGACCCAAGTGGGTGTTCCCAGGCCAGCCAGGGGACATAGTCCCTCCAGTGTGTCCTGGATCTTCCCCAGGGCCTCCTCCCTGTGGAACATGCCCGGAACACCTCCCGAGAGAGGCGTCCAGAAGTCATCCGGAACAGATGCCCGAGTCACCTCAGCTGGCTCCTCTCAACTTGGAGGAGCAGTGTCTCTACTCCGAGCCCCTCCGGTGTGACTGAGCCCCTCACCCTATCTCTAAGGGAGTGCCCAGCCACTCTGCAGAGGAAACTCATTTTGGCCATTTGTACCCGCGATCTTGTCCTTTCAGTCATTACCCAAAGCTCATGACCATAGGTGAGGGTAGGAACGTAGATTGACCGGTAAATTAAGAGCTTCGCCTTTTGGCTCAGCTCCCTCTTCACCACAACGGTCCGGTACAGCGACCGCATCACTGCCGACGCTGCACCGATCCGCCTGTCAATCTCACGCTCCATCTTCCCCTCACTCGCGAACAAGACCCTGAGATACTTGAACTCCTCCACTTGAGGCAAGAACTCTCCATCCACCAGGAGAGGACAAGCCACCTTTTTCCAGTCAAGAATGGAAAAACGTTACCGAAGTAAATGTAACTGAGTGCTACCCACCTCTGAGTACGTGTTCATATGTGTGTATGGACAGTGGACGACAGCTCAGAGAGGGGCAGTCTTTTACATCTTTTACATGTACTCATTCATAATGCATGGGATTTTTAATTCCTGACACTCTCAATATGGCACAAACTGAGCCTAAAGAAAATACAAGCAGCTGCTTCTACCAGGTTCACACTAGGACTGCCTGTCACCTCAGCTACAGCGGATGGGTTTTTATCACACTGCAAGGACTGATATCTGTACAAACTCATGTCAAGGGGCCCTGGGTAGCTTTTTTTTTTTTTTTTTTTTTAATCATCAGATCAACATGTTTTAAAGGGCCCATTTCTACCTTTAAAGGTCCCATGGCATGACATTTTCACTTTCTGAAGTTTTTGAACGTTAATGTGAGCTCCCCTACCCTGTTTAGCCCCCCCCATGGCTAAAACTTGCGAAATGTGTAAACTGAGCATTTGCGATCCTTTTCCACATTTGAAAAAAAGACAGCCCAAACGGGCGATTCTGAACAAGGGAACTTTCTGACGTCACACTCGCAGAAACACGTGAGAGTGTTTCCAGGCTCGGATGTCCTTTATCCGAGCCTCCAAATCTCTAAAACAGCAGTGATTTCATTTTATTTTCTGTATTTATTTTGTGTGTGTTTTTTTTTAAAGGTCCCATGGCATGAAATTTTCACTTTCTGAGGTTTTTGAACGTTAATGTGAGCTTCCCTACCCTGTTTAGGGCCCCCCAATGGCTAAAAGTTGCGTAATGTCTAAACTGAGCATTTGCGATCCTTTTCTGCGTTTGAAAAAAACACAGCTCAAATGGGCGATTCTGGACAAGGCACCTTATTGACGTCAGATCGAAAAAAGAAATGCAAATGCAGTTCCACCATCGTCTGGATCTCCACCCCCTGTCTCTGGAAATCACACCCAGAGAGTTTGGCCCGCGGAGGAGCTACCCACTGCGAAATGCGGTTTTTTATTTGCCTGGAAACACATGCGAGTGTTTCTAGGCTCGGAAGTCCTTTATCCGACCCTCCAAATCTCTGAAACAGCAGTGATTTCATTTTATTTTCTGTACAAATGTGTTTTTTTTCATTGAAAAGGCTGTCCTCTCCTCCTTCGTGCTTACACACGCGGAAGTGGGGCCAGCACACAGCGCACCGCTAAAACAAGGAACCAGCGGCGCATTTGCCCGCCCCCCCCCCTTCCTCTTACCAATCTGTGTTCTTCTCATTTGCATTCAAGCAACAAGGCGCAGAATGAGGTGTTCAGAAAGTAATTTTTTGACTCTGACTCTGTACATGTGTCTTTCCCATGCACTAAGTGTTGATTTTGAAGAAGGATTCATTTACAGTATTAGGGAACCATTAAGGAGCCATATAAAAGCATCAAGAAGTACCATGTCATGGGATCTTTAATGGAAAGCGTGTCATATCTTCCTCTGCTCTTAAAACACGGAAGTGGGGCCAGCGCACCGCTAATCCAGGAAAAAGCGGAGCATTTGGCCATAACCCACCCGCTGCACTGGCCTGTCTCTGTCCTCCTCATTTGCATTCAAGCAATAACGTCCAGAATAAAGCGTTTCAGAGAGATGTATAGACTCATGAAGACAATCAGAGTCATATCTCATGCACTGAGGTTTGATTTTGAAGAAGGATTCATTTACAGTATTAGGGAATCATTAAGGCGCCATATAAAAGCATCAAGAAGTACCATGTCATGGGATCTTTAACTCTAATGCTGTTATCCCCTCAAAATCTTTCCTGGAGTTGTTTTTTGTTTCATTCACACATGTTTAAAACACAAACCATGCATATTTAAGCTGAGTTCTTCTCTCAAACAGAAAAAAACAAACAAACCTTCACTAGAAAAATTTGTTCTAAAAGTAAAACATAGCGGTTAACTTGAAAACTACCCCTACATCACATCATAAGTTGGAACAGAGCATTTTGAGCTTTGTAGATGTAGTCAGACTAATAATAAATGATTGCTCAAACAAACTACCATTCCAGGAGTTAAATGTAGATAGGTTGTGGCTATAGTTAGGGTTAGGATCAGTCTCCAGGAAATGAATGTTAAGTCAATGGCATGTCCACAAGAAGCAGTACCCGACAGTGTGCACAGGTGTGTAGGTTATGTGAAATCACCTGCTAACACAAGTACTTGTCTAATCCGCTAAAAAAAAAAACTCTCCTCGAGAAAAAAGATTACTTGAGAATTCTTTCTGCGAACTCCTAGATTTGTCACATTAATTACTATATTGACTTTTCACTACATGGAACAATTTTGGGGGGTTTAGTGGGTACTTTTTCTGCCTTTTGCTTTTCTGTACGATGTTAAGCTTTGAGCTGTATATGGCTGAGTAAATATGACTCCTATGACTCATTATAGCTGGGATACCTGATTTTCAAATTGTGAAAAGATAAAGTAGATTTCATATATGTGATTTTTTTTATTTTTTTTTGCCACTTGTCCAGCATTGATCTTAAACATCCAATCAGCTCTCATCCCAAAGCGTCATGCATTGACTCACTCATTTTCCAACAATTTGCAAAATTAAAGGTTTTCTAATTAGATTACAAAAGCATGTAGCAATCTGATTTTAGTCAAAAGGTTCTACTTTTCTGTACCTTAATTGTTGCAGCTCCTGGTTTTTAACTATATTGTACATTTCGAATATTTTGGGGGGTAATCCTGTGATCAATGGCATAAATTGTTCAGTATTATTATATATCATCCACGTTTCCTTCATTTTCTTTGCTACGATTTTTCAACATACATTTTTCCATTAATATTTGCTGATCAACCTCAACAAATGCACCTATAGTACTGGTATCTTGCCTAAGGACACAATGTCAATGTCAAAGTGATGTGCAAGTATACCTGAAGTATACAGTAGCAAAAAGGCCATCTGTTTAACAGGGGTGCATCAATATTGAGATTTTGGTCTAGAAATATCTCATAATGTTTGAAATGTTATTCATTCAAAGCTGTTGGGTAAATAACTATTGCATAATGCAGCTAACTATGTTTAAATAAGTGTCGTTTTCCATCCCACTGGCATCGGTTCATATCGCTTATTAGCAGATGCTTAAAAGTCTTGATATGGGTACTGGAACTGAAAAAGATGGATTGGTGCATTCCCACTGTTTACCATAAATTACTAGTAGAATCAATAATTCCTTTAAACAAAATGTACAACTATTACTTTACTCACAGAGGCAGTTCTTGAAGGATAGACCAGATCTAGAGGGCATATTTTCTCACTGATAAAAATGACATCCACAGAATTGAGCCAATACATTTTCCCTTAACGATACCAATACCGGAAAGCATCTCATTACTCGTTGTCCTTAAAAAGTGTCTGCCCTAACATCTCACTCTAACTTAGGCACATCATTCTGAGAAACAAGGACACGGAGAGGCAAAATATGTCATTCTACATAAAACACACTTTCTTTACACCTGGGGATGGACACCGTGCAACCTCACTGCTCCGTTTCTCCTGGCGGTCTCATCACTAAACATGAGAATGCAGCAAAAATAAAAATACACACACATATATTTATATATTTATATAGACACAAAACCAAATGAACTAGGCCGTACTGCTGCAGAGCCAATCTAGCAAAACCACCTCCGCAATTACACAAAACTTGTTGAGTGTTGTCCCGGGAATGCGGTCACCAAGTCACCGGAGACTTAATGAAATGCCAAGATGGAGGAAGAGAAATTGGCTGTATAACCTATCCTCAAGGTGCCCTTCTGGTATATTCCACAACAGAAGTCACAGCAACAATATATCGCGGGCTGGTCACATGAGTTACAGTGATTTTTTTTTTTTTTTTTCCTATAGGCCATTAATGTTGGTGCATTGGTAGCGTCATTGTCTTGGTGTCAAGATCACCATTAAAATGATAAAAGCCACCTCTGAAAAGAACAATATGCTAGTACAATTAAAGATCCCATGACATGATACTTCTTGATGCTTTTATATGGTGCCTTAATGGTTCCCTAATACTGTAAATGAATCCTTCTTCAAAATCAAGACTCAGTGCATGAGAAAGAGAGATAAGATGAGAAAGAGTCATAAATGTCACTCTGGAACACTCCATTATAGGTGTTGTTGCTTTAATGCAAATGAGGAGGACAGAGGTGGCCTATAGTAGGGGGTGGGGGCGTGGCCAAGCTCTCCGCTCCGCTCTGTGACCCACTTCTGTGTTTTTGCACGGGGGGAGAGATGAGAAGCCTTCCATTGAAAAATAAACACATTTCCACAGAAAATAAAATTAAACCACTGCTGTTTCAGATATCCACAGGCTCAGATAAAGGACTTTTGAGCCTAGAAACACTCGGACGTGCCTCCAGGCAAATAAAAAAACGCATTTCGCATTGCCTAGCGCATTCGCAGTCCAAACTCTCTGGGCGTGATTTACAGAGACGCTGAGTTCAGACAGACGGGGGTGGAACTGCATTTGCATTTCTTTTTTCGATCTGACGTCAATAAGGTGCCTTGTTCAAAATCGCCCGTTTGAGCTCCGATTTTTTGTAACGCAGAAAAGGATCGCAAATGCTCAGTTTAGACATTTCGCAACTTTTAACCATGGGGGGGGCTAAACAGGGTAGGGGAGCTCACATTAACGTTCAAAAACCTCAGAAAGTGAAAATTTCATGCCATGGGACCTTTAATACATAATTTACTACTACTAGTAGAACCACCACCTTTAAAAGGTTGATTAACATAATCAAATACATAGACACCAAGGCAGGGGAGAACCAAGGATCACACAAACAACATATACGATACACAGGACGACAAAAACTAACTACACAAGAAAGGCGAATACACATTTTTAAAAATCCCTTTTCCCTTTCAAAAAGAAGGGGTATTACACTTCTATGTGATATTATATGCTAACACATGACATATGTAGATCACCATGTTACTTTTAATGTTTTGAAAATGCTATATTTGCAAAAACACACTTTGAGTCCTCTATCGCTTTGTTCTCCACACTAAGTCACCCATTCTGATCGCTGTCTCATTACAATTGACTTCTCTAAAAAGTTGATTTTTAAATAATGCCCCCCTCTTTAAAATGAATTGATGAACATTGCAGTGCATCACTGGAAAACTTGAATTTCCATTCTTTGAGATTCAACTAGAATAGCAGTGTCATGTTCTAAAAACAGTACTTTCTTCAGGATTTCCCTGGGGTCTTTCTAGTTTGGATATAGATCAAAGCCATTCTAAAACTGTTCATGAAAGGTCCAACTTTGTATCAACTGTTTTGTATTATTTTTTAATATTGATACTTGAGGATGTATTTTCAATGTGATTATGACGCCGATAAAGTCCTTCAGAATAGCAGTTCCACACATTCTTCAATACCAACTCCACGTAAAGAGCAACACTATTTGTTTTCCTTCCAAGTTTTCCTTTGATTCCTTTCATGTGTTTAAATATATTTTCTCTGTCTTGATGCTTTGTAAAATAACCTACGGTCTCAAATTCAAAACACATTCAATCCTGCCAACCCATTAATTCCATGACAAAAAATACCATAGTGATGTTACCTGACAGAACTTCCAGAGGAGTCCGGGTCCCTGGCAGTGACGGAGCCAATCACAGTGTTGATGGGTGCATTCTCTTTGACCTCCAGCAGGTACATGGGTTTGGAGAAAACCGGGGGCTCATCTGAGTCCACCACCACGATCTTCACCGTGGCAGTGTCTTTGTACGGCATGTCACCATTCGGGGCCGGACGCACGTTAGTCGCCTCTACTTTGAGAGTGTAGGCGTGTCTAGTCTCGTAATCCAACGGCTGTAAGCAAAAGAAAGAGAAGAACATTTGGTTGAATGTCGTATATTTGGAATTGGTGGTTTCAGATTCAAGAATGTGATGTTGTCATAGTTACAGATGGGAAAGTAAGAGTCAGTTTTCCATATTGATTACAATGTACATGTTTTTATTTATTTACTTGTTTATTTGAAGGACAATGTGCAGGTACATTAAAAAGATGGCTGCACCAGATTTAGCAGAATGCTAATTTCCATCTGTAGTCCTTAACAAACATTAAAAACATTAAAAACAATTACATATAAAAGGTGCAATACAAAAAACAATATACAGGCGTGCAAAATTTTCAATACATAGTGCAATTTTCGATACCTAGTACAAACTACAAGTTATTAAAATGCGAGACATTTAAAGTGCAATAAATTTCAGAGTAGATTTCGATACCTAGTGCAAACTACAAGATATTAAAGTGCAAGACATATAAAATGCAATAAATATCAGAATAAATACAGTGTTGTCGCTATCAGATGCTACCCACAAGGGTAGCATCCGATAGCTCCGTACCTTATTGGTATTATAAATGTAAACAAAACAGTAATATGACACTAATGATCTTGGTATTCTAGTGGCCATCAGATGGTACCCACGAGGGTAACATCTGATGGCCAAATACCCGTCTGGTATTTTTAGTGTGAGCAGGACTGATGGTCAAGAAGCCAGTTTGTCTACATTTTGTCAGAATTTGACGGTAGATTTTTTTTCTTCTTTTTTTGTTTTGTGGTACCTGTAATTCTTTTCAAATGTATACGTCTGTCATAGTTGTAAAATCACAGTTCACTTGAAATTTTAACATCACAATCAAAATCAAGAAAATGCAACCTATCAACATTGGATTTTTAATTCATACATAGCATTTATGGGCACTCATGACTCATACAAACAACATAAACAGAAAAACCCTCTACCAGTGCGAAGATGTCTGAGAGCAACTTTCAGAAATGTTACAAAGTCAAATGTTATTTGATCAACAAAAGCTGATAAATCTAATTTGTTGCTGAGCTGCGTACCATTTTCCAATATCTTCCATCTCGCAAGTGCCCAGATCTGACTTTGAATGCTCCCCCTGACAGCTGATTATTAAAGCTTTCAACCCGGCATCACACACAGATTACATCTCAAATTAGAGACCTTCTTTTTCCAAGACTGTCAACAAAAGCCGCAACTTTCCGGAGAAAAATAAAATAACAAGGCTTAATAGTACAATGTGTCACTCCACCATGCCTGTGTAATCACTGTTTACACCGCCCGCAGCTCGTAATTCATGTACCCTAGGCCTGTGAGTTAATATTTAAAGATAAAGTTACAATATTACACGCGAGGCTCCCTAGACTGTCACAATTCCTCGTCCCATCACCTTTGCTCGTTTCATCCTGCCAGAAATAATGGGATCAAGTCACTTTCACACTCCATAACCAGGATTTATAGGGAAATCAAAAGTAGGGCCTTGGTGCCTGGGGCGACTTGAGCTCGAGAGAGTGGAGAGCGCGAGGAGTGGTGGATGAAGGGAAAGGTTAGCAAGGAGAGTGCGGAGGGCAGGGTTGGGAGCCGTCAGGGGTCCCATTGTGGCGTGCGCGAACAGCCAGAGGGTTATATAAGGGCAGGGGCGGTAGAGGGCAGTGGTAGTAGACGGTCTGAATCCCAAGAAACCTCTTCAAAGCGCTGTGTGAAAAATTAGAGCGCTTCCCTCTCCCCAGATGCCTCTGCCGCCTTGACTTCTCGCCGTCTCACTTTGGGCCGTCTGTGCCGAGAAAGAGCGCAGGCTGGTTGCACACAGAGCTAGTATATTAGACTTGTATGAAGAAGGGATGGATGCTAGGGAAAAGTTTGAGGATTATATTTGATGGAAAATAATGGTATATGGTCACATGAAAGAACAGTTTTCATCTGTGGGAGCACCGCCAACCTGTAGGTCAGTGGATCTGACCAGCTACCAGTGATGTTTATGTCGAGAGCAGGATTCAAACCACCAACCTTCGGATCAGTGGACAAACACTGTGAGCAACAACTGAGCTAGAGTGACTGCCATATACTATCCAACAAAAATGTACTCCAAGAGATCCAGGCACCAATGGCTCTAAAGCTATCCATGGGTTTCAGAATGACAAATTAGGACAGCTGCCATAGCAATTAACAACTTAAAACAAAGTATTGTATCTTCTGAATGGTGAAAAGTCCTCAAAAAAGTTCCCTGTAACAGGAAGCTGAAACCCATGAATAGGTACAGCCTTGACTGCACCATTTTCTAGCATAAGCAGGGTCTGCAGAGATTTATCAGACAAATAATGCATTTGCCTCTTTTCCTGTAGAGAATAGCATATACCATTAATAAAATGCAGCATGTCCTTATAATCATAATATATTATCTTAGCAAACAGGAATCTCACAAATTGGGAAAACTAACGGCCCCTTGATACATTTTTGGGGAGTAATCCTGCAATCAGTGGCATACATTGTTTAGTATTGTTATTTATCGCCCAAGTTTCCTTCATTTTCTTTGCTTCGATTTTTCAACATACATTTTTCAATTAATATGGGGTCCCATGGTGTCCCAAAAAAGCTGGCACACAGATCTTAACCATGGTATGACTCACACAAGGGCAAAAGTTATACTGAGGGTTAACGAAGTGCTTTTCTGGCCGAAAGATTGGCAGATTACTTCTTACAAAACTGAGTAAATACTGACGTTGTATCCTTATGCAAGGCACTCATTGTATGAGTTGTGAAGGATTACGCAATAACCAAAAAAACAAATTAACCAGGGCAACCTTGTATTGTCCAAATATTGCAAAGCCTTGAGTGTTTCTTAAAAATGTTTCAGGCATAAGGATTCCATTCTAATATGAAATTCTCGGGCTCCAGAGGACGCGGTCCGGGTGCCGCGGTTCTATCTCGTCCTCGCAGCCCCGGTGCCGGTCGTGCAGACCCGGACTAGGGGTGCTCCTCGCGCGGTGCGTGCTCCTCGCGCGGTGCGTGCTCCTCGCGCGGTGCGTGCTCCTCGCGCGGTGCGTGCTCCTCGCGCGGTGCGTGCTCCTCGCGCGGTGCGTGCTCCTCGCGCGGTGCGTGCTCCTCGCTGCGCGGTGCCGTCTGGAGTCGTGTCTCCCCCCACGCTTCACTATTTAATACATTTTGTTGAAAATCTTGCGTGCTCGGCGCTAGAGCTAAGAGGCCGAGAAAGGTGCTTTTTGAGTGGGGATAACAGCGGGGCGTGCATCTGAGCGCGCATTATTCGAATTTTTGAGATTTTGCGTTTCGTAACTTGAATTTTCTTTCGTATCTAGAGACCAAAATTTAACATGAGGGCGTTTCGTAACTTGGATTTGTATATATGTATGTATATATATATATATATATATATATATATATATATATATATATATATATATATATATATATATATATATATATATATTAGTGCTGTCAGGCGATTAAAAAAATTAATCTAATTAATTACAGGATTTGTAATTAATTAATCTAATTAATCGCATTTTAAAAAAAATACTTTTTTTAGGTAGTTTATTGTGCTTTCCCACAGTGCAAAAAAGGTGTCAAATGTGTGATTTATAGTGGTACAGTGAAAAGAATGCAGATTTCCCCTTTAAGTCTTTCAGTCTTTCACTCTTTCAGTGCACGTTACCTCCAATGTAACCAAGACAAGACTGCTGTACACCCCCATTCACCTCCCACATTACGTAACATTCATTTGAAAGCTCATTTACACCATTCCACTAGCCTATTAAATGGTGAATATTTCTGGTGCACGTGAGCACGTACAGGATTTTTCATGCAACGTCAATAAATAATATACACAGCTTCAAATATACAGAGAATACAAATAATTGTCCATGTAAATTACTCATGGCTCACCTGACCCGCGGCGCAGATGTGTCTGGACCATCGCACGGAGGAGGAGGGAGGAGGCGGCGGCACCGCGGGGTGAGTATTTAGTATTTAGCATGATTTGGATGGGCAAAACTAACGCTTCTTAAGTGTGCACCCTTAGTCACGGCAGAACACGCTGGAGAGGTTATGGTAATTGAAACAGGACTTCAGCTCAAGACCTCAGATGAAAGTCAATACTTTTATGGCAGAGATGGTCTCTCAGTTCAGTAATAAACCTGAAGATGAAGAAACTGTGAGCTCCAAACCCCAGTCCTCTGCTCCAGGAGAGGTGGGCTGTGACCTGTGCCCAGAGCCGAGGCTCAGAGCCGTGAAGTCCTGCCTGGTGTGTCTGACCTCGTACTGTCAGAGCCACCTGCAGCCCCATCTTACAAACCCCCGTCTGAAGAGGCACCAGGCGCTGAAGGGTTCAGCGCACGGGGCGCTGCAGATACGGAAACAGGCGCGCGTCTTCACGTGCTCTCCCCGGCGTCTTCACGTGCTCTCCCCGGCGTCTTCACGTGCTCTCCCCGGCGTCTTCACGTGCTCTCTCCGGCGTCTTCACGTGCTCTCCGCGGGGACAGGACAGGGGGCTTAGAAACGGATCTGCTCCGTCACATTTTAAAAAATAAACTCGCCGTTCAAAGGCCCCGCATGCCAAATTTAAAATGCGCGCGCATTGAATTGTGCTCATAATTAATTGCGTTAATTTTTATAATGCGTTAATTAGCAGTGTAATTAATTAATCTAATTAACGCGTTAAACTGACAGCCCTAATATATATATATATATATATATTTATATATATATATATATATATATATATATATATATATATATATATATATATATATATATATATATATTTATTTTTATTTTTTTCATTAGCCTGAATTTTTTTTTTTATCATGCATAATCTAGTCACATCTAAATCACATCTATAGCCGTGTCCCAATTCGGCCTCCAAAGGCTGTTTTTTGGCCACATACGTCACTTCCGGCACGACAAAGCCTGTCCCATTTCATGCAGCCCTCAAATGCAGCCTAAAAATTGGCCTTGTTTCCATCGGGCCGTGATTGAAGGACACACCTCAGTATCCTTCGTGGCCTCCAATATCCCATCATGCACCGCAGGGCGGGAGTCAGATGTTCGAAAACAAAGAGTGAAAACACGAAGCAAAAAGCCCGTCCAGAGAGCGGAGAAAACATGTGAGTACACATTTTAAACTTAAATCATCTCTAACATAACTGTAAACGTAAAATACGGCCATAAACCACAAAACTGTTAAATAAGTTTATTTTTAACTGCGTAAACCTCGGAGCTTTGAGCTAAAAGTTTGGATAGTAATGGGGCTAATGTGATGAAAAGTCCGCTCAAACTTTTATATTTGGACAGATTAGCATCAAACACTAATAATGTTTTTACTGTCAGGGGAAAAGAAGCCCACGGAGGGAATAATGAAGCTACGAGGAGGAAACACCCTGTTGTCACAGACAGGGGACTAAACACTTGGCCAGTGTAGCTCGGAGGTAAGATAAAAACACATTATTTCATACATTAAACGTAAAAGACACAGTCTGACTATATCAAAGCTTATACTGACTTGTAAATCCTGTTATATGAGCCTCCAACGTATGCATTTAATTCTGAGAATACATTCTCTGCTTTTTACAATCTGTGCATGTTTGTAAATTGAAGAGTAAATACCACTGCCTGGACAGGTCAGATTTAAGGTGGACATTAGGCTAATTTAACAGGTGCAGACACTGGTGTAGATACTAGACACCTGTGTCTGTTATATTAGATGTGATGAACATAACAGACACCTGTGTCTGTTATGTTCATCACATCTAATATAACAATGAGAAAACTGTTTGAAATGTTTTATATGAATTTTCTTTTCTCATCTGCAGCCTTCTGTTTGAGGACACAGCACAGTCCTGGGGCCACAGAACTGTTGATGAACTGACTGGCTGATGAAATGCTCATGGGTCATGAAATGGGTCAAATGCAGATGACAAAGTAAAGCTAATATAGTGCTGGAACTGTGCTGACCCAGACTTCTGCCACTGATTAGGTATGGGGCATGTTGCTTTATTACTCCAGTAATAATAAGGGCTGCAAATTAATTATGCTCACATTATTTAAATTGTGAAAATACACCTTTCTCAAATGTGTGGGATTCCTCTATTAATTTAGCTGTTTCAATTTATATAAACGGCCTTTATATAAACGGGGGGGGGGGTATTATTATTATTATTATTATTATTATTATTATTATTATTATTATTATTATTATTATTATTATTATTAACGAGGACCAGCGTCCTCCATAAACATAAGAAATCCAGGGTTCTCTACAAAGGTGAATGGTAAGTCACTCATTGCGATCATTTGTGCTCCTGGCTGTGTTCTCCTGGGCCTTCGCACTGTCAAGGGGCATTTTTTTGTCTCCTTTTCAAACTCTCCTGCAGCGTGAGCTCACTCGTCTTTGGCTGGGTTGCCTGTAACTCGCTGTATTGTGTCGGGTGTTTGTTTTGAGGTATCGGTTTGTTGTGTTAAATGTCGCCCTTTCCTTTCCACCCCTTGCAATTCCAAGTTTACATATCACACCGTTTGCTATGTCAATGTTGTTGTCATCAACGTTATAGTATTTCCAGACCCAGACATACTGGCCAAACATTATAGCGTTCTTATAGCGCTCATTATAGCGCTCTTCTTATCTCTTCTCTGTACTTGCGCTTTGCGCTTCGAGCTGCTTCCGTGTATTTAACCAATAGCGTGTCATGCCGCACGCGTTGATGTTTCTGTGTGAAATCTCACTCTGTGCCACTGCATAACCATAGATCTCATCTAGGATATGTTAAAAAATAATAAGAATACTTGCTACTAGCAAGTGTAAATAATGGGTGGGGATTTATGACGATTTATGCAACGGTGGGCGACGAGGGTCCAAAAGGAGGACAAAATGTAAAAAAGGAGGACACGTGACAGACGGCCGCACAGACAGCTCTAAAACCGGACTGTCCGGAGGAAATCCGGACGAATGGTCACCCTAATGTAAACCTAGTTTTGTAGTTTTCTTATTGTGTGTCATTACAGGTTTTCAGTGTGCAGCACAGGACTTTCAAGAAGACGAGGGATACATCACACTGAGTGGTCCAAGTACATTGGGTCATGTCTCCACTGTCCATGCAAGGCCTGTGGGGTCTCCATGCTGACTGTAGAAGACCTGTAGAAGTAAAATGAGTAAAATGGTAGTTTCTTTTCATCTTAGCTGAGGAGCGCCTAAACAGCGGAGGAAGTGTCCCATGATAAATGTGTCCTTATATGACCTAAACAATTGTGTGAGACAAAACTGAAAACAATGTTTTTCAGTCAATACTGACATTTGAATCATGGTGAAATGTGCCACTTATTTGAGTCTCTTTTGATAATAACTAATTACATGTACTATAAGAATGTACTATTCTGCTGTAATTAAGCAGTGGGATTCCATCATATTTTCAAAGATAATTTGTTCATTTTGTATTGTCACCTGCTTCAGCAAAAAGGGAACATAATTTGACAGTACACTGACAGCTGTTTTTACTCACCTATACTTGCATTTGATGTGTGTAATGTTTGACTCTTCACATTATGATTAAGTATTTCCAGAAGTTCCTTTGATTGTTTAATAAAGCATCTTTTCTCAAAGGAGCGATGTCTTTCTTTATAAACTGACTTAAATGCATTACCTGTATAAATGTAATCCTTGGTCAATATAAAAATCCTTAATTATGATCATAATTAATAATGCAAATGTCATCACTGTATTTGAAACTTTAAATGTAGTTTAGCCTATTTTAGACGTATCCCATAACCATTTTGTTTTGCAAAAGTTAAACATAAGTTTTCGTTTTAGCCCCAAGATTTGGATGAGAATTATTACAATAACTTGGACTCAAAATCTGACAGTTTGATTACCTGTGCGCAATCTTTGTTATTGATGCATGTGCAGCCTTGCGGTCCGTGGAGGCTAGTTCGAGGGCCTTCAGAGGACCCGGCTTTCGCAGCCTTCGGAGGCTGCAGCCTTTGAATTGGGACATGACTTTATGAATGTCTATAGTTATTGCATGTCACCGCAATTCAAATCAAAGTATTCTATCTTTTGAATGGGGAAAGGACGTCACAAAATCCTTCAAATAAAGAAGGAACAATTTACCTGAAACTCATGAATTCTGTGATCTTAAAAATACATTACATTCTCCATGATATTCCAAATTAAACAGTGTATTAAGTGTATTGTGTGCCCAAAAAGGCTGTCTTGAGATTTTCATAAGAGATACGAAAGCCAGCAGTTGCTACTACAGTTAAATGCATTACTGCTTTGATTACATTCAAAAGCCCTGATTAGCAGCGCACCACCACTCATTCTGTCACCAATATTGATATGATTAATAATAAAAATGTGCTCATTCTACTGTGAACGCATTGGCTAATTGCAGGTGTGTATTTTGCATGCATTTTGTTGCCACAGTAATCGTACTTGACAACGCTCGCAACGGACTCCTATCTGTGTGTGGCGTGTCCTAACATGACGGAGCAAGGTGAGAGGAGGCCACCGACTGTTGATAGCAAAATTAATTACACCAATTCCACTTGAGTGCTTTTGAAAAACAACACTACAAACATCCATTCCTTATTAAACCCTGATTGCTTACAATGTCAATTAAAAATACATGCTATAGTTAATACATATTAAACCTACTGGCCAACTGAACTTGCTAAAGATGTAATTTTTTGGTTCAGGGGCCTTCACCTGCTTGTTTCTACAGATGTGTCATTGCTTTGGCTGGAATGTTCCACAGTATGACACTAAACAGCTTTAGCTTACATTTATCTTTATTTATTAAATTTATTTTTCATTTTTTAATTACAGCTCAAAAATATATATAAAAAAATACATTCTGACTGCTGGGTTGCCTCTCCACAGATTTGAACTGTAACTTTGTCTGGTTTGGTCTCCATGAAGATAGAAAGGATTAATACCATACTGTGAAATTTCTAGACAAAGCAATAATATACTCAACAAAAATATAAACGCAACATTTTTGTTTTTGCTCCCATTTTTCCTGAGATGGACCCAAAGATCCAAAATTCACTCCAGATACACAACACTACCATTTCTCTCAAACATTGTTCACAAATCTGTCCAAATGTGTGATAGTGAGCACCTCTGCCCCGCCGAGACAATCCACCCCACCTCACAGGTGCGCCACATCAAGATGCCGATCCGACATCATGACCAGTGCACAGGTGCGCCCCAGACTGCCCACAATAAAAGGCCACCCCGAAATGTGCTTGTTTTTTTTTTTTTTTGCTTTATTGGGGGTCTGGGGACTCAGAACCAGTCAGTATCTGGTGTGACCACCATTTGCCTCATGCAGTGCAACACATCTTCTTCGCATAGAGTTTATCAGATTGTCATTAGTGGCCTGTGGAATATTGGTCCACTCCTCTTCAATGGCTGTGCGAAGTTGCTGGATATTAGTGAGAGCTGGTGCACGCTGTCGTATACGCCGGTCAAGCACATCCCAAACATGCTCAATGGGTGACATGTCCGGTGAGTATGCTGGCCATGCAAGAACTGGGACATTTTCAGCTTCCAAGAATTGTGTACAGATCCTTGCAACATGGGGCCGTGCATTATCTTGCTGAAACATGAGGTGATGTTCATGGATGTATGGCACAACAATGAGCCTCAGGATCTCATTACGGTATCTCTGTGCATTCAAAATGCCATCAATAAAATGCACCTGTGTTCTTCGTCCATAACAGCCTTTGAAGAGGAGTGGACCAACATTCCACAGGCCACAATTGACAATCTGATAAACTCTATGCGAAGAAGATGTGTTGCACTGCATGAGGCAAATGGTGGTCACACCAGATACTGACTGGTTCTGAGTCCCCAGACCCCCAATAAAGCAAAAAAAAATTCGGGGTGGCCTTTTATTGTGGGCAGTCTGGGGCGCACCTGTGCACTGGTCATGATGTCGGATCGGCATCTTGATGTGGCGCACCTGTGAGGTGGGGTGGATTGTCTCGGCGGGGCAGAGGTGCTCGCTGACACACATTTGGACAGATTTGTGAACAATGTTTGAGAGAAATGGTAGTGTTGTGTATCTGGAGTGAATTTTGAATCGTTGGGTCCATCTCAGGAAAAATGGGAGCAAAAACAAAAGTGTTGCGTTTATATTTTTGTTGAGTGTATATCCACAGACAAAAGTATATGACAAGCTCTCCACCGGAAAAGTTACACAATGCACCTTTAAAGAGGGGGTATGACACATCTATGGAGTATTACATTGCAAACACATTGCACATTTAGATCACCATGTTACCTTTTATTGTTTTGAAAATCCTATATTCACATAAAACAACATAGTAATGTGTCAAATTACATTTTCGTTTTTGACCCTTCAGAGCGCTATCACAATCAGCATGCATTTCACTAATTACACTACTGCACATCACATCCAGATTATGAAATTGCTGTCTAATGTTTTGTATGATCTGCAAGTAAGGTTTGAATAGGGCCCAGGGAAGCTCACTAAGTCACTCAAACATGCATGGACAACATGTAAAACAGCATGCTTTTGATGAGGAAACAACATCATAACATGGCAGAAAGCTCCAAAAAGTCGATTCTGCATACCCCTTCTTTAAATGATGAATATTTTTGTATAGGACTCCATTGTGGACCGCAGGAGTTATAAATTCAGCGGATGCACACATGAGCTTTGAGTAATCTAGGGACAGCCTCTTTAATTCGTATTAGTATGCATGATGTAGTGCACGAAGTTGATTAATACAAGATTCATGAGGAAAAAGCAGAGGCGCGCTAGACTGTCCCAGGCTGTTTTCCCCCTCATAGATCAGCTACTGGGTTTGAACTGCTATTTACTATTAATATGTTTAGCATTTGATCTACAGTAAGGAGGATTATAGCATTAACCCCTATCATTCCGCTCAAAATAAATGCAGGGATTTTTCCCCATGTAATTTTAAACCCTTTGAGAATGTATAGTAAAAGAAGAAATTCAATTTGTCAACTGGACAAAAGTTTATTTTGTTGAATAGTAGCTCATCCAAGCTGCTTCTTCAGTTCTGGTCAGACACTGGTGGACACTGCCTATATCTGCCTGAAGTGAGGAGCTAACTACAATGAAATTACTTTGAAACTGCCACACATATTTCCTAGTTTCTGTTACTTAGGTGGGCCTATTAAATATGCAGTGGGAGTGGAGTGTGGGGTCCTGTTAGCAGAACCATTCAGGACCATAATGGGTGTTTTCACACCCCTGGACCAGATCTGGATGCCTAATTGTTTTCTTTACTTGTTTTGATTAAGGTTTGAGGATAGAGCTATAGATGGGAGACAAATAATGTGTGAGACCTCCATTTCTGTTCAAGGAAGGATTCTCTTTCTTGACAAAAATAGCCTCTTTAACTCCCCTCTCAAACCAGCAAATGAAGGTCCACTCTGGCTCTCCCGTCTGTGTTGGTACATTCTCTTGTGAAGTGGCTGTTTTGTTTCTCCAATGTAGCGCTCACTGCAGTCTTCACTACACTGAATGGAGTAGACCACATTGCTTTGTTTGTGGCTCGGTGTTTTGTCCTTTGGGTGGACGAGTTTCTGTCTTGAAGTGTTTGTGAGTTTGAAATAGACTGGGATTTCATGTTGTCTGAAAATCCTCTGTAGTTTTTCATAAATACCAGCCAGGTAAGGAATAGTTGCACCCTTTCTCCTGGGTTCTGTAATTGCTGTAATTGTAAACAGATCCTATAGGACTTCATAGGCTTTAGGGTGAGTGAGACCTGTTTACATTCTGCTTATTTGTCCCTCAGTGTTAAAAATGTCATGCCATGTTAGAATGTTGCATACAGAGTTCTTCTGCTTCATTCACACATGTTTGAGTATTTATTATTAGTCTGATTATATCTTCAAAACCCAAAATGCTGTGCACCACCTTATGATGTCATGAAGCGGCAGTTTTCAGCTACATTTTACCTGTCCAAATTTGTCCAAATTATTCTAGTGAAAGGGTACGAAGTTTAAAACAGAGTGGAGCACTTCCTGTATTACCACATAACATCACAATAGAACAGAGCCTAAATATGGAAAGTTTGAATTAAACGAAATACAAATTCAGGTATGTTTTTTGATGAGGAAACAATATAGCATAGATCAGAAAATAGTGATGTATGGTCTATTTCAATAATTATGGGATTTTTTAAAAGTTGAATTCCATAATTGATTCTAAAAGCAAAATGTGATTTGAAAGAGTGAGAATTGAAAGATAAATATTATTAAACATGAGCTCAAATATGCTGCGCTTAGATGTTGAAAATAAGTTCCAAATGCTGAACTGCATTTAAAAACTTATTCACTGGCAAACTAGGTCAGGTGTACTTACATAACATAAGAGGTGGCTTTGCTTTATAAGCCGGAATTCTTTATAGACCAGTGCCTTCAGAGTGAAATTGGCTTCCGGATAGCATGCAGCTGATGATTGTAGTGAAGGTGAATGGAGTCTAAAAACACTGTATCACCACCAAAAGCTAGACGTGGTTATGTTTTCAAACGAGGCTCTAGTGTTAATCATATGTGGTCGAGTGGTAAACTGTTTGCGATGTTTAGAAGTTAATGCCAACTCCCTCATTGAAAATTCACAGGAGCCAGCGTCTGAGATGGTACTAGACTTTAGAGCGCAGGCATTTTTACTGGATCAGCCATCAACATGCATGAATCAATCAAAATGCAACTATGACTACACTAATGATAAGGGAACATTAAACATTAAAGCTCATAAAAGCATTTTATTTTTATTTTTTTTAACATAATTTGGTAATACCCCCGTCTCCTTAAAGGAAAAGTAACGTTTTTTTTTACAATCTGAGCCTTCTTTCGGCAATAAAACAAGTAGTTTTACTCACCCATAGCAGTCTGGTGTCAATTGGAGCAGTATCGCAGAACTTATGTTGGAGCCGTTCTGTTCTACTAATGATCCCATATCCGTTAGCGTGAGTGCTCGGGGCACTGATTTGCGCTCTCCAAATAACACAAACTTTAGCACTTTTCAAATCACAGAAGATCGCTGTGTCAGGGTAGACTTTTAGTGGATTCCAAAACGGCCTGAAACCCGATATCCAGCTATAGTTTCATTTGATGACGTCATCAGAGAGGACAGTGCGCATGCGTGAACTCGGCTGTTTTGTTAACACCGCTAGTCCGAAAGAAGCTAACACCGCTCTGAACTTTACTTTTCTGTTGCGATATCGGGTTTCAGGCCGTTTTGGAATCTACTAAAAGTCTACCCTGACACAGCGATCTTCTGTGATTTGAAAAGTGCTAAAGTTTGTGTTATTTGGAGAGCGCAAAGCAGTGCCCCGAGCACTCACGCTAACGGATACGGGATCATTAGTAGAACAGAACGGCTCCAACATAACTTCTGCGATACTGCTCCAATTGACACCAAACTGCTATGGGTGAGTAAAACTACTTGTTTTATTGCCGAAAGAAGGCTCAGATTGTAAAAAAAAACGTTACTTTTCCTTTAATTTACAGGGTTCATATTACCAAATTTTGTATCTGTATTATAATGTTGTTTCTTCATCAAAAACATACCAGGAGTTTTGGTCTGTTTCCACAACTCCTGGTAAACCCTGTGTATTTAGGCATTTTGAGATTGTTTTGGAGATGTAGATTATTAATAAAAAGGGTATTCAAATATGTGTGGACGAAACAAAACATAACTCCAGGTATATTTTCAAGAAGTTAACAAAATTCAAACATGGCTTAAATGTGCATTGTGTAACTTTTCGGTGGAGGGTCCATCAAATGCTTTTCTCCATGGAGATGTTATTGTATTATTATTGTCTGAAATGTTTGACAGTATGGTATTAAACGTCCATGTTCATGCAGACCAAACCAGACCAAGTTACATGTCAGATCTGTGGAGAGGCGACCCCACTCACAGTCAGAATGCATGTTTTTTGGGGGGGTTTTTTGTATGTATTTTTGAGCTATAAAACCACATGTAATTGAATAAATGTAAGGTAGATTTGTTTGTCATACTGTGGAACATTCCAGGCAGAGAAGTGACATATCCATAGAAACAAGTAGGTGACGCCAATCAAAAAGTTACATAGAGTTAAGAGTAAATTTTAACATAATTTTACAACCTAAAAGTGTGCCATATCCACATGTAATTTATCATACAGGAACAACACGTCTGCCTACACCAACACATGTACAACCCTCTGTCTTCTGTCTCTGTCTACAGCTCTCCTTGTCATGTCCTACCCACAATCCCGCTGGGTCACTGTCCGTGCCTCTCCCCGGCTCCGACATCACATCAGTTTGTACACAGGGGCTATTGAGAGACTTCAAAGTTCAGTGCTGGCTTCAGGGGTGAAAGCTCAGCACTGCGCTAACATCCCCCGACAGGCCTGCGGGTTGCCAGATAAAACGCTTAAAGCCCAAACACCACACAATCTGTGGTCTGCCCTGCCTCTCCAGCCACACTTAGATCAATAAGTTTTAACCTTGCTGCAAAGGATCTTTCATCATTTGAATTCCATGTCAGGTGGAGGTTGGCGGACATGTGGATGAGAGGGCATGTCTTGGGAGTCCAGCTAAAGTGTCCTGTTTTATTGGGAACACATTAAAGGAGACAGACAGACAGACTTATGAACATTTAGGACTGGCTAGTCATTTAGGCTAGACTAATTTACTTGCCATTTGTAGTCAAAACCTGTTAAAATTCCGAGGGGGCTGATAAAGGCCCTTGTACATTTTCTTAATTAATTTCTACACCAACAGAAATTAATTAAGAAAATGTACTGATAAAAGAGAACTATGAATCTCATGTAGATGGAACTGTGTAACCCACTTATTTTCAGTCAAATCAATCATTCTGAGAAGAATCTGGACCAGTTTGTACTCCAAACCCACAAACAGAAAAATAACCCAGAAATTCAAAACATTTTAACAGGAACTTATATGAATTCTGGGTGGACTTTATTTGTTTTTTTTCTAATTACAAGTCCCTGAATTTCATGTTTAGTGAGATATGCTTCAGCATCAACCCAATAAAGGCTCAAGATTATCATCTGAGGTTCAGGAAGTGCATGGTTAGCATGCTAGTTGTTGTTAGCTTTATTTAATAGTAATGTGTTTTTCACAAGACAGTAAAAATCTGCTGGTGGAGTGCTGGTAAGACACTTGCTTATATCTCGCTGCAGGGAGGAGCTAGCTAGCTAACTACTTTCCGAAACTATCTCGCCTGTTGGTTTCTGTCTTTTGTTTCTCTGGCGTCTAGATTAGGGATGAATAGGGATGTTAATCTAGACGCCAGAGAAACAAAAGACAGAAACCAACAGGCGATAGTTTCGGAAAGTAGCTAGCTAGCTCCTCCCTGCAGCGAGATATAAGCAAGTGTCTTACCAGCACTCTAATAAGAACAGACGAAGCCTCTCGGATGAGCGGCGAAACGTTTTCGACCAAACAAACTTTGTCCAGTTGACAAATTGAATTTCTTCTTTTATCTTTGTCTGGAATGTTTCACAGTATGACATTAAACCTTTTTATCTTCATGGAGACCAAACAAGACCAAGTTACAGGTCAGATCTGCGGAGAGGCAGCCCCACTCACAGTCAGAATGGTCTGTTTTTCTATCTATTTTTTAGCTGTAAAACCACCTGTAATAGAATAAATATAAGGTAGAGCTGTTTAATGTCATACAATGGAACATTCCAGATGGAGTAATGATATATCGATAGAAACAAGCAGGTGATGGACCCCCAACCAAAAAGTTACATAGTGCACCTTTAAGGCTAATTAAGAAAGAGTTATTATAAAGTGATACCGTTTTATGTTATACTAGGGGTGTAATACATAGTAAAGCAGCCCGGATTTTGGGGACTATTTGAAAGAGTGGCATCAGGAGAGATGTAAAACACAAAGCTTGGGGCTCTGCAGAAAATTGTTTTGGAGTGGAAGCAGATTGAAAACATTCACTTTCATCTCATAATACATTGTTTTTGTCGATACCTCATTTTACCTTGTGCCGTTCTGTTAGCATACAACATTCATGGATATCAATTTTACAAGCCTCAACATTGGTATATGTCTACCCTATAAAACCAAGGCATAATAAGACCAGGGAAATATGAAGTAGTCAATTGGGTGATGATTAAAGGTCTATGGGACCAAAGGGATGGAAATTATTCTGTTACTAAAAAATTCAAGAATTCTCTGATATGTGAAAAATATTATTATTATTTGGTGGTCCTATAAATTCACATGGACATTACAGGTGCACTTTGTAACTTTTGGGTTGGAGTTCCATCACCTGCTTGTTTCTACGAATACGTCAATGCTCTGCTTGGAATGTTCCACAGTATGACAGTAAACAGCTCTATGTTACATTTATTCAATCTCAAGTGGTTTTATTCATTCATTCATTTCAGACAAAGCAATAACATCTCCATGGAGAAAAGCATTTGACAGACCCTCCAACAGAAAGTTACACAATGCACCTTTAATGCGCGGTTTCTGGTGGGATGTTCTCCGTTTGCTTGACTTCATGGAGTGTTCTGGAGTGTTCCACAGTATGGCACTTATCTCAACCTATCCATCATGCATTTATTCAGATGAAGGTGCTTTATTGCCAAAAACAAAACAAAACAAACAAAACAAAAAAAGACTTGAACACATGAACTCTGACTTGTAACTTATTTAGATGGCTTTATCTGCTTGTTACCATGGAAATAGAAATGTTTATGCCATACTACGTAACATTCTAGACAAAGCAATAACATCTCCATGATAAAGAAAGAAAGAAAGCTATGCCTTTATTAGTCCCACAGTGGGGAAATTCCAGTTCTGCATTTAACCCATCCTGTTATTAGGAGCAGTGGGCAGCACATTACTGCGCCCGGGGACCATCTCCATGATCTTCTTGCTTCGGTTTGTTCAGGACCTAAGCTGGAGGATTTACCTATGGTGCATGTTTTGGGTTGATGGGGGAAACCGGAGTGCCAGGAGAAAACCCACCCAGACACGGGGAGAACATGCAAACTCCGCACAGAAAGGCTCGGGTGACCCGGGGATCAAACCCAGACCATGCATGCAAACTCCACACAGAACACACACAGAAAGGTCTGGGTGACCCGGGGACCGAACCTGGAACCTTCTTGCTGTGAAGCAAGAGCGCTAACCACTCAGCTACCGTGCTGCAGTTACACACAGACACACATATAACCAAAGCTGAATATATAACCAAAGCTAAAGGGTTGTCAAAAATCAGATACTAAGATACTAAACGATACTAAAACTAGTATTGAAACCAGGCACTCATTTGAGCAGGTATCGATACTAAAAAAAATCACATGATCACAGGACAGAAATGAACCTTTCCTGAATAGCTTTAGAAGGATCTTGAGCTGTATCAGAACAAGTATAAGAGCACATGGACTAGTATACGCCCACGGCCCACTACGGAACATAATCTGAACAACTTTAGACTTTTATTGCCACTGAACTGAGGGATTACACAGATATAAGTTTTAGTATCATGCACTTCAAAGATATAAAAAAAAGATATCAAATCTAATTAGTTTTTGAGCAAAATACACTAATGTAGAGATCTTGGAACAGCAGTGAAAATTTTGCAACAGTAGTTATGCATCTTTTAGTATGAGTTCTTGACAATTTGGCAGGAATATTCGCCAGATGCCCTGTCTTTCAAAACAGTGTATGTGTGACTCATTGAAACTATTTTTCATCGAACGGTTGAAACGGGGAAACAAAACCCAACCAGACATTCTACAAACAAGCCTCGATTCGTAGAAGTTAGCTGAAAGACTAACATTTTCTTTGTCAACACTTTTAGACTCTTGGTGCTCAGTTTGTTTTTAGCGTTACTGCTAAATTGCGCCATCTAGGGTCGCCTTGGCAACCTGGTACCCCGCCCCCTTGACTCTTCATTGTTCACATTTTGACAAAGTCACAGCCCGTGTCCTTGGGGTAATGTCATTTTACATCACAACATGGCGCAGTTGAGTGATGTATGGCTTTTCCAGCCTGGCACTGAGCTGAACCATGACTCAAGAGTGGAGACCAGCCATCCATCAATCCCCTGTATGATCCGATATATGCTAACATCTATAGACTTAAACAGAATACATGCATACATAAACAGTGGCATGCTAGGGTGTGGTTTTTTTTTTTACTTTTTTTAATACCATTCACATCTTAAGGGCTTGTCCTTGAGAGAAAGAGCTGTCTGGACTAGCTTTGACGCCATGCCATAATGTTCTATAATGTTAAAGGGGTCATAAAATCAGCTTTTAACCATGTTGCTGTGGCGTTCCTACAATATCAGTTTACTCAAGAGTTTGAGTAATTCTGTATTGTGCTGCATTTCATTCCTGTTTTCACCTACCCCCTATCTCCACCCACCTCTCTCCTCGACTGTAGTTCAGTTGAAAGAGTGTGCATCCTCTGATTCTATCGTTGGCGGTTCAAAACCCGCTCATCTCACACCCAGGGTCAGCGTACACTGGTGAGTGGTTCGTGTAAAGAGCTTTGAAAGTCCAAATGCAGACACAGGCATTTTTAAACAATCAAAACACACGAAAGACACACATGAAAGTTTACAGTTTACTATTTACTATAACATGTAAAATAATAATTTATGTATGTCATAGTTTAATATTAAATACATGGAAAGCATGTGTTCTCTTTAAAGGTCCCATGGCATGAAATTTTCACTTTCTGAGGGTTTTGAACGTTAATGTGAGCTCCCCTACCCTGTTTATCCCCCCCCCCCATGGTTAAAAGTTGTGAAATGTCTAAACTGAGCATTTGCGATCCTTTTCTGCGTTACAAAAAATCGGAGCTCAAACGGGGGAGTTTGAACAAGGAAACTTATTGACGTCAGATCGAAAAAAGAAATGCAAATGCAGTTCCACCCCCGTCTGTCTGAACTCAGCGTCTCTGGAAATCACGCCCAGAGAGTTTGGACTGTGAATGCGCTAGGCAATGCGAAATGCGTTTTTTTATTTGCCTGGAGGCACGTCCGAGTGTTTCTAGGCTCGGAAGTCCTTTATCTGAGCCTCTGGACCTTTGAACAGCAGTGGTTTAATTTTATTTTCTGTGGAAATGTGTTTATTTTTCAATGGAACGCTTCAAATCTCTCCCCCCGTGCAAAAACAAGGAAATGGATCAGCTGTGAGCTACAGCGGAGAGCGGAGCGTTTGGCCACGCCCCCACCCTCTACTATTGGCCAGCTCTTTTCTCCTCATTTGCATTCAAGCAACAACGCCCATAATGGACTGTTCAGAGAGAGAAAAATTACTCTTTCTCATCTTATCTCTGTTTCTCATGCACTGAGTGTTGATTTTGAAGAAGGATTCATTTACAGTATTAGGGAACCATTAAGGAGCCATATAAAAGCATCAAGAAGTACCATGTCATGGGATCTTTAAGCTGTAAATTCTGCATGTTGTGATGCTTAGGGAATAGAAGGGGTCAAGTAAGTTGTCAGATGTTTACATCAGGTGAAGCTCCCAGATTCAACCAAAGCTCCTGTATGTATTATATTGTATTATATGGGAATTAGCATACTGTGTGGTGCTGAATCAAGATGAGTCATTGTACAGAAAAGATACAAACAGCACTATAGAAAATGAAAGTAAATAATACCAATGGGGTAGTCAGAGGAGTTGCATATTTGATCAAACGATTGTAGCTCATATATTTTGGTGGCAAATGATTCTAAAAAGTATACATCATTTCTCTTCTCTGTTGCTGGATTTCTTTTTCAAACTGAAGAGCAAAATGAGTCTAGTTAAAGGTGGGTTCCATAAAAAAATCGAGAAGTAGTCATCTGAACTAGGATATATATATATAAAGAGGACATATTATATTCAAGACGCCGTATTGCTGATCAACACCCGTTTTCTCTGCCACCGGCATTTGCCCATTGCTCTGTACTTACTTTGTTTTTAAAATTGATTTTCTTAATCAGCGATACATGTAGAATTCGACAGCGTTGCGTAATTATAACATAGTGATCCACAGATGTCATAGATTGTAACTATGCAGCAGCCTCAGGCACAATAGCTATGTCGAGCACTCATTCTCTAACACAAAGGTCAGAGGATTGATTCCTGCTTAGGCAAGACACTGTATGACTACAGTGTAATGCTTTGGGGGCGGAAAAAACAAACAAACAAACAAAAAAAAACAACGTGTGAAATGGTCTGAGGTGAATGTTGTTTATGTAAACCAAGTAAACCAATTAATTGATGTATTTAAAATTGACTACTGAAAGAAAAAAAATCACTTAGACAGGGTCATTTGAGGATTAACAGCAAGCAAAACAATGGGAAACTGATTTACAGTAACATTATATAGATGAGCATTGAAATCCATTTAGTTCTGAATGAAAGTCCACCTCATTTGAACCCTGGATTGCAAGTCATCATTTCTACCAGAGCAAGTTATTGATCTCAATTTCTTTAGTACATCTTGTGGCATATATTTAGCAGAATAAACCACCACAATGATCAACCAGAGTATTGCAGTATCACAGAGTACTTCAAAACTTGTGTAATGAATTCGGAGTCTTTTGAACACTCGCATATCGTAACGCATTGCTCCATTACGCGCTAATGCGTTTGGCAGAAGATGAGATGTTTTGTCACAGAAGTGTTGCTAGCGTGTTTCCTCAGGCCGGCGCACCTGGGAATATCTCGCTGAACCCATTCAGAAAGCTTTCTTCCTCTTTGCTTAAAAATTACTGCCAACGTACCCTTGAGCAAACCAATTAACCAACAACTGCTCCTGTGAAGTGGCTTTGGGGGAACACGAACAAAGCAAGATGGAAATGTGAAAGAAAGAGAAAGAACTAGAGGCAACTGGAGGCCCGGTCCATCTGCTCAGACGGTGATGAAAATGGAGCTGTCTGCCGATCGTAATATGAGAGCTAAGGCCGTTTACAGTCTGCTTTAGCATTCACAAGAGCGCATTGTACAAACCCAGAGAATCTATTAGCTTGTATGATCGCAAGTATTTACTGTTAGCTATCAGGTATTGCACCTTTCAGTTCATTCAGGGTCAAGGTTAAAGGGGACATATTGTGCTTGAGCCTGCTATATAGTTACAATGTATGACCCATAGATTTGGACATTTTAAATTGCAATATTGATCTAAAACAACTTAAAAAAGAAACAAGTCTCCTGTCTCACCGCAAAACTGCGGTGTCCAATAGGAGCTGATGTCGCCATAAATATGATCACAACAAAGAGCCGCAGTTTTGGGCCACTTACATGGATAGCTGCACATCACGCAAGAGAGTAGTATTCTTTTTTTTTCATTTGTACCAAAATGACTTTGCAAAAGTGCCGAATCCTATGTGTATCACCGATAAAGAAAATAAAATTGTAGAAGTAAATAGGTACAGAGCAGTGGGCGTATGCCGGTGGCAGTGAAAACAGGGATTGATCAGAGCAATGGAGCCTTGAATACAGGAATATAAAGATGATTCCAAAATGCATGAATCACTTCAAATACAATTTCCAGAGGGTAAATCAGAAGGGGAAACAACTAAAACATGGTTAAAAGCTCTAAAAAGTCTACTGCGCATGATAGGTTTCAAAAGGCTAGAATTGGTTGGATAGGAAGTATTGTAAATACATAATTAGACTAACATTGTTCCTTAATAAATGTTTTTGAAAGTACACTGTATCATTAAAAAACAAAATCAAATGAAACTTGTAATTGACTCTGTATCAGGGTTTGTGTGTCTTTTATTAAATCCACTTTCATTGATATTACCTGTGAAAACTAGTACGCAGCTGAAAGAAAAATAACATTTTGACAACTCTTCAAATTGAGTCATCCTAGTTTAAACAATAATGAAAAAGTAGCTATCTGCAGATCGTAATAATAATATTTACAAGCTGCTTTAGCATTCACAAGAGCGCGTTGTACAAATCCAGAGAATTTATTAGCTTGTATGATAATAACCATTTACTGTGAGCTATGGAAATTTGTGTAATTTAAATGAGTGACAAGATATTAATTACACCTTTCACTTGATTCAGGGTCAAGGTTAAGGTTTCAAAAGTCTGGAGTTGGTTGGATAGGAATTATTGTAGATATGGAATTACATTGTCACATAGTAGATCTGTCTATTTCTGCAGTCTATTGGCGAATACAGATAAGTGCCGTCAGAGCAAAAATGAAATGAGGCTTGTGATTTACTCTTTGTATCAGAGTTTTCAGATGTCAAATCTACTTTAGTGCAATACAAATATCATTCCACCTCTCTTGATTAAATCCACTCAGTTTTAATCACATTGTCAATACCTTTAAAAGAGTAAGTAACAGAAAGAAAAATAAGATTTTTGACAATTCTTTAAAGGGCTCAAATTACTTTTTTGATGTCTGTTCCGTCTCATCAGTGCGTGTGAATTTGCTTTATCAATAGCTGTTAGCGTGCCATCATTACCTATACAATTGAACAAGTACAGTTTTAGTACAACTTTTTAGAGGACAAATTATTCAATGCAATAATTCTACAAGTGCTTTTCACACATTTCAGAGGCTATGGTGGTGCGTCACAGCAAAGCTAACAACAATTAGCACGCTAACTGGGTACTTCCTGTACCACAGTGGACTTATTTAGACGTCAAGAGCTGCTTGTACAATATATCTGTACTGGGGCAAGGCAACTGTTGCTCAAATACATAGGACTATTTGGGTACCGGGGCTCTAAGGTTAGATTTTATTTTTTGGATAACATCAATTGCTTAGAATGAAAATGCTGGCCACCACAAGCTCTAACCCTAAATAATGAAGCTAGCAAAACTTTTGAAACCATAAGAAAATAATCAACAGTTGACAATCTGCAATGGTATCGTTAACTTCATGGGTTCTTTTTTAAAGGCAATACAGTAATGTGTATTTACCTTGTTATGGGTAAAAGACGAAATTCAATTTGTCAACTGGACAAAGTTTGTTTGGTCGAAAACGTTTCGCCGCTCATCCGAGAGGCTTCGTCAGCTCTAATTAGAATGCTGGTAAGACACTTGCTTATATCTTGCTGCAGGGAGGAGCTAACTAGCTAACTACTTTCCGAAACTATCTCATTGGTTTCAGTCTTTTGTTTCTCTGGCGTCTAGATTAGCATACCTATTCATCCCTACAACAAACGTTTTTCACACCTCTGGCCCTGACCTGGCTAGCCCTATTGTTCCCCTGTTTGTTTGATCTAGGCTTAAGAATGGAATTATAGATGGGAGACAAATTATGTCTGACTTCACCATTTCTGTTCAGAGAAGGATTCTCTTTTTTGACAAAAATAGCCTCTTTAACTCCCCTCTCAAACCAATTCTTTTCCCTGGCTAAGATCTGAACGTCACTGTCCTCAAAAGAATGGCCCGTGGCTTCTAGGTGAAGATGTACGGCAGATGATGGTCCACTCTGGCACGCCCGTCTGTGTTGGTACATCCTCTTGTGAAGTGGCTGCTTGGTTTCTCCAATGTAGCGCTCACTGCAGTCTTCACTACACTGAATGGAGTGCCTCTCGGATGAGCGGCGAAACGTTTTCGACCAAACAAACTTTGTCCAGTTGACAAATTGAATTTCGTCTTTTATCATGGATTCTACCTGGACGACTGAGGGACTCTTCACGCATCTTGTTATGGGTATGAAATATCACTCAAAACCATAGACTGTTACATAAAGTGGTCTAAGGGAGTGTGACATCACCCATAGAGTTAGGCTGCAGTCAAATGAAGCTTACTAAGGCTGGCAGTTGTGGAGCGAATTTGGAGCAGAGTTTCATTCTAGGAATAGGAATTGATTTACGGACAAAATAGCAAAATAAAAACACCAGGATCATGTAGAGCGGGTCAATACAAGCATTTTAAGACCAAAATGAAGAGTCAATGGAACTGGAAGCGCGTCCATGCTCATTTCCTATTTGGAACATGGTGAGTAGCAGCGGTTAGCTATGCCCATTCATGCAGTATACACAGTCTATACTCAAAACCCATGAAAGCATCAAACATTTATAATAAGTATAAGAGCATCTTTGGTTAGCTTTGGCCTACCTTTCTGAGGCGTAGGATTCCCTCTTGAGTCTGTGCATCCGTGACGATCTCAAATATGCCCATTCCGTCTCCGTCTATGATGTTGTAGGTCGATTTGGCATTCTCCCCGATGTCCCTGTCACTGGCCCACACTTTGCCTCCTGCTTTCCCCAACGGTAGGTCCTCCGGAATCACAAACTCATACAAGCCTACAAAACAAATCACTCTTACTTTCTCCTCTGCCACCATTAGATGACAGCTGCACTTCTAAATAGCGTGTTTGATGACTGTGAAATAACAATTTATCTCTGTAAATGAGAACAAATCGAGTTTCATTTATTGGGTAATTTGTTTGTATTCTTCAATCAATTTTCAGAGAATTGTCTTACTTTGCAACAACTTGTGTGGGTGGAATTCTAGTACCACTACAAGTACCTTATTCAGAAGTGCGTACAAGTTCCATTTACTTGAATACTTAAAACAACTATCTGTAATTAGACTGGCAGGCCTGCCTGTTGTATTCTCACATATCACTAGATTCTATCTACATTACAACTGCCTGATTGTGTGGCAGTTTTGGCCTGACAGAAGAAGACCAGAGAGCACAGGTGAGCCTGAATAAAGGCCAGGTGATGGCAAGGGGGAGCAGGTTTCACATCTGTGAAAAAGAAAATTAACTTATAGATGTCAGTGTCAATCAACAATATCATTGCTCCATTCCTTTAAGATGTATTTAGGATTTTGATTGATTGATTTATTGATTTATTTATTTATTTATATATATATATATATATATATATATATATATATATATATATATATATATATATATATATATATTTTTTTTTTTTTTGTCTATACTTTGAAAATACCAGATTGACATCTGATGTTATGTCAAGACAGTTCTCTTACTTATTTGAGTAATACTTTCACAAATACCTTTTATACTTTTACTTACTATCCTACTATTATTATATCTACTCTTACTTGAGCACAAATGTTGGCTACTCTACCCATCAATGTAAGTACCAGTACACCAGTCCATTTAAAGGTCTTATATTATGCAAAATTGACTTTTGTGTGCCTTAAGTCAGGTTATAATATTGTTATTAAAAACATACCTGGATTTGTGTGTGTGTTGTTGTTTTTTATTTGTTTGAGTAATCCTGGATTATTAGTCTGTCTACATCTCAATCACCTTTTGTTCAGTGCAGATTGGCAATTTTATCCAAATTCAATTTCATCCAAATGATTCTAGTCAAGGTGAATGTTTTTGATGAGTTAAGAACATTATACCAATAGATCAGAAGATAGTGTAACATAGACCTTTTGATGAGTTGCAATTATGGTTTCTAATCTGCAAAACATTTTTTTATTTTTGAGAATGCTCTTACTTTTGGCGAATTTTGGTGGATTATCATTGATGTCTGTCAGGGTGACAGTGACGGTGGTTGTCCCGGACAGTCCTCCCATGTGTCCTCCCATATCCTTGGCCTGGATCACCACCAGGTATTCCTCCCTCATCTCACGGTCCATCTCATGGAGGGCAATCTTTATGGTGGCTGGGGGTGGAAACAGTTCATAACACATTAATGCAATTATAAACATGACTGATAGACTCTGCATAGGCGTGTAATGGCGCGCATGCAGATATGAGGCCCGGACTGTACTCTGTAACCTTCATGGACACCTTCATCGTGCTGGTTTTATTTTAGATAGTGGCTACAACAAGGTCTCTATACACAAAGCAGAGTTAAAGCATGCCCCTTGGATTAGTATTCAGAATGTATATTACCATGCCCGTGTACTTGAGTTTCAAGGTTTACAGAGTAGCATAGTGTAAAATCGATTCAGGTTCTGTACAGTTCTGTTAAACAGTATCTTTTCAATTGTGTTTTGGGGCATTTTGGGTCCTTGGGCAAGACCCTTTGGCCACTGTGTGTATGAATATGATATTTGGCACTGTTTAGCAGGGATGAAAATTCACGATACTTTAAGTCACAATATTAGTTTCAGTAGACTGACGGTGGTATTAGTGGTATTAGTGAATATCAATATTCTGATGACATCAAACATAGTAAAGAGGCTCTATTGTTGTATGTGTTTCAGTTGATTTCAGAGTAAATAGTGGGCAAAAATACTGCATGACAGTAGAGAGCTGTATCTCAAAGCTTCTATTCTGTCAAAATCCGCCACACTTATTAATACTGAAATGACAGACAATTTATTTTTGGAAACTGGACTTAACATGTACCCAATACAGTTCATAAAGGCTATTAGGGCAATTTGACTGGCAGTTCTAACACAATATGACCCAAGGCACCCATGCCAGCAGTTGAAGTTTACAACTACTGATTCAGCTAAAAAGACTACTGCTTTTAAATGATCCTGGTTTCTTCTATATGCATTTCAATTTGAGAAAAATTAAAGGTCATATATCAGACAAAACTGAGTCTTTAGCTTGAGCTTTACGCCATGCTATAACGCTGTATACCTGCAGTTATATTTTGTTTCATTCACACATGTTTGAGTAACCCTTTATTATTTTATTATCTGTTTACATCTCCAAGCTAAATGCTCTGCTCCACCTTGTGATGTCATGAGGCAGTAGTTTTCAAGTTAAGAGCTACCTTTTACCTTTTACTTAGCAGAGATTGGAAATTCCATGCCTGAAATTTTCCAAATGATTCAAGTGAAGGTGTGTGGAGTTTACAAACAGGAGAACTCCCTGTATTACCAAATGACATCACAAGGTGAACCTGGGTATTTTCTGTTTGAGAGAAGAACTCTAATCCTAAGTCTAAGCCTAAACATGCAGGATTTGCGTGTCCAGCTATGTTTGTGATGAGGAAACTACATTATAACAGATCAGAAAGGGCCCTAATATGGGCCCTCTACCTGTAGCCATGGATAGATTTGTCTCCAGTACTACGGTGTGTAATATTGTACAGCTGTAGCAATGACTCACAATCAACAAACAATCTCCCATCGTTTTCATTTCAAAAACCCCGTACGCCTTCTGCTCTAGGACTGTAGGTATCCATGACTGAACCAGTGGTAAAAATCAGCTGTGCTTGTTTTCCGATGCACTCCGAAAGCTCCGAAAGTCATTTGTATTCTGATTGAGTGCGAATTATGCTGTCTGTCTTGTATAATCTTGAATATTGTATGCAGAATGGACCTTATTGACTCTGCCCTGGCTCTGCATATGAAAAAGGCTCAGGCACAGCATATAGTGATAATCCACTCAGGAAACAGAACCCCGCAGGATCATCAAATGAATATAAAACTGCTCATAAAAGGCAGGCTCTGGCATGACACCCCGCCTCGGTCCTGAGACAATGAGAATACGCGGGGTCTGTGATGAAAAGCATAGGAGGGGTGAGGGGGGGAAGGAAGGAGGGTCTGACTGCTCAGCATAGCTTATTCCGAGAACATATTTCCCTTGGAGATGTAGCACAATTTCAGGGTCAGTATGGTGTTTCAATGTCACGGGCCAAACCAGCGATCCGGGCTAACAGAATACAACAAAAAAAAAGAAAGAACATGCAGAAAGCAGTGATCTCATAGCTTAACCCTTTTACAAGGGATGGCAGGTGGGCTGTAAACAGTGTTGGAGCTTTTAATACTGAATGTACTGGAATTTTGTGAAGTACTTGAGGAAAAATGTTTTGTCTTTAGCACAGATATATTGGAAAAGAAGCTCTTGGGATTTAGATTAGCTCGATGTGTGGCGTCTGCATCTAATTATGAAGCATTTTATTGTCAGAGGATCAGGAAGTGGACCGTTAGTATGCTACTAGTTTTGATACTAGAAATGACGAGTACCTTTGGACTGCTAGAATGTGCTAGTCCTGTTTTTCACATTTTTGAAACCATAAAAAGCTGATTGTCAGGTAAACCTAAGTATACATTTCAAGGACTATAACGTCATACAAAAAAAGCAATAAAATATGTGTGTTTCATAAAATAATGTAGTAATTTCTGCTTTACCTCCAATATGTTTGCAATCCAGATAGATACAATGCAGGAGATGCCACCAGGCCAATTTATAGGTGAGATCTGTGCAGAGGCGATCCCACTCATAGTAAGAATGCATGTTCTGAGCAATAAAAACACCCATAATTGAATAAATGCATCGTATATGCATTTAATACAGGGGATCCTCGGGTTACGACGGTCTCGACTTACGACGTTTCGTGGTTACGAACGCGCCCCCATTAAAAAAAATTAATAATATTACGCGTCATTCCGTCTTACGTGGTTTAGCATGGTAAGCGACGTAAACAAACGCGAACGGCGCGCGGCGCACGGCAGAGGAATACGCTCTGTTGTGGTTGTAGGGCGTAGAAGACGGCCTCGTGTGCGTGCCCAATGTGGGCGTAAGTACCTGATGTGGGCTCTGATCTGCTCCTATGAAAGCGGCAGTGATAACCAAGCAGCGTAGTGGTCTAATTATTGAGATGGAAAGGTTATTGGTGCTTTGGTTGGAAGATTAAAGTCAAAATCCGACTTACGACAAAACTCGGGTTACGACGCGTCTTAAGAACGGATCAACGTCGTAACCCGAGGACCCCCTGTACCATATTTTGAAACATTACAGGTAAAGCTATAGCATCTCCATGGTAGCAGACCCTCAACCTGAAAAGTTACACAGTGCACCTTTAACCCTAAGTTCCAATTCTTTCATGAAACAATACTAGCAAATAACTTGTAAGTTTACACAGAACTATTTCAAAGTAGGGAACAATTCACCCATTCATCCACAAATGTTTCCTGACACTAGTCGAGTCCACACTATCTGACACACAAACAATACACCATGGTTAATCTGTTGATTGAACCGCCAACTTTTTGATCAGAGGGCGAATACTCAACCCAAAGTACCACTACGGCTTAGCAATACACTGCACGAAAGACACTATAATGCAAGAATGATCCATTTGACATATTTGCTAACCACTTTTGGCGCGTCATCCTACTCACCTTTCATTAGCCATACAAATGCATACAAGATACGAGCAGCGTAAACAAACTCCACTCACCCAGCACCACACTGATCTGCACTGATCATCGTTAATTATTCAAATGAATTCCTAATCACTGAAAAGAGAGGGTAGGCAAACACTCATTTCCATAGATATTCTTCGGCTCAACCTTTTTTCCTCACCGACCATTAACTAAGTGATGAATTGGGGCGTGCTGTTTATTTATTTATCCAGCGCTGTGTAATTTCAAGTGTCGTAAGTGTCAACCACACTCTAATAGTCGTTTCCCACTTACCTTTTTATTTTTCATTAACATTCATTAAAACATCTGGCTCACTTGAATGGGCCATCTGCATGTTGAGGAAGCAGTTATGCTAATCCCGAAATTGTTCCCTTTTCTTTGTATAGCCACGGCGCTAGCCAGCCATGCGCACCTAGGACCACGGTGAGTGTGTGGCACGTCATAGCTAGCATTCCGCCTAATTATGTAAATAATTTTGTGGCTGCCGCCTCTTGTTTATTGTGTACTGTTTTCCAAATTGTGCGCAAGTTGATTTCCATCTCATTTCTTATTAATGTCGTTTCACCATTATTTAATCATATTGCTTACAGACACATGTTAAAAAGGCAAGCCACGAAAGCAATTAAAGATCCAGTCTAGAGCGCGTTTGCAGATAACTTTATGCATGGTGACACCGCAGCAGAGTTAGTCTTACCGAAATAGGACCAACAACTGACTTTTATTACTCCTTTGGATTTATAATTACATGATTGTACATAGTGGCTAATGACTAGTGGACCATTTAGCGTTTATGGCGGCCAATGAGCTGGCAGAGGCAAAGAGACGCAAGGATTCAGAGCACATGAATCATATCATCTCAAGGTTCCAATAATGAATTTCATGGTGCCTTTTGTTGCGCTGTGAGGCGTATCGCTGATCATCAGTTGACCCCGAGAAACCAGGACAGAGGGAACAGAGAAGAGGTTTTGTTTGGCTTGATGCAGTCTGCAGATAAAAACACCCCCATATAAGTTCTTTAAAAATAACATAGAACTACTCTATTTACAACGGAGGTCAGAGGGACCACAGTTACTGGGTTGGTATAGTCATCACAGCACAATACTGTGTTGCTATAGACATCTTTTCAAGGAATGACAAGAAAACCAAACCATTTTACAACTTTTTAGAAAGGTATTTGTATGTACTAGTATGGACTACGTTGGGTGGTATAATGGATAGCTAGCAACAAAATTGAATGTGTTTTACTTAAAACCTAGTTTCTGACCCTGACTGTTTTTTTTTTGTTTTTTTTATAGCAAACTGTGCCAGTGGAAAGGCTTGTGTAACATTTCTATAGGCGTGTCCAACACCTGCTTGTCAATGGATATGTTCCTTTGCTTGAAATGTTTCATAGTCTGACATTAAAAGGATCTGTCCCCATGGATAACTGTATTGAAACTGTGTAATTCAATAACAAAAGCAAAAAAGATCTCCACAGAGATAAGCAGGTGGCGAACCCTCCACCACAAATGGTCCATCAGTATCTTACATGTGCACATACGACATGCTTCACTGAACAGGTGCCAAATCTCTTCATCAGGAAAGGGTGTAGTGGTGGGAATATTACTGCCAGTAATAGTAGGGGTAATACGAATAGCAGCAGCAGCAGCAGCAATATGGCTAAGGTCAAGGTATGCTTTATTGTCCCCATATGGAAATTTATCCTCCGCATTTGACCCATCTATGAGGCAAACTAGCTAGGCTTGGTCAGGACTACCTTAAAGGTCCCATGGCATGAAATTTTCACTTTATGAGGTTTTTGAACATTAATGTGAGCCCCCCTACCCTGTTTAGCCCCCCCATGGCTAAAATTTGCAAAATGTCTAAACTGAGCATTTGCGGTCCTTTTCTGCGTTACAAAAAATCAGAGCTCAAACGGGCGATTTTGAACAAGGCACCTTATTGACGTCAGATCGAAAAAAGAAATGCAAATGCAGTTCCACCCCCGTCTGTCTGTACTCAGCGTCTCTGTAAATCACGCCCAGAGAGTTTGGACTGCGAATGCGCTAGGCAATGCGAAATGCGTTTTTTTTATTTGCCTGGAGGCACGTCCGAGTGTTTCTAGGCTCGGAAGTCCTTTATCTGAGCCTCTGGACCTTTGAACAGCAGTGGTTTAATTTTATTTTCTGTGGAAATGTGTTTATTTTTCAATGGAATGCTTCAAATCTCTCCCCCGTGCAAAAACATGGAAATGGATCAGCTGAGAGCTAGAGCGGAGAGCAGAGAGTTTGGCCACGCCCCCACCCTCTACTATAGGCCAGCTCTTTTCTCCTCATTTGCATTCAAGCAACAACGCCCAGAATAAAGTGTTTGAGAGAGATATTTATGACTCTTTCTCATCTTATCTCTGTTTCTCATGCACTGAGTGTTGATTTTGAAGAAGGATTCATTTACAGTATTAGGGAACCATTAAGGAGCCATATAAAAGCATCAAGAAGTACCATGTCATGGGATCTTTAAATGGAAGCGTTTCCCTATGGTGTTTATCCCACTGGGGTAAATACACGAACTCCATACAGAAAGGAGTTTGCATGTTTGCCTGTTAAATTTACAACTTTCTATCTTTAATTACACCTCTCAGTACAACAATATTATCAAGCTGCAGTACTTGAGCACAGACTTCTTCCTTGTCTCCACAGCACATCAGTTGTGTGGGTGCGTTTTTAGTTTTTTTGCATTCACACAACACAAGCATATAATTTTACTCTTTAATTAAGGCCCCACGCTCGTCATCTATAGTCACATTTCCCTCAGTAATATAGAATCTCACCCCTCCGCGCAGTTTATGTTTGTAAACAGCAGCGTGTACATAGCGTCGGAGCAGGCCTGGGAGCCACAACGATGAAGCGAATCATGCAGCGATAATCTCCATCCATTTTGGCAAACAGACGGACGCGGCCTCCTGTAGTCCTGTTATGGCGTTATGAAACTACATTGTCAGCCCGCATTTAATGAGCAATTACTGATGTTTCTGCAAGTCTCGTGGCAAAGAAAATGATTATGATATCTATATGCAAATGTGTGTTTTTCAATGATGTGATTTTAAATAGGGTAACATATTGCAGACGTATGCGCACTGTACAAAGCTTTAGGGTAAAGAGTTTATAAATAATTTCTGTATTTTGGGAGCTTGCGATAAAATGCATGTGAAATTAAACATCACTTTATAATAATAACAACATGAACAAACTGATGACTGTGGCTTAACTACTTAATTAAGGGGTTATGAGTTATGGTTAGGGGATTACTGATCCTGAATCATTCTTAATCAACTATTTGTAGTTTCAGCTGGGGGTCCGTCACCTGCTTGTTTCTATGGATATGTCTATGGATATGGCCTGGAATGTTCCACAGTATGACATTACACAGCTCTACCTTACAATTACATGTGGTTTTATAGCTCAAAAATACTTTGAAAAACAGGCATTCTGACTGTGATTTGCCACTCACAGGAGGTTGCCACTCCACAGATCTAACTTTAACTTGGCTTGATTTGGTCTCCATGAAGATAGAAAGGTTTAACGCCATACTGTGAAACATTCCATACAAAGCAATAACATCTCCAATGCATTCGATGGGACCTTCACCAGAAAAGTTACACAATGCACCTTTAAAGCTATGAAAACTGTAGTTATTTTGTGTTATCCAAAATTAAAATCTTATTCGAAATTCAAGCATAGCATTTTTGGTTGTATCATTGGCTGTATGCTAGCCCAAATACTACACGTGACACATTGTTACTAGCACAGTCACAGTTTTTTTAAAGGAAAAGTAACGTTTTTTACAATTTGAGCCTTATTTCGGTAATAAAACAAGTTGTTTTACTCACCCATAGCACTTTGGTGTCATATGGAGGATTTCCGGAGATGTTTTAGATTAGCGTTAGGCTATCGCCATTAGCCTAGCGCGACTTATAGCCATAGCTCGGGGCATTCCCCGAGCATGTAATATGCCCCGTGCGGGCTCCGAATAACACAAACTTTAGCACTTTTCAAATCATAGAAGCTCGATATCTTACTCTACGATTTCGTTTGAATCAAAAGTGGCCTGTAATCCGAGATTTATCCATAGTTTACAGCTATGCGTTCCATGTTTGGGTCCCGGGAGCTGAGAGCACACTCCGCACATGCGCACTGGCGTCCTCATCTACTCGAAACTATGGCTAAATCTCGGATTACAGGCCACTTTTGACCACACAAAATCGTAGACTAAAGACATCGAGCTTCTATGATTTGAAAAGTGCTAAAGTTTGTGTTATTTGGAGCCCGCACGGGGCATATTACATGCTCGGGGAATGCCCCGAGCTATGGCTATAAGTCGCGCTAGGCTAACGGCGTTAGCCTAACGCTAATCTAAAACATCTCCGGAAATCCTCCATATGACACCAAAGTGATATGGGTGAGTAAAACAACTTGTTTTATTACCGAAATAAGGCTCAAATTGTAAAAAAAAACGTTACTTTTCCTTTAAATGAAAAAGCCTTAATTGACCTGTGCTGGGGTTAGGCATTGAACACACAACCTACTTGTTTGGAGGCAGGGATGCTCCAACTCTGCCATCACTTACTTGACATCTCATACTAAACAGCTAATATTTGTGGCTATAAGAAGCTTAGAGGGGCTTATTCTAGTTTTCTTATTATTATTTTATTTATTTGTAAAGGGACAGCACACATTAAAGGGACCATATTACTATTACTAGTAATATTTTTTCATCTATGTTATAATGTTGTTTCCTCGTCACAAACATATCTGGAGTTCTGTTCCACCTTGTGATGTCATGTGTTAGTGAGGAAGTGCTCCACTCTGTTTTCTTCTATTTGGGATAATTTCAGATGTGGAATTTCTAATCTCCACTGAACTAAAGGTAAGGGTAAGGGTAGCGGTTAACTTCATGACATGATTCATGACAGGATTGAACAGAGTATTTTGAGCGAGATGTAGACGGACAATAAAAGAGGGTTACTCAAACGTGTGAATAAAACATTGCTCCAGGTATGTTTTTGAGGAGGTAACAGCAGTTTAACATGGCTTAAAGCTCACAGGAGTCAAATGTTTAATCAACTTCTTCAGTCCCTCGGCAGGATGATGTCAAACTGTCTTCAGGACAGGGAAGCTACTCAATATTGTTTTATTTGAATGGGGCTAGAGTATACCCACATTAATATCATACATATTGCACAACCACTTTTAACGCACTATAGCGTATTAAAATGCATGTCTCCGCGGAGCTCTGCTTAAAATGCTCCACAGTATGACATTAAGTATACCTATCTCCATGAAGATACCAACAGGCCTTGTTAGATACTATATTATGCAAACTTGACTCATGTGAGCTTTAAGCCATGTTCTCACCCTGTTACCTCATCAAAAACATACAAACAAGTTGTGTTTCGTTTCATTCACACATGTTTTCAAGTTAACAGCTACATTTTACCATTAGTTCAGTAGAGAGTGGCAATTCCAGGGCTGAAATTATCCAAATTATTCTAGTGTAAGTGTATAGAAATATAAACACAGTGGAGCACTTTCTGTATTAAATGACATCAGAAGGTCGAACAGAGTGTTTTTAGTTTAAAAGAAGAACACAGCCTAAGTATGCAGGATTTCTTTGTTAAAGTTGTGTGAATGAAATAAAACACAACTCCTGGTATGTTTCTGATGAAGAAACTACATCATAACATCGATCAGAAAATAACGTAATATGGGCCATTTTAAGGTCAGACCTGAGGTGACACTACTTAAAGGAGAATTAACGTTTTTTACAATCTGAGCCTTATTTCGGTAATAAAACAAGTTGTTTTACTCACCCATAGCACTTTGGTGTCATATGGAGCATTTCCAGAGATGTTTTAGATTAGCGATAGCCGTAGCGCAAGTTCTAGCTGTAATATATGCCCCGTGCGGTCTCCAAATAACACAAACTTTAGCACTTTTCAAATCATAGAAGCTCGATGTCTTAGTCTACCCTTTGTTTGAGTCAAAATTGGCCTGTGATCCGAGATTTATCCATAATTTACAGCTTTGCGTTTCATGTTTGGGTCCCGGGAGCTGAGAGTGAAATAAATTGTGACTCCGCACATGCGCACTGGCGTCCTCATCTACTCGAAACTATGGCTAAATCTCGGATTACAGGCCACTTTTGACTCAAACGAAAGCGTAGACTAAGACATCAAGCTTCTATGATTTGAAAAGTGCTAAAGTTTGTGTTATTTGGAGACTGCACAGGGCATATATTACATGCTCAGGGCATATATTATATGTCCCGAGAACTCGCGCTACAGCTATCGCTAACCTAAAACATTTCCGGAAGTGCTCCATATGACTCCAAAGTGCTATGGGTGAGTAAAACAACCGAAATAAGGCTCAGATTGTAAAAATTGTGAATTCTCCTTTAAAGTAAGAATGCATTTTCTCACAGATTTTTAGCAGGAATGACACCTCTAACTGAATAAATCCCCCAAAATAAATTCATTGATATAGTGTGGAACATTTCAGGCAAAGCAATAGTAACACCATGGAGACAAGCAGACACAAAAAGTTAAATAACACCTTTAATTCTTCTCCTGCTCCTTGTATCATTTGCGCTGATAACTTTCTCTTCTGGGCCATTGTAATGTAAATGACCACAGCCCGGGTCAAATGAGTGATCAGTGATAGGCCAGTACTTAACCTCTGATGACTTTGAGCTCATTTATCAGGTTTAACAGGTAATGAACCAGGACAGCCTTTAAACAGCGCGAATCTGAACTGCCCACAAGAAAGGGACTATTGGAGTAATCCTTAGATACAATCACTGCCTCGTTCTAAAAAGTCATTAAGTCTCCTTCTGTTCTTTTTACAGCCCCAGCGCTCATTTATTACATTTAGTCGTACATTATGTCCTCCATTGACGAGAAACAGACAATGGGTTTTGCGCATTGTATTAATAGCTTTCATTAAATTTAATAAAGCGCCGGTTCAATCTCTCTTGGATCTCGACCGGGCTTTGTGAGGTAAACAAAGAAGAAAATCACCATGGTTGCCTATTGTCCGTGGAGAGACTTTTTCTCAGAAATACAGTGGGAACACTAGAACGCTGCGTTACTATATTCGAATGCTTTTGGTGGTACGGTGTCAAGTATTCTCCACGGCAACATAATTGGGGTTTGGAAAAAGCACTTCTCAGTCAGTTGGTGCCCAGAGCTTGGATGTTGAAGTTAGAATAGAGATATAAACTACTCGTTAAAAGTCAAAAGTCACATTATCGTCCAATGCTGTTTTTCTTTGTTTTGTTTAGAAAAAAAGAAACTAAAAAACTAAAATGTAAATTTATATATTTTTGATTCAAATTCTCAGAGTAGCCACCCTTTGCTTTGTTGACAGCGTCGCAAACCCTTGGACTTCTCTGAATGAGCTTTACAATAAAGTCACTTGAAATAGTTTTCAATTTCATGGTGTGCCATAAAATGTCAAGGAATACCATTTACTATTGTTTTTCTTTCTTTACTACTTTTATATTTCACATACAGAAGACATCTAATATATAAATGAAAGAACCCATAATATAAGTGACTTGAAATGGTTTTCACTTCAAGCTATTCTGTCACTGTTGTCATTCTTTGTTTACTACTTTCTACATTGTATATGCATGAAGAAGAGATGTTTCAAAGTATGTAGCAAAGATCAAACTTAAATAACTCAAGTAAATATTTTCTTTTACATTTTAGATTCAAATCCTCACACTAGCCACCCTTTGCTTTGTTGACACACTTGTAAACACTTGTTTCCTCTTTACAATAAAGTCACCTGAAATGGTTTTCACTTCAAAGTATGCCATGGAAGGGTCAATTTTGTAGTTATTTTGAGGTAAGTTTTTGTTTACTACATTCCACATGTGTTCCTTCATAGTTTGGACGCCTTCAGTGACAATCTACAATGTAAAATGGTCATGGAAATAAAGAAACATAAATGAAAAAGTGTGTCCAAACGTGGTAAAGAAGTATGTTTACCAGAATTGGGGTCCACAGAGAAGTATGGTTGGCCTTCCAGAATGCTGTAGACTAGTTTAGCGCTGTTGCCATAACCGGCGTCATCAGCGTCCGTGGCTGTCACCTGGGTAACCGGAGTTCCTGTAGCAAAAGATTAAGTATAATTAAAAACATTGTATGAAGTTTTTTTTTTGTGTGTGTGTGTGAAATTATAATCAGAAGCAAATCTTTCAAGCAACAAGCTACAAATCATGAAAATACAGGTGGAAAGTTTTGATGGTTTGGGGAGTGTAACGGAGAGTATTGTCTAAAAATCAGTTTTATTGGTAAACTTTGGTGCATGAACACAAGATTTGCAGAGAGGACATCAGTTATGTAATTTGATTATACAATTTTGTACAATTTGTTAATACAGAAAAACTGGGAAATACAACTTTGAGGCAAAACCATCCCTCCATCCCTCCATCCATCCATTTTCTTCCTCTTATCCAGGGCCAGGTCATGGGGGCAACAGTCTAAGCAGGGACTCCCAAACTTCTTTCACCCCAGACACTTCCTCCAGGTCTTCCGGGGGACCCCAAGGTGTTCCCAGTCTAGCTGAGAGACATAGTCCCTCCAGCGTGTCCTGGGTCTTCCCTGGGGCCTCCTCCCGGTGGGACATGCCCGGAACACCTCCCAAGGGAGGCGTGTTGAGCCGCATTTTGTAATAACAGTGCATTTTGTAATAAACGTCCAAAATGTAATAACTTTTTCATTTCATTTTGTAATAAAGCTGCATTTTGTAATAAACTGCCACAACGCATTTTGTAATAATTTTGACGCATTATGTAATAAGTTATTACATATTGAGAAGATTATTACAAAATGCACTTGCAACTTTTTTATTCTCTAGGAAATGTAATAACATGGTGCATTATGTAATAACAATTCTAAAGCATAGTTTATTTGTTTGTTAATTGTATTTTATTTTACTTTAAAGTATTTGTAAAAGCTAGGCCTATTATTAGTATCACTGTATTAGCCTAGTAGCAGTACTTAGCATTTACTATCAGTACACTATTCAAAGGTTGCATTAACAGAGAATATTCTGTAAATTCCAGATTTTCTTTATTGGAAACCAAAACCACATCAAGAATAGTTATAAACATCCAACAAACCTTATTATGCTTCTTGTAATACAGAACATAATAAGGTTTGTTGGATGTTTAACAAACAACAATAATAGGTATTATTACATAATGCACCATGTTATTACATTTCCTAGAGAATAAAAAAGTTGCAAGTGCATTTTGTAAAAATCTTCTCAATATGTAATAACTTATTACATAATGCGTCAAAATTTATTACAAAATGCGTTGGGGCAGTTTATTACAAAATGCGGCAGCTTATTACAAAATGCGGCTTTATTACAAAATGAAATGAAAAAGTTATTACATTTTGGACATTTATTACAAAATGCACCGTTATTACAAAATGCGGCTCAACAAGGCGTCCAGGAGGCATCCGGAACAGATGCCCGAGCCACCTCAGCTGGCAACTTTGCACTGCGTAACTTTGAGGAAAAACCTTTCAAGAATACATTTGCAACTATTGATATTTTGTAGCTGATCTCATCAACATTCCCTTAGGGTGTGATTCTAACTGTAGACACTGCTCTGTCTGAAGCTCTTTTACTCAAGTTAGACACCGAAACAGAACCATGAACACTCATGTTGATCATAGGCTCCTTGAGATTTGGGACAATCTTAAAACTTGGCAGTGTTTGCTAATGTGTGCATTGTGTTACCCTGCTGAACATACCGTCAATAGAGATACATGCAGATCTTTTGAATTTGAACGCCAGGGGCTCTTTATCTGTGGGGTTGACACAATTTCTTACAGACAGGTTGAACAGATTTTTTTTCCTATAATAAAAACGAAGGAATTTTGAATCCACAAGATGACATGCAACTTTAGATAATCTTTATTTCTGAGAACTTCTAACATTCTTGTTCAAACGCATAACTACTGTGCATCTCCTTTACATAAATAAATAAAAAGGAAATAAAATATGGCCAAATGAAATTGCCCCTTAAACTGATAATGGAATTTCTCAGCAGGTAAACCATTGGTGACTGTGAGGGTTCTGTTTAATGTCCAGGAACCGTTCAAATGACTCACAGGCTAAATATTCAGAGCTAAATGTGGCATAGTAATCCTGGTGGGTTCATCTATTGTCACTTTGTATAAATTCATCCAGATTTTGTGCAGTACTTAATGATACCCTCTTTCCTGTAATACTATATGAGGGGTCTCCAATAAAATTTTCCAGACACACAGTCCATTGTAACACTGTGTTTTATGTGTTAGTAAAATCAGTGAACCATCATTTTTCATAGCCATTCTAACCAATTTACTGCATACAATAAAAGTTGTTTATGAAAAATAAAAAAGATTATTATTAAGTTTCTGTTGTTTTTAAGCACAGCACATATAAACATGAATAAAATCTCATCTAGTTCCCCTCATGCATTGCTTCGTGGTTTAATAAAGTCTTGTTGGCAACCTACACCAGTGTTTCCCAACCTTTTTTGTCTTGTGTACCCCCTGAGCCTTTTTGTCATACCTCGAGTACCTCCTCACTCATACGTGTTGATAATTCTCCAAAAGTAGAATGTGACACAACAGATTATTACATGAAAATCATTTTATTTCATCTCCTTAAAGGAAAAGTAACGTTTTTTACAATTTGAGCCTTATTTCGGTAATAAAACAAGTTGTTTTACTCACCCATATCACTTTGGTGTCATATGGAGCATTTCCGGAGATGTTTTAGATTAGCGTTAGGCTAACGCCGTTAGGCTAACGCCGTTAGCCTAGCGCGACTTATAGCCATAGCTCGGGGCATTCCCCGAGCATGTAATATGCCCCGTGCGGGCTCCAAATAACACAAACTTTAGCACTTTTCAAATCATAGAAGCTCGATGTCTTTAGTCTACGATTTCGTTTGAATCAATAGTGGCCTGTAATCCAAGATTTATCCATAGTTTACAGCTATGCGTTCCATGTTTGGGTCCCGGGAGCTGAGAGCACACTCCGCGCATGCGCACTGGCGTCCTCATCTACTCGAAACTATGGCTAAATCTCGGATTACAGGCCACTTTTGACCAAACGAAATCATAGACTAAAGACATCGAGCTTCTATGATTTGAAAAGAGCTAAAGTCTGTGTTATTTGGAGCCCGCACGGGGCATATTACATGCTCTGGGAATGCCCCGAGCTATGGCTATAAGTCGCGCTAGGCTAACGGCCTTAGCCTAACGCTAATCTAAAACATCTCCGGAAGTGCTCCATATGACACCAAAGTGCTATGGGTGAGTAAAACAACTTGTTTTATTACCGAAATAAGGCTCAAATTGTAAAAAAAACGTTACTTTTCCTTTAATTTAAAAATTTAATCCTCAGGCATTTTCTCTCTTTTCTTTAACTCAAATTAGAATTTATAAATTTGAAAAAAATCTCCCCCTGTGCCTGGAAGCGACACTGCCGAGTACCCCCTGTAGTGTGCTCGAGTACCTCTAGGGGTACTTGTACCCCTGGTTAGGAAACACTGACCTACACAACCATAGCGTGGAAATTTATGCACAAGAGATGGCTAAAAATAATATGCCTCTTTGTAAGACTCATAGAATGTAATTTTCCTATAGCTCCCAGCTAGCCTTGCTGTACAACTTTATCTAAGCAGCTACAACTGAGAGCTGGATGTACAAGCTGGCACCTCATGATTTATCTAATTACCATGTTTTTATAGACATTTAACATCCTACCTTCATGGGACTCAAAACATTTTACATCAAGGAACTACTCACCCATTCACACACACACACTCATACACCAATGTACACAGACACTGGGAGTGACATTGGTTAAATGCCTTGCCCACAGACACAATGGCCATATTCATCAAAGGAAATCTATGGCACCCCCAACAAGTGGATTAGACTAATAATGCTGATGTTGAAAGCAGGATTTGAACTTCCAACCTTTGGATCAGAGGACAAGCGTTCTACCAGCTGAGCTACTGCCGCTAACATTGTCAAGTCGTTATGGGCTGGAGCAAAATGTTCCGTAGTCCGCAATCCATTGTAAATTAACTTTTTACAATCAATAATCAGCATAGTCTTTTCCGGCGTATAGCTGGCCCACACAGCCTTGTTAACTGGTATAACAGAGACAAATGCCTCATCATTATTAATATGTTTTTTATGGGAATGTAACGATGGTGACAAATAGATGCTTTTAGTGCCTAGATGTCTTAAGATTCAAAGCCTTTCTTTCATGAAATTATCTGAAAGCCTCACTCTTGCTTTTAAAAACTTGAGATGAGACTTATGGCTTTAACTAAATACCAGCTCACAAAGGAAACATTAATGCTAGTGCCTGCTCATGTATTTTTAAAACGCAATATCCGTATTCCTCTAATAGTCGTGCAATTAGCCATTACCTTCCAGTCGAACAATAACCAATGAATACAAATTAGTTTCATAATTAAAGAACTTTCAAATGTTTTTGATAAAAATGTAGACAGGGGCCTTCATCTATGCAGAATCATCCTGCATGGCTCAAGGCAAATACATTAGCGATTAAAAAAAAAAAAGAAGTAGAAAGGATACTTATACAGTGGTACCTCACCTTACGAAATTAATTCGTTCCAGAAGTGGTTTCGTAACGTGAATTTTTCGTAAGTTGAGTAGCTATTTCAATTTCAAGGCCTGATCCGTTCCAAGGTTGTTTTTTTTATAGTGTAACTTTTTTTATAGTGTAACATTTGTGTTCTGCGTCCTGATTGGAATAAACCAGGTCTAGACCAGAACTAAACCAGGTCTAAACCTGGACTGGACCTGGACTAAACCAGGATTATCCCGGGACATGGCAGTGCCGTTGGAGGAGCGCGTTGCTCGTGTCTCCGCGCTCCTTGCGCGTTCCGCGCTAGAGCTAAGAGGTCGAGAAAGACGCTCTTTCAGCGGGAATAAGAGCGGGGCGGGGCGGGCTCTGGTTCTATGTGACTTCCAGAGCTGGGGGGGCCGACACTGTAAGCGAACAGGCCGAGAAAGGTGCTCTATCGGCGGGCAAGACCGCGGGGTCTCGCTCGGGGCGGGCTCTGGTTCTATGTGACTTCTAGGTCTAGACCAGAACTAAACCAGGACCAGGTTCAGACCCGGACCAAACCGGGACCAAACCGGGACCAGACCAGGGGGAGGCACGAACCGGGCGCCGCGGCTCCATCCCGCGCCCGCAGCCCCGAGGGGGAGGCACGGCCCGGGCGCCGCGGCTCCATCCCGCGCCGTGTCGACGTCGCTTTTTGATCCTTCGATGTCGGCTCTTCCTATCATTATGAAGCAGAATTCACCAAGCGTTGGATTGTTCACCCACTAATAGGAAACGTGAGCGGGGTTTAGACCGTCGTGAGACAGGTGAGTTTTACCATACTGATGATGTGTTGTTGTGATAGTAATCCTGTGTCTCCGCTCCCCTCGCGCGTTCGGTGCTATATTGAGCCGTATCTACCCCCACGCTTCACTATCAACACATTCTATTGAAAATCTATGAAAGTTCGAGTGTTCAAACGAGAGAGAAATGCGAGAAAAGCCCAACTCCAGTCTGAGAAAAGCGTAGAATGTGTGTGGTGAGGCATTTACAGCCCTAAAACATGTAGAACAATTGCAAAATACAAAGTTGTCCTACCTCGTGGACCTCTCCCACCGCGGGCCACCTCTGGAACGTAACCCCGTGTGTGTTGATAAAGTGTATTTACGTTTCGGGGCGTGCATCTGAGCGCGCATTAATTGAATTTTTGAGATTTCGCGTTTCGTAACTTGAACTTTCTTTCGTATCTAGAGACCAAAATTTGACGTGAAGGCGTTTCGTAACTTGGATTTTTCGTATGTAGGGTCTTTCGTAAGGTGAGGTACCACTGTATGCAGTAGTACATAGCCAAAACCATTATCAAAACTAGAGAACTGTACATACATTCAGGAAAAAGCAAAGAGTTCCAGTGTTTATTCTGTGTAGATATGATTACTTTATTATTGTGTACAATGTGATTTTAAATGGTGACCTAGCAAGATTCCCATGCTTGTAAACCTGAAACCCCTGATGCCACGTATTGATGAAAAACATTTTAAATTTTTTCATTAGTAAATAACTTTGAAATGTGTGTCTTGTAGGGATGCAAATATATGCAATATCACATTTTGGTCTTTGTTTTAAATGCCATATCACAACTGTGTAACTTTTTTGGTGGAGGGTCCGTAATATGCTTTTCTCCATGAAGATGTTATTGCTTTGTCTGGCATTTTCACAGTATGGTATTAAATCTTTCTATCATCATAGACACCAAACCAGACTAAGTTACAGGTCAGATCTGTGGAGAGGCAACACCGCTCACAGTCAGAATGTCTGTTTTTCTATGTATTTTTCAGCAATAAAACCAGCTGTAATTGAATAAATGTAAGGTAGAGCTGTTTAATGTCATACTGTGGAACATTCCAGGCAGAGCAATGACAAAGCAAGCAGGTGATGGACCCCAAACGTGCATCAGTGCAGGATTTTCACAAACATGAGCTACCTGTGTCTCCAGATACGAGGTTAACATGTTGAAATAAAGAATAGAATAGAATAGTCTTTATTGTCATTATGTTAGGTAAAAACACAACGAAATTGGGAAAGCTCTCCGCAGGTGTAGATAAAATAGATAAAAATAAATAAAAAATAAAAATAAAAATGTTTGACCAGCAAACAACGAACTTCAACTTAAAATACTGTTTTTACTGATAACAATTTCAATGCTGATGTACTCTTGATAACAAAAACATTGAACATGATGTCCCATTTATTTATTTATAATTTGTTTTTCCAGTTCCAATGGCAATTTTCCAATCAGAGTGCAGAATGAGCCTCACTTGAGTCTCTCCTTTGGTTAGCAACTAATCTCTGATCTGACTCCTCACTAGCCAAACCCCAGCACCTGCAGGCAGACATGAATCAGTGCTACTGTAGCCTCTGCAGCTCAGGGAGTGAAGTCTAGAAGTCCTAAGCCTCTACATGAAGCATTTTTACTACAGAAGATTCCTTCCATATTAAAGGAAAAGTAATGTTTTTTTTTTTTTTTAACAATCTGAGCCTTCTTTCGGCAATAAAACAAGTAGTTTTACTCACCCATAGCAGTTTGGTGTCAATTGGAGCAATATCGCAGAACTTAGCGTGAGTGCTCGGGGCACTGATTTGCGGTGTCCAAATAACACAAACTTGAGCACTTTTCAAATCACAGAAGATCGCTGTGTCAGGGTAGACTTTTAGTAGATTCCAAAACGTCCTGAAACCCGATATCGCAACAGAAAAGTAAAGTTCAGAGCGGTGTTAGCTTCTTTCGGACTAGCAGTGTTTACAAAACAGCTGAGTTCACGCATGCGCGCTGTCCTCTCTGATGACGTCATCAAATGAAACTATAGCTGGATATCGGGGTTCAGGCCTTTTTGGAATCCACTAAAAGTCTACCCTGACACAGCGATCTTCTGTGATTTGAAAAGTGCTCAAGTTTGTGTTATTTGGACACCGCAAAGTCATGCCCCGAGCACTCACGCTAACGGATACGGGATCATTAGTAGAACAGAACGGCTCAACATAAGTTCTGCGATACTGCTCCAATTGACACCAAACTGCTATGGGTGAGTAAAACTACTTGTTTTATTGCCGAAAGAAGGCTCAGATTGTAAAAAAAAAAACGTTAATTTTCCTTTAAACCTTTTTTTATATGTGATTTTTTTTTTTTTTAACCAAATTTCCTATACATCTTGTACATATTGTATTGTAAACTAGGGAGTAACAATAACCAAAATATTGTGATGGGGCGGCAGTAGCTCAGTTGGTAGTAACCACTGACCCACAGGTTGGTGGTGCGATTCTAGCTCCCACAGATGAATGCTGTCATTGCATCCTTGAGCAAGACACTTAACCCACCGCACCCCTATAGTGTCTGCATACTGTGATGTATGAATGAGTGTGTGGTTCCTTGTTGTAAAGTGCTTTGAGTGCCCCGAATGTTGAAAGGTGCTGTATAAAAATGTACCATTTATCATTTTACCATATTGTATCGTCAAAAGTTTCTCAATAATATCGTGGGCCATCACAATATATTGAATTACAAGTTTCTCTGCTTAAATTCATTGTTATGGTGCAGCAGCAGCTAAAAAAAAAAAAAGAGGGAGCTACATAGACCATGATCCTTTGCTCCATTTTAGTGCAAACTACATGAAGAAATAAGCACTTTTAAATCTTAGTTCTTTGGATTAAGTCTTGTCAATGAGGAAAACGTAGTGTAACGTAATATTTACAATTTGTTAGCCTCCACAAAATATTGCAATAAATATTGTAGCATGAGATGTGGATATCGTTACATCCCTATTGAACACCATTTGCCACAATTCCGCCCAAAAATGTCAAGAGCAGGCTAATATACATCGCCTAATAACCCAATTATTAAACTCGTCCATTTTAATTCACAGTGACCTAGCTTTGAACAGCGAGGAGGAGAGGAGGGGTGGGGAGGAGGAGGAGTGGGGAGATGCTGACATAGAGCACACACCGGCACTGCGCTACAGATGGTATGGTAATTGTTTCCGTGAAAGATGTTTAGAGGTGTTCTGACAACAAAGGGAGATGTCCCCCGCCACAGACGCTACAGGTCCTGCCATGGGCCAAAAACAGCTCGCCCGTCGCACATCACACATCAAACGCCTTGTAAAAAAGAAAAGAAAAAAGTGCCAAGTATTCGTTTTGGCAAGGCTAGGGGATGACTTAAACAGGAGCTATAAAAATGCAATGCCAGATGTGAGTGAGACAAAGTTTATAATGTGCATCTGTATTCAGTGTATGGTAGACTACAGGCACTGAAGCAATCCCCAATAGGCACGCTGACCAAAGTGCTGATATATCTAACAAAAAGATTTATAGTGGAGGGATACGCTCAGAATACAAAAAACTGAGTGTTTCCAGGGATAGGAGATATGGGAGAAAATATTGATGCGCTAATATAGTTGTCCTCTCGCAAGTTTATTAAAATATGTGACTACAATAAATATGTTTATCAGACCCTCATGATTCGCAGTGCTGAGGCATATTAAATGCATAACTAAATTGGAAGAAGTTGTCTAATTTTCGACAAAGAAATCCTCCGCAGAACAGTTTAACTTGTGACACAATATGGATCTAAATACGCAGGCCTCTCATCATCATCAATTCAACAGTTACTTAACAGCAGTTTGTGGATAAAAGTATTCAATTCACTAGATCATGTACAACCCAAAGGAAGTTCACTGGTTTTAATAGTAATCTTAATAGTGGTTCCCACAAGCACAGAGGGTAAGGGTAACATGTGCAGGAAGCCCTCTCTGTTTGTGGATATCCTAAATGGGCCGTTAACAAAACCAAGAGAGACAAGGGCAAGAAACAAGATAATAGAGAATCCGAACCCAGGAGGAAAGGTGTAGCGATTCCTTACCTGGCCGGCGTGTCGGAAAATCTACAGAGGATTTTCAGACAATATGAAATCCCAGTTTATTTCAAACCCACAAACACTTTAAGACAAAAACTCGTCCACCCAAAGGACAAAACACCGAGCCACAAACAAAGCAATGTGGTCTACTCCATTCAGTGTAGTGAAGACTACAGTGAGCACTATATTGGAGAAACCAAGCAGCCACTTCACAAGAGGATGTACCAACACAGACGGGCGTGCCAGAGTGGACCGTCATCTGCCGTACATCTTCACCTAGAAGCCACGGGCCATTCTTTTGAGGACAGTGAGGTTCAGATCTTAGCCAGGGAAAAGAATTGGTTTGAGAGGGGAGTTAAAGAGGCTATTTTTGTCAAAAAAGAGAATCCTTCTCTAAACAGAAATGGTGGAGTCAGACATAATTTGTCTCCCATCTATAATTCCATTCTTAAGCCTAGATCAAGCAAACAGGGGAACAATAGGGCTAGCCAGGTCAGGGCCAGAGGTGTGAAAAACAGTCGTTGTAGGGATGAATAGGGATCGTTATCTAGACGCCAGAGAAACAAAAGACTGAAACCAATGAGATAGTTTCGGAAAGTAGTTAGCTAGTTAGCTCCTCCCTGCAGCAAGATATAAGCAAGTGTCTTACCAGTATTCTTATTAGAGCTGACGAAGCCTCTCGGATGAGCGGCGAAACGTTTTCGACCAAACAAACTTTGTCCAGTTGACAAATTGAATTTCTCCTTTTATCATGGATTCTACCTGGACGATTGAGGGACTTTTCACGCAGTAATCTTAATAATCTTAATTGTTTATTCTATCAATTTATTTTCCTTCAAATAAATGCTTACAGGGCACAATGTAGCATTTTCATTAGGGGTCACCTGTTTGTCTCCATGGTAATGCTATTGCTTTGCATATATAGAATATCTCACAGTATGGCATTAAACTCTTAAATTTGTGTTCATCATTAAAAAAAAAAAAGCATTTAAAAGTTTTAAAGCACTTTGATTGCCTCAAAGGTGGAAAAGCGCTATATAAAAATGTTATTATTTACCATTATTGGGCTTTCCTCTCCACAAATCTGGCCAAATAACGTTAGGAAGTTAGAAATGTTATGTCTTACTGTGGAACATTCCATTATGACAGGTGGCTGACCCTCCAAAAAAAAAGTTATAGTGCTTCATTATGTTTAACCACTCAGTAAATTATTCATTTGCATCTATTTATTTAAAGGCGCATTGTGTAACTTTTCAAGTGGAGAGTCAGTCAAATGCTTTTCTCCATGGAGATGTTTTTGCATTGTCTGGAATGTTTCACAGTATTTCACGGCATTAAACCTTTCTATCTTCATGGAGACCAAACCAGACCAAGTTACAGGTCAGATCTGTGGAGAGGCAACCCCGCTAACAGTCAAAATGCTGTTTTTTTCTAAGTATTTTTGAGCTATAAAGCCACCTGTAATTAAATAAATATAAGGTAGAGCTGTTTAATGTCATACTGTGGAACATTCCAGGCAGAGCAATGACATATCTATAGAAACAAGCGGGTGACGGACCCCCAACCGAAAAGTTACACAGTGTACCTGAGTTATTTTGTTGTTTTATATACATTTTTAGGACATATGAAATTCCATACATCATAATGGCTCTTATTAATGGTATATTTATCAAACATTAACTTTATCTCTGCATTTACATTTCATCACATTTAATACATTTGTTACAAGTTTGATAGATTATGATCCATTTTCTACTTTGCGTGGTCGATTCAGGCACTCTATAGAATAACTACTTTACTTAAAGCGCATATATATCTTATGACACCTCGCATCCTTGCCGTTTCGCTTATGTCACCCATATTTGTAACTTATTTGCTTGTGTAATCCGAGCCTCTAGTTGCGCTGTCATCCGCACACACAACACGTCGATGGCTGATAAATAGTCCCAGCTTCATCTCTGGAACACGGCAAAAGGCCACATGCAAGTCGTAAAGTGGAAGAGCACTTTCGCAGTTTGCAACCCAATTATTTCACAGCGAGAGTCTCTCAAGTGGTCCGCCGAGACAGAGGTGTTCTAGTAATCTTATGACGACCCGTGCGCTGGGGTTAGCTTGTAAAATTGTAGCACGCTCTACTCTATTTGTGTGCAAGGTAGAGTTCGTACTGTACATCAAACGGAATCAATATTTGCCTCATTTATTCAGGTATTTCAGCTGGAACATTATCTCCATGGAGACAAGCAGATGACACCACCAGGCCAATACAGGCAACACTGCTCATAGAATTATTACTATTAGTACTACCACTACTACTATTAGCAATTTAAAAAACACCAGTAACAAAGATAGATAGGTTTAATACCATATCGACCAAATAAACTTTGTCCAGTTGATAAATTGAATTTCTCCTTTTACCATGGATTCTACCTGGACGACTGAGGGATTCTTCACACATATTATGAAATATTCCAACCAAAGCAACATCTCCCTAAGCAAGTAGATGGCATAACATCTACAAAATGTTACACAGTGCACCTTTATATATGCTTAGTGACTTCACAAAAACAAATGAGTTAACTTGTGTTTTCATAATTTGAAACTAAACTAGTCCTGGGTCCATCTCTGTTCGGTCACAGGGAAACCAAGCCATAAGCAAGTTGTAAAGTTTGCAACCCAATTATTTCACAAGAGTCTCTCAAGCTGTCCACGAGACAGAGGTGTTGCAGTAATCTTATGACGACCTCTGCGCTTGGGTTAGTTTGTAAATTCCATGTGCTGCTTGTGCTTCGTACTGCAGATTTAAGGGCCTGTATCTGCTTGCTCTCGAATCTGAGCACATCTTTTGCCCCATATATACATACGGTATATATTGTGAAACTTGCTAGATGTTGTTGGCATTGCCGTAACTCCGCTCTGGTCTCTAAAAGTTGGGGAACATGCTTATAACATCATCGCGTGAATAATTAGGGTGCATCTGCTGGTTCGAATCCTGCTCCCAACACAAACACCATTAGTTGAGCGGTCAGACCCACAGGTTTGCGGAGTGATTCCATCTCCCACAGATGAATGCTGCTGTTGTGTCCTTGGGCAAAACACTCAATCCATCTCACCCCAGTGTCTGCGTACACTGGTGTAGGTGTGTGTGAATGGGTCAGTGGTTCCTTGATGTAAAGCCCTTTAAGTGCCTCGAAGGTGGGAAAATCCTATTTAAAAATGTGATCATTTATAATTTTCACCATGAACTTGTATGTATACTGCAGAATAAGGTATCCAATAGGGGGGACAATTTTCACTGAAATGAATTTATTTTAATGAATTGGTTTAACACTACAAGAGTTAAAAGATGTGAAAAGAAAATAATGGCCCAGTCCAACTCTATTTGTGTGCTAACTGTGCTTGGTACTGTAGATCACATGGAATCAATATCTCCCTCTTTTACCCCGGTCTTTCAGCTAGCGTGAAGGCATTATAAAAGCAACAACAGAGGAGCCGTAATGTTAACTGGATAACAGTAGCTAAAGCACGTCCTAAACAGGAGCTCATGTTGCATACAGTCATTAAATATGAAATTAACTGCACCACTATGCTTCAATAACCATTAGTAGGAAGTACAGTGTTGGAGGATATCATGTGTTGTGAAATAAAGGCGTGTTAAGTCGTATAAAGTGCTGTCACATTGATTTAGAAAAGATACATTAGGTATTATGAATAAAAAATAAAAATAAAATGAAACTACTTGGCATTTGGAAAGTAAAAAATAAAGTAAAAAAATAATAATCTATAAATGGCTACCTTTGCATGTGCCGTTTAAAAAAGAAAAACCCTGTCAAACTGACATAAAACTGAAATTTATACAGTAAAACTATGTGAGTGTAAAAAAAAAATTAACAGAACTTGTCAAAAAGAAATGAAATAAAAATTTGAATGTGTTATGACAGGATTTGTATTCATAGTCATTAAGTACACAAATTCTGTCACTGTATATTGGTTGACTGAAAGTATGAAGCCACAATGTGAATGAGTATGGAAAATTTGTGGAGACAATTCCTTGAAAATAAGTTTCAACATTTTTGTGGACTTTCAGTTTGGTTAAAATCATGGATTGCCTATAGATTTATATAAGGCCACTGCCCGAAAACATACATTTAATTTGTGATACCAAACTTAACACATGTACATAAACTCTACTCAAATAAAACCCTAGGGAAATGGTAAAAAGTCAAACAATAATACAAAACAGAAATGGTTACAGTGAATTGAATTTCTTGGCGAATCGATTAATAGAACTTTCACATTTTAAAGATCCCATGACATGGTACTTCTTGATGCTTTTATATGGCTCCTTAATGGTTCCCTAATACTGTAAATGAATCCTTCAAAATCAAGATTCAGTGCATGAGAAACAGAGATAAGATGAGAAAGAGTCATTTTTCTCTCCCTGAACAGTACATTATAGGCGTTGTTGCTTGAATGCAAATGAGGAGAAAAGAGATGGCCTATAGTAGAGGGTGGGGGCGTGACCAAACTCTCCGCTCTCCGCTCTCAGCTGTGCGCTCTCTGATCCATTTCCGCGTTTTTGCGGGGAGAAGAGATGAGAAGCGTTCCATTGAAAAATAAACACATTTCCACAGAAAATAAAATTAAACCACTGCTGTTCAAAGGTCCAGAGGCTCAGATAAAGGACTTCCGAGCCTAGAAACACTCAGACGTGCCTCCAGGCAAATAAAAAAACGCATTTCGCATTGCCTAGCGCATTCGCAGTGCAAACTCTCTGGGCGTGATTTACAGAGACGCTGAGTACAGACAGACGGGGGTGAAACTGCATTTGCATTTTTTTTTTCGATCTGATGTCAATAAGGTGCCTTGTTCAAACTCGCCCGTTTGAGCTCAGATTTTTTCTAAGGCAGAAAAGGATCGCAAATGCTCAGTTTAGACATTTCGCAACTTTTAACCATGGGGGGAGGGGTAAACAGGGTAGGTGAGCTCACATTAACGTTCAAAAACCTCAGAAAGTGAAAATTTCATGCCATGGGACCTTTAAAGTGTTATGACAGATTTTTTATCCACCAGTTAATATTAATAATTTCAAAAATGTTCTTGTTAGTTAAAAAAGACAATGCCACAAAACAAAACATGGAAGTAATATGTGCCCAATCCCTAACAAATAATGACGAGTTTCAACATTTGCAGGTTTAGGTTTGATTATTTTATTTAAAAAATGAATTGTCCAATGATTTGGGTTAGGGTTAGGGTTAGGGTTAGAGTTCCCTCTGTCTGAAATTGTAAAACGAAATTCTATAGCACGACTGCTATTTTTAACAAATTTAATATTGATGCTTTTCATCTGATGTCATCACATTCCCTGGGGGTGTGAAGCTAACTGGAAGCACTATTCCGTTAGAAGCTCTGTTACTCAAGTTAGACTTAATCCGAGTTTTATTTTAACACATTCTGACTAGAAATATCACACTTGTTTGGAACTACAACAGGCGAGATGATTTGAGCCGTTGAACAAGTCACTCACAAATAAAATTACAATCTCAAGATGATAAGATTAGCCAACATTTTTTCAGTTAGTCACTCACTTTTTTGTTGAAAATGAAACAGTAAAAACAGTAAAAAAGACCATGAATTCTGGTTGGGCTGGTTGAGGTTTCATGCTAGCACCTTACATTCAAATATCACAAATGAGCAGACAGGACATAAAAATGAATTGTTTACCAAACTCATTTCCTGTTGTGGTTTCGTGTAGTGGTACACATCAGTACACTTATGTAAAGAAGCAAATTGTATCCGGTGTGCCATAGGTGTTTGCAATTGTCAAATGATTAAAAATGGAAGACAGACAGCTAAGGAAATTGAACCTCATACACGCCTCTCTTCTATTTTGAAGTTAAATAACGAGTCATACTGCGAGGAGAAGCAGTCATCTACAAACTCTTAATAAAGAAATGATGGTTGAAGCTCAAATAGGTGTCTGCAAACAACATTCTTTATAGATTTAGTTAAACAGCGAATAGCACATTTTACACATGACGTCACAATCTTGGCATGCATTCTACATTTAAAGGAAAAGTAACGTTTTTTACAATTTGAGCCTTATTTCGGTAATAAAACAAGTTGTAAAACGAGATTTAGCCATAGTTTCGAGTAGATGAGGAGGACAGTGCGCATGCGCGGAGTGTGCTCTCAGCTCCCGGGACCCAAACATGGAACGCAAAGCTGTAAACTATGGATAAATCTCGGATTACAGGCCACTTTTGACCAAACGAAATCGTAGACTAAAGACATCGAGCTTCTATGATTTGAAAAGTGCTAAAGTTTGTGTTATTTGGAGCCCGCACTGGGCATATTACATGCTCGGAGAATGCCCCGAGCTATGGCTATAACTCGCGCTAGGCTAACAGCGTTAGCCTAACGCTAATCTAAAACATCTCCGGAAATCCTCCATATGACACCAAAGTGCTATGGGTGAGTAAAACAACTTGTTTTATTACCGAAATAAAGCTCAAATTGTAAAAAAAAAACATTACTTTTCCTTTAAATGTGAGTAACTTTTTCCACATCACCCACTTGCTTCTCTGGAGATGTCACTGCTCTGCCTAGAATGTACCACAGTGTGACATTAAACAGCTCTACTTTTTTACATTTCTTCAATTACAGGTGTTTTATAGCTCAAAATTACCTTAAAAAACAGGCATTCTGACTGTGAGCAGGGTTGCCTCTCCAAAGATCTGAGCTTTAACTTTAGTTAATGCCATACTGTGAAACATTTTAAGCAAAGCACTAATATCTCCTTGGAGAAAAGCAATTGACAGATCCTCCACCAGAGAGGTTACACAATGCTCCTTTAAACACTATGTAAAACCAGAATTTGTGTATGAAAAAACAAGGTAATATTGGGAATAAAGTGGAAATGAGGAGGATGTTTTGATGGAAGACATATTAGCTTTGCTTTAGCGGTCGTTTGTCTAAGAGGGTATCCCATAAAGCTTTGCAATATTTTTAGCAACTGTGAAAAGTGCTATTGCCTAGGATCCAGAATACACATTACTTCAATAATTTACAAAGATCTGAGTCTGATCACCACTGAATCTCTTCGAGTTCAGATGGGTGTGATTGACAGGTGAATTAGCCAATCAGGGAAATGCACGGTCCATTTGTATCAAAACCAATATCACTGCTTACAATATCAGAAGGGACAGACAAAACATTGTGGATTTCTGCAGAATAACTGAGCGAAGCACTAAAATCTGTAAATCTGACTTGAGTGATTTTGTTCAAAAATGATAAGTGACCAATGAGCTCCACACACGTGTCACTGAAAATCTGACTAGAGTCTGACTGGACGGTACTGTCTGATTCTGGGTTGAAGTGAGACAGAGGGAATGGGGACCAGACTGACATCCCTCTGTATAAATAAATGCATACTTAAGAGTCTGAAATTGCCAGACAAAAAATAAAAATAAAATCTTCACAAACATAAACAGTGGAAGCATTAGAGCGTGACATATCTAGCTTTTTCTTGACTTCCCAGTGAGGTGAAATTCTCCTCAATACCCCATGATAAAAAAGAGGGGAAAAAAGATGGATTAGAATGGAACAGTTTGGTCCTGTTTCAAATCGAGACAGATTATCTCATCCTTTGCTTCAGTAATGCATTAGAATGTACATGTACAGTAGTCAGCAGCAGCTGTAGGCGAAAGAATACAGCGCAACTGTAAAACTCATAATGTTCTTGGCTTTTGTTCTGAGCCAGTATAGCATTGTGGCCATTACAATAATAACTGTCCCTGTAAACATCCAGGATATAGAAGATTAGAACAAAAGCCGCGTTAAAAGGAATAGCCAAGGTCTACAAAAACAAATGATAATATAGAAAGTAGCTGGCAGTGATTTGCTCATAAATATCTCTGTATTATGGTGCAGATGGATCTTTGATGGGAAATTATGCTTCTCCATTCCTCACAACAAAGTGTTCTGTGGTGAAATATATGTGTATACTAGACTCATGTGCCAGCGTTAACATACAGCAGTATGCCTGTATAAAGGAGCAGGCCGTGAACCACAAGTTGAGAACCACTCATGCTCATGTAAGCATGGTAAATGTATGTATTGTAATTATTGTTTTTTTCCCCTGAAATTTGAGTTAAAGATGCTCTGTGTAACTTTCCTGGTGGAGGGTCTGTCACCTGCTTGTCTCCATGAAGATGCTATTGTTTCTTACATTTTCCACAGCATTTACATTAAACTTAGGCATGGAGACAAGTTGGTTTCCATAGATGAGTACCACCAGGCCAAGGTACAGGTCAGATCTGTGGAAAGGTGATGCAGCTCACAGTAAGAATGCATGTTTTTTTTCCCAAGGTGTTTTATTAGCAATAAAACCACTTCAAATTGAATAAGTGGACGGTAGAATACATATTAGAATATAGTACAATATATTTAAAGGAAAAGTAATGTTTTTTTTTACAATCTGAGCCTTCTTTCGGCAATAAAACAAGTAGTTTTACTCACCCATAGCAGTTTGGTGTCAATTGGAGCAGTATCGCAGAACTTATGTTGACCCGTTCTGTTCTACTAATGATCCCGTATCCGTTAGCGTGAGTGCTCGGGGCACTGATTTGCGGTGTCCAAATAACACAAACTTTAGCACTTTTCAAATCACAGAAGATCGCTGTGTCAGGGTAGACTTTTAGTAGATTCCAAAACGGCCTGAAACCCGATATCGCAACAGAAAAGTAAAGTTCAGACCGGTGTTAGCTTCTTTCGGACTAGCGGTGTTTACAAAACAGCTGAGTTCACGCATGCGCACTGTCCTCTCTGATGACGTCGTCAAATGAAACTATAGCTGGATATCGGGTTTCAGGCCGTTTTGGAATCTACTAAAAGTCTACCCTGACACAGCGATCTTCTGTGATTTGAAAAGTGCTAAAGTGTGTGTTATTTGGAGAGCGCAAAGTAATGCCCCGAGCACTCACGCTAACGGATACGGGATCATTAGTAGAACAGAACGGCTCAACATAAGTTCTGCGATACTGCTCCAATTGACACCAAACTGCTATGGGTGAGTAAAACTACTTGTTTTATTGCCGAAAGAAGGCAGATTGTAAAAAAAAATGTTAATTTGCCTTTAATGCCATACTGTGGATCATTCCAAGCAAAGATGATAAAAGGAGAAATTCAATTTGTCAACTGGACAAAGTTTGTTAGGTCGAAAACGTTTCGCCGCTCATCCGAGAGGCTTTGTCAGTTCTGGTTCGAGTGCTGGTTAGACACTGCTTAAATCTAGCTGCAGGGAGGAGCTCACTCCAACACCAAGCAAAGCAATAAGATGACCATAGGCAGTGCCCCAGAAAAGTTACATAGTGCACCTTTAAATTCGTAATCTATAACATATAACCAAACCATTTAAAGGTGCATTGTGTAACTTTTCTGGTGGAGAGTCTGCCAAATGCATTTCTCCATGGAGATGTATTGCTTTAACTGGAATGTTTCACAGTCTCGTATTAAACTTTTCTACCTTCATAGTGAGCAAACCAGGCCAAGTTACAGGTCAGATCTGTGAGAGGCAACCCTGCTCACAGTCAGAATGCCTGTTTTTCTATGTTTTTTTGTGCTACAAAACCACCTGTACTGAATAAATGTAAAGTAGAGCTAGTGTCAAAGTGCCAAAAAGTTACACAGTGTACCTTTAAGTCAGCTACAGCGAAGCATATTTGTGCTTTATGTCAGTGTGTATCAACTTTTGTTTTAAATAATTCATAAGCAAACTGTGTAAAATGTTATCCCTTAGCTTAGATGCAATCGCCTACAGATAACACATAAAAAAAGATGTCAACGTCAACAAAAAAACGACACAAATGAGAATCCTGTGCTGCAAGCAAATACTAGAAGCATGTAGTGATGCTCCTGCAGTGGTCCAGCAGATACACAAGGTTTAAGTGTGTATAAAAATACAGAGTGTGTTTAATTGGCGTTTTCTAGCACTGAGTCTGAGCATTCATCACTTCCCCACGTCTGCACAATTTAGTACCACACCAATCACTTCAACACAAATCATGCGTAGAGCTTCGCGTTAGTGTATATATTACGATTTTAGATCAGCTTTTACAGCTCTTTCTAAGCACATTTCAAACAGGAATTATGTGGGTTCCGTTATTTACTTAAACTTGAAAAAATTGTACTTGCAAGTATTAGAGTGTTCTTTCACAGCATTCATTTGTATAGACATTTGTTAAAATACGAAAACCTGCACTAATGTAACTAATTGTTACATGGTTTTGGTGAGAGAGTACCTGTGGTAAATATTTATACAGTAGTACAGTATGGTATGGTATAGTATAGCATAGTATAGTGTAGTACAGTGAACCCTCGTTTATCGCGGGGGTTAGGTTCCAGAAATAGCCCGCAATAAGTGAAATCTGCGAAGTAGGACAATTTTATATTTTACAATTATTATACATGTTTTAAGGCTGTAAACGCCTCACCACACACATTATACACCTTTCTGAGACTGGTATTAACATTTTCTCACATTTTTCTCTTGTTTAAACACTCAAACTTTTGTAGATCTTCATCAAAATATATTAATAGTGACGCGGGGGGAGACACGTGACACACGGACACGTGCGCGCTGACAGGTGCGCGTGGACACGTGTGTTTGTTTTGGTACCACATATCCATGCCATGTGCGAAAGTTGAGTGGAAAGCGACCTGGATATCATTTTGGGCAAGACTCAAGCCACTGCTAACAGTGCCAAACCGCTAACAGACGCCTCTGAGCACCAGTCCTCACCACAAGACCAGGTAAGACTAACCTGCGCTCACAAGGGTTGGTTGCATTTCACCCCGGCTCCAAAATCAGTCCGCCCCGGAGTTCGGGGCATGGCTATCAATGCGTCGCCAATACTCCACAGCTCTCTAGGACGGGGTCGGGTTCGTCCTCTCGGCGTGACAAGGAAGACCCACTGTCTCCTCTCTGCACGGCTCCCTCAAATGCGGCTCTCCCCGCTGCGGCTCACCCGGCCGCGCGGCGTCCGGGTCAGGCCTGTCCGTGTTGATTCTTGGCTCTTCCATGGTCCGGCTCGCACTCAGTCTCTTCCATGGCTCGTGCAAGTAAACAAAGGCCACACCTCCTGTCACCCAGGCGCTCTCGTGAAGGAAATCAGAGACTCTGTCCCTACCACCCTGTGTGACCATCCCTGGTTTAGTCCTGGTTTAGACCTGGTTTAGTCCTGGTTTAGTCCTGATTTAGACCTGGTTTAGTCCTGGTTTAGACCTGGTTTAGTCCTGGTCTAGTCTCTTAGCCAATCAGGACGCAGGACACAATGTTACACTGTAAAAAAAGGTACAGAATAAAAAAAAAATTGAAAAAAAAAAAAAAAAAAAAAGGGAAAAAAAAGAAACAGCGAGGCTGTGAACAGTGAACCGCGATAGAGCGAGGGTTCACTGTATATAGTATATAGTAGTGCTGTCAGGTGATTAAAAAAAGTAATCTAATTAATTATAGAATTTGTAATTAATTAATCTAATTAATCGCATTTTAAGAGTGTGAGAGAGAGAGATTGTGAGTGAGTGAGCGAGCGAACCAACCCACTTTGCGATTGAGTTTGTCAGTTTTTCTGATTTTTCATTCTGCAGCGTGGTTTGGTGAAGTGCGCTCATGCTCACTCTATCACCGGTAATGATGGGACTTGCCCGGACGTGTTTATTGTTCAAATGATCCATCAGGCTGGAGCAGCTTTAACCTGGGAAATCCCAGGCTGCTTTCGTTCGTTCCAATCTGAAAGACAGCCTGGCAACTATGGCAAGTGAGCGCTCCCGATTCTGGGAGCCAATCAGAGAGCGGGGAGGGGTGGCAAGACGGTGACGCGTACTACGTGACAAACGGAAGCTTGTAGTTTGAACTTACAACTGGCATGATTGGCTATGGGCTACGTATACGCCAAATGATAGACATTCGTAACACCCAATTAAACGGCCGTTGGCGATCGTAAACCACACCTCCGCTACGAGATATTTCGAAGGTGGCTCCCAGACCATATATCACTTGTGATATGGTCAGGTGTAAACCAGGCAAGAGCAGCTTCAGTGATGGGAAAATTATTTTTGACAAAAGCTACAAATCAGCGTGTTCTTGTTGATTGTCCCGTCTTCGTTCTTTTTATATATAAACTTAGCCGTTCAAAGGCTCTGGCAGTGATTCGCTCGTCGCACGCCAAATTTAAAATGCGAGCTCATTGAATTGCCGCTCATAATTAATTGCGTTATTTTTTATAACGCGTTAATTTGCAGTGTAATTAACGCATTAAACTGACGGCCCTAATATAGTATACAATATAAAATATGGTATAAAAATTCGACCTATGTCAACACAGAAAACTCATGCAAGGAAGGCAATATTGTTAGTAAAATCTTATATTACTGAAATATAATGATCTTAACTAGGCCTATGTTTTTAAATACTTATTATTCACTCTGAGTTATGAAAAATACAGATACTTATAAAAAGAACCTCAGATATGATTTATTATATTTTTTCTAGTATGGTCTGTTTTTTAATATCCAAAATTGTCTTATCATGTTTTGTCTGTAAGAATACAATACCTTCATGTCATAGCTCAGAGGTGGTGCTACTCAGTAAACAGTTACTTAGTAAAGAAGTAGTACTTCCTTTCTGACCAGGTTGTTTTTGTGATTGACAATTGTCTCTAACCACTGAGTCACCTTTCCACTTGCTTTAATGTCACTTCATTTACTTGAATAATAGCATTTACAAGTAACACTACCCTCATTTGAGTGCAACATCTGGCCATCCCACCCGGCTACCAATAAACACACTTGGGCCTAGCTTTTCTTTTATCCAGCAATGGGAATAATAGGATTCACACTTCCTATTTGCTCTGTACACTGGCTTGCTGATAGGAAATCAATGGAGATCTTTGTTGGAGTGGAGAGGGGGAATAAATTGGGGGACGCGACCCGATGTGTTGCACAATGGCTGTGGAAGGACACTGCAGCTTAAGTCTCTGGTACATTATACATGGGCTGCTTATTTCCTTTAAAAGCTTTGTGCACATAATCAAATACTGGAAGGTCGGAGAGGCGCACATCTTTGTTACGCAGAGGGAAGCGGAAATGAAGTTGCAAATTAAACGCAGTACTAGTCAGTGCTTTTGTATGCTAACTCAGAGGCGGTCCCCGGTGGAAGCAACAAAATCATACACGGAAAAATGAAAATATTACCGAGCAAACAATGGACAAAATGGAATATTTGATCTATTCTGATGAAGAGATCAAAAGAAGACAAATTCAATATAGCTGCATCACTTCTGGAGAATAAAGCACTTTTACTTGAGGACGATGCAGAAAAGTTCAGATCTCATAGGACCAAAAACAAAGGAATAAAAAAAGGTGAGAATGATGAAACAGAAGAGTTGCAGTATGCATTAAAGTTTGTGAATTTCAGTGACTACATAACTAGTATATTTTCATGCATAAGCAATAAAGCAATGGTTCCCAAACTGTTGTACACATACATCAGAATGACCAAGAAGCAGTGTTGTCGTGATACTAAAAAAACTCTTTAAACCTATTTTGATACTCATACCACGATAACAATAAAAAAAACACTCTTTCTTTAGACAATAGAATGTGATTTGTATCATAATTATCTTGTATTTATTTGATGAGACTTTTCAGTTACACTTATACTTACTAATAACTTACTAATATACTTACTAATAACTTCACTTTAATTAGTCGTAATATAGCAAACAAAAAGTTATAGTATTAAGTATTAAGTAAGTAGTTACCAATTCTAACTTCTAACACCTTAATTTGTTGTTCTTAGTTGTTAATGAATCAATCTTGCAGAGAAATAATGAGCTAATTTCAGAATTATATAATGGCTAACCAAAGATAGCCTTGCATAAAGATAATTAACTATATCTGTATACAGTGGTACCTCACCTTACGAAAGACCCAACAAATGAAAATTCCAAGTTACGAAACGTCTTCACGTAAAATTTTGGTCCTAGATACAAAAGAAAATTCAAGTTACGAAACACGAAATCTCAAAAATTCAAATAATGTGCGCTCAGCCACACACATTATAGGCTTTTCTCAGACTGGATTTAAACTTTTCTCACATTTGTCTCTCGTTTAAACACTCAAACTTTCATAGATTTTCAACAAAATGTATTAATAGTGAAGTGTGGGGGGAAGGGGGAGGGCGGAGAAGACTGCGCGCGGACACATGTGTGATAGCGCAGCATGACCCGGCGTGGGGCTGCGAGCACGAGACCCGTGCTCAAACAGTGCCTTCTCTAGAACAGGTCTAAACCAGATCTAAACCAGGATTAAACCAGGATTAAACCACCGCGGCTCTTGCCTGCGTTCGTTCATGCGCTCGGAAAGCGTGCGGTCCAGAACGGAGGCACAGCTCCTCCCCTCCTCGCTGCTCGCCTCAGCCGTGACTCGTGAGGTACACCGGTGCTGCTGCTAATAGCAGAGCTAGCACGAAACCAGGAAATAGACCCGCACGTGGTGTCCAGTCCTGGTTTAGTCCAGGTTTAGTCCTGGTCCAGTCCAGGTATAGACCTTGTTTAGACCTGGTTTAGTCCACGTTTAGTCCTGGGTCTACAGTCTCTTAGCCAATCAGGACGCAGAACGCAGTGTTACACTATAAAAAAAAAAGTTACAAAAAAAAAAAACTTGGAACGGGGCCTTGGAACGAATCAGGCTTTTTCCATTGAAATAGCTACTCAACTTATGAAAAGTTCAAGTTACGAAACCACTTCTGGTACGAATTAATTTCGTTGCATCTGTAAATATACTGTAAATCAATTTTAAAAAATGCTTTTGTTTAGAATCAAACATGAGAAGAAGATAGCAGTGCCAGGTGTTAAACGAAAATTGCTTATTGTTTATCAAAGATTGCTGGAAAAAAAAGAAAAAAATCGAAAGCATTATTATTTTGACAACAATCACTTCAAAACACAGAAATATAGATGTAAGGATGTTTCCTTGAATGCTGACAATAGCTTTTATGCTAAACTGACATTTATTTGAATAGGATGGGTCCTGTTGTTTATTTCTCAGAACATGTACACATTTGGAGCTTTGAAGATTGGGGAAAACAGTTATTAACTATTTAGAGCCTTAATAAAACATGAAGAAAGTCTGAGTATAAAAACAGTTTATTAAAAATACTTTGGGCTACTTCGGAAGGTGACATACCATCTGATAAAGCCATACTTCTGAACATTCTCCATGGAGATAGTTGAGTTTTATGTCTTATTGTGGAATATTATTGATACTTTACAGCTGATGTCATCAACATCAACTGGGAATGTGATGCCAGCTGTAGGCACTGCACTGTCTCAAGCTGTTAAACAAGTCTCTTATAGTCACAAACTAGCTAGCATTAGCAGTAACAGCTTTTCAGTCACGTTTACATTTTTAGTTAATCATCAAACACCTAATACTTGTACTGATCATAGAGTCCTGAAAACATGCTCTTTACACCCATTTTGTATTATATAAAGTTGTTTTCAGACCATATGAAAAGTTTTTTGCTGTGTTTGCTAATGTGTGCATGGACACTGCTGAACATTCCGCCATAGACATACATGCAGAACACCCTCTGCAAAATGTCACTGCAACATATAACCACCCCCTCCAAAAACAATCTGCTATTTTAGTCTATTTTTTTTACTAAAGAGCTACATACCACTTTATATAAGTGTTTAACGGTGCATTGCGCAACTTTTCTGCAGGAGGGTCCATCACTTGTTTTTTGCCATGGAGATATTGTAAATGGTCACATTTTTATATAGTGCTTTTCCACCTTCACTGCACTCAAAGCGCTTTACAACAAGGAACCACTAACCCAGTGCTTCTCAATTTTTTTCTGTGATGCTTCCCCTAGGAAGAAGACAAAATTTCACGGCCCCTCCATGCACGCGACTATTAACAGTATTATTTATCTAGAAAATTGTTATTAGCACACCTCTGCATAACATTATATCCTTTTATTAACATTAAAAACAAAAAAGAAAGAAATAAGTGACTTTATTGATCTCACACAGGAGAAATTCTTCTCTGCATTTAACCCATCTCCATGATCTTCTTGCTTCGGTTTGGTCAGGACCTATGCTGGAGGATTTTACCTATGGTGCATGTTTTGGGTTGAAAGAAACTTACAAAGACTGCACTGTATTTTTGCACTGAGGTTTTTTTATGCAGCTTTGCGCACATTTGTTAAAGTTTTACAGAAACAAAACTTAAAACTACATGGCTCATTTGCATAAACTAAAAGCGCTGAAAAAAAACAAACGCTCTCTCCTTGTGCCGCTGATGCATCAGCTTCTGTCGGACTAAAGGACACGACTCAGTTGAATATACGTGTTTTTTCTGTGACAGAAGATGTTCTGCTGATGGTGAGTCTGTTCTGTGCGTATATCACGTATTTAAGGTTGCCGACCCCTGCCCCAGAGCAACAATTAGAGCGCCACTGCCAGCTACTGTTGTTGATGTGCAATTACACTTAGTTCTAGAACAGCCTGGAGAAGGTCCCCGTCCTGTGTGGTCCCGGTTCCCAAAACAAGAAACGCCAGGGAACCGGCCCACTACAGACAAGTCGCCTTGACCTCCCACCTCATGAAGACCATGGAGAGGGTGATCCTCAGTCACCTCCGCTCTGTGGTGAGCCCCGCCCTGGACCCGCTGCAGTTTGCCTACAAGCCAAAGTAGGAGTAGAGGACTCCATCATCTACTTGCTGCGGCGGGCGCTCACCCACCTAGAGACACCATCAGGCCGGCGCTGCTGCGGGGGAAGCTGGAGGACGCGGGAGTGGATGGACATCTCGCTACCTGGACCATCGACCACCTCACTGACCGTCCACAGTACGTGCGGCTGCGCGGCTGTGAGTCAGAGGTGGTAGTCTGCAGCACTGGGATCCCCCAGGGAACTGTCCTCTCACCCTTCCTCTTCACCATTTACACCTTGGACTTCACATATAACACAGACAGCTGCCATCTCCAGAAGTTCTCCGACGACTCGGCCATTGTGGGCTGTGTGTCTGAGGGAAACGAGCTGGAGTACTGCTCGGTCATCAGAGACTTTGTGGACTGGTGTGGGCGCAACCACCTGTACACCAGTAAAACAAAGGAGCTGGTGATCGACCTCAGGAGGAGACCACTACCTCACTCACCGATGAACATCCAGGGGCAGGACATAGAGACTGTGGACAGTTTCAAGTACCTGGGTGTTCACCTCAACAATAAACTGGACTGGTCCCACAACACCGACGCCCTGTACAAGAATGGCCAGAGTCGCCTCCACCTCCTGAGGAGACTGAGGACCTTTGGAGTGTGCAGGCCTCTGCTCAAGACTTTTTATGACTCTGTGGTGGCCTCTGCTCTCCTCTACGCTGTCGTCTGCTGGGCCCCGAACAGTACAGAACAGGACAGAAAAAGGCTTAACAAGCTGGTCAGGAGGGCCAGCTTTGTCCTGGGCTGTCCTCTGGACTCTGTAGAGGAGGTGGCTGAGAGGAGGGTGCTGGCCAAATTCATGTCCATCATGGACGACACCTCTCACCCTCTGCACCGGACTGTAGAGGAGCTGAGCAGCTCCTTCAGCAGCCGACTGAGGCACCCCCAGTGCAAGAAGGAGCGCTACCGCAGATCCTTCATCCCCACCCCCATTAGACTGTACAACTCCACTGTATAGTCCAAACATGCAATATTGTTTTTCAATACTCTCCTAGTTACTGTTTCTTATTATTATTACTTTGTATGGTCCTAACGTGCAATATCGTTTTTCCAACGTGCAATATCTTTTTCAATACTCTCCTAGTTACTGTTTCTTATTATTACTTATTTTATCAGAGTGCATAACTCCACTATATGGTCCTATCGTGCAGTATAGTTTTTTCATTACTCTCCTTGTCACTGTTTTATTATTATTACTTATTCGATTATTACTTATTTTATTATTATTATTATTACTTATCTTTATGCCATCCTTGCCTGCATGCACTTTTCTTTCTTTTTCAAACTGTCCCTACCTGGAGCTACTGTGACAAGTAAATTTCTCCTGTGTGAGATCAATAAAGTCTTATCTTATCTTATCGGATCTTATCTTACAGTACGGAAAAAAAGCATGTTTCCCAGGGTCACACATGCCCCCCCTGGCATCACACCGCACCCCCCCCCAGGATGGCCCGCCCAACTATTTGTGAAACACTGCACTAACCCATTCATACACCAGTGTACGCAGATACTGGGGGCAAGGTGGATGAAGTGCCTTGCCCAAGGACACAATGACAGCATTCATCTGTGGGAGCAGGAATCAAACCTCCTGTTGGTCAGTGGATCTGACTGCTGGTCAGGGATTCAAACCGCCAACCTACGGATCAGTGGACAAATGCTCTTATCAACTGAGCTACTGCCGCCCAAATGTTATTGCTTTCCCTGGAATGGTGTTTCTATTGCTCAAAACTACAATCATTCTCTCTGCAAATAATGTTGCCTTTCTACAGATCTGACCTGTAATGTAGACTATAGTAGTCTCCCTTGTGTAATCTCTACCATCAAACATTCCAGAAAAAGCAATAATATCTCCATGAAAACAAGCAGGTGACGGACCCTCCAACAAAAAAAACACAGTGCCTGTAAGCATCAGTGTTAATTCTCACTGAACAATTTGATCATTATGAATGACATCTTTATGCTATTCTATGGCTAATTCAGTCACTGATCAGACTTAAGCATATCATCTCACATAGTTTCATATTTCATAGTTTTGGAAGGACTTGTACTTTCTCTCCTTCAGTCCAACAGGCTGGCTCAGTTTTGTTCGGGTCGGCACACAAGCGTGAAGGCTGGAAGACTGGCAGCATTCATATGTATGTGAGCACCGAGTCATGGAGGAGGGAGATATGGGAGTCGTGCGGAGAGCGGTGTGCGGCAAAGGTGTGACGGGGCTAACAGTGCCCCGCTGTGTGTCCTACCCGGCTAAAACAATACACTTTATGTCTGACTGGCTTTACTCTGCAGGGGGCCCAAGGCTGGAGAACGAGGACAAGTGGAGAGCCCAGCGCACAAGCAAAATGGGGCAGTCCGAATGGACCAGTGGTTGTAATATCACTACATTATGGTTTCGCCAAACAGATATTGGAAATGTGAGGGCTCCTGGGAAGAATACCAAATGGGAATGAATAAAATATTTGGTGTAAAAAAAAAATGTTCTGGGATATATATAGAAAGCATGCATACACACAAGGCTGTTTTGTAAGTATATTGTGCAGTTGCCAGAAACAAAGCTATTAATGTAATTGTAAAATGAAATAAAATTATCAACAAAATCATGACTCAAGTGAATTATGCATTTTTTTAACAATAGAAGCATAAATGCATGCTTATTCAGCAACAACTGCAACAGTGTCATGGTTGTCAATTGTTAAATTAAATTGAGTCGAGAGATAAGTGCGTGTTTAAAGGTACAGTATCCAATTACAGTATGTTATGCTTGATTCCATAGAAATACAAAGTTAAAACCATAGTTCAGAACATTCTCCATGGAGATAGATACATGTTATGCTAGACTATGGAATATTAAGGCCAAAGGAACAATATTTCCATAGAAACAAGCAGTAGGAGGCTGAATGAGAGTCAGGTTTGTGGAGAATGCAATGAACACCAAACAAAAATGGAAACAACTGAAGTGTGAGTCGAATTGCCTGCACAATTTCCTATTCACCACTCAAGTATCTTTCCATACTATTATGCATATAGTGTAAAACAGAAAATAAATGGTGATGGACTAAAACGACTATGCCAAATGTAGACTATGCCAAATGTAATTAAAACAAACAAGTATTCCCATAGACACTTCACTTTTATCCCCTGTTTTCTGTACATTTCCATTTTGGCACAGTTCAGAGACAGCAGACTTGGGCTTTAATCGACAGCACTCTGTAAGTAAGTGACTATTAACGGCAATTCACTTACCCAGATTCAATAAATCCAAATGAAAATGTAATGAATGCATGCCATAACCACACTGTGCCGCGAGACTGTCTGCCCACCCGCCCTCGCCATGCTGCCACTGTTTCTAGGTCAGAGCTCCAGCGCGCCAATGGCTTTCACTCCAAACTGCCTGGTCTGCCGAGCTCGACTGTCCCCTGATAGTGCCTTTGCGGTGACAGCAAAGTGATTACGTATTGATCTTGATCACATAGACACCAGTGTAGCGCCGTGTGCCGTCTGTGGGCTGAGAGGATAATAGCTCATGATCAGACCAGCAGAATGACAGGCCATCTCTCTAGGCCGTTGCCACCAGCACTATTTTTGGACGGTAACACCTACTTGATAGAAATGTGTGTGCCAGTATAGGGGTTCATAGAGGAATTAAGAGACGATTAGCTACAATGTTGTCAGATATTAGAAAGCTTCTGTTAACATAGGAATGGTTGTACTACAGTGAGGGCACAAGCATGTCATGGGAGCCCATTATGTGTCCATATACACTCTGTGGAGGAGATGGTACGCTTGGAAGAAAGCCGTAACAGTAGCAAAAGTTAGATTAAAATTCTTTAGCTCAGGGCTCTCAAGTCTCACGCATTGAGAGTGTGACACACGCAATTCGACGTATTCACACACGCTCACGCGCCACACATGGCATTTCTCACGCTGATTTTATTTATTTATTTTTTGTGTATTGGTCTGTGTGGCTCAGTTTATGCAGGCACCACGCGTTTTCAGCGAAAAAAACTCTCCCCTTCCTCCCCGTCCCGCTCCCCGGAAAAAAATCAGCCAATCAGAAAATAGATTGTTCTGTTGTTGGGCAGACTGTAGAGTGTAGTTTCAGCTGCTAAGCGCACACTGCGGTGATGATAAAACAAACTGAGAACCATCAGGTAATAGCTTGATTGCTGCTTTAGAAATTCTTGCTAGTTTACGAACAGCTTACTCAGATAACCAACATGTTGGGGTAATTTTCAGTTGCCTAAACTACTGAGAGAGACAATTCGCGTTCACATGCTCACACGCCATTTCTTACGCAATTCAAGCACCCCCCGCTCCGAAACCGGTGCAACAAAATGACAGTACACTGGCAAGAGGCTGGCGCTATATTGCAATGTTTTAAACTGTAATAACTAGAATTGAACTAGGTATTTACGGCTACAATGTTTATGATCTGATTTTTGGAGTTATTAGATTATTGAATTTGTATGTAAACTGTTACATCTGGTGTGAGTGATCTAATTTCTTTATTCACACCTGTGCAGATTTTGGCAAGGAAAATGATGCAAATCAAAATTTTTCACATGACCACACAAATAATTTGCCACATTACAGTCCTTGCCTCAAGTGGAGGAGTTCAAGTATCTCGGGGTCTTGTTCATGAGTGAGGGGAGGATGGAGCGTGAGAGTGGCAAGCGTATCGGTGCAGCGTCGGCAGTGATGTGGTCACTGTACCGGACCATTGTGGTGAAGAGGGAGCTGAGCCAAAAGGCAAAGCTCTCAATGTACCGTGTGTCAATCTATGTTCCTACCTTCACCTATGGTCATGAGCTTTGGATAATGACCAAAAGGATAAGATCGAGGATACAAGCAGTCGAAATGAGATTCCTCCACAGAGTGGCTGGGCGCACCCTTAAAGATAGGATGAGGAGCTCAGTCACACGGGAGGAGCTCGGAGTAGAGCCTCTGCTCCTCCATGTTGAGAGGAGCCAGCTGAGGTGGCTCGGGCATGTTTCCAGATGCCTCCTGGACGCCTCCCTCGGGAGGTGTTCCGGGCATATTCCACCGGGAGGAGGCCCCAGGGAAGACCCAGGGCACACTGGAGGGACTATGTCGAAGGAGCTGGAGGAAGTGTCCGGGGTGAAGGAAGTCTGGGAGTCCCTGACTAGACTGTTGCCCCTGCGACCCAGCCGGCGGAAGAAAATAGATAGATGGATGGAAATGTAGTTCTCTATTCTCTAGTTCTCTGATTTATAAATGTTAACGCCCAGTATCAATATTCAACTTAATTTTCAATGGGACCAAAAATAAACAAAGAAAATCCTATCTAGGACAAGAAAGTGTCTCTGTTGACATTTTCTCACGACCTAATCAAAATGCAAAAAGCCAGACAGACCAAAACCATGGAAACGGGCTGGAACAAATCACTGTACCAAACACAGTAAGTCCTCTTTTCATGTTTCTGCCCCTTTCTCCCTGCGGAAGACATGACAAATTTTGAGTTTGGCCTGTCACTTCCTCTGTAGTGGCAATACTCACTCCACTATATCCACAGATGGTTATTTATGGCAACACTGCTGATGGGAATTAGTCAAACCCTAAAACAAACATGCATATACAAACTCCATCATTGCCAGCACTTTATGTTTATCCAGCCACCTCTCCATTCATCACTATTTTGCATTGATATACAGCCAGTGCTAAAAATGTGCATCACGTTTATTACCACTATAAGGTTTCGTATAAGCATCTGAGATTACAGGAGGAGCGCCCAGTGAATAATTGCAAGGTAGGGTAAAAACGTGGTGAGGGTTAGGCTATCGGTCTTCATACGCGGGTTTAATGTATGCCCGTGTAAAAGTGTACATTTCAGCAGAGCACCAGGAAGTGGCGGAGGAAGGGGCTAAGTGAATGAGGAATACCCAATGGAGGGTGCGGAGATCAGGATGCATGTGTTTATAGTACTCTACAACATGTACAAAGTGTAATGTACTGGTGTTTGGATAATACTCATCCATTAGTTATGTGCTAGCCAGCTGCGAGAATGCGCAAGGTGGGTTAGCATATTGGGGTGGTTGTTTACTAATAGCAGATAGGTAGATTTCAATACGCATATTAAAGGGATTATTAAGATATGCAAATTTTCACAATATGCATCTCATGGTACAATTTTTTTTTTATTTTGTGGCTAATAAAATCATAAATATACTACTTTTTCCGTTAAAATGTCCAGATAAGCCTTTAGTTCTGTCATAAACCAAAGAGTTAACATTTAAAAGTGTTTCAAAAATTATTTCACTGTGTAAACTGGACTGAAACAGAGCAAAGGATCATGGTCTATGTAGTTCCCTCTGTTTTGTTCTTCTGTTTAGTCTTTTCTTTTAGCTGTTGCTGCACCATAACAGTGAATTTAAGCAAAGACACTTGAGATTCGATATATTATGATGGCCCACGATATTACTGAGAGACTTAAGACGATACAGTATCACAATATTTCGGTTATTGTTACATCCCTATTAAAGGGATATGCCACCCCCAGGTCAAACTTGGGCATCTCCCCACAGTCCAGAGAGTAAAATAAGTGGTGGAAAGCGTTTTTCTGGTGACGCAGCCATTGTCCAGGTCTGTCAGCACTGACCGCCGCGGTATCTGCAGCTACTCCGCGTTAGACTGGAGTCTAACGTATTTATACCGAGTGCAAATAAATGTGCAAATCAACACGGAGAGCTTGACTTGGTCATTTTGGGGGGGAACTATTTTTCAGTGCGGAAAAACAAAGCCGAAGCACACATCACGCTGAAGAGAATCCCTGTTACGCACCAGGAAGGCAGTTCCCCTGTTACACAGTGTGGTGTGTGCTTCGTCTGTCTTTTTCCGCACTGAAAAATAGTTCCCACCCAAAATGACCAAGTCAAGCTCTCCGTGTTGATTTGCACATTTATTTGCACTCGATATGAATGCGCACTACACAGAAAGTAATTGGGAAATGCATCGAGCAAATTAATTCCTTTTGGCCGAAATCTTTCTCTGGCGACGTTAGACTCCAGTGTAAGGCGGAGTAGCTGCAGATACCGCGGCGGTCAGTGCTGACAGACCTGGACAATGGCTGCGTCACCAGAAAAACGCTTTCCACCACTTATTTTAGTCTCTGGACTGTGGGGAGATGCCCAAGTTTGACCTGGGGGTGGCATATCCCTTTAACGTGCCCATATTACTCAATTTTATAATCTATGTTTTAATGTTGTTTCCTCCTCAAAAATAAAACATGGAGTTTTGTTTCATTCACACGTTTAATGCACAAGCCATGCATAGGCTCTGTTCCACTTTGTGATGTCATGTGGGAATGCATGAAGTGCTACACTGTGTTTTTAAACTCCATACAATAATAAGGATTACTCAAACATGTGTGAATTAAAGAAAACATAATTCCAGGTTGTATGTAAAATCACTCAATCATCCGGGTAGAATCCATGGCAAAAGGAGAAATTCAATTTGTCAAATGGACAAAAGTTTATTTTGTCTATTTGCTGGACAAAAGTTTATTTTGTCCACTGCATATTGACTAGGCCCACCAAACTAACAGAAACTGAAAACAAGAAGGTGTGGTAGTTTCGTAGTAATTTTGTTGTAGTTAGTTCTTCCCTTCAGACAGATATAGGCAGTGGCCAGCAGCGTCTGACCAGAACTGAAGAAGCAGCTTGGATGAGCTGTGAAACGTATTCCACCAAATAATTTTTTGTCCAGTTGACAAATTGAATTTCTCCTTTTGCCATAATTCCAAGTTGGAATGTTGTGTTGGAATTGCATTGTAATAAAAGAGTCAATTTTGCATAATATAGGTGCTAGTTTAATAGAAATCATTTGGCAGGCTACAGGTATTACCAGAAGGTGAGTATTTGATCAAGGATTTATTTTTTATTTATTTATTTTTTTTATTGAACTAAATTTGGATGTTCAAAACACTCGAAAGCCTTGTGATCCACTAAATTAAACTTTTGCACTGTACCTGATATTTTCTGTTTTGGAAACATGAAAAACAGAATTAATTATTCCTCACTTTACTAATGCATCCTAATTACTCAACGTAATGAGTTTATAAGGGTATTCTACAATTCTCTTTAGAGGCCAGAGTGAAGTTTTGCCATCATGGGAACGCTAAAAACAGCGAGAATGCTAATACTACTACTGATCTCTTTCTTGTTGTTCACAACTGTACAAGTTTTAAGGAAAATTATGCAAAAAAAAGGCAAACTAATGTGGCAAAAATGAAAAAGAAAAAAATCTAACTATTATTTTAAAATCCTTTGTCTTCCAAATACAACAATTTTATTGATTAACTGACTCATGTCTAGATTAAGGATTTGAAAAAAAAAAAAAAAAAGAAACTTAAAGGCCTTGTTATGTACCTGATTTTTGCTCTCTTGGAAATATGAAAGTCAGAACTAGTTTTGCTATCACAGTAATGTAAAAGAGCTAGCATGCTAACAATTCACCAGCATTACTTCCCGGTTTATGGATAATAACAAGTCTTTATAATTTAATGCAGATAGCTGCTTTTACAATACATCTGTACTGCAGCAATATTATTTTACCTTTTTCCAGCTAATTAGAAAATTGGGTAGAGCCCCTTTAAAAGTGGACTATGTAACTTTTTGGTTGGGGGTCCTTCACCTGCTTGTTTCAATGGATGTCATTGCTCTGCCTGGAATGTTCCACTGTATGACATTACAGCTTTAGCTTTTATTTATTCAATTACAGGTAGTTTTATAGCTCTACACTACCTAAAAAAAACAGACATTCTGAAAGAACGGGGTCGCCTCTCCACAGATCTGACCTGTTACTTGGTCTGGTTTGGTCTCCATGATGATTTAATACCATACTGTGAAGCATTCCAGACAAAGCAATAACATCTCCATGGAGAAAAGTGTTTGACAGACCCTCTACCAGAAACAGTTACACAATGCACCTTTAAATTCTTCCTGTGGTCACTATTTATTAATGGGGTTGCTTGCTTTGGAAACTATAAACATCATACAAAAGCCTTCAAAGTGAAATGTGACCCAATCAGAAAAGTTTCAACTTATCAACAACAAGCTGTCTGTTTCTTTGTGTATGTGTCTGTTACTCTGTCAAAGTACACAACATTGAACAGTGTTTTAAAATAAACCTTTCACTTTCCACGAGTGAAATTTGTCTTAGTCATCATAAACCGCAATGTGCAAGTACTAGTAAGTTTGACAGCAAGTCATCATACCCTTTCTCAAGCACTTTTCACAGGATAAGCAACAACCCAAACCTTCTTTTTGAAGTGACAAACTCAGGGGAGGGGGGGGTACTAGCCTTCCCTAGAATGGCCAATTCTCCCCCTTAGCTTTTCCCCCCACTTTCATAACACATTCATTGTCGACTAAAATGTTCAAATGGCAACCACTGTGCTTAAAATTAGACGACAATAAAACTATAATTTCATAAAAAGTTTTATAAATCATTACAGGGGATAACTACATTTGACTTGTTTAAAACAGCATAGCAAACATGGTGGCAGGTGGTGGTGCGCTCCTATCCATAAAAAGCATTTGACGGGTCCTCCACCAGAACACAAAATGTACCTTTAAAAACAAACAATACAGTCTTTAAAGCCCCAGTGTGTAGGATTCGGGGCGCATAGGTGGATAGTGGCTATTGCACTTCCTGTTTTAGCTACGGCAGACCTCGAGGGTCACCCGGGCGTGCCGTAACGCAGATAGCTCGCGTACCCACGAACGCGTGAAGCGAGCCCGCCGCTACTGTATAAATAAAACGCAGTCCCGTTCACTGTTTTTTTTTTTTTTCTTTTCGCATGACAGCACACATTCCCGATCGTGTACCATGACAATCCTCAAATCAAATGAAACCTTACAGTCTTTTGACTATGCAATTAATTTCCCAGCACAACAATCACTCCCCGAGCACATGGGGCTTTTATACGGAAAAGCACAAAACGAGGTTTGTTACTTTGCTTACCTTGAAGGCTCTGGACAGGTCAAACTCTGTATTTCACCATAAGCTTGGTCTCAATCTGTCCGTAAGGATCCAGTGAATAAAATCCAGTAAAACAATTTAGTCCAAAACATTAGATCGTTAGATCCATTACGACGTGTGATCCGGCAACATGCTTGTCGTTGTTTATCCAAACGCGTACTATCTCCACGAGCCTTGCCGAAGGCGGAGCCCAAATGTCCTTCTGCGGCTCTCATAATCAAAATGGCTGCCTCTATATGGGGAAGATCCCCCTTTTATGCAGGTATATCTAAGTCCAACAGAATACTTTGATTTCATGATGGAAGTGAAAAGGCTTGGAAAACACTGTATTTTTGAATGGATTTCTTCCATTCCGGTAATTAACGGGTAAAAATCTTACACACTGTCCCTTTAAATCAATTTTAAAATTAACAGGAAGCCAGTGCAAAGACATAAGATTTGGTGAGATATATTTTCGTTTTTTGGCTCCTGTTGATGCGTAAGTAAGTTTAGCAAGTCATCCATCTCTTTCTCAAGCCCTTTTCACTGGCTAAACATCAACTCATACTTTCTTTCTGGGGTTAAAACGCACCACCATCCATCTGTCCAAAGAAGACATCAAGGACTATTACGCCATCACTTCTCCAGGACCAGAGACTATGCCAAGCTGTGTATATTAAACCTTGGAAACGACAACTATTTGTTTACCCACATTGTAAATGAAGGTTGGAAAATAAACCAGGGGCTAGATGAGCGTGCGCAAGGACAGGACAAAACTTAAGATAGGATATGGTTGTCAGCATCCTCGAAATTGCTCCCTGGAGTCGCTGATGGATCGGTGATGGTGCACTTTTGAGAGACCGTCAAGCTAGCACTGTCTTCTCCGTAGCCCCATTACGAGTGTTCTTTAGGATACACCGAGATTCCATTTGTCCCCTTGTAAATGAGCATCAACCTTACTTCAAGAAACCACTTTGACGCAGCGAGAAAACAAAATTACGCTAACAAAGTAATTAAGATGGTCTTTTGTCCTTCACTGATGGAACCGACATATGCTACCATTTTAAAGGCGTGTGCCATTGATTCACTTTAATTAGTTCATAGGAAGAGAGGCTAACATGCAGATGGAGTGAGGGACGACGCGAGCTGGAGGACGAGAAAATGGGCACTCCGCATGTTTAATTGCTCCCAAGGCGTCTGGCGGTGGTGAGGTGGTGGTATGGTATACGGGGAAGTGTATTGTCTAATGAACAACTTTATCACGGCTAAGTGAACAAAATGTTGCTTAATTTGAGAACTCTGCCACAGGGGCGAGAGTGTTTAATGTGAATTATGCTTGCATGAAGAAAATAAAAAATGGAAAAAAAAAAAGATAGTCTAATGCAAAGCGTAGAGTGTAGAGAATACAAGAGCTACATTTGTGCTTTGGGGTTTTGCTGTACTGTATTAGTAGAAGCTTACCTTTTAATTGAGGGACTGAAATTATCCAAATAATTCCAGTGAAGGTGTATTGAGTTTAAATGCACAGTGGAGCACTTCCTGTATTACCACTTGAGATCAGAATGTGGAACAAAGCGTTTTCAAAGCGTTTGAGAGAAGAACTCTAAATATGCAGGGTTTGTGTGTGAAACATGTATGAATGAAAACAAAAGACAAGTCGGCATTATTTCTCTTGCCAATCTGTTTTTGATTGTGTGATACTAAAATCTTGATGCTTTTATATGGCTCCTTAATGGTTCCCTAATACTGTAAATGAATCCTTCTTCAAAATCAACACTCAGTGCATGAGAAACAGAGATAAGATGAGAAAGAGTAATTTTTGTCACTCTTAACACTCTATAATGGGTGCTGTTGCTTGAATGCAAATGAGGAGAAAAAAGCTGGCCAATAGTAGATAGAGGTAAGATCTTAAGCCCGAGCCCGAGCCCGACACGACCCGACCCGAAATTCGGGTCGGGCTCGGGCCTAAAATGTCAATCATTGCTTCGGGTCGGTTCGGGCTCGGGCTTCTCTCTCGCTGACTTTTTTAAAAATAAATATCTGTTTATAAAAATGTATACTAAAACGATGTGTGGATACTAAACTAAGGAATACTTGTTTTAAAATAAATAATTTGGATAAAACAGAGAAGGCGCTGTAATGTAATTGCTATTTAACTACTAAACAGGAGCCGCAGAGCCAGAGCTCTGCGCATGTGACGGCCCCCCCTCTTAATAATCTTCCCCTCCGCTCCGCGCTCTCTGCTTCTCTCTCTAGTGCCGCGCCGCGCTAGATTCTTAAGGACGTACTGCTGCTGTGGTTTATGGCCCAACTTTCAACCCGTCAAAATGACGGACGGCCTTAAATTTTTCCCGTCAACTCTTTAAAAAATCCGTCAATGATGGAAAATTGTCGGTAAATGTACCCTCTGCAGAAACAAATATAAAAGATGTAAATGTTTATACAGTCTTGTTTAACTTAGATTTCGTTACAAAAGACAGGCTTTAATTTGTTATCATAAATCACCCCTCCTCCTCCCTCCTCATCACAAATAAAATATGAAATTTCGGGTTTGCTTCGGGCTCGGGCCTGCAAATCAAGTTAATTGGTCGGGTTCGGGCCGGGTCGGGCTTTAATACCCGCGGGCCGGTTCGGGTCGGGCTGGATTTTTTAGGCCCGATCTTACCTCTAATAGTAGAGGGTGGGGGCGTGGCCAAACGCTCCGCTCTCTGCTCTGAGCGCTCTCTGATCCATTTCCTTGTTTTTGCACGGGGGGAGAGAGTTGAAGCGTTCCATTGAAAAATAAACACATTTCCACAGAAAATAAAATTAAACCACTGCTGTTCAAAGGTCCAGAGGCTCAGATAAAGGACTTCCGAGCCTAGAAACACTCGGACGTGCCTCCAGGCAAATAAAAAAACGCCTTTCGCATTGCCTAGCGCATTTGCAGTCCAAACTCTCTGGGCGTGATTTACAGAGACGCTGAGTACAGACAGACGGGGGTGGAACTGCATTTGCATTTCTTTTTTCGATCTGACGTCAATAAGGTGCCTTGTTCAAAATCGCCCGTTTGAGCTCCGATTTTTTGTAACGCAGAAAAGGATCGCAAATGCTCAGTTTAGACATTTCGCAACTTTTAACCATGGGGGGGGCTAAACAGGGTAGGGGAGCTCACATTAACGTTCAAAAACCTCAGAAAGTGACAATTTCATGCCATGGGACCTTTAACTTTTTTCATTTGTATAGTTGATCAGCTGTATTAGATGTTCACTAAACTTTTTACTAAAAAGAGTACTGCTAGTTAAAGGTGCATTGTGTAACTTTTCTGGTGGAGGGTACATACAATGCGTTTCTCCATAGAAATGTTACTGCTTTGTATGGAAGGTTGCACAGTATGGTATTAAACCTTTCTATGGAGATCAAACCAGACCAAGTTACAGGTCAGACCTAGGGAGAGGCGACCCCGCTCACAGTCAGAAAGCCTGTTCTTCTAGGTATTGTCGAGCAATAACACCACCTGCATCGAATAAATGTGAGGTAGATCTGTTTAATGTCATATTAGAGCACTGCCTTATCCATAGAAACAAAAATACAAAATATAGCTCTAGAAATAAACCAAGACTGATAATAATAGGTAGTGAACTAGAACTAAAGCAGAAGTAAAATTTTAAACCAGAACTTCAGAGCAGTAATATTAAAAATAAAATGTGTGCACCAATAATGGGGCTATCGCCACGCACTGACAATCTCTGAACTAAAATGCAAGAAACATGGTCTTAATAGATACAGAAACATTCATTGTATCTTCACTATTTCCTGTACTGATGTTAGACAATGCATCATAGAGCCCTTCAAGGCAACTATTATCATTAACACAAACATGCACTTGGCAGAGATCAAATTAGGTGTTAATATGCAATTAGTAATGCACAGTGTCAAGAAAATATACTTTACCGTATGTGAGAGAGCAAACTGCAGATTAAAGAAGACAGGCTAACTCATGTTGTCAAACTGAATAATGCAAAGAAAGTAGCAGGTATTTCTTGAATAAAAAATAGGCACAAAAAGTGCTGGTTGTTCTGACAGCAACTCACAAAGTTGACTGAGTTCATTTATGCTCGAAGGTAAAATACATATGAGCTTTGTATTTGTTGGTAACTGCTGTTGTCTACCAGCTTCAAAATATCTGCAGGTGGTTTTCAGTTGAACCTTCATTATTGATTAGCAACACTTACCGGCTTTGGCATGCATATGTTTCTAAATAAATGTCTTTATACTTTGTGTACTGGGATGTGCAATATCAGGACTACTATTATTATCAGCATCAGAAAAATTTCCCCGATTTCTAAAGTCTCTTTGGAGCGATAATTGACAGACCGACAGCCACAACAATCCAACATGGCATGGACTGGTGCGCTCCAGACTGAAACAGAGCGGCGTGCTCGATTCACACCATTTCCCTTTTCTCCAGACATGGCGGGGCATTGCAGTGCCCGCCCGTAGACCGCCAAGGGCTGTGCTTGTCATGTAATAACCTGTATCTGACTCGGCCGTTAGTCCAACCCAAAAATTCAAATGTAGTGGCTGTAGTTGATTCTAAAGAGGCCGGTACAGACACGGCTTTTAACCCAAAAGTCAGATTTTTAACAAATACGCACTAAAATGCCAAAATAAGGCCAAGAAGAGATTTCTACTTCAATTTTAGACCCATTTACACAGCTAGTGGGATATTGAGAGTGGGATTCAAACCATCAACCTTTGCAGCAGTGGACAAACACTCTAAATGGTAAATGGTCACATCTTTATATAGCGCTTTTCCACCTTCAAGGCACCCAAAGCGCTTTACAACAAGGAACCAATCACCCATTCACACACGCATTCACACACCAGTGTACGCAGACACTGGGGGCGAGGAGGGTTAAGTGTCTTGCCCAAGGACACAATGGCAGCATTCATCTGTGGGAGCTGGAATCGTACCAACCAACCTGTGGGTCAGTGGATCTGACCGCTCAACCACTGATGTTTCTTATGTCAAGAGCGGGATTTGAACCGCCAACCTTTGGATCAGTGGACAAACGCTCTACCAGCTGAGCTGAGCTACTTTACCCATGCATAATTAGTAGTTTGTCTATAGTTCATCAGATCATCTTTTTAAACATACTAGAGAGTGAATGGTGCACTAAATACCTTTTCTGGTGGGTGCTGACCTGCTTGTCTCCATGGAGATATTGTTGTTGCTTTGAATGGAATGTTCAACAGTATGTTAAATATAGCAATTCTTCATATATTGCAGGTGTTTTGTTACTTGGAAAAAGAAAAAAAAAGTGGGTTAGTGGGTTTGCCTCTCCAAGGATCTGACCTGTAACTTGGCCTGGTGGTACCACCTGCTTGTCTCTATGACAAGTGTTAAGTATAATGCCATAATGTGTAACATTCCAGGAAAGTACACATCACCACGAAGATATATATATAATCAGGTGAGGGACCCTCCATGAGAAAAATTACATATATTACCTACTGTATATTACACACAATATGCTTTTGTGAGCTTTAAACCATGGTATGTTAATAGTACCTTATCAAAAACATACCTGGAGTTGTGATTTATTTCATTGACACATAAGTGAGAAATCCTTTATTATTGGTCTGTCTACATCAGAATGCTCCGTTCCACCTAGTGATGTCATGTACAGTATGCATGATAATTATCTTTTACCTTCAGTCCAGAAGAGATTGGAAATTCCAGGGCTGAAATTATCCAAATGAAGTTGTATGTATGCTGTATAGAGCGTTTTCTATTTGAGAGAAGAACTCAACCTAAATATTCGGGGTTTGTGTTAATGAAATAAAGCACAACTCCAGGTATGTTTGTGATGAAGAAAAAACTTTATAACATAGATCAGAAAATAGTGTAATATGGGCCATTTACAATGAAGTAGAGCAATGAAGCTAACAAAGTGTCTGTATGTTAACACAATCCACTTTAGAAATAGAACACATTATGTTTTACCCCAGATAAACACATGTTACCTCAGTATTACAAAAAGTTAATTTAACCTAGCTTTAATTTGTGTTCCTTTTCATTTTAGAAACCTCTATCAAACTATTCATATTATTCTACCTCTCAAATTCAAAAATTTCCTGTATCGCCTGTTTTTCGCTCACCACAAGTGTCCTCACAAATCAGGTAAGTGGTACTGTTGTCAAAAGCCAAAAAGATAACAGCCCAAAAACACCAAAATAGCCATAGCAAGCAGAACAGAATGGCACTTTAGAAGAAGAAGGATGCAAGTCATTTTGGGTGCAGTAAAATGCACATTGGTGGAGCAAAGTGAAATTCGAGAAGAAAAAAAAACAGGACTATACGCCCGGGTAAAGTGTGTATATATCTAGCCTAAAGCCAAACAAATCACAATAAAGGGACAGAGGCATATTCTGAAAAGTGGTACACAACTTTTTGGGACTTCACTTTCCCAAGGTCTTTGTATAATCACACTGCTGGAAACTGGACTTTTTTGTGAGCCAGGGCAATGTTTATGTATTATGTATTCTCACTGTGAGCGGGCACGCCTTTCTGCGGATCTGACCTTTGACTTGGCGATGGAGAAGTTTAGTGCAAAATTGTGGAACATTCTGGATGAATCAATAGCGTAAGATGAGAGAAAAGAAAAGCATGTTAATTGGTAAACAATGGGGGAATTTCACACTATCTCCACGGAGACAAGCAGGTGATGGGCCTTCTTCCAAAAAAGTTGCACAGTGCGCCTTTATCAACATACAAGTTAAAGGTCCTATATTAGACAAAATTGACTCTTGTGAGCTTTAAGCCATGTTTGAATATTGCTATCGCCTTAAAACATACCTGGAGTTGTGTTTTGTTTCATTCACAGACATTATTATTATTAGTGTGTCTACATCTCCGAAGCTCAAAATGCTCTGTTCCACTTTGTGATGTCATGAAGGGATGGTTTTCAAGTTAACAGCTACCTTTTACCTTTTGTTCTGTAGAGGTTGGCAATTTCAGGGCTGAAATTATTCAAATGATTCTAGTGAAGATGTATGGAGCTTAAAAACACAGTGGAGTTCCTCCGTTATTACCACATGACATCACAAGGTGCAAGGAGTGTTTTTTTTTTAGAGAAGAACTCGGCCTTAATATGCAGCGTTTATGTGTTAAACATGTGAATGAAACAAAACACAATCCACGTATGTTTGTGATGAGGAAACAACATTAGAACATAGATCAGAAAATAGCGCAATATGGGCCCTTTAAGTTAAAGGAAAAGTAACGTTTTTTTACAATTTGAGCCTTATTTCGGTAATAAAACAAGTTGTTTTACTCACCCATAGCACTTTGGTGTCATATGGAGCATTTCCGGAGATGTTTTAGATTAGCGTTAGGCTAACGCCGTTAGCCTAGCGCGGCTTATAGCCATAGCTCGGGGCATTCTCCGAGCATGTAATATAATGGAGTGCGGGCTCCAAATAACACAAACTTTAGCACTTTTCAAATCATAGAAGCTCGATGTCTTTAGTCTACGATTTTGTTTGGTCAAAAGTGGCCTGTAATCCGAGATTTAGCCATAGTTTCGAGTAGATGAGGACGCCAGTGCGCATGCGCGGAGTGTGCGCTCAGTTCCCGGGACCCAAACATGGAACGCATAGCTGTAAACTACGGATAAATCTTGGATTACAGGCCACTTTTGATTCAAACGAAATCGTAGACTAAAGACATCGAGCTTCTATGATTTGAAAAGTGCTAAAGTTTGTGTTATTTGGAGCCCGCACGGGGCATATTACATGCTCGGGGAATGCCCCGAGCTATGGCTATAAGTCGCGCTAGGCTAACAGCATTAGCCTAACGCTAATCTAAAACATCTCCGGAAATGCTCCATATGACACCAAAGTGATATGGGTGAGTAAAACAACTTGTTTTATTACCGAAATAAGGCTCAAATTGTAAAAAACATTACTTTTCCTTTAAACATAATTCTTAACCCATGCACTGCTGAAAAAAGCAGTTCTGGTATGACGTTCTCCGAAGTTTATAGTTGGACAGAACGATGAGGGAGCTGGCATTTAAAGTTATTGAAACAAACAATTTCAAATGTTAGAGGCATAAATAACAGATACCTGTGAGGTTGCTGATATCATGTCTACTTGCAATGTCACAGAAATCCTTTAACAGAGGTTCACTTCACCAACAGTTGTCTTTTTCTCAGGATTCCTTAAAGGGCCAGTATTACTCAATTTTCTGATCCGTTATAGTGTTTTCTCGTCAAAAAATGTATCTGAAATTGTGTTTTGTTTCATTCACACATGTTTAACACACAAACCCTGCATATTTAAGCTGAGTTCTTCTTTCAAACAGGAAACACTCTGATGTTTTTGAACTCCATACACCTTCACTAGTATTATTTGGATGATTTCAACCCTTTAATTTCACATCTCTAGTAAAAAAAAAAAAAAGGTAAAGCTGTTAATTTGAAAACTATCGCTTCCTGACATGACAAGGTGGAAATTTTGAGTTTAGAGATGTAGACAGGCTAATAATAAAAGATCTCAAACATGTGTGAATGAAACAAAACACAACACCAAGTACAACATTTTAATATGGCTTAAAGCTCTTTCAGGCCCTCCACTTCCATAGTACCCCTTTAAAACTCATTATCTTAAAGGTGCATTATGCAAATTTTGTGGCAGAGACGTCGACCACTTTTCTCGATAAACAGTTATTGCTTTGCCTCGAATATTCCACAGTAGGGCCTTAAACTTATGTATTCTTCATTTATTCAATTTCAGGTATTTTTATTGCTTAAAAATATATTCACAAATGTTTCTTGCTGAGAGCAGGGTCACCTCTCTTCAGATCTGACCTATCACTTGTGTACTTGTATTACACTCTTTTTAATGCAATGAATGTTACTGATTGTAGGTTTTACAGTTTTTGAACCTGTATAAACACACATTGCCATGATAATTTGGTTGCTCTGAGTGGGCTGCATTTGACCTTGTATACGTTATTGTATACATTATAAACAACAATAACTAAATTCACATTCTTCGCATTTTTTAAGGTTATTTTAAGGTAAATATGTTTTACACATACTTTGAACCTTATTTATGTACACGCAGTGAATAACTCAACGCAGGGGGTTCTCATTGTTGATATCTGTTGCATATTCTCCGTATATTTATTTCAAAATAATAACTAGCCAACAAAAGTATAGCTCCCTAAATCCATAGGCTGCCTTTCACATAACATTCTAGAATCAATATAGTTTAAGACAGGTCACAATTCTATGGTGGAAGTTGCTGTCAGATTTGTAGACCCAGATGCTTTAATATCTCTATACTTAAAGGGATATGCCACCCCCAGGTCAAATTTGGGCATCTTCCCACAGTCCAGAGACTAAAATAAGTGGTGGAAAGCGTTTTCCTGCTCACCCAGCCATTGTCCGAGTCTGTCGCCACTGACCGCCGCGGTATCTGCAGCTCCTCCGCCTTAGACTGGAGTCTAACGTCGCCAGAGAAAGATTTCGGCCAAAAGGAATTAATTTGCTCGATGCGTTTCCCAATTACTTTCTGTGTAGTGCGCATTCATATCGAGTGCAAATAAATGTGCAAATCAACACGGAGAGCTTGACTTGGTCATTTTGGGTGGGAACTATTTTCCAGTGCGGAAGAATACAGTCGAATCACGCACCACGTTGTGCAACAGGGGAACTCCCTTCCCGGTGCGTAACAGGGATTCCCCTGGCAGCGTACTGCGTGATTCGGCTGTATTCTTCCGCACTGGAAAATAGTTCCCACCCAAAATGACCAAGGCAAGCTCTCCGTGTTGATTTGCACATTTATTTGCACTCGATATGAATGCGCACTACACATAAAGTAATTGGGAAAAGCATCGAGCAAATTAATTCCTTTTGGCCGAAATCTTTCTCTGGCGACGTTAGACTCCAGTCTAAGGCGGAGGAGCACCAGATACCGCGGCGGTCAGTGGCGACAGACTCGGACAATGGCTGGGTGAGCAGGAAAACGCTTTCCACCACTTATTTTAGTCTCTGGACTGTGGGGAGATGCCCAAATTTGACCTGGGGGTGGCATATCCCTTTAATGGCCCTATCCACATGGAACAAAAATGAACACAAAGTTCAAAGTCTACTCTCAGAATAAATATACAAAGATGACTTTTTCACAATTTTAGAAGATGGTGTATCATTATTCAACCCCAAAGATGTCATTGTTGCCAGATGAAAGGCTTTAAGGGAAAACAGAGGATTTATATGGCAAGTTTGTGGAGCTAGTCACATACAGCAACTGTAATTCTGAACATTTGTCTATCAGAACTGTTTGTCCTGTTATATAGTATGGTTTTGAGGACAGTTGCCCATTAAAAGATTTGTATTGTATTGAAAAACAGCAGTTTTTCCTTCCTTACTTACTTACCTTATGCATTCTTTCATTTCATTTCATCTTCTTCCACTTTTTCCATTCTCTGGGTCGCGGGGGCAGCAGTCCAAGCAGTGTTCCACTGCCCAGAACACAATGCACCAGCCCTCATGAATCCTCCCACGGGTGGTAGGTCCACAGGAGGATGGCTCACGTCACAACGGGCCTTGATTTATCTCCTTATGCATTCTGAACATTCTAATTAGTCACCATGATGAGTTTAGAAGAGCTTTTCACATCACACTCAGACTGTTTTACCTGCGTGGTAAACAACACTTAGGGTGTTAATGTGCACTTCCTTTTTTCTGCTTAGATGCAGACAGTGCGCAGCAGACTTATCTTGACCTCAAGAGTTGTTTACATACTATATCTGTACTGCTACGGTGCCGGCAAGACATATTTTGCTCAAATACATGGGGGAAAAAAAAAATCAGGTACAGGGCCTTTAAATACCACGGCAATGATCCTAACTTTTCATCATTCAAAAACTTGGTTTGTTTCATCAAATTAAAAAGATGCCCTCCCTTCCCACCTCTCACGCAACGGCATCAAATTCACCCAAGAGCACCACTACATGGCCGCTTCTAGCTGCCAGACCCTTGTAAAGTAACGCAGTATGTCATCTGCCAACCTGCTCGGATGCACAAAGGGTTAAAATTGCCTCTTTTTTTTTTTTTTTCTCCCCAGTGGAATGTGTAAACCTGCACTGTCTACGTGCCTGGTGACTTAATGCCTCCGTCAGCGGCTGGGATGGCTGCTCCGCTCCCGCTTGACAAGCAATCCATCACCACAGAACACACAGACCGAAGGCTAACGCTGCCACAGAAAACGTACAGCTACAATGCATACGTGTACAACGGGGACTGGGCAGCATGTTTGTATTGGGGACTAGAGACGGCCTTGTTAAAACGACTATAGTTACAACGAGCACGCTGGAGTAGTATTATTCACCGAGACAGAAGTGGGGTTGAAAAAAGGTGATGCTCAATAAACAAAACTCATCATTAAAAAAAGAAATACAAATAAATAAATACATAAAAATACTGTAAATTCCTAATCTGAAACCTATCATATAGATGTGTATAGAATCCCTCAGTCGCAGTGCTTCAAAGCAGTTTGGATGAGCTGCGAAACGTATTCGACCAAATAAACCTTTGTCCAGTTGACAAATTGAATTTCTCCTTTTGCTATCATACAAAGGCTTTTTGGAAAAAACAAACCCAAAAGGCTTTTCAGATGATATATTATTGTCATATGTTTCCCGTAAAATGCCACTTCCTAACTTTATAGACCAAAAAGGCTTAAATTAAACCCATTAAAATATTTATGTATTTGTTTATTTTTATATGTATTTATTTTATTCCATTATTTTAATGTTTCTATTTCTATTGCAATGAAAAACTGAGCAAGCTTGCATCTCCACAAACCTGACTTATTTTGTGTGGAGGGGAGATTCTTTACCTGGCCAGCCAAATGATATCTCTCTGTATTTCCTATACACCGCGATACCATTTGGACACCCTCCATCCACTCTCGCTCCTCCGGTTAACAACGGACTCCGCGATTCTGATTCGTTCAAAGATGGTGACGTCAGTGCACCCGCCTTTGCCCGCAAAGTCACTCTTAGGCAGCGGAAGTTCCGCCTCAGTTTTGAATCAAGATGGCGCAATCTCTGATTGGTTCACTTAGCTGTCTGTCTACGCGCAACCGCAGCGCATTTTGGACCAAGCGTTACCAGACTCACTCGCTGGTACAGCGATGAGTCATGGATTCTTCCAGGCAAGGAGATTCTAGCTGTTTGCTTGGAAATGTTCCTTTCATTATTTTATTTACCTGCATGGAGAATTTTCTGAAAAATGGTTTTAACTTGCTGTTTCCATTTTACACAAAAAAAAAAAACAACAACACCACTGTCATTTTCTGTCAGATGGAGTCCCTTACTGTTGAGGCAGTGTAGCAGCCATATGGATTTTGCCGTATATTGTCTAGCTATCAAACCTACAGCTCTGGAAAAAAAATAAGAGACCACTGCAAAATGATCTTTTTTTTCTGATTTTACTACTGATTTGTTTGAGTCTATAAACTACTGACAATATTTCCCCCAAATTCACAATTAAAATATTATCGTTTAGAGCATTTATTTGCAGAAAATGACAAATGGTCAAAATAACAAAAAAGATGCATGTTTTCAGACCTCAAACGATGCAAAGAAACAAGATCAAATTCATTTTAAAACAACATAATACTAATGTTTACACTTAAGAAGAGTTCAGAAATCAATATTTGGTGCAATAACCCTTATTTTTAATCAAAGCTTTCATGCGTCTTGGCATGCTCTCCACAAGTCTTTCACATTGTTCTTGGGTGACTTTATTCCACTCCTGGAGCAAGAACTAAAGTAGCTCAGCTTTGTGTTTGTGTTGGAATTCAACAGACGCTCGAATGGAATGGCTGTAATAGCCTACATGTAGAGATGATGATTTCAAGAAAAAAAATGCAGTGGTCTCTTATTTTTTTTCTCCAGCGCTGTATGTTTGTTTCATCAAAATCCCTTGAAATAATCCTGTATTCTCCAGCGCTGAGTTTCAGAAGCATGCTCAGAAACTTTAGCACCCTCCACACACCTGCAGCCACTTAAGAAAAAAACTGCTCTATAAACAAACCCACGTACTGTACATGTTACTCACATTTCACACGTTTTCTTTTATTTTTTTAACGTCTTGTTTCTGTGATTGTAGATTGCATTAGAAGTAGTTTTGAGGGGCAAGTGATTCACAAAAATCTCACTTGTATTGACCAAACATAGTATCTCACTAGTAAGTAAGTAAGTAAGTAAATTTTATTTATATAGCACATTTAAAAACAGTGAGAACTGGCCAAAGTGCTGTACAATGTCAAAAAGCTAAAAATAATAATAAATAAATCGGCAGCATAAAATACATAAGAACATTTGACATGGCAGAAGTAAACATAAGATGAAATAAACAGGATAAAAGAGATAAAAGAGCTAAGAGGCAAAGGCCACAGTGTACAAATGAGTTTTTAGTTTGGATTTAAAAGTGGTGATTGTTGGAGCAGATCTGATGTCAGCAGGTAAACTGTTCCAGAGACGTGGAGCTGCCACAGCAAAAGCACGGTCCCCTTTGTGCTTGAGGCGGGAGCGGGCAACACAAAGGAGACCTTTGTCGGCAGATCTGAGGGACCTGGGTGCAGAGTAATGTTGCAGCATGTCGGAGATGTACTTGGGGGTCTGGCCTTGAAAGGACTTAAAAACCAAAAGAAGTATTTTAAATTGAATTCTAAAACAAATGGGAAGCCAGTGCAGAGAGGGCTTCCTATACCTATACTGTATGGAATCTTCCAGCAAACTGATTTCATCCATCTGCCGACACGTATCACCCTTTTTACTATGTTCTTTGTCTAGGCTCCAGCCACTGTTGAATCTGCCTGAGTTGGCATGTGCATGATTGACAGGTGGGTTAGCTAATGAGAGACATGCGTGGCCAGTCCATATCAAAACAAATCTGGCTGCTTAGGGGGAAAAAATAAAGGGAGATTTCTGCAGAATCAATGAGCGAAGCACTAAACTGGTAATCTGAAGTGAGAGAAATTAGATTTGGTGTAAATGATAGGCAACCAATGAGCTCCTTTATTTCACATGCATCACTGAAATAAACAAATCTGACTGCAAGAATATGTTGGTTCTTGCTTGAGATGTGACCATAGACTGTATATATATAAATGGACATATCTATGGCTCCATTGACTCTTGCTCCAATTCACTTTGTATTGAAAGATGTTGCCCTTCTCTCTGTAACTGCTGCAATCAGGCTCTTCATTTTGATCTTAAAATTTTCGTATTAACCCTCTCTACATGACCCTGGTGTTTTTATTTTGTTATTTTGTCCGTAAATCAATTCCTATTCCTAATTTGGAACACAGCTACAAACTCGCCCCTTTACTGCTAGCCTCGCTGAGCTCCATTTGACTGAAGCCCAACGCTATGGGTAACATTACACATGCTTAGTCCACTTCCACTTCCTTATACAGTCTATAGACATGACGGAGGATGTGGGGACCAGATTCATGTCCCTGTATAGAAATAAATAAATAAACAAATAAATACAGACAGAGACATCATTGTGAATTTGAAAGGTGACCATGTTCCGCCTTTATTTTTTTTTTTTAAAGAACTGTCTACTATCTGAAGTCTCCCAGCATGCACAATGTTCCAAAAGTGGGTGGCCTAGAAAGAACAAAAATACATGGACAGGAGCGTGGTGGGTTGCTAAAAAGCAAGAAAATGTGAAATGTGACTTTACACCTGTGGTAATCCTGGAGTTTGTTTATACTCCCACAAGTGAAGAAGTGAAATTTGAAAAGGCTATCTCTGCACCGTGCCGGGGAGCAGATTCAGCCAATTACACAGCGGCCTCTGGTGTGGCATGGTAAACCTGCTGCAGAGTGGTGCCGACTGGAGCTGGGGCTCAAACCATAGGCTAAATCTATAGTGCACTGGTCTGAACAATACGTTAGTGTACTGCACTGCAAAAACACCTGGCCAAAATTGAAGATATAAACACTTAAATCTATCAGAAAATGCCTTGAAGTAGTGAAATTATCTGTCCAGATAATTTTACTTGAGAAGTTATCTTAAAATAAACTATCTCTAGATTATGATAAAAGGAGAAATTACATTTGTCAACTGGACAAAGTTTGTTTGGTCGAAAACGTTTCGCCGCTCATCCGAGAGGCTTCGTCAGTTCTAGTGCTGGTTAGACCCTGTTTATATCTAGCTGCAGGGAGGAGCTCCCTACACTGAAAAAAGCTCTGAAACTATCCCAGCTCCTCTGTCTCTTTTGTATTACGAATTCCTCTGGCATCTAGTATTAGCATATCTATAAGCCCTAGGAGGCGCTCACTACACTGAAATAGCTCTGAAACTATCAACTAATCTGTCTCTTTTGTATTTCAAATTTCTCTGGTGTCCATTTTCGTCTCCCTATTCACCTCTAGACTAGAATTAAACAGTCTCAGAACTAGTAAGTAGATAATAAATCTGAAAACAAAATGAATAACCTGATATAAGTTTTAAAATCTTGGCCAAGAAAGATCAGAGAAATTTGCAGTGTGATACAGGCAAATAGATTGTTTGAATTACAAGTTTTTTCATGATTTGAGTAAATTTCACTTGACAAGTAAAATGATCTACTAATGAGACAAGACATTTTGTACTGAAATAAAATCTAAGAAAAACACACTTACTCCACTGGTAGATCATTTTACTTTTGAAGTTGAATCAACAAGTTAAACAATTTCCCTTGTAGATCAATAAAGTTTGTCTAAGTCTAAGGCTAAGTCAAATAATGTAAAATGTTCTTAAGTAATTTTAACTTACCTTGATATTGTTTTGGGCAGTGTAAGAGTTGCAAAGCTTTCAATCATCTTTGTCATCACCACATAGCTGAATACATTCTATTATTTTATCTCAGGGGTGTCAAACTCATTTTGGTCCGGGGGCCGTATCCAACCCACTTTGATCCCAAAGGGGCCGGATCAGAAAACTCATGGCAAATATACCCCAAAAATAGCAATAAGTCCAAATATTTGTGCAGAGAAACACAAATCTATTAGAGAAGTCTTTTTTATTTGACAAACTCTTTCTTTTACAAAATATTATAGTATTTTCTGTCTTCACAATTCTCCATTCAAGTTCTTGTATTATTGGAAATGCCGTGTGTCGTAGTGGCGTTTAAGATTATATTCCTTGAGCACCGCCACTTGTTGCAAACACACCGAGCGTACAGGTTTCCCATTCACCTCTGTGAACAAATAGGATTTAGTCAATTTTTCTTGGACAACCCTGCACTCGGCGTCCACTTTTTTGATTTTCGACATTTTGCTGATGAGGGTGTCACGTCAACAGTCAAAACGATGGTCCTTTAAGAGCGTTTGGAAAGAGGCGAGTCTTAATTTGTGCTGCTCTGGTGGGAGGGGCCATGTACAGAGGCGCTGGAGATGCTGCTATGCTAAACTGCACAGAAAAGAGGTGCAGAAAATTACCAATATTTGAATAGAAAATTAGCCAAGGGCAAGATTAAAGGTCTTGGAGGGCCGGATCTGGCCCGCAGGCCGCATGTTTGACACCCCTGTTTTATCTTGTCTTCCTCAAATTTGACCCCTTGTCTTATTTTTGCACACTTTAAATTCTCCTCTGTCTTCCCCTTTTCACTCTACACTACAAAATGCACAATCTAGCCAAGTTAAGTTAAAATGTATTGTGTTAAGTGTGTTTTCTCTTAATTTAAGCAACATTAGATGTTGTTTCTTATTTTAAGTTCGAAGATTTGTTGTTTTTCTTATCTTAAAGGGACAGTGTGTAAGATTTTTACCCGTTAATTACTAAAATTGAAGATACCCATTCAAAAATACATTGTTTTCCAAGCCTTTTCACTTCCATCATGAAATCAAAGTATTCTTTTGGACTTAGATATAGTCACATAAAAGGGGGATCTTCCCCATGCAGAGGCAGCCATTTTGAATACGAGAGCCGCAGAAGGACATTTGGGCTCCGCCTTCGGCAAGGCTCGTGGTTTTGGGTAAACAACACAAGCATGCTGCCGGATCAGACGTCGTAATGGATCTAACACGTGTTTTGGACAAAATTGTTTTACTGGATTTTATTCACTGGATCCTTACGGACAAATTGAGAGCAAGTTTATGGTGAAATACAGAGTTTGACCTGTGCAAAGCATTCTAAGGTAAGCTAACCTCGTTTTGTGCTCGGGGAGTGTTTGTTGTGCAGGGAAATGAATTGCATAGTCAAAAAGAGGAGACTGTAAGGTTTCATTTGATGTGTAGAGTGTCATGGTACATGATCGGGAATGTGTGTTTTCATGAGAAAAAACAAAAAACAAAAAACGGGACCACGTTTTATTTATACAGTAGCGGCGCGTGGCTCGTGCGCGGGTACGAGAGCTGTCCGCGTTACGGCGCGCCCGGGTGACCCTCGAGGTCTGCCGTAGCTAAAACAGAAAGTGCAATAGCACCATCCACCTATGCGCCACGAATCCTACACACTGGGGCTTTAAGTGTAGCAAAATGTATTTTCATATTTTACAAGTTAAAAAAATCCCTTATTCCATTGGTAGATAATTTTACTTGTCAAGAGAAATTTACACAAATCATGAAAAATTTCCCCACTGGAGCAGTACACCCTGGAGGGACTTGCCTGGGAACGCCTTGGGGTCCCTGGAAGAGCTGGAGGATGTATCTGGGGTGAGGGAAGTCTGAGAGGCCCAGATAAGCTGAAGATGGATGGACGGACGGATGGATGAATGGACAACTCTTATAGCACTCTTAAAAAGTGCACAGCTATCAAAGCCTATTATGCACCTTTTTACATGGAAGCATAAACAATTAATGGACTCTAAGCAGTGCAGATTATTGAATTTATATTTTTCATTCTTAATTGTACAATATAATGGGACATGTTTACTTTGATTTGATATAAATGACTCGTGTTAAGAAGACTGATCTCGAGTAATTTAGAAAAAAATATGTAATTTCTAACTACCGTATTTTCCGCACTATAAGGCGCATCATATTATAAGCCGCACCTTCAATTAATGGTCTATTTTAAAACTGTTTTCATATATAAGGCATTATAAGGCGCATAGAATAGAAGCTACAGTTGTGGCTGACTACGGTAGCCATGATTAACCAATATTGATCTATATATAAGGCACATTGGATTATAAGGCACACTGTCGGCTTTTGAGAAAATTGAAGGCTTTTAGGTGCATCTTATAGTGCAGAAAATACGGTATTCTGCTTTGTTTCCATGAAGATCTTGGTTGCAAAGTTCCACCGTTTTTTTTATTAAATTTATTTAGACTCACTCCGCTGAGACAAGCAGGTAACACCTCCAAGCCATGTTACAGGTCAGATCTGTGGAGTGTCGAGCATAATCACTACCCGACAACTCTCCACAATCCATCCTGATCTCCCCTTTGAAAGTTGCCAAGCTGAACAGCCATGTAGTTGTATCATCCTCTGGATACTCTGTGACCTTGGTTTTGCTCCATTGTAAACCGCAATAGCATAAAAACCAGACTGCTTCAAATCCAATGAGATGGATGAATGAGACCGCAAAAAAAAGAGAAAAGATCAAAACTGAATTACAAGTGCGGGGCCATAAATTCTGAAGGCAAAATAAAAGGCGTGTTATGACGCGTGACTCCCTGTTTGAACTTTCCCATAGCTCCAGACAGCTGAGGCGTGGCATCTGGTGTACAAGCCCGACACGCATTGCACTTAATGGGGAGAGACATCAAGAGGAGGGCCGCTGCTCTGTGGTGGTGGTGGTGGTTGTGGAGATGTGATCCTTGCGTCTTATCTGTTTTCTTCCCCATGACCTTGCAGCTGTACAGACTTTTATGCCTCTCCGCTTTTATTCTCCAGTGGTGATTGAATGGGCCTCTCCACTTTCGAACCCCAGGCACCTTGATGAATGCCTTTCCCTCCCTTTCTCTTTACAAATTCTTTTCACAGGCAACAAGATTATTAACCCTCCGGTCGTGTTCGCCTCCAGCCCCCTACTTTAGTGTTCCCGGTCAAAATTGACCGGTCTGTTTTAACTGCTCTTAAATGAGCACAAAACATTTTTTTTCACCACCAATTTTTTAATTAAACATTCTTTAGTTGAGAACAATGTTTCAAAGTAGTGTCTAACAACAATTTATTGAAGTAAACATTAAATAACATCAGTGAAAATACAATTGGGCACTGAAAATGAACTACAAAATGAACATATAATACAAAAAATAAATGGAAAACCAAACATCAAACTCAACAGGGTGTCTGTGTGTGTGTGTGTGTGTGTGTGTGTGTGTGTGTGTGTGTGTGTGTGTGTGTATTCATGCACATGAGTGGCATGTGACACTCAGGTCAGAGTGGGCCTTGCAAACATAAGCATGACATTTGCAGCATGTCAGGCTCGTTTTGATGTCTCTACGGGCACAGAGGCCACAACGCTTCCTTTTCTGCCCATGTCCTTGTTGGAGGAGCGCAGCCAGGGCTGGGGCTGGGGCTGGAGTTTGCATGCTCCTAACCAGAATGGCGGAGGCTGGTGTGCGGGGAATGTGCTGGCGTCGCTGTATAAGAGGAGTCACCAAAGCTTTCCCCAGCTCTGCGAGGAAAAGTCTCCTCTTGAAACTTTTCCCCTGATTCCAGGTTGGGTCGATTGCTGTCCACACCACATACGTGTTGAAAGCTGACACATCCAGGATGTTGTGGAATAGTGCCACAGGCCAGCGAGCCGTCATCCGCTTACAGGTGTATGTACCAGTAAGCTGCAATAAAGGAACAATAAATAATAAGAGATTAGGAACAATATTCAATCTGTCGTACACAAAATGCTATGATTCACCTAGATAAAAATAAAATAAAATGCATGATGAGACTTTACATTACCTTATCAAGGCAGTCAACGCCTCCCTTGTTCTTGTTGTAGTCCTGGATCATCAGGGACTTCCTGTCCTCTGTGGTGCTGACAGCGGTGTCTTTGTGTACTGTGCTCATCAGGATGACATTTCTGTTCTTCTTGGGAACGTATGACACAAGAGTGTGAGTGTCAGTGAATGCAAATTGTGATGAGAGTGCCTGTCTTCCTCTGGTCGATACCAGCGCAGGGGGAAGTTCGGGCTTGTTCTTCCTCACTGTCCCTACCATGGTGAGCTTTCTTTTCAGTAGCTCCTGACCAAGAACATGTGATGTGAAGAAGTTGTCACATGTGATATTATGCCCTTGGAGACCGGTTGTCATGTCCAGCACAACACGCATGCCCTGGTTTGTGTGTGTGTGTGTGTGTGTGTGTGTGTGTGTGTGAGCTGGGGCAGTGTGTATGGGGATGTTTTCTGTATGTTGAATGAATTTACTCTGGATACCCGTTCATTTCCTATGGCGGTCACTTTTGACCGGGAACACCACAGGTGTAACAAGGTTGATTAAAACACTCAAAATGTTATGAAACAGGTGATCATCACTTTTATATGTTCAAGTAGACAGTGTGGAGGATATCATAAGGTCTTGGGGTAATCAGATGAAAAACATAATATTTATGAGTATTATAAGTTGTAAAACGGTCAGATTTGACCCGAACACGACAGGAGGGTTAATGAAAGAATGATTGTTGAGTTTGCATTTTTCATTCATATTTGTCTGCAATGTTCCACAGTATGGTATCATTGTATAAATCCTAAAGGTGCATCATGTAACTTTTTGGCTGGGGGTCCATCACCTGCTTGTTTCTGTGGATATGTCATTGCTCTGCCTGGAATGTTCCACAGTATGTCATTATACAACTCTACCTTAAATTTACTAAATTAAAGGTGGTTTTATAGCTTGAAAATACCTAGAAAAAATGTCATTCTGTGTGACCTCTCGACAGATGTGACCTGTAACGTGGTCTGGTTTGGTCTCCATGAAGATAGAAAGGTTTAATACCGTACTGTGAAACATTCCTGACAAAGCAATAAAATCTTTATGGAGAAAACCTCCACCAGAAAAGTTAGAAAATGCATCTTTAAACAAGCACCTTTGCTTTGGCATCTAAAGATTTCTGATTCGACCCTATATCGAATCAGAAATAATTTTCTAGCTTGTGCACTCCCCATTTTAGAATCTGGTGTGGGCTCCTTCTGCTAATAGCAAAGGGAATTAAAGGGGGAAAAAATGATATTAGCTCATAACAAGCATGTGCCAACACGTTAATGTAAGCATACAGTTGTAATGAAAACAAACTGACAGCGCACTTGGTTTAGCCTGGTGTGGATTTATGGACTAAAAACTGCGCAGGGATTCTACCTTTGATGCAACAATCCTCGGAAATTTGAAACTGAGTATTGTCTGAGGTTCAGACAAGAACGTTTTTCAGAAGATTACTGAATCTTCATGAACAGAATACAAAATACAGCTACAGGTATGTTTTATGTGAGGGGAAAAATGCTATAATAATTAAAATCTCCAAAAAATAAATTTTGAATGTCCTTTAAATGTATGGAAACAGGTGACACTGGCAGACCAAGTAAGAAGCCAGATCAGCGGAGAGTGAAGCTTTCTCACTTTTATAATGCGTTTCTTTTTAGCAATAAAGCACCTGTGATTGCATAAGTGGGCGATATATAACTTTAAAGGAAAAGTAACGTTTTTTACAATTTGAGCCTTATTTCGGTAATAAAACAAGTTGTTTTACTCACCCATATCACTTTGGTGTCATATGGAGCATTTCCGGAGATGTTTTAGATTAGCGTTAGGCTAACGCCGTTAGCCTAGCGCGACTTATAGCCATAGCTCGGGGCATTCCCCGAGCATGTAATATGCCCCGTGCGGGCTCCAAATAACACAAACATTAGCACTTTTCAAATCATAGAAGCTCGATGTCTTACTCTACAATTTCGTTTGAATCAAAAGTGGCCTGTAATCCGAGATTTATCAATAGGTTACAGCTTTGCGTTCCATGTTTGGGTCCCGGGAGCTGAGAGCACACTCCGCGCATGCGCACTGGCGTCCTCATCTACTCGAAACTATGGCTAAATCTCGGATTACAGGCCACTTTTGACCAAACAAAATCGTAGACTAAAGACATCGAGCTTCTATGATTTGAAAAGTGCTAAAGTTTGTGTTATTTGGAGCCCGCACGGGGCATATTACATGCTCGGGGAATGCCCCGAGCTATGGCTATAAGTCGCGCTAGGCTAACGGCGTTAACCTAACGCTAATCTAAAACATCTCCGGAAATGCTCCACAACTTGTTTTATTACCGAAATAAGGCTCAAATTGTAAAAAAACTTTACTTTTCCTTTAAATCCATCCTGTGGATGCCAGCCAATGTATCCATTATCATTAGACCTCTATACAAATACAACTCTTTAGAAGTGGTGCAACTGAGTGGAAATTGGCTGTTTTCTTTTAAAAATTTGCCACACCAGTTTTTATTTTGTCTTTTCCTTATGACCTTGCAGCTGTACAGACGTTTATGCCTCTCTCCTTTTATTCTCCCGTGGTGATTGGATGGGCCTCTCCAGTCTCAAACCACAGGCACCTTGATGAATGCCTTCCCCTCCCTTTCTGGTTACATTGACCAATCCTCTCCGCTGCGGCGCACTCTACACCACATGAATCTTCAATGCGTTCACTTGTAAGGATGAGCTCACCCAATCCATCTTGTAATCATAACTGCTTTTGTGTCTTTGTCGGCTGCACTTTGATCACAGCTTTGCTTTTGTATTGTTTGGTTCCGGTCTAACTGAATCAAAATAGCTGTTTACAAGTTAGCAAAATGGAAAACTATATATATATTTTTTGAAGAATTTCATTTGCAAAAAAACAAACTGTACCGTACTAATATTGTCGTTTCTAAACTTGTTAAAGAAGACATACTGTGTTTGTGTCGACTATATAGTTATAATCTATCTAATAAAGTCCATGGACCATTATGTCATAATTTGGATATTTTAAAGCACAATATTAATCTAAAATTACTTAGTAAAAGAAACAAGTGCGCTGACTTCTGCATTACAAAACTGTGGTGCCCAATAGGAGCAGACATTGCCCTATACGCCATCACAACAAAGAGCCAGCTCCGTCGACAGAAATTTGGAGGACCGGGTAGTGTCACATTGGCCCCCCTCTATTATAAATTCCTTTGAATAGGGTCCAGTTCTGGGCCCCTAAGGTCCTTGGGGCCCGGGACAACAGACCTCTTTGTCCCATCCCTGTCAAAACCCCGGCAAAGAGGTGTAAAGTTGTTGGCCGATGGATAGCTGCACATCATACTAGCGAGTAAGGGAAGATGTTTTTTCATTTGCACGAAAATGGCTACACGATGCTGCTGAATCTTGTGCATATCACCAATTAAGAAAATACAGAAAGAGAAGGAAGTAAGTACATACTGGTGGCGATGATAGCAATGACGAGGAGTATAAAGATAACTGAAACACACACACAAATATAACTTCAATTAACAGATTAAAATCTCTGAAAAGTGGATTTTGCATAATAGGCCTGTTTTAAGTGCATTTTTGACCTCTGCCAACATGTTCTGAAATCCAGGTAATTATTGTATTAGTCGAACAGTTCTTGAATATATTCTATCAAATCCTAATCTATCATGTACACTGTGGTCTGACTCCTGATTTGAAAACATAAATCGCAAGCACTTTCACTGACTTTCATTCATTTCCCAGAGACTGAACCTAATCTTAAAGGAAAAGTAACCTTTTTTTTACAATTTGAGCCTTATTTCGGTAATAAAACAAGTTGTTTTACTCACCCATAGCACTTTGGTGTCATATGGAGCACTTCCAGAGATGTTTTAGAATAGCATTAGGCTAACGCCGTTAGCCTAGCGTGATTTATAGCCATAGCTCGGGGCATTCCCCGAGCATGTAATATGCCCTGTGCGGGCTCCAAATAACACAAACTTTAGCACTTTTCAAATCATAGAAGCTCAATGTCTTAGTCTACGATATCGTTTGAATCAAAAGTGGCCTGTAATCCGAGATTTATCCATAGTTTACAGCTATGCGTTCCATGTTTGGGTCCCGGGAGCTGAGAGCACACTCCGCGCATGCGCACTCATCTACTCGAAACTATGGCTAAATCTCGGATTACAGGCCACTTTTGACCAAACGAAATCGTAGACTAAGACATCGAGCTTCTATGATTTGAAAAGTGCTAAAGTTTGTGTTATTTGGAGCCCGCACGGGGCATATTACATGCTCGGGGAATGCCCCGAGCTATGGCTATAAGTCGCTCTAGGCTAACGGCGTTAGCCTAACGTTAATCTAAAACATCTCCGGAAATGCTCCATATGACACCAAAGTGCTATGGGTGAGTAAAACAACTTGTTTTATTACCGAAATAAGGCTCAAATTGTAAAAAACATTACTTTTCCTTTAACCTTTGTGACTTCTTGCCTGATTTGAACTTAAACCCAAACCTTAACCTATTTTAACCGATATCAAAACTAAAAACCATGTTGTCATCTACTAATGAAGAATTTACATAGGCAATCTCATTTTTGTCCCCATATAGTAGGCCGGTCTATAGTGAGCGTATACAGTTTTTGGTCCCCACAATGTGATAATACCTGCTCACAAACACTTTCAATTTATTTTTTGCCTTATAATCATACAGCCTTACATTCATAACAACTTCCAAAAGGAGGCAATTGGCGCTTTTAATTTTGGGTAGAGCAAGCTGGGCGCCTGCAGGGTCTCAATAGCTATACTTGCTACCTCAGATAATTAATAATGCATACACACAGGGTGGAGAGTAAACAGGATCCAGCTTCATTCTGCAGAATCACCTGAAGCACTGCAAGAGTCCAAAGTCTCTTCTCTTGCACACACAAAATCACAAACACATGAAAAAGGTTATTGGAAATGGAAATGAGATAGCAAACACCCTGATATGACGCGAGACAAAGATGAATATAGAGCTGCAGAGGACTGAGAAAAGGCCCAGCTACACAATAATATCAACACCCTCCCCTTTAATAATTTATACTTAAGACATGGAAATGCATAAACAAACTTCTTGGCATTTTATTCCACATGGCTGTAGCGTACGCTGCTCATATATCATCTCTCTCTGGCTCAAATGTATTTACACCAGGTATACAAGAAAGTGTGGCTCAGACACACTTCACAGCAAGAAAGTTCTAGATTTGACTCCCAGGTCGCCCAGGCTTTTCAGCACGAAGTCTGCATGTTCTCCTCCATCAACCCAAAACATCCACCATAGGTAAAATCCTCCAGCTAGGGAAACTAGCTCAAAATCTGGAAATGGGATAAAAAAGGGAGTGATAAACTGCAGCAGCTCACGGCACCTGACACGTTACCGCAGCGGCATTGAAGGATGGGTCAAATGGCAAGAATGAATTTCCCTCATGAGGGGTCAATTAAGTATAGCTTAACCTTAGATGCCCTTCCCACAGCTATCGCCCACTTTGACATTATAGCTCAAAATATGCATGGTAATTTGAGTGAATAATTTTCTTTTAATTTAGTCAAATTCTATAGAAGAGTGTTCCAACATATGTAAAATGGGAAGGCAATAACAGGGACAAATTAAGATTTAAATCATTATAAAACCATTTTTTTTGCAATGGCATTTTGATATACTGCAGTTTCAGTGATGATTAAGGGGTAGGCTAATTGCCACAATGGCAAAAATATGAAGCTTTACAGACACATCAGTAAAACAAAGTTCCACTGCAATTATAACAGCTTATGTCGCTAGACTAATTTGTGACTTTATGATGCACTAATTGTCTCATTTGAGTCTGCGTCACTGCATCTGTACATTTATGTAAGACATTTGTCGGGAAATGTCAGCCGTACATAATGTCATTAACATATAGACTGAATATATAAGCCGTGGGAAAGGCCACTTTTGTGTTCAAGTCACAAGTTACTATACAGTTTAGTGATTTGTTTTGGATAAATCAAAACAAATTGGCTCGACACATAAATGTGAATGTTTCTTTAGAGTGCAGTGAATTATGTGCATACAGACAAAGCTATAAAAAGATGGTTCATCGCTCTTGGAAACTTGGAAGCTAAGAAGCACGTGACATTTGGATATACCCAAACAGGCCACCGAGCTGAAGTTTGAACGTGTTTGGTTTATGCACAAATTCAATTCAAGATGATTAGATTAGGCTAATAACATGCACATTGTTATCAAATAAAATAGATTCAAATGGGCAACAAACAGCACACAAGGATCAACGTGCTTTGTCATTTAAATGTCACAATATGGCCGCTGCAGCTGGACTGCTAAATGTCGGACGGCGCAGGACACGTACGCAAGGTTGTATAAGCAGCTCGTGCAAATTGCCAGTGTCCTTTTTAGCAGATCTGACTAAGTCCTTCAGTATGGGAGGTGTGAACTGCGGCCTTTTCTATGTACTGCTATTGCTCTGGTGTAAAGAGCCCTCCCACTCACATAACACCACAGGCCTATGTCTGCTGAGGGGACATGACACTCACGCAGCAAACTCTCATGGCATTTTCAACACATTTAGAGCCAAATGTCAATTTAACAAATTCACACCCAAGATGACTGCAAGTGTGTACATCCCAAGCAGCATATACAGACAATGAGGGCTATGGTATAAATTCAACATTTCTTTTGGATGGTTTTCTCGCGTTTAGTTTTGGAACAAATTGTCGCTCCACGGATGCATACATCATTGTGAGATAGGGCCAAATGTATGCAGTTACAGTTGTACAGTAAATGAAGTGTCCTGAGAGTATAAATACAGAATGGATGTCTAACACACGAGAACGTATGTGTTAGACATAGTTATGCTTCCATTGTAAGGAATATTATACCTCTGATGACAAGCGCCAGATAACAATGTCTGAGCTGGCAGTCATACATATTATGCACATAATAATATACAATATACATGTATTATATCTGACAGTCAATCTTGTGATATTGTTAAAATAGTACTGAGTTCACATTTTTTCCAGAAGTCTTACATTGTAAACATAGACACAGCTAATTTAAAGGGAATCGTGAATGATCCCAGCTCAGTGTGCCATCTGCAGAACTGAGAGAAGAGCCGCAATTAGTCTGTGAATGTGTGAGAAAAGGACCATTTGAGCCTACATAAAGTACGCCGTGACATGTCTGACTTAATGAATCTCATAGTACATAACTTTACACACACCCCATGCAGAGATCCCATAGCAACACACAAGTGACACTTATCCGGATGCTGACGGGCACACACCTGTTGTGCAAACACATGTCAGGCCTCTGTGCCACATAGTCATTATGTTTGATATCATCCATTTTCATCCATGCCAGGAAACACACTATGTCCATTACCGTCAGTACCTCCAGCATCAAAATGGCTCGTGTGCAAAAACAACTCTATGCCTTTGTTTAAAAAAAAGTAAAAATAATGAATTAGGCTTAGTTTAAGATACACTTTATTGTCCCCATGAGTAAATTTGTCCACTACATATGACCCATCCTTCAATGCCACTAGGGCAGCTCATCAGGAGCAGTGTGCAGCGCCTGGGGGACCCATCTCCATGATCTTGAGCTAGGTTTGGTCAGGACTATCTTAGATGGAGGATTTTTACCTATACTATGCATGTTGCCCACACAAACACTGGGAGATCCAGGACCCAGAACTTTCTTGATGTAAAGCATGAGAGCCACCATAAGCATGGTAGGTCAAAGTAAGGCAGACTGTGATTCTACAAAGGCCGAGGAGAAACTCCACACAGAAAAGCCACAACGATTCAGGAATCGAACCAGGAACCTTCTTGATCATCAATCATGCCACCATGGGAAAGAAAAGTGCAGTGACTAAGGCATGTATGCAGTTTTTTTTTTTTCAACCTGAAATATTGATCTAAAATGTCTTAGTAATAGAAATGGGAAGCATAAACATCCTGTTTAGAACTGCAGAAATGATTTTATGAGCACTCAAGCCTCAAATACAGGACGATACAGGATTATTATTGATTTTTTACCTAATATGCCCTGTTTATAATGTACTGGAGAGTGTTAATAATTTTATGGACTGTAGTTTGATCATTTTCAAAGTTACCTTCACATGTTCTGAAACTCTCAAGGGACATCTCTCTCCTCCCTCTTCCTTTCCTCTCCATTATAAACTGAACTGATCATTATGTATTTCATCATGATGTACTGCTTTCGTCCGTGTACTTACTGTGATTTGATTTAATTCAGGAACTTGCGAATCACTACCTCCTGACTCTCATGCCTACGGTAATGCGTGTGCCGGCCTATGGGGACAATGGAGCGCTTTCTCTGATCCATGCTCTGGGCAGATGTATAATACAACACGGACACACAACAGTGCACTTGTGCGGAGTGGTTTTACAGTATAAGTGAACTTTAACCTTCAGAGGGTCAGGTAGGGCTGCAGGGTCCTGTACCAGAACACCCAGGTCAGGAGCCCACCAGAGAAAACCCCTGTCACTGTAAATAACTGCTATTATTAGCATTGTGCAGACTTTGGCCACTAAGAAGTAGCCTACTTTCAGTAGACATCTTACATACTATATTTAGTAGTGGGTTATAAATAATGAGTTACATCTATGTTGTTCCATTTACTAAGCCTTATAATTATTATCATATTTTTATAAGCATAAATTTGAAGCAGGAGTTAACATGACCTGTCCTTTTGGCACATTTGAGCAAAAATGTTTTAAACAGAATCAGAATATCTTCAATGAGGAAGTGTCATTTATAAGAGAACATGTTATATTCACTAAAAAGTGAGTAACAATGTTTTACCTCTATTTATTAATATTATTATTATTGGTTTGTACATGGGAGTGTACATAAAACTTTAAATGTAAATAAATTAGGAATTTTTGTGTTCAATGTGTTTGAAAATTGCAATGGGATGCAACTACATTTTAGATATGGCAACACAATAACTAATTCAAACACATGAATTTTGTACAGGTGGACTGAGCCACCAGACCTTTATCCATGCTCTGATTTTCAAAAAGATACACTAAATATTCAATATTGATTTTATCAAGGTCACTTTTTAATCACTTGCAGCATAAAGTACTACTCATTTTGATCAATTCACCTGGATGGATGAGGACCACAAAAAACTTGTCTGAGGGCCATTGTTTGCACATGCCTGAGCTACAGTATATGGTTAGTGTGCCAAATACAAAGTTCAACATGTTTAGATTTATATATTTTTTCAATACATTTACACAACTACCTACAAAATTGCAGAATAAAATCTTTATTCAAGAGTGACCACAAGCAATTCCACATCATATTTCTTTTTGCCATTTTCTCCAAACTTCACCATATTCCTAAAAAAACAACAACAAAAAAAAAAACAATAAAAATACAAATTCCAAAAAATGACCCTGTCGCATGAAATCCATTTAACTACATCCACTTAGAGCTGGTGCACATGGGGTGGCATTTGTGTGACAGCCTGTGCCATTACTGAGCCTTCCACATACAATGCAACAACACGCATTTACACACGCACACACACACACACACACACACACACACACACACACACACACACACACACACACACACACAAACTCATGAACTCGCCTTGTTATTTACCACTTTCATTTTGGCCTTCCATATTCTCCTTTTTAAGCATTGACTTTGAAAATCACAGCATGGTGGAGGAGTATGTTGTGTTTTGTCCTTCATCTTTCATTCTCTCTGCCTCTCTCTCTTTTCCTCTCTCTCTTTCTCTCTCTCTCATTGAGATATCAATGTGATATGACCAGTGTTGTGCAGTAACGCGTTACTAATAACGCGTTACTGTAACGCTGTTACTGTTGACAGTAACTAACACTGTAACGCATTACTTTTAAAATAAAGGAACTCAATTACCGTTACTAAACGGCGCGTTACCGCGTTACTGAACCTGCTCATTTTGAAACTGGCATCATGTGCGCGACTCGCATAGGCACAGGGGAATTTTTTTCTCCTTTTGGTAAGGGCGGGATAAGTAATGATGATTGGCTAAAGCAGAGTAAGATTTCATGTTGAGCCAACCAGAGACACCCAGTGGGCGGTGGGCGGGTTCTACACACAATCCCAGCACACAGTAGTAGCACACACAATCCACACACCCCGTGTCAGATGGAGAGTCCCGAGTCGAAGACAGAAGTATAGGCAGTATTTTAACCTCGTCGAGGTAAAAGGTAAAAACGTACATGTTACGTGCACATTGTGTCAAAGACCAAAGACTTTGTCCACGTCCAATATAAGCAACTCGAATTTAATGAAGCATCTCTGGACGGCGCACGCTTCTGTTAAACTAGTGGCCCCCAGCAGGCCCCATGATGATAATCACATGCTAGGTGCTGTTAACAATGAAGGAGAGAGGAGTAGGAGGAGAGGAGGAAGAGGAAAGGAGGAGGAAGAGGAGAGGAGGAGGAGAGGAAGGGGCAGAAGAAGCAGGCCCCATGATGATAATCTCATGCTCGGTGCCGTTAACAATGAAGGCCACGGTGACGGAGCCACGCCAGCCAAGCAGCAAAAGCTGTATAATGCACTGTAAAAAAAAATCCAAATTATTTGACATTTTTTAACTAAAAAAAAAGTAACGCATTAGTTACTTTCCTAGGTAACTAGTTACTTTTATAGTGTAGTAACTCAGTTACTTTTTTGGGTTAGTAACTAGTAACTGTAACTAATTACTTTTTCAAAGTAACGTGCCCAACACTGTTTATGACTGAGGCCGTAGCAGTAGCAATAGCCAGTATGCATGGCCAATCTTATGCAGATCACATTGAAGGGCTTCATTACCTAGAAGCCAGTCACCCTTTTGTTCTCCCTCAAGGGAGGAGTGAGAGAGAGCATGGGATTAGTGAGAAAAGAGATTTGGCAAAGTGAAGGTGGGGTAACAAACAACAATAATACAAATGCAGATGCAAGTTATTAGTGGTGAAGTGACTAGCCCAAGGACACAGCACTATTCAATGATACATAGCAAGAATCCAAGGAAGGATACTTCTACTACTACTACTACTACTACTACTACTACTACTGCTACTACTAACACCACCACCACCACGATAATGTCTACTACAGTTATCCTCCCATCATAATTTTCAACTTCTAACAACTTTACTACCAAAAACTCCTACAAAAATAAATACACAAACCAGATTTAATGAGTAAAGATACATAATACACAATAAAATAAAATGTTTGCTTGCTTGCGTGAGAGATACAGGACTACATTCATACCATACTCCATACAGCTGTACAACAACTCACCCTTACGTAACAGATAATACTCCCTACAACTGTACAACAACTCAGTCTTAAGTACATTATTGCGCTGCCGTTCTTGTCTCCTATGTAGCTGTGATTTGGTATTTTATTTTATGCTTTATTACTTATTTTTTCTATTTTATTTTTACTTGTACATATACACTTATTATTTTTATTTGTATAATTATGTCTCATTTCACACCGGTCTCTTATTATCTTTTTTGCTATTCCATCTATTTTTTGTTACCCTTTGTTGTATATTATTTGATGAGTGAGCGACTGTACCCAAATAATTTCCCTTGTGGATCAATAAAGTTTGTCTCAGTCTAAGTCTAAGCTTGAAAATTATTTTGAAACTAATATTTCTTAAGGTGTTGTTTTCGAGTGTTTATATCAAATATAGAAAGAAAGAAGAAAGCTATGCCTTTATTAGTCCCACAGTGGGGAAATTCCATTTCTGCATTTAACCCATCCTGTTATCAGGAGCAGTGAGCAGCACATTACTGCGCCCGGGGACCATCTCCATGATCTTCTTGCTTCGGTTTGGTCAGGACCTAAGCTGGAGGATTTACCTATGGTGCATGTTTTGGGTTGGTGGGGGAAACCGGAGTGCCTGGAGGAAACCCACCCAGACACGGTGAGAACATGCAAACTCCACACAGAAAGGCCCAGGCGACTGAACCCAGACCATGCATGCAAACTCCACACAGACGGAAAGGTCTGGGCGACCCGGGCATCGAACCCGGAACCTTCTTGCTGTGAAGCATGAGCGCTACCCACTCAGCCACCGTGCCGCTTATCTTCTATCTTCTATCTTATCCAACTAGCTTTTATAGACATATTCTTTGTATTAGCTCTATCATTTACTCTAATTAGCTCTATTTATACTGTTTTAAAAACGTGATAAACAGAGTTACTTCATTTTAAACGGTTTCTAGTGTAGTTTTATCATCACTGAAGCTACCAAAAACTAGCATGCTGATGTGCTCTTCCTGATTATCGTACAATAAAATGTCTTTACAATTAGATGCAGACAGTTACACAAAGGACATATTTTGACCTTGAGCCCTGGTTCTACAATATATCTGTACTGGGACAAATTTTCCTGAAGGACATGGGACAAAAATTGATACAGAGCCATTAAAGCTTCTACAGAACAAAGAACTACACACTTCCACATGGAAATGCGATTCCACCAGTAAAAAGACTGCTAGTATAACTGTAGCCAGAGCAGTGCTGATATTACATCTATAATTCAGAAGCTCATTGGATAAAAAATAACATGTGATGAATAAGTAATATGTGTGTGATGTTTAGCAGATGTGAGCCTTGACTATGCTCTTGCAGTTTTCAGTTTATTTTTGTCACTCCACAACATATGTTGTGCCATGGGAATATATGACGTGCCCACTTTCTCTTATATATGCTGCGTAATGGCTAGCGCAAAAACAAAAAAGGAGATGCTGAATTAGCATTGGCCTCTCCATTACAAGCCGCGAGTAGTGCTGCGGGGCATTGTTAGCGAAAGTGGCCCAATAGAAGCCTGGCGGATACACTGGGTTATTGACAAGTGACAAATTTGGGCATCACCTAAACAGGGGTGAATAAAAACAACCCGGCCATTACCTCCAAACATGCCGAAACAAACAAACGTGAACTCACTCCGAATGTTGCCAAACGAGATGGGCTAGCTAGTTATTTACAGAGAGACCACCTCGTGTCAGTGGCATGTCAGCCGAATCCTGTCCTCTCCCTATTTAGCATGGTCACGGGAAAGGGCAAGCTGGCATCGCTACCAGAGCTAACAATTGGATAGCGTTGAGAGAGAGAGGTGGAGAGGATCTGGTCAGGTTCAGCGGCCCCGAACCCTCCCCAAATTCACCCGGGCGCATTCTGTGAACACCCACCGCCCACCCGTGCCCCATCTCTGCCCCTCTGGCCCGAGAGAACGCTCATCAGATGTGCCCTGGACCAAGCATGGAGCCCCCTGCCACTCAGCCCATCTGCCAAGCTGCCGACCAGAGTTTAGGATCAGAGCGGAGAGCACACAAACCCCTGACACTCTCTCTCTTTACTCATCCTGCACTCAAAGCTCAACAGACAGATAAAGGATGTGCTAAAAATGGGCTTCTTTTAGATATGTGGGCTACCGTGACCCCAGCACGCCGCCTGGGTTTTACTCGAGTTAAACTGCAGTTAATACAGATGGTGGTCGGAAAGAGAGAGTTTCCAACGTCAAGTACACTGAGGCATTCCTGCAAGATCAGCGAGGAGCAATAATATTTATATCAAGTGAGGGGATTTTTTTTTTTTTTTTAACATCTGGTCCTATTGAAGTATGAAATGTTCTCAAAATAGCTCAGCATTGCCTGTATTGATCAGAACGATGGCTACATGTTGAAGAGGTGTTGAGAATCCAATCCAACCAAGAGATAGATATATGTAATAAGGAGCTTGTTAAACTTTTTGAAATGCTGTGGCCAAACCTCCCTGTCAAAGCCTGATCTCGTGTGGTATCAGAAGCTAAGCAGGGCTGGGTCTGGGATGGGAGACCACTGGGAATACCGGCAAAACTGTTGTCGTGTTCTTAGGCGAGGCTCATCTCCCACATTGCCTATTATGAATGTGGCATTTGAGTGGTGTGGCGGTAAGAGGGGCAGAATAGGGCAGATTTGCAGCCTCACTTACATCAATCTACCCCAGGGCAGCTGTAGCTAGGGTAGGAGAAGTCTGGAGTGAATGAATAATACACAAAGTTGTAAAGTGAGTGTCTGGAAAAGCACTATCGCTATTTTTATTTCTATTTTATACACTTGATAGACATTTCCCCGCTGATTTTAACAATGTTATCCTTCAACTGCCATATTAAGTTACCAAACCAGCAATATAAGGCATATGTGATTTTCTTTATGTAGTGTCTTACCTCATTTCCATACACTTCACCCCTTGATCAAACCTCGCTCATTTGTCGTCCAAATACGAGATGACATCTATACTTACTCCCTATATCTGCATTCTGTGATGGCCGCATAATAAGAAACATCATTAAAGGAACCATCGCGTGGACACCTCAGCCTGTTAGACCCATTACCTACCCTCATCGGCCGTTCGAAAATGCAAATCAACCCCAAGAAATCTATTAACGTCACTTCAACTTCTCATCTTTGCACCAATTTAACCAATCTTGACACATTTGGCGAGGATGCGTGCTTACGAACAGGTATTCACTTTGTGAGGAGGAGGGAGAGATTGAGAGAGGTGTGGGGACTTGATAGTGGAAATTGCCATCTGTCGGCAGGTTCGCTTATTAATCGGCTTGATAATGAAGCTCTCTCGCACATCAACACCCCTGGGACACCTCTACATGCCAGGAAAAGAAAAGAAAAAACAAACTTCTACCAAGTTTGTTTCACGGTGTAGGAATTATTGTCATCCCCACCCTCTTGCAAAGCGACGGGAGGAGTGAGTGACCTCATGCTCATTATGCCAAGACACACTCAAAGCAGGGCAGGTTTTGAGATACCTGAGGACATCACAGACCCTTGTTAGCTGCTGAAAGAGTGGCGCAGATTCGTAATTGCAGCATATGTTAGAAAGCATTTGTCAGCTTGTAGTGGTCTGAAAGCCGGAGACCCTATTAATTGGATATAGCATTGACTAATCCAGGGAGATTCGTGCAAACCTGAGGTACAGATGCAAATGAGCTTTATAGTGAGAATAGCACATTGTTAATTGTCAAAACATTGTTGATTGTTAAACTGCTCTACTTTTTATAGCTCAAAAATACCTTGAAAAACAGGCAACTGTGAGTGGGGTTGTCTCTCCACAAATCTGACCTGTAACTTGGTCTTGTTTGGGCTCTTTGAAGATATACAAAAGGTTTAATATCATACTGTGAAACTTTCCAGACAAACCAATAACATCTCCATGGGGAAACGCATTTGGCGGACCCTCCACCAGAAAGGTTACACAGTGCACCTTTAAGATGGTTTTCTCTGGTATATGACTTCAGTATAAAGCAGGATTTTATTAGCAGAATAATTGAGTGTTTTGACAGCGGTATTTTGCTGGGCACTTGTGTAAAATGTTAATGTTCGCGTACCATTAAAATTTACAACCAAGATGGAAGAACAGACGGAGCAAATATTTATTGGAACGTCAATAAATCAGGTGATTGAAAGTAATGCTATTTAAAGGTGCACTGTGTAACTTTTCTGAGAAGGTTTTCATTTCACTTGGAATGTTCCATAGTATGACATTAAAGGTCCTATAGTACGCAAAATTGACTCTTGTGAGCTTTTAGGCCTATTAGAATGTTGTTACCTCCTCAAGAACACACCTAGAGTTGTGTATGATTTCGGTCACATAATCCTGCATTATTAGTCTGTCTACATCTCCAAAGCTGTTTTATATATATATATATATATATATATATATATATATATATATATATATATATATATATATATATATATATAGTCACTTTGGATTGGAGATATAGGGAGTTTAAAAGCATAGTGGAGCACTTCCTGTATTACCACATGGTATCATATCATATAGATGGAAGAGGGTGTTTTCTTGCCTGGAAGAATCCATGACTCATCGCTGTACCAGCGGCGAGTCTGGTAATGCTTGGTCCAGAATGCGCTGCTGTTGCGCTTAGACAGACAGCTAAGTGAACCAATCAGAGAACAGTTAACGGACAGCGACGTGAACCAAGCCGGTAGGAAGCAATGCAAAAACATATTTTTTGAAAAGAAAGGCCTCTAGAGCTGTCAGCTGCTGTGGTTTTAAGGAATCGATGTGTTTTAGGTCATTTAAGACCAATTTTACAGCTGAATGGAAGGGACGTTGCGGGCAAAGGCGGGTGCACTGACGTCACCATCTTTGAACGAATCAGAATCGCAGAATCCGTTGTTAACCGGGGGAGCGAGGGTGGAGCGAGGGTGTCCAAATGGTATCGCGCTGTATAGCAAATACAGAGAGATATCATTTGGCTGGCCAGGTAAGGTGTTTTCTATTTGAGACAAAAACACAGACTAAAACCTGTTTTGATAAGGAAACAACAGTATAATATAAATAATAAAGGGTCCACATTATGCTATTTCCTGGTCTATCTCCATACAGACAAACAGGTGATGCAACCAGGCCAGATCAGTTATTCACAGTAAGAATGCATGTTTTTCCAATTTTATACTAATACTATACTAAACACATCCGGTAAAGCAGTAATGTCTCAATAGTAACAGGCAGCATGTTTTTCATGGAATTTTAGTGCAATAAAAACATCTGTAATGAAATAAATGATTTTGCTTTAGTTTTTTTCTTTGTCTGAACTTGTGTAGTGAAGCGTTAATAATATTGCTGACAATGCAGGGAAATCAAGATAAATGACACACTCTAGTGCTTGCTCTAAAATGACATTTGTTTCTTGTAAATGGCGTTTCTGGTTAAACATTGGGGAAAGCTTGCATTTTAAACCTAGCAATTCAAAAATTTAAAAGAGCATTGTGGCACCTTTTCAGGTCCTTCAAATGCTTTTCTCCATGGAGATGTTATTGCTTTGTCAGGAATGTTTCACAGTATGATATTAAACTTTTCAATCTTCACGACGACCCAATCAGACCAAGTAACAGGTCAGATCTGTGGAGAGGCGACCCCGCTAACACTCAGAATCTACTTGTTTTTCCAAGTATAGTGGAGGAAATAAGTATTTGATCCCTTGCTGATTTTGTAGGTTTGCCAACTGATTTGCCCAATAAACAGCCTATAATTTCAATGGTAGGTTTATTTTAACATTGAGAGATAGAATATAAAAAAGAAAATCCACAAAATCAGATTATAGAAAATATATAAATTGATTTACATTTCATTGAGTGAAATACGTATTTGAACTCTCTAGCCAAAAAAGACTTGGTGGCAAAACCCTTGTTTACAGCACAGAGGTCAGATGTTTCTTTTAGAACAGATTTGCGCACATATCAGATGGAATTTTGGTCCACTCTTCTTTGCAGATCATTTCTAATAACATTATATGAACTGTAAAACCACCTGTAACTGAATAAATATAAGGTAGAGCTGTTTATTGTTGTACTATGGAACATTCCAAGCAGAGCGATAACATATCCGTAGAAACAAAAAGGAGATGAGCCTGGAACAAAAAAAGTTACATAGTGCACCTTAAAGATCCCATGACATGGTACTTCTTGATGCTTTTATATGGCTCCTTAATGGTTCCCTAATACTGTAAATGAATCCTTCTTCAAAATCAACACTCAGTGCATGAGAAACAGAGATAAGATGAGAAAGAGTAATTTTTCTCTCTCAGAACAGGTCATAATGGCGCTTTGTGCTACAATTTTGTATGAAAAGCGCCTTATAAATGTTTGATTGATTGATTGATTGAATGGGCGTTGTTGCTTGAATGCAAATGAGGAGAAAAGAGATGGCCTATAGTAGAGGGTGGGGGCGTGGCCAAACTCTCCGCTCTCAGCTGATCCATTTCCATGTTTTTGCACGGGGGGAGAGATTTGAAGCGTTCCATTGAAAAATAAACACATTTCCACAGAAAATAAAATCAAACCACTGCTGTTCAAAGGTCCAGAGGCTCAGATAAAGGACTTCCGAGCCTAGAAACACTCGGACGTGCCTCCAGGCAAATAAAAAAACACATTTCGCATTGCCTAGCGCATTCGCAGTCCAAACTCTCTGGGCGTGATTTACAGAGACGCTGAGTTCAGACAGACGGGGGTGGAACTGCATTTGCATTTCTTTTTTCGATCTGACGTCAATAAGGTGCCTTGTTCAAAATCGCCCGTTTGAGCTCCGATTTTTTGTAAGGCAGAAAAGGATCGCAAATGCTCAGTTTAGACATTTCGCAACTTTTAACCATGGGGGGGGCTAAACAGGGTAGGGGAGCTCACATTAACGTTCAAAAACCTCAGAAAGTGAACATTTCATGCCATGGGACCTTTAAACTGTCAGTGTTTTATATTTTTCTTTAACACTATTTAAAACAATATTATCTCACTTGCTTTTGCCCTTGGCCCTAAACTCTACCCCCTTCTCAGATATTCCAGGTTTTGCCCATGGCCTTTTTAAAGATGGCTCTGAGGATTGGTCTGGACACTTGGGAACAGACTGACCTTAACCCAAGACCACTCAAATTTAATCTGCTCTCTGACTCTGCTTGGGATAATAAATTGTTTCTGGCCACAGCTGGCACCAGGCCATTAAAATGATCATCCTTTAATTGTGCTAGAGGCCACACAGGGAAGCAGGATTTCATGTGTTTTCCTGTTAAAAACTTGACGTTAATTTGTGTCTAGAACTGTTTTGTTCAGTTTCAGTGAATATTGAACAAGTAAGATCGGGATTTTTTAACATCTACTACAAGTGTTCTCATGGTTTCCAGTCCCATGCCTGGATAAGTGGATACGCTTTAGGATATAGCCTTTTTTTTTTTTTTACTGTTACTGAAGGAAAAATTGGAAACAACATTGTTATTCAAGGGACATTGTGTAACTTTTCTGGTGGAGGGTCAATCACCTGTTTGTTTCTATGGATATATAATTGCTCTGCCTGGAATGTTCCATAGTATGACATTAAACTGCTCTACTTTACATTTATTCACTTACAAGTGGTTTTATAGCCCCAAAATACCTAGAAAAACAGGCATTCTAACAGTGAGAGGGGCTATATGTTTGACTGTTGTTACCTCATCAAAAACGTATTATCATTTTGTTTTTTATTTTGTTTCATTCACTCATGTTTAAGTAACTCTTTATTAACTCTTATATCTGTCTACATCTCAAAAGCTCTGTTCCACCTTGTGATGTCATGAAACAGTAGTTTTCAAGTTAACAGCTTCCTTTTACCTTTAGTTCAGTAGAGATTGAAATAATCCAAATGACTCTAGTATAGGTGTATGGAGTTTAAAAACACAGTAGAGCACTTGCTGTATTACAGAACATCACAAGATGGAACACAGTGTTTTCAGTTTTCAGAGAGAAGAAGAAGCTCAGCCTGGGTTTACTGGGTTTGTAAACCCAGGGTTGGGTTTGTGTGGGTTTGTGTGTTAAACATGTGTGAATCAAACAAAACACAACTCCAGATACACTATATTGCCAAAAGTATTCACTTACCCATCCAAATAATCAAAAACAGGTGTTCCACTCCTTTTCATGGCCACAGGTGTATAAAATCACCTAGGCCTGCAGACTGTTTCTACAAACATTTGTGAAAGAATGTGTCGCTCTCAGTGAATTTCAGCGTGGTACTGTGATAGGATGCCACCTGTGCAACAAGTCCAGTCATGAAATGTCCTCGCTTCTAAATATTCCAGTCAATTGTCAGTGGTATTATAACAAAGTGGAAGCGATCAGGAATGACAGCAATTCAGCCATGAAGTGGTAGACCACGTAAACTGACTGGGTGTGGTCAGCAGATGCAATGCAAAGTATCGAATGCAGTGGTGTAAAGCTGGACTGGACTCTAGAGCAGTGGAGAAGCATTCTCTGGAGTGATGAATTGCGCTTCTCCATCTGATGGATGAGTTTGGGTTTGGCGGTTGCCAGAAGAACGGTACTTGTCTGAATGCATTGTGCCAAGTCTAAAGTTTGGTGGAGGGGGGATTATGTTGTGAGGTTGTTTGTCAGGAGCTGGGTTTAGCCCCTTAATTCCAGTGAAACTCTGAATGCTTCAGCATACAAAGAGATTTTGGACACTTCCATGCTCCCAACTTTGTGGGAAGAGTTTGGAGATGGCCCCTTCCTCTTCAACATGACTGTGCACCAGTGCACAAAGCAAGGTCCATAAACACATGGATGAGAGAGTTTGGTGTGGATGTCCTGACCTCAACCCGACAGAACACTTTTGGGATGAATTAGAGCAGAGACTGAGAGCCAGGCCTTCTCATGAAACACCACAAATGCTTCTGGAAGAGTGGTCAAAAATTCCTATAAACACACTCTTAAACCTTGTGGACAGCCTTCCCAGAAGAGCTGAAGCTGTTATAGCTGCAAAGGGTGAACTGACATCATATTAAACCCTATGGATTAAGAATGGGATGTCACTTAATTTCATATAAAATAAAATAAGATAATCCTTTATTTGTCCCACAATGGGGAAATTGCAGTGTCACAACGCAAGTTTCAGAAACAGTAGGAAAATATAAGCACGCATCAAAATTGAGATAAATAATAATAATAAGTATGTACAATCAACTAAAAAAACACAACACTGTAAGGTTAAAGGCACAGGAACGCTGCACAATAAATGTCTTTGATTCTGAGCAGTGAACAAACAGCAGTTAAAGTGACTCCAGTTCAGTAATATATAATATCACTACAATAAAGTGACTCAGATGATTGTGTACAGTGCAGTGATGGACAGTGGTTGTTACACAAATAAGTAGCAGGTAAAGTGACTTTAAATAATATTGCACATGTAATTATTACTATGGAGATGACACATGGTTGCTATGGAGATGAACATGACTAGCATTGATCATTGTACAGTCTGACAGCAGCAGGAACGAAAGACCTGCGAAATCTCTCTTTAACACAGCGAGGGTGAATCAGTCTGTCACTGATGCTGCTCTCCAGAGCCGACAGAGCGTCCTGCAGGGGGCGACACTCAGGGTCCAGCATAGACATGAGTTTAGCCAGGACCCTCTTGTCCCCCACCTGCTGCACTGATATGCGTGTCAAGGCAGGTGATCGAAAACGTTTGGCAATATATTGTGTGTTTGTGATAATGAAACAACATTACAGCACAGACCTGAAAATAGAATAATATGGATCCTTTAATCTTAACAGCCCACAAACCCTCTTACACAAGTGTCTCACCCCGACTGCCCTTATACAATCTCCAACTCCAGTGACACGCACTCACTTCACCCCCACTCCTCCCCTCCTCCTCCCTTTCTTTGTCGCTGTAATTTGACGGACTATCTGGCGAACAATTAAGACGGCGGACACCTTCCATTTTCATCCATTCAACCAAATGAAAGTCAGAGAAAAGTCACAGCGGCCGCAGCTCCTTATCCAACCAGCTCCTTTTAAACACCAGAACAAAAAGGTCTTCTTTCTCCTTCATATCCCATTAACCTCCCTGCTCCCCGCACACAGGAAACATGGTGACCCCGCTGGCCCATGTCACATATCTCATCCAGCTCCGGCAATATGCGCTTCCTGTGGGGGGGTGTCACTGTCTGGTAGGTAGATAAGCTGTCTGTTGATAATGGCTGTAGAATTTGGTCATGGATACAAAGATGATAGGTGGAAAGATGGTGCAGCGGTGTTGATGGGGTCTGGAGTAGGACTGACAAGGTACTAGATGGCGCTGTTCGCTTTGGGTTAGAGATGGGCGAAATGATGGCACGGGTGTCAGATTTGATGTTCAATGCAGATTAATTTTAAAAAATAAAACGTTTTATCTACTTTTAGATACCTACTGGTCAGTTTCTCTTCTCTGAGTGAGTCAACCAGTAGCAGTTTGGTGTGAACTTTAAGAAGGTATGAAGCAACAAAGTGAAATTAATTTAGCTCGGAATGTTCCAAAGTATGGCACTGAACTTATATAATATTACCATGAAGACAGGTATCAGTTACAGGTCAGATCGGTCAAGATTAGCCTGTTTACACCAAGAATACGCGCCTATTTTACAGATAGGGATGTGCGATCCATCTTTTTCAGTTCCGATACAGATATCAATACCCTGACCTTGAAGTATCTATTGATAACTGATATTAACAGAGACGAAATGGCACTTATTTCTTTAAAAAGCAGTGAACTTATTACACAAGGAATCCAGTTGTGTTATGTAACTTATTTATCCTTCAAATCAATACAGAACAGCTTCATATAAAGAACATTCCAGGAAACGTAATATACAATATATTACCATCTGCCCCATCTTTTCCCCTGATGCTCACATCACTATTTAAAACTTTTAGGTTTAAAAATGATAAAAAATAGGGACCATGCATAATTGAAGTGAGACATAATAACAAAATAATACAACACATTATAATTTATTTGTCCAGACTACCCATAATGGGCAGCAGTAGCTCAGTTGGTAGAGCATTTTGTCCACTGATCCAAAGGTTGGCGGTTCAAATCCCGCTCTTGACATAAGAAACATCAGTGGTTGAGCGGTCAGATCCACTGACCCACATGTTGGTTGGTACGATTCCAGCTCCCACAGATGAATGCTGCCGTTGTGTCCTTGGGCAAGACACTTAACCCACCTCGCCCCCAGTGTCTGCGTACACTGGTGTGTGAATGGGTGTGTGAATGGGTGAGTGGTTCCTTGTTGTAAAGCGCTTTGGGTGCCTTGAAGGTGGAAAAGCGCTATATAAAGATGCGACCATTTACCATAATGCCACAGTACATGAAAACAAGATGATAAACAGTCTGTTCAGAAAAAGCAGGGAAACTCTATCAAACAAACATTCGAGCATCCGTGAATGTTTAATTAATCAGTGGTGACAAAAGGGAACAACAATCAACAAAGAGCCATTTTCATATCTTATGCATTATTCCCATCAGCGGCTTGTGGAGCTCTGTCAACTCCAGCTTTGCTCTCCCCGCCCGGCTCTATGTTGTCCCCACACTGCACTGACAAAACCCTTTGAGGGGCTGTACTTTTCAGCTGAGATTCAAAACAAGGTAGCGCAAGGGTATGTAAGAGAGTTCAGACAAAAGAGCACGCATTTGTGTTGTGTTTACATGGGTATTTTTGTATCCTGTTTTGTTCTCTTTTGCTCTTTGACAACAGCTAAGAATAATCAGCATTGGTGATGAGGGGAAAGAGGAAGAATAGACATAAGAGATAACAGTATTTAAAGAGCAAATATTACGCTATTTTCGGAGAAACAGAAAACACTCCACCTTGTGATGTCATGTGGTAATAAAGGAAAAATATACAGCACCACATATACAAGTACTAACCACATATACAGGTACTAACCAGGCAAAACCCTTCTTCTTTTATGAGATCAGACAAGATTGCTGCATTTGGGATTGACAACATGGTACAGCCATCGAAACACTGTAGTGTTATAGTGTTATAGTGTTATAGTGTTATAGTGTTATAGTGTTATAGTGCCGTACCATGTTGTCAGTGCCCAGTGCAGCAATCTTGTCTGATCTCAGACAGAAGAGAAGAAGAGAAGCAGGGTTTTGCCTGGTTAGTACTTGGATGGGAGACCGCTGGGAATGTCAGATGTCACAGTGGGGTGTTAAGTATTCTAGAGCATTCTGTTATTGTGTCCAAAAGCAAGACACTTCACCTACCTTTCTTAAAGGTCCCATGGCATGAAATTTTCACTTTCTGAGGTTTTTGAACGTTAATGTGAGCTCCCCTACCCTGTTTAGGGCCCCCCCAAGGTTAAAAGTTGTGAAATGTCTAAACTGAGCATTTGCGATCCTTTTCTGCGTTACAAAAAATCGGAGCTCAAACGGGCGATTTTGAACAAGGCACCTGATTGACGTCAGATCGAAAACAGAAATGCAAATGCACTTCCACCCCCGTCTGTCTGAACTCAGCGTCTCTGTAAATCACGCCCAGAGAGTTTGGACTGCGAATGCGCTAGGCAATGCGAAATGCGTTTTTTAATTTGCCTGGAGGCACATCTGAGTGTTTCTAGGCTCGGAAGTCCTTTATCTGAGCCTCTGGACCTTTGAATAGCAGTGGTTTAATTTTATTTTCTGTGGAAATGTGTTTATTTTTCAATGGAACGCTTCAAATCTCTCCCCCCGTGCAAAAACACGGAAATGGATCAGCTGAGGGCTCAGAGCCGAGAGCGGAGAGTTTGGCCACGCCCCCACCCTCTACTATTGGCCAGCTCTTTTCTCCTCATTTGCATTCAAGCAACAACGCCCATTATGACCTGTTCTGAGGGAGAAAAATTACTCTTTCTCATCTTATCTCTGTTTCTCATGCACTGAGTGTTGATTTTGAAGAAGGATTCATTTACAGTATTAGGGAACCATTAAGGAGCCATATAAAAGCATCAAGAAGTACCATGTCATGGGACCTTTAAAATGTATGTGTGCATGTGCGTGTGCGTGTGCATGTGTGTGTGTGTGTGTGTGTGTGTGTGTGTGTGCCTGTGTGTGTGTGTGTGTCTGTGTGCATGTGCGTGTGCGTGTGCATGTGTGTGTGTTGATAGTTAGAGGGGCCAATTTGCACATTGGCAGCCGGCTTCTGCCAAACTTTCCCAGGGCAGCTATGGCTACAGTAGTGTGGAGTGAACGTATTGAAGTATTTTTGAATATAGATTTTCAAGTTGACTTTTCTACATATTCAAATGTGAGCTAAGCATCAAATTAGACATCACATCAGATCCAGTTTGCAAAATTGCATGTTCCAGTGAGAAAATCATGATTTCATTATCTCAAGGAGATTTAAAACAAGCAAAAAACTTTAATTTACAGAAATGGTTCATGATTGTTATTTTAAAAGGAAAAAAACAGATGATTTTGGGGCGTTGTTTTAAATTCAATTAAGGTTTTCAGATCTAAATACAGTTGCAAAAATCCAGTTTAAACAAAGATGCACTTGTTTACAACTTGTTTCACTCCACATTTTCGCATTCACTCTGACCTATACTAGTACATTACAGCTTTAACAGGCTATGAATTGCATTAACCAAGTCTGTTTATCCAATTACAAGAAATTACTGTTACTGCTACTTCATTAAAACTAAATGTCCATATACATTTTAAGAATACAATTATACTGAGGCAATTATAGCATTCCGCCCCCTTGCATACTGCACTTAATAAAAAACATATCACAAATTAAATGCAAACTTCACACGGCTGCCATAGTCCACCTTCTATTGTTTGTATGGGAGAAAATTATCCACACTGCATCACTCTGATCTGAAGACTCTCCACAGATGGGATTTACCGAACAGATTCCGATACATACCTAGCACCATCTGCCCTCTCTTGTTATGTCAAGTTTATGACAGGAAACAAGAGGAATCCGGATGAGAAACACAATAACAAGTGTGCACCGCCCAGCTACAGACCTCAGTGCACTAGCTCAACAGCTCCAGTGTCAAAAAGCCTTAAAGACACCCTCTGATCTCATGTCTACAACATTTTCCAACCTGACTCTTCACTCTGGGGATAGTCCGAAGAGGCTTTCCGGCAAAATACATCTACCATTTCACGTTGGGCTGCCAGCCTTAACACCGGTATATGCGTTTGATACTTCTAATCATCATGCGCCGCGATTGAAATGCATAGACAGATCAAGAATGCGAATATATGAATACATTAGCATAAAAGCGGGTGGAAAATTGTTTGCGGTGGCACTTTTGTGGGGGACTCCATAGCTGGCAGCAATTAGAATCAGTCAGTGTTGTCGTATATTGTAACTGCATATTGATAATAGTCACCCTTACACGCTTTTACTGGGGGGGGCTACACCAAGATATCGAAAAGTACATAACTGTGGCGATGCATTGCAAAGCTTTTGTTTGGTTAAAAAAAGAAAGAAATGTCTGCTTTTTCAATCTGTGCAGTTCATAATTTAGATCTGTGAAACTGGCTACTAAGAAAATCCGACATATGAACATAACATGGATTAAATTATTGTAACTAACTTAAAGGTGCATTGTTTAACTGTTCTGGTGGAGCTTTTCTTCATGGAGATGTTGATTTGTCTGGAATGTTTCACACTTCACAGTATACCATTAAACATTTCGTACTTCGTGGACACCAAACCAGACCAGAATGTCTTTTTAGGAATTTTTAAGCTATAATTTAACTGTAAGGTAAAGCTGTTTAATGTCATAGTTTGGAGCATTCCAGGAAAGGCAATGCCATATCCATAGAAACAAGAAGGTGACGGACTGCCAACCAAAACATAGTGCAACTTTAAGAATCTCTTGTTGAGAGATTGTGAGTGCTTTGTCTATTGTCATGTATCGCTCTAACCTGTGTAGAATGTGTGCTATTAACATGTCCTCGTTTTACCAATACCGTTGGTACATTTTTGTACTTTCATGTTTTTTATGTCATATGTTACATGCCCTATTTTCTGTTTGCCAGAAATGTGTATGGCCAACTCACATGTACATGCTCAACACATGCCAACCGCACGGATATCTCAAAGTTTGCATCAATTAATACTACATTATATTTACCTGGCCAGCCAAATGATATCTCTCTGTATTTCCTATACAGCGCGATACCATTTGGACACCCTCCATCCACTCTCGCTCCTCCGGTTACAAACGGACTCCGCGATTCTGATTCGTTCAAAGATGGTGACGTCAGTGCACCCGCCTTTGCCCGCAAAGTCACTCTTAGGCAGCGGAAGTTCCGCCTCAGTTTTGAATCAAGATGGCGCAATCTCTGATTGGTTCACTTAGCTGTCTGTCTACGCGCAACCGCAGCGCATTTTGTGGATCAAGCGTTACCAGACTCACTCGCTGGTACAGCGATGAGTCATGGATTCTTCCAGGCAAACATTATATACTTTTTTTAGCCAAAATATTGACTAAAATAACAGCATGTTTTTCCACTTTGCTGCTATTGCAGATGTGTCTATAATGTGAGCAGGCTTGCACCTCCACAGACCTAACTTATTTGGCTTCCTCTTGCTTGTTTCCATGGGAATGTTGTTCCTTTGGTGATAAGTTACATATTGTACCTTTAATGTTTAATAATAATAATTTAAAAAAGGAGAGCAATTGAGATGAAGATTATGTTCTTGCCTGCCCTCCCACATCTTTTAGATGCCATTTTATTCAGATCTCCATAAATATTCCATCCTACTGACCACTACTTAGATTATAAAACTGACTGCACACATAAAAATGTTAAAGAATACCATAAAAGTTTAACATGGAACCAAATGGGCCATACTGAAAGATGTAGAAGCTCTTGACCTATCAGTAGATCAGCTATTTTTCACACATGCCACAAAAGTGGGTAGCACAGCGGGCTATGCTAATGTAGATGTAGTTAGCCCAATATGTAAAACCACACATTTAATGCACTACGAGACGCTTTAAATTGTCCCTAGCTGCAGAGAGAATTCCATTTGCCCATTTCCTGATGAGGGGAATCTATTTTGCTGTTTCAAAATGTTGTTTTGAGCCAGGTTGGAGGGTTGTTAGTTTCTCTTTTGTGTGGGCTGATTTTCGGATGGGAATGCAAATTAGGCTTTTGGCTAAGTGTGTATTGACACCGGAGCTCGGGTTGTTCAGTTGGGTGAAGTTCTCGCAATTTTTATTTGATTTATCATCCTTGTATTTGCAGAGCATGTAAATAGGCGCCCTCATTTCCGCTCTGTTCCCATTCGCTCATTATTTTTGATAATAGCCCATTAGAGATCTTCTGAAATCTCACGCTCTGATTAGACTGTGCAGTGTGGCGGGGGTTGGAGTACAGAGTAGTGATGGACGATACCACACTTTTAGGATTCAATACTGTACTGATTAGTTTAAATGAAATTTAATAGTTTGCTTTCACGTTATGGAATTTGATTATGGTAAAAATCCAGTTGGAGGGAAGAGTTTGTCACTGTTTTTGAGGGGATGCAGCTAAACAGAAAATCTACACTTTTACACATTTTTCAGCATTCAAATACTCAAGTCTTGTGGATTAATGCACTATTATGATCTTCAATGAAATGCTCCTTAGATTTAATAATGCACTTAAAAACATAGTTGGAAGTTACGATTTAAAGTGCAGTTTATGCCATTATTTTGCTTGTCTCCATGGTGATGTTATTGCTTTACCTTGATGTTCCACAATATGGGATTTAAAAAAAACAAAAACAAAAAACAAGAAAAACACAATCAATGTCTACATGGAGTCAACCAGATGCAAGTTACACAGTGCATCTTTAAAGATCCCATGACATGGTACTTCTTGATCCATTTATATGGCTCCTTAATGGTTCCCTAATACTGCTAATACTCAGTGCATGAGAAACAGAGATAAGATGAGAAAGAGTATATTTTCTCCCTCAGAACAGGTCATAATGGGCATTGTTGCTTGAATGCAAATGAGGAGAAAAGAGCTGGCCTATAGTAGAGGGTGGGGGCGAGGCCAAACGCTACGCTCTCCGCTGTAGCTCTCAGCTGATCCATTTCCTTGTTTTTGCACGGGGGGAGAGATTTGAAGCGTTCCATTGAAAAATAAACACATTTCCACATAAAATAAAATTAAACCACTGCTGTTCAAAGGTCCAGAGGCTCAGATAAAGGACTTCCGAGCCTAGAAACACTCGGACGTGCCTCCAGGCAAATAAAAAAACGCATTTCGCATTGCGTAGCTCATTCGCAGTCCAAACTCTCTGGGCGTGATTTACAGAGACGCTGAGTACAGACAGACGGGGGTGGAACTGCATTTGCATTTCTTTTTTCGATCTGACGTCAATCAGATGCCTTGTTCAAAATCGCCCGTTTGAGCTCCGATTTTTTCTAACGCAGAAAAGGATCGCAAATGCTCAGTTTAGACATTTCACAACTTTTAACCATGGGGGAGGGGCCTAAACAGGGTAGGGGAGCTCACATTAACGTTCAAAAACCTCAGAAAGTGAAAATTTCATGCCATGGGACCTTTAAACCAATGTATCTTGCATGTACAGTATTCAATTTAATATAATATTATTTAAATTCTGTGAAACGTTCCAGAACAAGCAAATACATCTCCATGGAGTCAAGCAGGTGGCCGATCCTCCACCTGAACAGTTACACAGTGCACATTTTGAGCAAAATTAGGACTAAACTTGGCCTATATCAAGGCAGAACTGACTGAACCAGCACTTAACCATGCCTGAATGTCTACAATAATCTGGGACGAAATTGTGCCTTAAATGGGAATCTGAAATGCTTCTTGAAATGTAATTCAGAAAGACAGAGTACTGGTTTGCATTGTGTACCAATCAACACAGTCTTTTCAAATCCTTCCAGTCTCAGTATTGCTGGATTTCAGATGACATCACAACATGATACGAGACAATTACATTTAACACAGATGGAGGGCAGGCAAAATTACTGCAGATTTTTGTGTTACGAGTGAGTTTTGCATTAGAAATGATCAGGTTCAACATTTGTGAATTTACCTTTTAGATATTTCTTATAAGACTTCTGTGTGATCAATGTGAAACTACATCTCTTGCCATCTGGGAGCATGACATCACATTGTAGAACCTGAAAACCACCAATTGATGCATTGCAGATGATGCTGTTAACAATCCCTGAGGGTACGATGCCAACTGTGAGCATGCGCTGTCCAAGACTTTCCATCTGAGCTTTATTTTACAGATGATTTTATACGGTTAAATAAGTCAATCTCAAATAACATTACACTCTCACCTTTTTTACTGAAAATCAAACACCAAAACAGGACCATGAACATCGTACGTTTCACATGATCCTGAAAAAGTTAATCCTTTTGTATTTTTTTGCTAATGTGTGCATGGTGACTGATGAACTTTCCGCCATATAGGTACACGTAGAACACCCTCATCACTGCAAAGTATCAACAGGGAAATCTGGCTCTTTCCCCCCATCTGGCAGTATGACATCACATTCTAGAACCTGAAAACCGCCAGTAGCTCCACTTACCCACTGCGGACATCTCTGGCACGGAAGCGCGGTAGGGTCCTTCTATGAACTGTGGAGGATTGTCGTTTATGTCCTGGACTTTGATGATGAAGCCTGATGGAGGTTCCAGCGGCTCGTCCGTGTCAGCGTTGATGACCTGTGCCGTGAGTGTGTACTCTGCCTTCTCCTCGCGGTCCAGCCTCTTCATCGCGTGGATGTCGCCCGTCAGTTCATTGATGGCGAAGATAGTGCCTGCTCCTTCTCCTGCCAGGACATACTTGATGTTCTTGCTGCCCACGTCCAAGTCTGTGTGTAGCTGCAATGGAAGAGAAAGAAAGGAGGGTTCAAGTTAAGGAAATGGGTACAATGCATTCGACACAGTATTCCATGCTTTATAAGTGATATGTATAGGCATCCACAGAACAGCACACGGTGATTCAAAAAAGAATCTTGCACGAGATAGAATATTAATTGTATGGATAAATAAATAACAGGTCATCTATGGAATAAGAAAGAGGACAAAATAATGTGTATTCACAAGAAATTAATCCACGCGAAAACATGTATTCATTCATTTTCTTCCGCTTTTCCATTTTCTGGGTCGCGGGGGCAGCAGTCCAAGCAGTGTTCTGCTGCCCAGAACACAATGCACCAGCCCCCATGAATCCTTCCGCGGGTGGTGGGTCCACAGGAGGACGGCTCACGTCACAACAGGCCTTAATGTATCTTCTGCCATGGGGGCTACCAGTGTCCACAGACACTGGGGGCGAGGTGGGGTTAAGTGTCTTGCCCAAGGACACAACGGCAGCGTTCATCTGTGGGAGCTGGGATCATATGCGGTCAACCCGTCAAGAGCGGGATTCAATCCGCTAACCCCTGGATCACGAGACATATGCTCTACCAACTAAGCTACTGCCGCCCCCGTGTGTAGTCACAAGAAATTAATCCATGCATATTTTGGATATACACGTGTCTTTGGTTGTAGTTGAGCATAAAATAAATATTTGCAAACTACGTCACGTCGGCCGAGACCACTTGAAGTCTGCAGCGGTAAAAAAAAAATAAATCTGGAGGACAGTCTTCGCTGGAGGTGGGCGTTAACTCAAAATGTTTGTGCACTTTTCTGATCTACTGTAACTGTACTTGTAAAGGACTGTAACCAGCGAAGACTGTCCTCTAGAAATTTTTTTTTTACCGTGCAGACTTCAAGTGGTCCGTAACCGATGACGTATTTTTGTCCACTTTCTTCCATCTGAGAAATTCGTATTCATACATAAGTTTGCAAATATTTATTTTATGCTCAACTACAACCAAAGACGCGTGTATATCCAAAATATGCATGGATTCATTTCTTGTGACTACATGTTTTCGCGTGGATTAATTTTATTCGCGTGGATTAATTTCTTGTGAATACACATTATTTTGTCCTCTTTCTTATTCCATAGTCATCCACTGAACTTTTTATGTTAACTATATCCTACAATCTAGTTACAAGGAGACACAAGTCATAGGATTCCATCAGTGGTTCTCAAACATGTACATGTAAAGTGAACTCACAGCCCTCTTGGTAAATGTTAAATGTCACATTTTTATACAGCGCTTTTCCACCTTCAAAGGACTCAAAGCATTTAACATCAAGGAACCACTCACCCATTCACACATTCATACATCAGTGTATGCAGACACTGGGGACGAGGTGGGTTAAGTGTGTTGCTCAAGGACACAACAGCAGCATTGATCTGTGGGAGCTGGAATCACATCTCCATTCTTGGGTCAGTGGATCTGATCTACCAATTATGTTTATGGCAAGAGCAAGATGGATGGTCCATTTTTTATTTTTTTTTAAAACATGTTTATTTAGGTGGTAAGTTTTAGAAAACACTGGGCTGTGTCAGTTGAAATTGAAGTGTCAATGAAGACTGAGCAGTGTGGCACCCAAAGAATGAAGTTGCCGTTGTGTAATTCTTTCATAATTTCACTGTTTATGTGATTGACATTTCCATATGAGTAATCTAATGTGTTTCATTATGTTTCCATTTTGGTCTTCTCTTTGTTCTTGCAAACTGCTTTACAACTGATTATGAGTGGAGAGGAAAAGTATTTCATATCCAGAAAACAGTACTGATGCAGTACTAGATGTGTGCAAGCACTAAACACATTGAGTCACAGAGATATAGAAAGTACCTGCACCACTGCACACTGGCAGGGGGTGGGCAGTAGATGAAGATTGGCACCTGCTGTAGATCTGACTCATAAATTCCTTACAGAACAGTCTGTTCCGCTCTATTTAGAGTTTAAATCATCTCGCTTAAGGCTGCATATATTTCTTGCATATGTGCCCACTACTGAGCAAAGGTTTCAGTTGGTATCAGACTGACTAAAAGTGACTGAATAACCCTAAAACAAGATAAAGAATTCTAACATCTACTAATGTACAATATCAAATTAGGTTAGAATATACTCTAAACACTCAAAAACACTCAGTTCCACCTTGAGAAGTCATGTGATAATACAGGAAAGGCTCTACTATGTTTTTAAACTCCACACACCTTTAAAGATCCCATGACATGGTACTTCTTGATGCTTTTATATGGCTCCTTAATGGTTCCCTAATACTGTAAATGAATCCTTCTTCAAAATCAACACTCAGTGCATGAGAAACAGAGATAAGATGAGAAAGAGTCATAAATATCTCTCTCAAACACTTTATTCTGGGCATTGTTGCTTGAATGCAAATGAGGAGAAAAGAGCTGGCCTATAGTAGAGGGTGGGGGCGTGGCCAAACTCTCCGCTGTCAGCTCTCAGCTGATCCATTTCCGTGTTTTTGCACGGGGGGAGAGATTTGAAGCGTTCCATTGAAAAATAAACACATTTCCACAGAAAATAAAATCAAACCACTGCTGTTCAAAGGTCCAGAGGCTCAGATAAAGGACTTCCGAGCCTAGAAACACTCGGACGTGCCTCCAGGCAAATAAAAAAAAAAACGAAACGCTTTTCGCATTGCCTAGCCTCCAAACTGTCTGGGCGTGATTTACAGAGACGCTGAGTACAGACAGATGGGGGTGGAACTGCATTTGCATTTCTTTTTTTGATCTGACGTCAATAAGGTGCCTTGTTCAAAATCGCCCGTTTGAGCTCCGATTTTTCTAACGCAGAAAAGGATCGCAAATGCTCAGTTTAGACATTTCGCAACTTTTAACCATGGGGGGGGGGCCTAAACAGGGTAGGGGAGCTCACATTAACGTTCAAAAACCTCAGAAAGTGAACATTTCATGCCATGGGACCTTTAATAGAACCATTTTGATAACAGTCCTGGAATAGCTAATCCCTACTGAACTAAAGGTAGCTGTTAACTTCAAAACTATCGCTTCAAGGTCGAACAGAGCATTTTGAGCTTTGGAGAGGTTGACAGACTAATAGGTAGACATACCCAGTTTTCTATGAGATTTACTATTTCATATTCATCATGCGAAACAGCAAAACAGACACATATTAAAGTGTTCAGCAACTGACCTATGAAGTTAAAACCAAGCCTCCTTATTTGCTACAGTGTCTTTTTTTATATAACTTTCACTTTGTTCAACACTTTTTGATCTTCCCATGAACGTAAATGCTGGTAAGTGTGCACTATGTCTGTACTGTGTTGAAGGAAGCTGTCTAAATGAAACTTCGCCTGAGCCATCTTCTGCTAAATGAGGCCCACTGGGGACAATATCTTCATAAGTAGCACAGCAAATGGACCTTAGTCTACCTTGCTTCTTGTTATACATCACAAGTCCTCCATACAGATGCAGTTTTAGCCAGATATTGTTCCCCGTTGTATGAAATTTACCAAGACAAGGGGAGCAGAAATGCAAGAACATGCTATTTGTAATGGCGAGAAAAAAAAGAAAAGCTTTGGAATGTATTAAAGGGTCCGTATTATGCGGTTTCCTCATCAGAGTAGTGTTCTTCATCCACACATGTTTAACACACACATCCTGCATGTTTAGCTGGAGTTATTCTCTCAAACTGAAAACACTGATGTCATGTGGTAATACAGGAAGTGCTCCATTGTATTTTTAAACTCCATACACCTTCAGTAGAATTGCCAATTGCCAATTTCTACTGAACAAAAGTTAAAAGGTAGCTGTTAACTTGAAAACTACCATGCTATCTTCATGACATCACAAGGTGGAATAGAGCATTTTGAGCTTTGGAGATGTAGACAAACTAATAAAGCAGGATTACTCAACATTATTACATGGGTAAAGCTCCCCAAGAGTCAGTTTTGCATAATATAGGACCATTAAAATGAAAGACACTTGATGATTCATACACAAATAATAGAGGATGACACTACTGTACTTTGTTCCTCATTATTTTCAACACGCAAAGCTGCATTGCGTGCTACACATGAGTTAGACTATACACATTTTTGTCCGTCTCAAGCAGCACCATGAAGCCCATATCACTCCATGCTTGACCACAGTAGTTCAATCCCTGCTGTTGAGATTGGTGTATTTTATAGCTTCTGTGAATTTTTTGGTGAATTTGTAAATTACCGCTTTTCCCCCCCTCCCCCTTGTGGCCTTTTAAAGTGGGGCTATGTACTTAAACTCCACCCACAACCACATTTCAAATAGAAAAATAGTAATAGTTGAAGGGGGGAGGTGGGGCATGTCTGGGAGTATAAGGAACAACATTTCAAACTCTTCCCCTGCAGTCGTGTGTGATGTCAGGTAGTACTTGAAATTGTAATGACCACTAGAGACAGAACGCGCTCAGTTTTTTTAATACAAAACTGCAAATTGATCTAGTTTGTATTAAATTTCCAAGAAATGACTAGGGACAGTAGAGAATTCTATTAAAACACCTTACAGGGTTTAGTTGTTGAGTTTGTGTGTAGTTCTACTTTAAAGGTGCACTATGTAACTTGCATCACCTGCTTGTTTCTATGGATATGTCATTGTTCTGCCTGGGATGTTCCACAGTATAACATTAAACAGTTCTACCTTACATTTATTCAATTACAAGTGGTTTTATTTGTTTTTGTTTTGTTTTGTTTTGTTTTTTGTTTTTTTTTTAATAGGGGGCGGCAGTAGCTCAGTTGGTAGAGTGCTTGCCTAGTGATCCAGGGGTTGGTGGTTCGAATCCCGCTCTTGTGATTCCAGCTCCCACAGATGAGCGCTGCCGTTGTGTCCTTGGGCCAGACACTTAACCCCACCTCGCCCCCAGTGTCTACGGACACTGGTAGCCCCCATGGCAGAAGATAAATCAAGGCCCGTTGTGATGTGAGCCGTCCTCCTGTGGACCCACCACCCGCGGGAGGATTCATGAGGGCTGGTGCATTGTGTTCTGGGCAGTGGAAGACTGCTTGGACTGCTGCTCCGCGACCCAGAGAATGGAAAAAAGCGGAAGAAGATGAAGTGGTTTTAAAGCTCAAAAATACCTAGAAAAACAGCTCACTGACAGTGAGCAAGGATCTGACCTGTAACTTGGTCTGGTTTGGTCTCCATAAAGATAGAAACATGTGAAACATCCCAGACAAAGCATTAACATCCCTATGGAGCCAAGCATCTGACCGACCTTTCACCAGAAAAGTTACACAATGCACCTTTAACTACAAGCAGGCAACTTCCATCACAAATACGTCAATGAACAGCTTCGTAATGTCCTTGAAATAAAATGTACGTTTTGCCAGTACCCCTCTGTATCACCGCAACGTATAGCCCCAGTATTTTAGTTACTCCGTACAACTTGTACCACTCCTACAATGTTACTTTCTAAACCAGCCTTCACACATAATGCAGTCTCGGAGGTGTAGTTTGCAGACACTGACAAAGCACATTCACTTAAATTGTCACACCTTGCACTTTTGTTTTCCTAATTGTGCCATCATTTCCTGTGAATGATGTAGCTCATTAACACAAATGCCCGGCAACATCCCGCATGCTGAGAGACCCCCTTAAATGAGTGAAAATTAACAATGTTCTGTCAGTGCGTTTTGTCCTATGCATGTGACAGTTTGTGTATGACTACGTGCCCTGGGCTATACTGTGCACGCCACTCTATACATCTCAATTTGGAAACATAGGGGGCGAAGTGACTGCTGTGTTTTGCATATTGATTTGGTTGGATTAATTACCTGTGTATTAAGAAGGGTTTTAATAAGGAAAGATACTGCAGGTGAATAGGAGTAAATGTTAAATATACATATCAGTTTGAAACATTTACTGTAGATTACAAACGAAGTAAAAGAGAAATGAAATGCTCTTGCATTAACAAAATTAATGTTTGTGATCAAATACATTTCGCAGCTCAGCCAAACTAAAAGCATAAATTGGACAATGCCAAATAATGTCTCCATTATAGTTTGAGACACATTTCCGAACAATGTATTCTGTAATATTGAAATTTCCCTGCTGCATCCAAATAAAAAAAACAAAATGAAATAAATAAAATAAATGATCCTTATTAACTTTTGCCAATTTCTGATGTGGAGTTGATGAACTGTCATAAATGTACTGAAGGTTCATTATGTAACTTTTCGGGTAGAGGTCCGCCACCTGCTTGTCTCCATGGAGATGGTATTACGTTGTCTGAAATGTTTCACAGTGTGTCAGTAAGCTTATCCATCTTCCATTCATTCAATTCTGAGTGGTTTTATTTGATTTTATTTATTTATTTGTTCAAAGAACAGTCAGCGGGCCATCCCCTGCCGTCAGGGGCGGCAGTAGCTCAGTTGGTAGAGCGCTTGTCTGGTGAATCCCGCTCTTGACGGGTGGACCGCGTGTGATCCCAGCTCCCACAGATGAGTGCTGCTGTTGTGTCCTTGGGCAAGACACTTAACCCCACCTCGCCCTCTGCGGACACTGGTAGCCCCCATGGCAGAAGAAACATCAAGGCCCGTTGTGACGTGAGCCACCTGTGGGAGGATTCTCCAGCTGAAGTCCTGACCAAGCCAAAGCAAGAAGATCATGGAGATGGTCCCCGGGCGCAGTAATGTGCTGCTCACTGCTCCTGATGACAGGATGGGTTAAATGCAGAGGACAAATTTCTTCCAAGGGAGACAATAAAGGCTAATCTTATCTTATCTCTTTACACAGATCTGGCTGGTATTTTGGTCTAGTGGCATCTCCTGCTCGTTTCCATGGAGATAGTCATCTTTAATACTATACTGTGAAACATTCCAACTGTAGCAATTACATCGTCATGGAGACAAAAACTTAGGCAAACTGTTCACCAGAAAAGTGACATAGTGCACCTATAATAATTGCCAACAAGGACAAAGGTAAAACAGATGGTATGATGCTAGACCAAAAACTCATTATAGTAGCTTGTTTAGCTCATCAGCTACTGTGATTGGCTGAAACTCTGCTGGAAGCCCCTCCTCTTCCCGAACCATCGAGCCAGGTGCCATTCCAGATCGATTTCTCAGAGCTAACCTGATTAGAGCTATAGAATGGGTCTGGTTTTAGAGACTGAATATGGAAAGTGGATGCTATGGGAGTTCAATTTGTGTTCCATCTGGGTTTATTGTGCAGGCCCTTGACCAATACACTGTAATCAATTGTACCCAATGGGGACTCTCCTAACTCTGTTACATTAGGATGCAGGTAAACTGAAGGAAGGTTTTCTGACATCAGTTATCTTATTTATTTTTCCTTTTTTGTATAAAATATTGAACCTTTCAAGATATTTAGTTTTTAAGATGATCTAAGATGGTTTAAAACAGTTTTAAAAAGGTTTTAATTATGACAATTGCATCAGTGATGATGCTGTAATCTTTACACATGCCAAAACTGTACAAGAATCTTAAGAAAAGTAAACATCAGCCATGACTCATGTCCAAAAGTGAGTCAAGAACTCATGCTTGCAACTCAATATAAAATCACGCAACTGCAATTCACGCAACTCAATATAAAGAAAACTGTCTGCATGATGTTCAGTAAAAAAAAACAACAACAACTGAGCTACAGTGGTCCTGTGTCTTTCTGGACGGAGTGGAACTCAATCTCGTCAAAGAGTTTAAATACCTGGGACTGACGCTGGACCTGACATTGACATTTAAGAAACGCATTAAGCACCTCACAAAAACTGTTAATTTTTAACTTATTTTTTAATTTTAATTAATTTTTAACTTAAATTTTAAGTGAATTTTAGACAGGCAAGATCCTTTATGATTCTATATGCGGCAGTGTTTTTACACTCCATGATTCTGTCTCATATAGAGATCTGCAGAACCACATGGGCACAACACTCAAACCAGTTGAATCACTTTTTTAAAAAAGCTGTGAAAATATTGGACAAGAAACCATTCTCAGTTCACCACTGCACTACTTTAGACAAGTACACCTTGCTTAATTTGATTCATTTTGTACAGTTCAAATATGGATGGTTTTGTATATAAAGTTTTGCATGGGCTCGCCCACCTCCCTTACAGGATTTTATTAAAACAAATACTGTCAGTGGGATGGAAATTAGGGCCATGGCCCAGGGGAACCGTGAGGTCCCGCACAGATCCCGGGGGAACCGTGAGGTCCCGCACAGGCGCACTACAGTCAGACAAAGTGTGCTCTCAGTCAGAAGCACTAAGTTCTGAACTCTCTCCCATTATCGATAAGAGAGACTCCAACACTGAACACTTTCAAATCACACTTGAAACAGCAGCTAAAGGAAAACCAGACTTATGGACACTTTTATTGTATGTTGCTATTGTCACTTGTTATTGTTTCTGTTGTTTTTGCTGAGCTGTCACCTACCTAGTTACCTGGCCAGCCAAATGATATCTCTCTGTATTTGCTATACAGTGAGATACCATTTGGACACCCTCGCTCCACCCTCGCTCCCCCGGTTAACAACGGACTCCGCGATTCTGATTCGTTCAAAGATGGTGACGTCAGTGCACCCGCCTTTGCCCGCAACGTCACTCTTAGGCAGCAGAAGTTCCTCCTCAGTTTTAAATCAAGATGGCGCATCGGAGAACTGAACGTCCCTTCCATTCAGCTGTAAAATTGGTCTTAAATGACCTAAAACACATCGATTCCTTAAAACCACAGCAGCTGACAGCTCTAGAGGCCTTTCTTTTCAAAAAATATGTTTTTGCATTGCTTCCTACCGGCTTTGGGAAAAGCTTAATCTATCAAATGGCTCCGTTAACTGTTCTCTGATTGGTTCACTTAGCTGTCTGTCTACGCGCAACGGCAGCGCATTCTGGACCAAGCATTACCAGACTCGCCGCTGGTACAGCGATGAGTCATGGATTCTTCCAGGCAACCTACCTAGGGACTACAGATGGAAATTTGCATTTTTGCTCAAATCTGCCATAGTTACAATGCAATGCTGTAGATATTAATTAATGCACTGTCCCTAATAAATAAAATAATAAATAAAAAAACATTGCAAGCCCGCTCAGTGTTTTTCAATGAAATAAACACAATCCATTTTGTTTATTTGTTTATTTTTTGTATTTGGTTTGATTTTAGTCTAGTTTTTGGCTAAAAGATTGCATACTGTGGCTCTAAAAGTTCCATATTCCATTATTTTCTGATCTATACTATAATGCTGTTTCCTCATCAAAAACATACCTGGAGTTGTGTTTCGTTTCATTCACACAAGTTTAACACACAAACCCTGAAACACTCTGTTCCACCCTGTGATGTCATGTGGTAATATACTGTAGGTAAACTAACAATAAAGGATTACTCAAACATGTGTGAATGAAACAAAACACAGTTTGGGTATGTTTTTGATGAGGTAACAACATTATAATACAACTTAAACCACACAGTCAATTTCTCATAATATAGGACCTAAAATAAAAATGCTTAAAAAAATGTCTTGTAATTATTTGAAAGAACACAAAACAAGCAAATTAGAGCCAACTAACTGTATACTTTGTTTGGAAACCTGAGCATGATCAGAGCAACCTTGTTCAGTTTTTAAATCTTGCTGTTTTTGTTCCGCCAAGACAGAAATTTTAATTATACCTGGAACACTTTGTAAGAGCGTGTATTAAAAGCCAACTCGCTGGGCTTTTTTGTATAATTGAACTCAATAAAAGCAACATTACTGCCATTAGATCATAATAGCTGAATATTTTTAAATAGAAAATGTGTCCTTGCCAAGAGGAAGACATGTTCTGTACTAAAATATGATTAACTTCCATTCCAGTCACAGAGCCACGCACAATAAGCCAACAAATAGAGCTCGTTCCCATTCATCCAAAAACACAAAATGCTTTTGTGTGATCTTCAGACATTAGTCACAAGAATTAATTCACTTTGGCGGCATGAAAATGTTCACGAAGTCTCAGAATGCAAGCCGCAATCAATTAGTATTGCAATACATGGGAACATTTCCAACATTAAGATTTGTTCTACAGATTTTCTAGAAAAATCAGTTGTTATCTGATATTTAATAGATCATAATAACCCTGTTCTTCTCAAATACTACTTCTGCTGTGGTAATCTTGTCAAAAAGGAAAGCCCATTCATCTAAAACAAGAAAAAAATCCATCAGCTAAGGTAGCCTATCTGGTTACCCAATTTAATGGATGAGTGATTGCATTAATATACATTGTATTTTAATAGCACGTACCCCATTTATGACACCAATCTGTCCAGTGACTGAAGGTGGAAGCAATTTTGCTATATCCTGGCATAAACATTACTTCTTTGTGAAGGTCAGTGTTTTTATGTGCGTTGTTCCTGATAAGTAAACAAATAATCCAACAAAATAAACATGACCATCCAGAACCACATGCTTTGACAAATCTGTACATTCTTTACAAAGATAAATGGATCTGGAGCTATATCATGTCTCCCCAATGTCAGAGGCAAAAAAAAAAGTCTGCTTACACGTAAAAAGCATGTAATGTAAAACGTAAAATAAAAATAAAAGACTGAGAAACAGCAGATTTTTGCAGAATCAACAACTAAAGCACCAAACTCTCAGGTAAAAGAAGGACCATCTCAAGTTTGGAAGGGGGAATTTTTACCCTCTATTGTCCAGACGCTTCTAGATTCAAACAGAATGTTGAAGAGACTGGCTGGCCAGGCAGTCTAACTGAAGCTAGATCCCCCGGGCATTGCATTACGACACCCACGGCTGCTGACAGGTCACCCCAGCGGCACTTCGTGATCAAATCCAGAGGACAAATGTACCTACGGGGACAATCAAGTACCTTAAGCTTTCTACTACTACTTTCATTATAAGCAACAGTACATTTAAAGTATTATTTTCATTGTTATTACATCAAGCTGCTACGCAAGTACTCAATTTAGAAGAAAAGAATGCTCAAGTAAAAGTAAAAGTAACGAAATGAAATATGAAATAATACATGAAATAATAAACCCTCAGCCTTCAGCAAGTCTCAAATAAATACTTTAAATGTTTAGTTCAGTTCAAGAATGTAGTTGAGTAGAAAGTACAGATACCTGCTCTCAAATGTAGTGAAGTAAAGAGTAAAAAAAGTAAAAGTAGTAAAACTTTTACTTTGTCACTTTTACTTTGTGCCACCACGGCAGTACTATGAAAAGGCTGCTTCTAAGTCCTATTTCCTTTACTTAATAAGTTAAAATGCCTTATTTGTCACAGTCGCTTGCAGACATTTTAAAAACAAATATTTTCTAAATTAATATTCTTAAAAATGTACTATGGAACGTTTTGGTTGGGGGGTCCTTCACTTGCCTGTCGATATATCATTGTCCTGCCTATAATATTAAAGGTCCCATGGCAAGAAATTTTCACTTTCTGAGGTTTTTGAACGTTAATATGAGCTCCCCTACCCTGTTTAGCCCCCCCCATGGTTAAAAGTTGCGAAATGTCTAAACTGAGCATTTGCGATCCTTTTCTGCGTTACAAAAAATCGGAGCTCAAACGGGCGAGTTTGAACAAGGCACCTTATTGACGTCAGATCGAAAAAAGAAATGCAAATGCAGTTCCACCCCCGTCTGTCTGTACTCAGCGTCTCTGTAAATCACGCCCAGAGAGTTTGGACTGCGAATGCGCTAGGTTTTTTTATTTGCCTGGAGGCACGTCCGAGTGTTTCTAGGCTCGGAAGTCCTTTATCTGAGCCTCTGGACCTTTGAACAGCAGTGGTTTCATTTTATTTTATGTGGAAATGTGTTTATTTTTCAATGGAACGCTTCAAATCTCTCCCCCGTGCAAAAACAAGGAAATGGATCAGCTGTGAGCTACAGCGGAGAGCGGAGCGTTGGCCACGCCCCCACCCTCTACTATTGGCCAGCTCTTTTCTCCTCATTTGCATTTAAGCAACAACGCCCATTATAGAGTGTTCAGAGTGAGAAAAATTACTCTTTCTCAGCTTATCTCTGTTTCTCATGCACTGAGTGTTGATTTTGAAGAAGGATTCATTTACAGTATTAGGGAACCATTAAGGAGCCATATAAAAGCATCAAGAAGTACCATGTCATGGGATCTTTAAAAAAAATAAAAATAAATAGACATCCTGACTGTGAGCTGGGTTGCCTCTCCACAGATCTGACCTGTAACTTGGTCTGGTTTGGTCTTCATGAATGTAGAAAGGTTTAACACCATGCTGTCAAACAGCCCCTTGACATAAAAAGTTACACAATGCACTTTTAACCAGCTCCTCTTAACAGGCGCCTCTGTACGCCCTCTTCGCCCACTTTGTCGACAGCCTTCAGCTTGGAGTGCACAGGCGCTCATCCTAACTACAATTACCGAGGGGCCAGGGAAAAAATCTCTGTCACCAGTCCCTGTCATTAAAGTGAGTTGCCCAGGCAACTAAAACAGCACCCACAATCAGTGACATTGACTGTGGCATTCAGGAAACGAGTCAATAAAGGATAACTACAAGGTGCACACTCTGCCATTTTGTGCTAAAGCCACACACTAAACAACAATAAGGAACATAGGTTGAAGGTGGCTATAATTCCGTGTACATTTTTGTCTTTGTGTGGGAATAATAGTTTGGACTATGTAGATTAGAGGCAAAGCAAATTCAGAAATGAAGGCTTGCACTGAAGTTATAGCATTATAATATAAATGTTCTGATTTATATTATAATGTTGTTTCCTCAAAACATCAAAAACATACCTGGAGTTGTGTTTTGTTTCATTCACACATGCTTAATACACAAACTATACATATTCAGGCTGAGTTCTTCTTTCAAACAGAAAAAGTTCTGTTCCACCTTGTGATGTCATGTGGTAATAAGAGGACATGCTCCACTGTGTTTTTTAAACTCCATACAACTTCACTAGAATCATTTTGGATCATTTCAGACCTGGGTACTGTTTACTTGAAAACTACTGCTATTATGACAAATTATAACAAAATTTCCTTTGGGATATCTTATCTATCTATCATAAATTATTCTGACAATATAAAGGTTCTATATTACACAAAATTGACTCTTTTGAGCTTTTAATCATGTTATAATGTTATCTCTTTAAAGGTCCCATGGCATGAAATTTTCACTTTCTGAGGTTTTTGAACGTTAATGTGAGCTCCCCTACCCTGTTTAGCCCCCCCCCCCATGGTTAAAAGTTGTGAAATGTCTAAACTGAGCATTTGCGATCCTTTTCTGCATTACAAAAAATCGGAGCTCAAACGGGCGATTTTGAACAAGGCACCTTATTGACGTCAGATCAAAAAAAGAAATGCAAATGCAGTTCCACCCCCGTCTGTCTGTACTCAGCGTCTCTGTAAATCACGCCCAGAGAGTTTGGACTGCGAATGCGCTAGGCAATGCGAAATGCGTTTTTTTATTTGCCTGGAGGCACGTCCGAGTGTTTCTAGGCTCGGAAGTCCTTTATCTGAGCCTCTGGACCTTTGAACAGCAGTGGTTTAATTTTATTTTCTGTGGAAATGTGTTTATTTTTCAATGGAACGCTTCAAATCTCTCCCCCCGTGCAAAAACACGGAAATGGATCAGCTGAGAGCTACAGCGGAGAGCGGAAAGTTTGGCCACGCCCCCACCCTGTACTATTGGCCAGCTTTTTTCTCATCATTTGCATTCAAGCAACAACGCCCATTATGACCTGTTCTGAGGGAGAAAAATTACTCTTTCTCATCTTATCTCTGTTTCTCATGCACTCATGAGTGTTGATTTTGAAGAAGGATTCATTTACAGTATTAGGGAACCATTAAGGAGCCATATAAAAGCATCAAGAAGTACCATGTCATGGGATCTTTAAAAAAAAAACATACCTGGAGCTGTGTTTTGTTTCATTCACACATTTGAGTAACTGTCTTTGTACAGTCTAACTCATGTGTAGCACGCAATGTACCTTTGCGTGCTGAAAATAATGAGGAGTAAAGTAGCGTCATCCTCTATTATTTCTGTGCATGAATCATCAAGTGTCTTTCATTTTAATGGTCCTATATTACGCAAAAAATTACTCTTGGGGAGCTTTACCCATGTAATAATGTTGTTACCTCATCAAAAACATAAATGCTCTATTCCACCTTGTGATGTCATGAAGCAATAGTTTTCACATTAGTAGATACCTTTTACCTTTTGTTCAGTAGAGACTGGAAATTCCAAGGCTGAAATGATCCAGAAATGGTGTGCAGAGTTTAAAAACACAGCGGAACATTCTTGCATTACAACATGCCATTTTAAGTGATTTCTGTTTTAGAGAAGAACTCGGCCTAAATATGCAGGACGTGTGTGTTAAACATGTAAATGAAGCATTACAACATTATAACATAGATCAGAATATAGCATAATATGAGCCCTTTAAAATCTGAACTTCAGTTAGCATTTCATTTCATTGTATTTAAAAGTATTTTGAACTAGAATAAAAAGCTAGCTGGTTGTTTAGTGTTTCTGTGTTTCTCATTTGCAGATTTCCAACACTGACTCAGAGATAACCCAGAGGAACACAGGCTATAGCATCACAGCTCTTGATAAGCACGGAAATAGTCACTGCAATTTCTCCCATTAATAATTAACTGTAATTTGGAAGATGTTGTAGCCGCTCATAAATAATACAAAATATACAGCGCAGTCTTTGGTGTACTTCCAACTTAGCCGTTATCGCAAAGCCCAGCAAGAAAAGTCTAGCTAGTATAGCTATGAAGGTTTTTATTGATGCAGCCATAAAGGTAATGCTAAAATAACACTATAATGAACAGCATAAAAACATAAAAACAAATACTAAACTTAAAGATGGATGACATAGGTTTTCTAGAGGAAAAATAAATGGGCAAAGTCAATTAGGATCCATACAGCACAAGCTGGAGTTGTTAAAGGTATGATCTGTTCCACATTGTGATGTTATGAAGTGGTAAGGCTCAAATTACCCAAATGTTTCTAGTGAAGGTGTAGGGAGTTTAAAAACACAGTGGAGCATTTCCTGTACATGGCATCCGGGGCCATTTCATAGTCATAGTCATAGTTGTTTTATTGTCGAAAAACAATCATATGTACATGTACATAGAGTGAATTCGAAATTTCGTTTCCCCACTAACCAGGCAGGACAGTATAGAGTGGCTAGGGGGCGCGCCGCCGACTGGACGATGCAGAGTAGAAAAGATGCAGTACAATCAATACAATTATACACAACATGTAATGACAGAAGACAATTGGACAGGTAACATACGGTGTCTTTTTCTTTGGTGACAAGGGAGGCAAGGGAAAAGATCAGAAATCAATTAAATTGATTGAAAATTGAAGAAGACGCAGACATTCTAAAAATAGACAGGGCAGTATTACTTAAGTGAGTGTGAGTCCAATAGTGTGTGCCAATGTCTGTGAGATAAGCGTCAGCTGGCGGCCTTGGACGTGTTTGTGCAGAAGATGCAGTCAAAACAAAGTGAAGTCCAGTTGAATCACATTTTCCAGGAGAATTGATTACAAAAGGGGAATTTAATTATAATTTAAAAGGGGAATTCCTCCTCAATTTCATCACACCTTTAAAAGAGATTGCAGTCACTTAAAGGAAAAGTAACCTGAGCCTTATTTTGGTAATAAAACAAGTTGTTTTACTCACCCATAGCACTTTGGTGTCATATGGAGCACTTCCAGAGATGTTTTACATTTGCGGTTAGCCTAGCGCGACTTCTAGCCATAGCTCGGGGCATATAATATATTCCCCAAGCATGTAATATGCCCCGTGCGGGCTCCAAATAACACAAACTTTAGCACTTTTCAAATCATAGAAGCCCGATGTCTTAGTCTACGATTTCGTTTGAAGCAAAAGTGGCCTGTAATCCGAGATTTATCCATAGTTTACAGCTTTGCGTTTCATGTTTGGGTCCCGGGAGCTGAGAGCACAGTCCGCACATGCGCACTGGCGTCCTCATCTACTCGAAACTATGGCTAAATCTCGGATTACAGGCCACTTTTGACCACACGAAATCGTAGACTAAGACATCGGGCTTCTATGATTTGAAAAGTGCTAAAGTTTGTGTTATTTGGAGACCGCAAATAAGTGCCCCGAGAACTCACATGATGGAGATCACAAATCTAAAACATCTCCGGAAGTGTTCCATATGACACCAAATTGCTATGGGTGAGTAAAACAACTTGTTTTATTACCGAAATAAGGCTCAGATTGTAAAAAAAAAACGTTACTTTTCCTTTAAACCCACCAGAGTTACAGGAAGTGTTACTCAACTCATATATTCAAGTGATCAGTCTAGTCCAGTCTGCCCATGCTTCTGTTGTAGGGAGTATTATACTTCTGAGCTGGCGATGTGGCGCTTTCACAGAAAGGCAATCTCTACAAGTCACGTGAACGTATTTCCTCTGATTTATTTTGATGCGTTCAAGAAAAATACATACAAAAAACAAACAAACTACAAAACACATCTTGCATAATTACACCTTACATAACCATATTTCCCCAAACACAAATTTACCGTCTTCTCTGTTAGTCCTTGAAGTGGCCATGCGTTCCAACAATACAATACACAGCGGCTTTAGTTAGCGGCGAATGTGACACGTCTGTCAAACTGCCTCTTGCTGCGTAGATATTATTTATATATTTTTGGGTCCCGGTGCAGTGATGAAGAAATCCGATCCGAGGCTGATTGGTGAAATATACTCGGAGCTGCTTTACAGTTCTGTCTGCTCCTCGATAGCAGCCCCAGCCTCATATACACTACGCACACACCCATTTTGCTAACGTTTCCCCAATCAACCTAGAATACCCTGTCAAGAAATATGCCATCCCGTGCAGAAGATTTTTTTTTTATACGTAGCAATCACTTGAACAATCACGGGATGGTAATGAGGAAGGTTCTGCAGGATTCTACTCCCACCTCTACTCGAGTCCTGGGTTTTTTCGAAGTCTACATAGTTAAGTGCAGGTCTACAGAAGAGCTAATGATTTCAACGTCAGTGCTGGTGCTGGAGAGGAAAGAGGAAAGAGGAAAAAGGAGAGAAACAAGGTAGAAATGGAGGGAATGAGAAGAGAAGGAAGCTGGGAAGGGGAGAGAGAGGAGAAGAGAGGTGACGGGGGTGGAAAGGGGGAGAGATAGAGAGACAATGGGGAAGTGGACAGGAGGAGGAGAGAGGAAAAGGGAAAAGGAGGTTGAGAGAAGGCAATAGAGAGGAGAGACGAGAGTGGAGGGAGAAACAAGAAAGGAGAGTGGGATAAGAGGGTGGAGAGAGAGAGAGAGAGAGAGAACAGAGGAGGTGAAGGGAAAGAGGAGAGAAACAAGGTGGAAGGGGAATTGAAAAAGAGGGGAGGGAGAGGGGGAAAAAGGGGCGAAGAGAGTAGAGGGGGGAGAGAGATAGAGAGGCAATAGGGAAAGGGAGAGGAGAAAGAAGGGATGAAGGGGGAAGAGAGAAGAGAGGTGGGGAGGGGACAGAAGGAGGAGGAGGAGAGAGGAGGGGAGTAGTTGAAAGAGGAGAGAGAGAAAGGAGAGGAGACGCAAGGGGTGAGAGAAGAAAGGAAAGTGTGATAAGAGAGAGAGAGAGATGTGAAGGAGGAGGAGGAGGAGAGAGATAATAGAGATACACAATGTAGGTATGGGAGAGGAAGGGGTGAGGGACGGGGAGAGAGGGAAGAGAGAGGAGAAGGGCAGTAGAAAAAAGAGGATAGATAAAAAGAAGTAGGAGGAGGATGAAAAAATGTAGAGTGGAGAGGAAGAAGAGAAGGGGGGAGAGAAGGGTTTAGTTGAAAAGAAGGGGAGGGTGGAAAAGAGAGAGAGAGAGAAGAAAAAAAGAAAGGGAGCGGCAAAAGAGACAGTAGGGGAGACTGAGTATAAAGGAAAGTGAGGGCAAATGTGGGAGAAGAGAGAGGAATGGAGGGAGAGGAAAGACAAGCTGGGGAGGGGAGAGAGAGGAAAGGAGATGGGGTAAAAAGGAAGGGAGAGATAGAGACAACGGAGAGAGGGGGAGAGGAGAAAGACAAGTGGTGAAGAAGGGGTTACAAAGGAAAGAGAGAGACAGAGAGAGAAATGAGAAAGGAAATGAGAGGGAAAAGGGGGAAGGAGAAAAGAGAGAATAGGTAGGAGAAGAAGCGCGAGATGGGGCAGAGTGGAGAGAGGGAGAGTTGTGAAGGAATACTAGTAGAAACGAGAGGGAGTGGAGAGATGAGCAGAGGGAGGAGAGAGACTGACTGTGATGAGCTGTCAGAAGAACACACGGCGAGCTGTACGTCAAACTGCTCAACCAAATTCTACCTCAGCTACTTCTGTGAGAGGGTCGCTCTTATTTATGGAACATCGGTATCAGCATAACACTCGCTCACATATCAGTTTTAACAAGTGAGATTTCTACTTTGGGACCAATATGTCAAATACTTTTCATCAAGAAGTAACTTTGCGGAATGTGTGTACATCGTATCTAGATTCTGACTGTAAAATATGCTGAGTGAGCTAAAAGTACAAGACAATTATGGTCATATGGTTTTAGTGGGGGAAAAATACATAGGACAAAAATAAACTTTTTATTTTATTATATCTGCTGGCTCCAAAACTCATTACATTTTATCCAGTTTGGCTGGACGATTTTTCATGTTCCCTGCCGTACTGGAGGTACACTGAAGGATTTTTACATTTTATTTGAGGAGTTTGGCAGAGAAACATGGCTCCAACATAAATCTTGATTTTCTTCACAAAATGTACACTGTATGTCAAACGGCTTCTAAGTGTAGAACTGCACTTACACTCATTTCCAGCAATAAAAAAACAAAGTTGTATAAGATACTGTGAAAACAAGATAGCAGCAGCCATCACTCAGGATATGAGACACTTACTGGAAACGACTGTAGCAGTCAGTTCAAAACTGCACCATTTGTTTTGCCATTATACAAACTAATTATTTTGTTTTCCTGTGACTTTTTTGCAATACAAACCACAAACATGGGGTGAGGCAATGAAACCAGATGACAGTTACTTACAATTTAAAGGAAAAGTAAAGTTTTTTACAATTTGAGCCTTATTTCGGTAATAAAACAAGTTGTTTTACTCACCCATATCACTTTGGTGTCATATGGAGCATTTCCGGAGATGTTTTAGATTAGCGTTAGGCTAACGCCGTTAGCCTAGCGCGACTTATAGCCATAGCTCGGGGCATTCCCCGAGCATGTAATATGCCCCGTGCGGGCTCCAAATAACACAAACTTTAGCACTTTTCAAATCATAGAAGCTCGATGTCTTTAGTCTACGATTTCGTTTGGTCAAAAGTGGCCTGTAATCCGAGATTTAGCCATAGTTTCGAGTAGATGAGGACGCCAGTGCGCATGCGCGGAGTGTGCTCTCAGCTCCCGGGACCCAAACATGGAACGCAAAGCTGTAAACTATGGATAAATCTCAGATTACAGGCCACTTTTGATTCAAAAGAAATCATAGACTAAAGACATCGAGCTTCTATGATTTGAAAAGTGCTAAAGTTTATGTTATTTGGAGCCCGCACGGGGCATATTACATGCTCGGGGAATGCCCCGAGCTATGGCTATAAGTCGCGCTAGGCTAACGGCGTTAGCCTAACGCTAATCTAAAACATCTCCGGAAATGCTCCATATGACACCAAAGTGATATGGGTGAGTAAAACAACTTGTTTTATTACCGAAATAAGGCTCAAATTGTAAAAAACGTTACTTTTCCTTTAATATTAACTCAGGTAAAATGTAGATTTCCCTGCTTTCTTCCTTTCTTGTTTTAAAAAACACAATATTTTTTCATACTGTTATGATTAGCAAAGTATTACACCACTCATATATTAATGTTATGACAGGTGTGGATATTGTTTGTTGTAAAACGTACCATCGTAAAGTGTGTATTAGTCATGGTCATCTGTACTATTTGAATGGTGATACAAGTGTCCTGTACAAGCAGAAGTGAGTGCTCTATAATGCATAGTTGTGTTGTCTCTAAATGTCATGTCAGATGCACTGCCAAAGCGCTGAGGCTAACACGCTCAGGCTAACACTCTGAGGCTAACACGGCTGCTTAGCTCCAGCGGCCCCTCCACCAGACTGTGGAAATGTCATGTTCTCCATTAAATATGCAGCTCATGCATGTTGTTATGTAAAATGTATGGGGACCCCAAGGCCAAGGCGTACAGCGTTGATGTACATAGCACCTGCAAGGGCCAGTGTCTTGTCCTACTTCTGCCCCAATGACCCACTCTCTGTGGCTGAAGAATGAAGCCTGTGCCGTCTGCTTTGGTACCATGAGGGATCCAGAGCCACTAAATGATTGCCAAAAGTGGTAAAATTAGAGCTGGACTTTTCTTCCCCATCTGTACAGCCCAGGGCGTTAGAACATAAATGGTTACTGGAGATAGATTCTGCTCAAACATGTCTCAAACTAATTGTAGCTTTGTCCCATTTGTTTGATTTTGGCACTGTTAATTACACGTACATGAATAATCTGTAATTCTAAATATTGCAATAACATTTTGAATGTAAGGAACAGATGGTGCCATGCATGATATATGATACACTTAGCTATTCTTGGGAACATTTCCCCCCAGTCTGTCGCATCGCACGTAGTGTTTTATCAAATCGGACAGAAAGTTTCCCTTCTGGTGTGAACCACAACAGGCTTTATTAGCCTGCTCTGGCTGCATATATGTAACATTAGTGATGGTAGGAGAAAAAAACTAAAATGAAATGAACACATTTATTCTGGTGCACAGAGCCCCCTGAAATATTTTAGATCCTTTCATTTTTCACAACACAAATGAGGCTAAATTTAGTTATGTCTTTGTATTATTTCTGCTGGCTGCAAAACTCATTCCAGTTCTTTTAAATCCATTTTGCACAGGCAATTTATCATGTTCATACTGGGGGCAAAGTTTTTTTTTTTTTATATTTGAAATTTTATTTTAGAAGTTTGGTTGGGCAAACTGATTCAAACATAAATCTTGATTCCCTCAAATTTTGAAGCAATTTAACATGTCAATCTTTTCTGAGTTATCGGAAGCCAAATAACATACATGTTATATGTCACATTCATCACCCCGGCAACGCAAGTTTTCTAAAGGTGGCAAATATATTCCACAGTTACTGCGCAGTCTCACCAGGACATATAGTACATACATGTACATGTATACAGTACATACTGTACACATGTATACAGTACATACAGTATACTACATGTATGCAGTACATACAGTACATGTATACAGTACATACTGTACATGTGTACAGTACATACAGTACATGTGTACAGTACATACAGTACATGTGTACAGTACATGTGTACAGTACATACATTACACTACCTATATATAGTGCATATGTATAGGTGAATCATTAAATGTTTAAACACACACGTCCTACATCTTTAGGCTGAGTTCTTCTCTCAAACAGAAAACACTGTTTCATGTTCATGTACATGTATACAGTACATACAGTACACTACATGTGTACAGTACATACACTACATGGATACAGTACATACAGTACATGTGTACAGTACATACAGTACATGTATACAGTACATACAGTACACTACATGGATACAGTACATACAGTACACTACATGTGTACAGTACATACAGTACATGTGTACAGTACATATAGTACATGTATACAGTACATACAGTACACTACATGGATACAGTACATACAGTACACTACATGTGTACAGTACATACAGTACACTACATGGATACAGTACATACAGTACATGTGTACAGTACATACAGTACACTACATGTATACAGTACATACAGTGCACTACATGTGTACAGTACATACAGTACATGTATACAGTACATACAGTACATGTGTACAGTACATATAGTACATGTGTACAGTACATACATTACACTACCTATATATAGTGCGTATGTATAGGTGAATCATTAAATGTTCAAACACACACATCCTACATCTTTAGGCTGAGTTCTTCTCTCAAACAGAAAACACTCTGTTTCACCTTGTGATGTCATGCGTTAATATGGGAAGAGCTCCACTGGGTTTTTAAATTCCATACATCTTCTGTAGAATCATTTGGATAATTTCAGCCTTGGAACTGTCCATCTGAACTAAAGTAAAATCTACCACTTAATGACATCACAAGGTGGAACAGAGCATTTTGGAGCTATAGACAGACTAATAATCCAGGATTACTCAAACACACATCAATGAAACAAAACACAACTCCATGTATGTTTTTGATGAGGTAACTAGATTATAATGTCTTAAAGCTCAAAAGAGTACATTTTGCGTAATATAGTACCTTTAATCCTGTACCTGCCAGTGACACTCTACCTTTTAAAACCCCATCTTGCTGCAGTCTATATTGACAGGCTCTCATAACTCACCGGGTCGGTTGCGCTCGGAATAAGTGGCTCGTCATGTATTTTTTATGCACACATGCTTTATGAATCTGGCCTGTTTTTTTAATAGCATAGTAATCAATAGCGCTCTTTGCTAGGGTCAAGCTAGCATTCAAGAAGGTCTCTGAGTGCAGGGAGTGGCTGGGATATTTCCTCTTCAGTTTTCTCTGTCTCGATCTTCTGAGACAATGGAGGAGATGGTTTCGTACTTGACCTGTGCAGGCTCTGAGGTGATGGATGCTAGTCACGCAACAAAAGGTACAGTAATTACAATCAGTCTGCTGCTAACCTGTATTGTATCGTGTTTTTCTTTCATAGTCTGGAAAAGAAGTTAGTAAGGCAATAGAGCTATGTTTTCTCATGTGGACACTCTTTACTTCTGTATGAGAAATTGATTTCAAAGTTATATGTTAATGAAGGGCGTCCATAAAGTTATGGTTGGATTTTGGACAATTTTATTTATTTATTTTATTGTACTTCTGTATTTAAAACAATGACAATGCACAAAAAACAGCTCTGCGCCAGATATACCTTCAAGCTACTTTCCATCTGTAGTCCTTGTGTAGGTACAAAAGACATAAAAGAGACTAATTACAATGAACTGCTTAAAGTCAAAACAACAGATTCTGTAGAAGCATTCTAAATCTCTATTTAAATATGGATATACAGTGGTACCTCACCTTTAATTAATTGAAGGTGAGGTACGTTCCAATTAATTCGTTCCAGAAGTGGTTTCGTAACGTGAATTTTTCTTAAGTTGAGTAGCTATTTCAATGGAAAAAGCCTGATTCATTCCAAGGCCCCGATCCAATTTTTTTTTTTATAGTGTAACTTTTTTTTATAGTGTAACATTGTGTTCTGTGTAGAGACTGTAGACCCAGGTATAAACGTGGACTATACCAGGTCTAGACCAAGGTCTAAACCTGGACTAAACCTGGACTAAACCAGGACTAGACCAGGTGGATTAAAGCGCCGTGTGCGGGTCTATTTCCTGGTTCCGTTTCGAGTCACGGCTGAGGCGAGCAGCGAGGGGGACCGTACGCAGTCTGAGCGCATGAACGAGACCCGTGCTCAAACTGTGCCTCTTCTAGACCTGGTCTAGACCTGGTCTAGACCAGGACTGAACCAGGACTAAACCTGGACTAAACCAGGACTAAACCTGGACCTGGTCTAGACCACCGTGGCTCTTGCATGCGTTCGTTCATGCGCTCAGACTGCGTGCGGTCCCCCTCGCTGCTCGCCTCAGCCGTGACTCGAAACGAAACTAGGAAATAGACCCGCACGCGGCGCTTTAATCCACCTGGTCTAGTCTTGGTTTAGTCCAGGTTTAGTCCTGGTTTAGTCCAGGTTTAGTCCTGGTCCAGTCCTGGTTTAGTCCAGGTATAGACCTGCTGGCAGCCCCGCGCCGGGTCATGTGCGCTATCACACGTGTCCGAGCGCAGTTTTCTCCCCCCTCCCCCTTCCCCCCACACTTCACTGTTAATAATTGTGTTGAAAATCTATGAAAGTTTGAGTGTTTAAACGAGAGACAAATGTGAGAAAAGTTTAAATTCAGTCTGAGAAAAGCGTATAATGTGTGTGGCTGAGCGCGCATTATTAGAATTTTTGAGATTTCGCGTTTCGTAACTTGAATTTTCTTTCATATCTAGAGACCAAAATTTAACGTGAAGGCGTTTCATAACTTGAAATTTTCGTTTGTTGGGTCTTTCGTAAGGTGAGGTACCACTGTAATGTAAATGTATATGACCAAGACTACTACTAGGACTACAACAATAAGTATTTGTATTTATTGTTGCAGTAATATATTATACTAGTTATATAATTGCATATTTTGTACATTTTGGGGTTAGATCAAACTTTAACCTCAGACAAGCTCTTGTTAATTATAATATTTACAAGGGCCAAAGTGTTTCAGTTTTAAGCAAAGCTCAAAGCAAGAAAACACAGGAATGAGAATTCAATTCTAAAAAAATCTTGTTAGCTTTTTTTTTTTAAAGATATTATCAGGGAAAATAATGTCTAATGGATTTTGTCAAGGAAGGACAGAATAATATTTTGTGTTTTTGTGTTTTGTTCTATTCACACATGTTTGAGTAACTTTTTTTGTATTAGTCTGTCTACATCTCCAAAGCTCAAAATGCTCTGTTATACCCTGTGATGTCAGGAAGTGGTAGTTATTAAGTTAACAGTGACCTCTTAATTGAAATCATCCAAATCATTCTAGTGACGGGTATATAATTTAAAGGTCCCATGGCATGAAATTTTCACTTTCTGAGGTTTTTGAACATTAATGTGAGCTCCCCTACCCTGTTTACCTGATTGCACTGCTCGGAGTCTTGATTTTGAAGAAGGATTCATTTACAGTATTAGGGAACCATTAAGGAGCCATATAAAAGCATCAAGAAGTACCATGTCATGGGATCTTTAAAGGACCCATGGCATGAAATTTTCACTTTCTGAGGTTTTTGAACGTTAATGTTCCATTGAAAAATAAACACATTTCCACAGAAAATAAAATTAAACCACTGCTGTTCAAAGGTCCAGAGGCTCAGATAAAAAAACGCAGTTAAGACTGCGAATGCGCTAGGCATTGCGAAATGCGTTTTTTTATTTGCCTGGAGGCACGTCCGAGTGTTTCTAGGCTCGGAAGTCCTTTATCTGAGCCTCTGGACCTTTGAACAGCAGTGGTTTAATTTTATTTTCTGTGGAAATGTGTTTATTTTTCAATGGAACGCTTCAAATCTCTCCCCCCTGTGCAAAAACAAGGAAATGGATCAGCTGAGAGCTAGAGCGGAGAGCGGAGCGTTTGGCCACGCCCCCACCCTCTACTATTGGCCAGCTCTTTTCTCCTCATTTGCATTCAAGCAACTACGCCCATTATAGTGTTCAGAGTGAGAAAAATTACTCTTTCTCAGCTTATCTCTGTTGATTTTGAAGAAGGATTCATTTACAGTATTAGGGAACCATTAAGGAGCCATATAAAAGCATCAAGAAGTACCATGTCATGGGATCTTTTAAAAAAAACATTGGAGCAATTCCTGTATTACCACATGAAATCACAAGGTGGAAGTATTTTCTGTTTGAGAGAAGGGTTTGCGTGTCAAAAATGCGTGAATGAAAGAACACAACTCCATGTCTGTGATGAGGAAACAATAGATCAGAAAATAGTGTACTATGGGCCCTTTAAATGCAATATTATGGGACACTGTAGGCAAAGGTTTCTTCAACCACTGTAAATAGATCACTTGAGTCAAAATATTCAGTTACCTCCCACCTTTGCCATTTTGCTTTGCGGTCAATCAGGGCTAATGTACCAGTGTCCGGTCCCTCCACCTTGAGCAATGGGGCACATGCTGTATCCATTCCCAGCAGCACATAACAGCACGAGGAGAATAAGTCAAAGTCACAGCGGCTACCTTTACAACAAGAGGCCCGCACAATTAGATTAAGCCAGCCATGAAAAGCCTTTTTGTTTGAGTGTGCGCTGCATGGGAGAATGGATTTTAGGTTAATCATAGCAAGGTGCAATGTCAGTGGGAGAGAATGGGGAAATGTGGAGGTGAAACTGTACTGCAAAAAATTTATAACTTTTTTTTATTTTTTATTTTTAAATAAACATGATCTAACTGTATACATGTTCAAATGCTTTTACTGATAACATTTGGAATTGTAAAGAAGAAGAAAAGGGAAAAAGAAGCAAATAGGGAAAAAAAGAAAACAAATAAACAAACAAAAACAAAACATGGTGGCCAAGTTGTTGATGTTGCAGATTCGTGTTCTGGTTCTCAAGATGATTATCCAGTCAGAAAGCAGAATGAGCCACACATGAGTCTCTCATTTGGGTTGCCAGTTCCAATGTTGAAATCCAGTTGGTTGAAACCTAAAAGGACTCTCTCTGATCCACACAGATCCCCACTACCTAAACCCAAGCCAATCATTCATCTACTAACTACAGTATGATATCTATATTTCGATAAAGAAGAAAAGCATGTATATTTCCTCTACATACAGCCTAAATATCGTGCAATATCGTTTTCCCAGTGTGCAATATTGTTGTTTTTTCAATACTCCTACCGTGCAATATCGTTTTTCCAATTTTTCAATACTCTCCCTGTCACTGTTTTCATTATTATTACTACTATTATTATTATTCGATCTATTACTTATTTTTTTTAATTCTTATTATTACCTATCTTTATGCCATTCTTGCCTGCATGCACTTGTCTTCTTGTTCAAACTGTCCCTACCTGGAGCTACTGTGACAAGTAAATTTCTCCTGTGTGAGATCAATAAAGTCTGATCTTATCTTATCTTATCTTAAAGGACTGGCAACCCAATTTCATTTTGTCATACTTTTTTACTTGTACATATGCTTTTTTCTGAAACCAATCTCTTCCTATTTCTGCTACTTATTTAATTTATTATACCACTCATACTTTTCTTTTTTGTTATTATAATATATTGTGATGTCCGAGTAATTTCCCTTGTGGATCAATGAAGTTTGTCTAAGTCTAAAAACTGTAAAGACACAAGCTGCATACGGTTCCTTTAACTTTTGAGGTGTACTGCGTAATATTTTTGATTAGACTCTAACTGCTTCTCTCCAAGGATATGTCATTGCTTTGTCTAAAATGTTCAACAGACGGTATGGCATATTAATAAACATAAACATACTGTTGCTAAAGCTGTATTTGATTTGAAGATGTTTAACTCACACCTGGGGGCAAAGTAACATTTGAAGGCCCCAAATTATGTTATTTTCTGATTTATGTTATGTTCCCTCATCAAAAACCTGGAGTTGTGTTTTGCTTCATACACATGTTTAACACACAAACCTGGTTCTTCTCTCAAACCGAAAACATTCTGTTCCACCTTGCGATGTCATCAAGTGGTAATATAATACAGGAAGTGCACTGTGTTTTTAAACTCCATACGCCTTTAGAATCATTTGGATGATTTTAGATCTGAAATTACCCATCTCTACTGAACAAAATGTTCAAGACAGTTGTTAAGTTGAAAACAACGACCACATGACCTCACAGGGTGGAACGGAGCGATTTGAGCTTTGGAAATGTGGACAGACAAATTATGTAGGATTATTCAGGCATGTGTGAATGAAACAAAACACAACTCTGGGTATGTTCTGGAGGAGGTAACAATTTTCATGGCTTAAAGTCAAAATAGGGGGCCTATTTTGACTGTATTTTTAAAGCAGTATTACATGTTTTGTGCAATAGAGGAGAGTCGAAGTGCATATATTTTGGCTTTAAATGTAAATGTGACTAAAAACATCCACCCATTGACTTATGTGCTGGCTATATTTTGCATTGCGCATACATCGCCTCAGAAATCCAACAGCCTGTGCGTGTCAATCATCTCAGTCAGTCATTTATTATTGCATTTCTTTTTCATAGAAGCAGAATGAGTATTTATGTCATGGCCCATGCTGTTACATAAAGGAGACACTGCAGACACTGAATAGCTATGAGTTCTTTACATGTGCTTTTAAGTGGGTTTTAACTGGTTTATGTACACGGCTGCTCCACTATTGCCTATAGGTCATTAGGTTTTATGGGGAGGCTATCAAGTGAACAGTCTAGCTGAAGAATATGTCTACAGAAGAAGTCACAAATGGAAAAAAAAATGAGCGATAAGATGTGCCATTTGTAGAAGGTTAGTGTGTAGAACTGTATGAGACTTGACTTGTTCGAGTGGTATATGCAGATAGAGCAGTTGCCGTCTAAACAGAAGGTTCAAGGTTTGATTCTCATGCTCCCAGACATGATACCATAGTGGTTTGCAGGCAAAACACTATCTGCTCACAGTAAAAATGCATGTTTTTCAAAATAGAAATACCTTCAATTAAATGCTGTGTTCATGACATACTGTAGAAAAAGGTTCTATGTCAACAATGACATCTCCATGGAGACAAGCGAAAGAGTTCCATCGTGGACCTAATTCAAGGCAATTCTATTTTGTGACAAGACTATCCATATTTTGCGTGAAGAGTCCCTCAGTCGTCCAGGTAGAATTCATGATAAAAGCTCAGAGCTGACGAAGCCTCTCGGGTGAGCGGCGAAACGTTTTCGACCAAACAAACGTTGTCCAGTTGACAAATTGAATTTCTCCTTTTATCTTATCCATATTTTATTTAGCTGTTTATGGAATGAAAGTGATGTAACACGAACTTCAAAACACCACTGACATTACACCGCCAGGCCAAGTTACAGGTGAGATCTGTGGAGAGATGACTTTGCTGGCAGTAAGAATGCGTGCTTTTTTCAATGTATGTTTTTCCAATAAAAACATTAGTAACTGAATATTATCTAGACTGTGGAACATTCCGGGCATTGTAATAACATCCCCATGGAAACAACAGGTTTCAGACCACTCAGCAGAAACGTTGCACTGTGCACCTTTAACAGATTTCACAATGATGAGTTTATAAGCACTTTTCACAACTTTCAAAGACCAAAGAGTTTTTTCCATCACTGTGACGCTAACAACAACTAGGACTTCCTGACTCTCGAACAATACACAGCTTACTTTGACCCCAAGATGTGCTTATACAATATGTCTGTACTGCGGCAGGATAAATTATGTTCAAATACATGGGGGGGATTGGATATGGTCCCTTTAGAAATCAAGCTAGGCATTTCAGCAGTAACCTCAAGTGCTGCCATGGGTGCGCACATGGACGGACGAGGAGGGACCCAAGCAAAACAAGTTTAATCAAGGAACACAACAGTTTTCGCTTTCGCCTGAGCTGCTACAGACCTAATCAAATAAACGAATGAGATTGATTCCATGTGGTGCCATGGATAAGCATGCCTAATTCGGCACTCACCACTTCATCGCAGTGTGTTTTTCTCAGCCCAGATGGTGCCTAGTTCGCCTTTGTAATTCATATTTCAACATTTTACCCTCCCTCTCTCGCTCTCCTCCTCCCTCCTTTTTCCATCATACCCTCTCCTGTGCATTCTCCGAGTTGAAGCGCTAACGAAATGAATGCAGGCCTGTAGTTAAGTAGCGCCAACTCATCTGTCAAGCGGGCGAGGCTCTGATCCTGTTAAATGTCGCAAACAACACTTTTGTTTAGCGAAGTTGCTCAAAGAAAGTATAAGAAAAAAAGTCTGGTCTCAGCTAAACTCAAGTGATCATTCAAATTAGTAAGGAGGCAACATGTTGCGAGCGGAACGGAATGTTTTGGGAGCCATATGGGAGGCCGCTCTACTGTGTCGGAATGTGATGTTAAAGAATAATCAATATTAGAAACTCAATGGGGAACATAGAGGTGTTTCAACAGAATTAAAAATAATGAGCATGAGCACAACTGGAGTGCATAGAAACTGGCAGTATGGTTTTCTGATAATACTTTATAAGAAGAATACACTTTAAAATACAATTTAAAGCTTTAAAAAGTGCAATGTGCAACTTTTCTGTTAGAGGGTCTGTCACCTGCTTGTTTCTATGGCTAGGTCATCGCTCTGCCTGGAAGGTTCCATAGTATAACATAACACAGTATAACAGCTCTACCATACATTTATTCAGTTACAGTTGGTTTTATAGCTCAAAAATGTCAGGCATTCTGACTGAATGGGGTTGCCTCTCTACAGATCTGACCTGTAACTTGGTCTGGTTTGGTCTCCATGAAGATAGAAAGGTTTAATGCCATACTGTGAAACATTCCAGGCAAAGCAATAACATCCCCATGGAGAAAAGCATTTGATGGACCCGCCGTCAGAAAAAATTACACAATGCACCCTTATTAAAGCATGAAGAAGGACTTGATTCATAATGAACCAGTTTATTAACAATGATTCAGGAATAGTATATAATTAATTAATACCGTAAAACAGAGGTCTTCAACGGGGGGGTCGCGAAATCTTTTGATTTCACTTTAAAATAATATAATTTTATATTTTATAGTGTAAAATACAGTATTAACCTGTGTATTATTTCCTTGTATTGGATGTACCATAACAGAGTAGCAATGTTTATACATGACACTAAGCTCAATTTAATATAAAACACAGTTCTATGCCGTATATATAGTAGGGGGTCCCTGGCCCAGTTCGCCATCTGTTTGGGGGTCCCTGGCCTGAAAAACGTTGAAGACCCCTGCCCTTAAGGTAATTTAAAGGGCCAATATTACCCTATTTTGTGATCTTTGTCATAATGTTGTTTCCTCATTGCAAACATACAGTACTGGAGTTGTGTTTAGTTTCATTCACGCATGTTTAACCCTCCGGTCGTGTTCGCCTCCAGTCCCCTACTTTAGTGTTCCCGGTCAAAATTGACCGGTCTGTTTTAACTGCTCTTAAATTAGCACAATTTTTTTTTTTTCACCACCAATTTTTTTATTAAACATTTTTTAGTTGAGAACAATGTTTCAAAGTAGTGTTTAACAACAATTTATAGAAGTAAACATTAAATAACATCAGTGAAAGTACAATTGGGCACTGAAAATGAACTACAAAATGAACATATAATACAAAAAAATAAATGGAAAACCAAACTTAACTGTGTGTGTGTGTGTGTGTGTGTGTGTGTGTGTGTAGGTGTGTGTGTGTGTGTGTGTGTGAGTGTGTGTGTGTGTGTGTGTGTGTGTGTGTGTGAGTGAGCTGGGGCAGTGTGTATGGGGATGTTTTCTGTATGTTGAATGAATTTACTCTGGATCCCCATTCATTTCCTATGGCGGTCACTTTTGACCGGGAACACCACAGGTGTAACAAGGTTGATTAAAACACTCAAAATTGAATGAAACAGGTGATCATCACTTTTATATGTTCAAGTACACAGTGTGGAGGATATCATAAGGTCTTGAGGTAATCAGATGAAAAACATAATATTTATGAGTATTATAAGTTGTAAAACGGTCAGATTTGACCCGAACACGACAGGAGGGTTAACACACACACGGTGCGATAGTTCTCAAGTTAACAGCTACCTTTTTTTTTTTTTTACCTTTTTACCTTTAGATCAGTAAAGATTGGCACTTCCAGGGCTGAAATTAACCTAATAATTCTAGTGAAGGTGTATAGAGTGTAAAAACACAGTAGAGCACTTCCTGCATTACCACATGACATCATAAGGTGGACCAGAGTGTTTTCTGTTTGAGAAAAGAGCACAGCCTAAATATGCAGAAAATAGTGACATATTGGTTTTCTCAATTGTCCCTTGCTGCTCCCATCCATTACTATATTTAATCTATAGCAAAAGGAGAAGTTCAATTTGTCAACCGGACAAAAGTTTATTTGGTTGAATACGCTCATCAAGCTGCTTCTTCAGTTCTGGTCAGACGCTGGTGGACACTGCCTTATATCTGCCTGAAGGGAGGAGCTAACTACAATGAAATGACTCTGAGACTGCCACACCTATTTGTTTACAGTTTCTGTTAGTTAGGTGGGCCTTTTCAATATGAAGTGGGAGTGTGAGGTCTTGTTAGCAGAACCTTTCAGGTCCATAATGGATGTTTTCACACCTCTGGACCTGACCTAGCTACCCTTATTGTTTTCTTTGTTTGTTTTGATTTAGGTTTGAAGATTGCGTTATAAATGAGAGACAGATGATGCCTGAGACCTCCATTTCTGTTCAAGGGAGGATTCTCTTTCTTGACAAAAATAGCCTCTTTAACTCCGCTCTCAAACCAGTGCTTTTCTCTGGCCAAGATCTGTACCTCACTGTCCTCAGATATTAAATCTATATTTATGGTTTCTGCAGTTTTACTTTTTTTTTCTTTCCTTGACAACAGAAAACTGAACAGCAGTCCTAGGACTCTGTCTGTTCCCATAGCTACTTGCTACTTGTCAGTAGCACTCAGCAAATTTCATTGTTAATATTTTTTTCACTTTGGCTGAGGAAATGATGATCGTTAAACAAGTCCTGATGAAAATAAGCAGATAATAAAGGCAACATGTTGTGAGTGAAATGAAAACCAAATTGAACTAAGCTAGTTATAGCCAAATTAAGTTTTAACAATAATCAATATTAAAAACTTCGCAGGGGACGTCGGTGGAACTCGTCTTTGATCCAAATTACAAGTTGCATGTGCGAAGAGACATCCCATGAGCTGATGTATGTATGTACCCACGTGCCCACATCTCCATAATTGGGAGTCGTGCCGTGCCAGTGCCATTCTTTTGGGCGCACCACTGTGGAAAATGCAGATGTGCTCCGTGGCCCCTGTTCCAACTGTCAAAGTCATTGTTCCCATTGTGAGGAGTCGTGCAAATGAGTCCCTTTCAATGCCAACTGCCACAGCCAAGCAACAGGAATGCATTGCTGCTGCTGGAATCCATGCAGGTAGGCTCCGGCTTTCCTCCACGTGCCCTGACAGCCTTGAGGTATTCAGGGTTTTTTTTTGTTGTTTTTTTTTTCATTTCTCTTTCTTTCTCTCCCTATCTTACATTTTCTTTCTTTATTTTTTCTTTCTCTCTTTCTTTCCTTTGCATGAGTCCTGATGAAGTGGTTGTGTGGTGAAAAAAAAAAAAAAATAAAATAAAATAATGTACAACATGATATTATGGCATTCCAAAGAGCACAGTTTCGTTGCTTGGTGGTGAGTTTACTGTTAAAATCTGAATATTTTGAGACCATTTTAATTCCCACCTCCCTTTTTATTTTACTTTTTTTTAATATATATATATATATATTTCTATGTTTTTTCTTTTCTCTAACCTCCCTTTCAACACTTGACCTATCCAAACTTGGATTCTTGCTACAAATGAACGTGAAGATTGTGTACTTTATTTTCACTTGGCAAATTGACTATAATTGATTTGTGAATATTTGGTTTAATAATAATAATAATTTTTAAAAAAGGGATTTATCTCCAATAGAATTCCATTATTCTTCAAAATAGTACTTACTTGGTACAAAGATAAATCAATATTTATAGTAGTCAATAAAGCAAGGCCAGTCTGGGTAGCTTCAATAAACGTTTGCAAAATCATAAGATCACAACCTGCTACATGCAATAACACTGATGTTTTCATCTGACTGATATCTTTTTTATGATTTAAGTAGCTTTTTCTACATCTCCATTCAAAGTGCTTCAAAAATGCACAGTATGTTCCAGAACAGCGCACGTCTCGGTTGGCAAGGGCTTACCGGAGAATCTGCTTTTGTACAGACCTACGAACTAAAGGCTTTCTAAATGTGGGCTCCAATGGCTATATTAATTATCATACGAGTCTTCTCCTCTGAGAGTGACTGTGATATCCAGTATCGTTAGACATGCAAATAACAGGGCCGTCTTTAGGATTAGAACAGTCTAAACCAATGGAAGTGTAGCAAGTTGTCCCTTTCAAATAGTGGTACATACATCCCTACAGCAAGATATAAGCAAGTGTCTTACCAGTATTCTTATTAGAGCTGACGAAGCCTCTCGGATGAGCGGCGAAACGTTTTCAACCAAACAAACTTTGTCCAGTTGACAAATTGAACTTCTCCTGTTATCAGTGGTACATACAGTATTTATTTACCTATGTGTTGATTTATTTAATAGAACTGAAGTGAAGAAGTAGCTTGGATGAGCTGCTGAACGTATTCCACCAAATAAACTTTTGTCCAGTTGACAAACTGAATTTCACCTTTATTTAATAGATTTTATTGTATTTATTTTATTGCATTTATTTTATTATGGAATGCCTTATCTGTTATTATGTTCAGCATAACCCATAAATGTTAATGCTTCTACAAGGGTTCACTAAAGAAGTTTTAAAACATACCCCTCTTGTTAGATAAGATAAGATAAGACTTTATTGATCTCACACAGGAGAAATTTACTTGTCACAGTAGCTCCAGGTAGGGACAGTTTGAACAAATAATTGAAATAATAATAATAATAATAATAATAATAATAATAATAATAATATTATTATTAATAATAATAATAATAATAATAATAATAATAATAATAATAATAATAATAATAATAATAATAATAATAAAACAGTGACAGGGAGAGTATTGAAAAAAACAATACTTGCATGTTGAAAAAACGATATTGCACGATAGGAGTATTGAAAAAAAAACACAATGTGATGCATTTATCGAGAAGTGGGTGAAATGTCTTGCTCAATGACACATCAATAGCAATAGCATTTATTACAAGCCACAGTAGTCTTTGTTCCTCTGTTTTACTATTTATGTTTATGATAAATAATAATAAAAAAAAAAACATATTTTTTCTGACAATTCACATGTAACTTGCCACCTTAAAAGAGACAATTTACTTCCAGTTTCAGTAGCTCAGCAAAACACAAAAAAGTACATTTTTTGAAGCCCAATCATACAATACATACAACAGATGGATTTAAAGGGCCCATATTGAGTTATAGACTCTAATAATGTTATGCTGTTTCCTCATTACAAACATACCTGGAGTTATGTTTGGTTTAATTCACACTTAGGCTTAGACATTTAGACAAACTTTATTGATCCACAAGGGAAATTATCTGGAAATTAGGGAAAGGAAATTATTTGGATACAAATTATTTGGACACATGTTTAACACACAAATCCTGAATATTTAGAATGAGTTCGTCTCTCAAATAGAAAACCCTGTTCCACCTTGTGATGTCATGTGGTAATACAGGAAGTGCTTCACTGTAAACTCTACACTTTCGCTAGAATCATTTGGATAATTTCAACCCTGGAATTATAACTACCGCTACTTCTTCTTGATATCACAAGGTGGAACAGAGCACTTTGAGCTTTGGAGATGTAAACAGACTAATAATAAAGAGTTACTCAAACATGTGTGAATGAAACAAAACACAACCCCAGGTATGTTTTTAAGGCTACAACATTATAATATGGCTAAAAGCTCACAACTTTGCGTAATATAGGACCAATCTGCAATGCCGTCCCACACCCCTAGGGCCCCTCGCACCACTTGTTGTCCAACACTAATTCGAAATGTCACATCCCCTTTTAGCAGAGGTTAGCTCCGAGTACAAGCCCTCCATGACTGTGCCATGATGCCAGCGTGCCAAGGAGCAAGGAGCTGCCCGCCTTGTCTGCCAGAGTGTAACAGAACAAAAGGGAACACAAACTAACCACAAAAAAGACAGGATACTGCAGGGTACATGCACACGGCTGCCATGTTCTTTTTATCATCCACTTCAACCACAACGAGATGACCGGATACTACAATACTCTTAGTGCTGCTGCTGTCACACTTAGAGAAAGAGGGATGAAGGGAGAGAGAGAGAGGGAAAAAAGAGAGGGGGGAAAGGAGGTAGAGAGGAGAGGAGAGAGAGAATCATCCACTTCAACCACAACGGGCTAACCGGATAGTACAACACTGTTACTGCTGCTGCTGTCACACTTAGAGAGAGAGGGATGAAAAAAGAGAGAGAGAGAGAGAGAGAGGGAGGAAGAAGAGAGAAAATCATCCACTTCAACCAAAATAAAATGACTGGATACGACAACACTGTTACTACTGCTGCTGCTGCTGCTGCTGACACACTTAGAGAGGGAGGGATGAAGAGAGAGAGAGAGGGAGAGGAGGTAGAGAGAAGAGGGAAGAGAGAGAATCAACCACTTCAACCACAACAGGATGACCGGATACTACAAGACTGTTACTGCTGCTGCTGTCATACTTAAGCTGTTTTCAGACAGGCCAGAACGGTGCCAGTGCCCGGATCAGTTGCACTGGGAACGAAAGTGCTTACCGGTGAATGACCCGTGTTCATACCATTAAGTGAACCTACGATGCATCATTGACAGAGGGTGTTGATTTGCCACTAAATAAAAAAAGGCCATACGAAAGCAGATGTCACAGCAAGGAAAATAACAATTATGGATCGCATCATCGACTACCAGCGAGCATTTGTACTCATACAAATCATTATTTATCTGTACCAAGCTATGCTACAACATCTGCTGTGGAGAATGCGACGCTGAATCCAAAGATGTAAACTTACCAGAGGAACACGGATATATGCGAGATGAATGGTATGTACACAGCTCTCAAGTCTCACGCTTTGAGAGTGTGACACACGCATTTCAACGAGTTCACACGCTCACACGCCACACATGGAATTTCTCACGCTGAAATTTTGTTAAGCAATTCAATGAAACTCTAGCCACTGGTCACAGCGGCATCGGTCTGTGTGGCTCAGAAGAGTTATCCAGGCACCACGCCCTTTTCAGCCAATCAGAAACTAGATTTCTTCTGTTGTCGGGCAGACCGTAGAGTCTAGTTTCAGCTAAGCGCGCACTGGACTGTCAGTGATAATTGAAGGACGGAAACTGAACACGAGTGAGACGAACGAATGATGACAAAACGGTGAATGGTGAACGGTGAAACAAACGAACATCCAACTCAGGACTGAGAACCATCAGGTAATAACTTCATTTATATAACTCTCATTAGTTGCTTTGTAGTTTTGCTCTTTAGACCAACATTTACACCTGTCCATTTCAAGCTAGCGTTATTTTAGGTAACCAACTAGCAATCTGCCTACTGTGGTTATTATTATTTGTCACAGAATAAATAAACAGTGTATGATATAATTGAACTTTTTTAAAGAAGCTAGGTTGAAGGGTCAATGGGTTTCTAGGTGGAAAAAATCTCACTCCAACCAAACTTCAAAACTTAAGAGCCCTGGTATGTAATATTTTGTAGATTTGAAACTTTTCTTATCATACGTGAAGATTGTGCTGTGAGACATATTAAATCTACTTGCAACGGCATGTCCGGATGTGCCATCCATGTGATCTTTGTTTATTTTACCGCGTGTGATGCAGATGAACCTGATGATGTCTACTTTGTCGTCATGGTTCGCTTGGGAACCAACTTTTTGGTTCCTGAACGCTCTGATTTTCAGCGTGAAGACGTCAGTTGGTTCGAGATTAGGTGCAGGAACCGGCACCGGCTCGTTTCTCTGTTGACCTGAAAATGCTATTAGAGAGAAGGATGAAGGAAGAGAGAAAGAGGAAAAAGAAAAGAAAAGAGAAAATCATCTTCAACCACAACTAAATGACTGGATATTACAACACTGTTACTGCTGCTGCTGCTGTCACACGTAGATAGAGAGATGCAGGGTAAAAGAAAGAGAGAAAAGAGGGAAGGTAGTTAGAGAAGAGGAGAGAGAGAGAGAATCATCCACTTCAACGACAACAGGATGACCAGATACTACAACACTGTTACTGCTGCTGTCACACTTAGAGAGAGAAGAATGAAGGAAGAGAAAGAGAGGGAAATGCAGAGAGAGAGAGAAGAAGAGAGAGAATCATCCACTTCAGCCACAATGGAATGACTGGATGCTACAGCAATGTTACTATTACTGCTGCTGCTGTCACACTTAGAGAGAGGGATGAAGTTAGAGAGAAAAAGGGAGGGAAAAAGAGGAGAGAGGGGGTAGAGAGAAGAGGAGAGAGAGAAATCATCCACTTACTACAACATTGCTATTGTTGCTGCTGCTGCTGCCACACTTAGAGAGCGAGGGATGGAGAGCGAAAGATGGGGAGAAGAGGAGAGAGAGATGGATGGAGAGAAAAGGAAGAGAGGGAAGAAGAGGAGAGAGAGGAGAGAGAATATTACACAACTACAATATTGCTGACGGAGAGAGAGAAAGGGAGAGCAGGCCTGGAGAGAGAAGAATGAAGGGAGGGGACAAAAGAGAAGAGGAGAGAGAGAGAGGAGAATGATGAAAGAAAGAGGGGGATGGACAGAAGGATGGAGAGGAGGGAGGAAAAGTAAGGAGAGACTAAAAGGGAGGTGTGGCTTCAACCACAACCAAGTGACCAGAAACTACAACACTGCTGCCTCACTTAGAGAGAGAGGGAGAGAGATAAGGGGGATAACAAAGAATTGAGAGATAGGGGCAACAAGAAAAGAGAAGGAGAGAGAGGGGGAGCAAGAGAGAAAGAAAATCCATCACTTTAACCACAATCTGATTATGGGAAACAAGGACATACTTAGAGCTTATAAAGGGAGAGAGAGATAAAGCAAGAGGGAGAAGAAAAGCAGAGAGAGAAAGACTATGAATGAACGAGCGAGACAGATAGAGAGAAAGATTATGAGAGCGACAGATAAGAGAGAGAATGACTATGAGTGAGTGAGACAGAGGGAAAGCGCAGGCATGAGGAGGACAGAGAAAGAAGAAAGACAAACACAGAGGCAGAGATAGGAGGAGAGATGATAGGAAGAAGGTGTGATAGGGAGTGAGAGAAAGTGAGAATAAGAGGGAGAGGGGCAGACAGAGAGAATAGAGAGATAGACAGAGTAGGCGAAAGAGAGAGAATCCTCCGCCACATTACACAAACAACCACTAGTCTTATATAACACTCTCCTCTGGCGAATACCGGCCCAATTCCACATCCCAGAATGCACCTCTAAGAACACGCTAACACAAAATCACAAGAGCATGCCAACCACTAGGATGAGAAACAAGCTTAGAACTTATAAAGGAAGAGAGAGAGGGAGAACGGATGGAGGGAAAGAATATCCACCACTCTTAGAACTTATAAAGCGAGAAATAGAAAAAGTGTAAGAGACAGAAAGGGAATGACAGGTAAAGAGAGAGTGTGCAAGAGAGAAACAATATCCATCACTCTTAGAACTTACAAAGCGAGAGATAAAGAAAGAGAGAAAGAATAGGAGAAAAAGAGTAAGAAAGAGAGCAAAAGAGGCATATTATTTCTTTCTTACGCTCTCTCTTTATATTTATCACTCTTAAAACGTACAAAGCAAGAAATATAGAATGAGAGAAAGAATAAGAGAAAGAGAGAAAAACAGATATTCTTTTTTGCACTCTTTATATCTACCACTCTTAGAACTTACAAAGGGAGAGATATAGAAAGAGAGAAAGAATAAGAGAGAGAGAAAGAGAGCAAAACAGATATTCTTTTTTTGCACTCTCTTTATATCTATCACTCTTAGAACTTTCAAAGCGAGAGATAAAGAAAGAGAGAAAGAATACGAGAAAAAGAGTAAGAAAGAGAGCAAAAGAGGCATATTCTTTCTTTCTTACGCTCTCTCTTTATATTCATCACTCTTAAAACTTACAAAGCAAGAAATATAGAATGAGAGAAAGAATAAGAGAGAGGAAATAGAGAAAGAGAACAAAAGAGAGAGATTCTTTCTTTCTTTCTTACGCTCTCTCTTTATATTTATCACTCTTAAAACTTACAAAGGGAGAGATATAGAAAGAGAGAAAGAATAAGAGGGAGAGAAAGAGAGCAAAACAGATATTCTTTTTTTGCACTCTCTTTATATCTATCACTCTTAGAACTTTCAAAGCGAGAGATATAGAAAGAGAGAGAAACAAAAACAGAGAGTGAGAGGGAAGAGAGAGAAATGGAGAGAGAGAAAAAACAAGAGAGAGAAAGAGAAAGAAAGCGAGATAGATATACACATAGAGAAAGATTCCACCAATGTCTGCCTGGAATACAATACAACGTGCGAGCTGAAACACAGCTAAATATTTCCATAGTCCAAAAGTAAAAGTCATTTACTCTTCCCTCCGGAGCTGGGGGAGAGGAGTGGGCTCAGAAATTGCCTCTTATAACCCATTTCGCTAATTCCCTGGCTACATTTCATTTTGTGCGATATCTTCAGCCTGGGCACGGTCTGGTTTGTGTTGTCCCTTAGCAAACACGGCACCAGCTGTAGGAATCTGTCTCTGTCGGTAAAAGGTTAGAGAAAGGGAAGGTGTGAGGAAAACAGGTTAGGCCCAGAGGAGCGCGAGGTACCTGCAGCTGGAGCCCAAAACAAATGGAAGAGGGTGTATTCAAATGCAGGGGGATGGGAAGATAGATGTACCGGGTGGAAAAAATATGGCGTACGTGAAGAAAATGACAAAAGGTGTCCAAGTACCCCTTAAATTTTGTACTAATAAATGCATATTTTTACACTTTCTTATGATACGCATACAAAAATGGTAAATTGTCACATTTTTATATAGCTCTTTTCTACCTTCAAGGTACTCAAAGCGCTTTACATCAAGGAACCACTCACCCATTCAGACACGAGTGTACGCAGACACTAGGGACGAGGTGGGTTAAGTGTCTTGCCCAAGGACACAGCTACAAAGCTGCAAATAAACATTACATTCTTTTAAAATCTGAAAGCATTCCAAGCAGTCCCAGGCAACTGCTCCAGTACCCCAAGAGGTCCTCGTGCCCTTGGTTGTTAAACACTGACATACAGCATTCTCAAGAAGCTATGGATTGCTAAGTGTGACATCATGTTGTTTGTTGTTTAGCTCCAAACGTTCCACAGACACAAACAGCAGAAATCGAAACTTTGAACCTCCAGATAAATTAAAGCCACACAGGGACACAAACAGTTTTATAATGTTTTTTTTTTTTTTCTTAAAGGGACAGTGTGTAAGATTTTTACCCGTTAATTACTGAAATTGAAGATACCCATTCAAAAATACATTGTTTTCCAAGCATTTTCACTTCCATCATGAAATCAAAGTATTCTTTTGGACTTAGATATAGTCACATAAAAGGGGGATCTTCCCCATATAGAGGCAGCCATTTTGAATACGAGAGCCGCAGAAGGACATTTGGGCTCCGCCTTCGCCTTCGGCAAGGCTCGTGGTTTTGGGTAAACAACACAAGCATGCTGCCGGATCAGACGTCGTAATGGATCTAACACGTGTTTTGGACTAAATTGTTTTACTGGATTTTATTCGTTGGATCCTTACGGACAAATTGAGAGCAAGTTTATGGTGAAATACAGAGTTTGACCTGTGCAAAGCCTTCTAAGGTAAGCTAACCTCGTTTTGTGCTTTTCCGTATAAAAGCCCCATGTGCTCGGGGAGTGATTGTTTTGCAGGGAAATGAATTGCATAGTCAAAAAGAGGAGACTGTAAGGTTTCATTTGATGTGTAGAGTGTCATGGTACATGATCGGGAATGTGTGTTTTCATGAGAAAAAAAAAACAAAAAAAAAACGGGACCACGTTTTATTTATACAGTAGCGACGCGGGCACGAGCCACGCGCCCGGGTGACCCTCGGGGTCTGCCGTAGCTAAAACAGAAAGTGCAATAGCACCATCCACCTATGCGCCACGAATCCTACACACTGGGGCTTTAAATAAAATAGCTTGTTGCACTTTCTATTTATAACGGGGGGAAAAAAATCAAAGTTGTCAAACCAAAAGTTGTATTCAAGATTTCTTCAAAACAATCATCAAATAAAAGAATGTGATGAATGGCGCAGACTTTTCATCAGTCAGCCCCGGGGAGTGTTAAAGAGTAAATGAAGAATAGCCTAGTCATGCCTTTCCTCTTCCAGTTATATGCAATATTTTAAGGACTTGTTCCCCATTGAAAATAAAGAATATTTAGTTTAAATGTGTTAATCGCTAAGCCAATTTTTCTATTTTCTTTTTTTTTTTTTAAGTCATTCTGAGACCCAACATAAACACAGGCAAGATCACTATGGCAACAGACTTTTTAAAAATTTATTCTGAGACCCATGGATACAAGAAATACATACAAAGTTGTCTTGCAAGGCCCAACATAAATTAAAGCACTCTCTCCTATCACTATTAAAATGTTGCCAGCACTGTTAAAAACCATTAGCATTACCATAACACTATGGCCTGTTGACAACATTTTCCAGCCCACTGAGTCCATCCACCCATCGCAGGATTTCACGAAAGCCCAAAATTATTAGAGCCCAAAATCTTCCTCCTCATCCTCTCCTCCCTCCTCTTCCTCCTTGCTTCCCTTCGTGTCTTTTTCTGGATCGGCTCGTCGGTAATGTCAACAGAGATTTCACGCCACAGTGCCAGTGCATCAGCCTGGCTCTGTTTCGCACTACCTGTGATTTACATCAGAAGCAAAGAGGCTCATGGGGGATTTTCTGTGCCAAAGCTGGGGCCGAGGAAGAGCAAGATAGTGGGGAAGAGGTAGGGAGAGAGTGATGATGGATGAGAGACCTGTTGTAATGACAAATTTTCAAGTGTTGGATTTCAGATGACATCATAACATTCTGTATGCTTATATACTTTATTTAAGGGGCCCGTATTTCCCCACATTCTGACCTATGTTATATTTCCTCATCACAAAACATACGTGGACTTGTGTGTTGTTTCATTGACACATTTTTAATACACAAATACTTTCAGTTTCAGAGTTCTTCTCTCAAACTGAAAACACTCTGTTCCACCTTGTGATGTCATGTGAGAATACCATATACCGTATATGAATGGACATAGCTAACGCACTAGCCGCCGCATTCCAAATAGGCAGTCCGCCAGGGGGCTCTTTCAGCTCTTTCTGACCCTGGCTCCAATTATGGGATCTTCTTGCTCCTCTTTCTGTAACTGCTGCAGTGAGCCTCATCATTTGTTATTAACCCACTCTACATGACCCTGAATTTTTCATTTCACAATTTTATCCCTAAATCAAGATATGAACATGGACCAATCAGATGCTTCATTCCCTGAGGTCACTCCCGCTAGTGTTAGAAACAGGTTTGATTGACAGCTAGTGGTTTTGTTGCTAAGTAAGCCCCCTTCCCGCTTTCCAGTGAGAAGGGTGGGCACATTTAATGACCTCAATCATGATTGGTTATTGTGGTTGCTATGATACTCACAGTCGCATTTCCAAATATGGAGTCTGGCTCCAAATTCGTTCATGCAATCTTGCATCAGAAGCATTATTTGGGTGGAGCTGAATGTTATGGGTGACGTCACGCGCACTTAGTTCACTACAGAAACTCCATACACCTTCACTAGAATCATTTGGATGATTTCAGCCCCGGAACTGCCAATCTCTACTGAACTAAATGTAAAAGGTCTTTAACTTGAAAACAACTGCTTCATGACATCACAAGGTGGAACAGCATTTTGAGCTTTGGAGAAGTAGACAGGCTAACTATGCAGGATGACTCAAATGTGTAAATGAAACAAAACACAACTTCAGCTATGTTTCTGATGAGGAAACATCATCCAAGAAAGAGGAAGTGGTGCTGTTATCATGCTAGTTAGCACCGTGACGACAAAACTCTGCTCTGGTTGTTGCGAAAAGCACTAATAATCTGATTGCAGTGAATAATTAAGATGCTCGAAATGCGTTAGGAGAGTGAGGAATATGAGTGGACCACTACAAACCATGAATTAAAATGAACTACTTCTGCATAGCAACTTTAATTACACGAACACAGGGCTCTCAAATTTTGAGCGGGGTCGTGCGTGAAACTGCGTAATTTCCGAGGAGCGGGGGGGGGGGGGGTGCTTGAATTGCGTGAGAAATGCCGTGTGAGCGTGTGAACGCGTCAAATTGTCTCTCAATGCGTGAGACTTGAGAGCCCTGCTGTAAATGTTTGTCTAAAGGGCAAGCTTAAACTACAAAGCAACTAATGATAGTTATATAAATTAAGTTATTACCTGATGGTTCTCAGTTTGTTTTATCATCACCGCAGTGTGCGCTTAGCAGCTGAAACTACACTCTACAGTCTGCCCAACAACAGAACAATCTATTTTCTGATTGGCTGATTTTTTTTTCCGGGGAGCGGGGCGAGGAGGAGGGGGAGAGTTTTTTTTTTGCTGAAAACGCGCAGTGCCTGCATAAACTGAGCCACACAGACCGATTTTCTGGGCACCAAAAAATAATAAAAATAAAAAAATCAGCGTGAGAAATGCCATGTGTGGCGTGTGAGCGTGTTAACACGTCGAATTGCGTGTGTCACACTCTCAATGCGTGAGACTTGAGAGCCCTGCACTAACACAACTTTTTAAAAGCCCTATTGAACAAATAAACCTCACAAATCCTAGACCATGTTAGACTGGTGGTTGATACCTCCTCAAAACATACCTGGAGTTGTTTTTTGTTTCATTCACACATGTTTGAGTAACCTTTAAACCTCGAAATGCTCTGTTCCACCTTGTGATGTCATGTAGTGGTAGTCAACATGCTGCCTTTTAACTTTAGCTCAGTACAGATCAGTCCAAACAATTGTAGTGAAGGTGTATGGGAGTTTAAAAACACAGCGGAGCACTTCTTGTATTACCACATGACATGACACAGTGTTTTCTGTGTGAGAGAAGAAATGAGCCTAAAGAGTCCAGTTTCAGGTTTTCAGGTTTTTGATGAGGAAACAATATTATAACATGGATCAGAAGCGCCGTTTTCTGATCCATGTTATAATATTGTTTATGGGCCATTTAGACTTTTGGAATAGGACAGTACAATTGCTCTAAAAGCGCCCAAAATCTCAACTAAATATTGCTAATACCAGACACTGCCGCACGTCTCATCCATCACAGAGTTGTAAAGTTGACATACATGTTCGAATGGTGCGGCTCCGTTCCCGTCTTCTCTACTCACATGTCAAAGTTTCGCAGACGGTTCCTCAGACGAACAGCATTATGTGTTATCCCTTAAGAGATCTGTCCAACTTTAAATCCTTTCTGTGAGGATGACATCGTTATTAGACTGGCAGCAACAGCAATTTAATTTGGTGCAGTCCCATAGGCTTCCATCAACTGCGATCCTGTGAGCGAATGTTAGTTAACTTGAAAACAACTGCTTCATGACATCACAAGGTGGAACAGCATTTTGAGCTTTGGAGAAGTAGACAGGCTAACGATGCAGGATGACTCAAATGTGGGAATGAAACAAAACACAACTCCAGCTATGTTTCTGATGAGGTAACAATATTCTAGCATGGCTTAAAGCTGACAAGACTCAATTCTGTGTAATATAGGCCCTTTAAAATGCTGAAAAATGGACTTCTCAGGTGTGGCCAGAAATAGAAAGGTGGTTCTATCTTTTGGGTATGGCATGACAAAATCCAATATCCTCCTGAGACACGAAGAAAAAAGTGTATCTAAATTATTATTATTATTATTTAAATTTTCTATTTGGAGGTAAATAAACACCTTAGCATTTACATTTTGTTAATTTTATTTTTATTCATAATGTTGTAACATGTCCGCTGTAATGGACTGTGATAGTGTTAAATCCATGTCAAGTTAACAACCTAATGACCAACATCTGTAACAAGCTTCTACAGTCGCCTCAAAACGTTTTTAGATTCCCTTTTAATTTCGTATTTATTTATTTATTTATTTATTTATTTATTTATTTACTTCCTTATTTATTTACTTCCTTATTTATTTATGTATTTTAATTTTAATTTTATTTAAATTTATATTTTTATTTATTTATTTATTTATGTATTTGTTTATTTGTTTATTTTTTTATTTGTTTACTTATTTATGCATGTTTATTTTTTTGTTTTTTATGTATATTTTTATTTATTATGTATTTATTTCTTTTTGTAGGCCTATTTTTATTTATTACTTTTTATTTATTTATTTATTTATTTATTTATTTATTTATTTATTTATTTACTTCCTTATTTATTTACTTCCTTATTTATTTATGTATTTTAATTTTAATTTTATTTATATTTTTATTTATTTATTTATGTATTTGTTTTTTTTGTTTGTTTGTTTATTATTTATGCATGTTTATTTTTTATTTTTTTATTTATATTTTTATTATTTTATTTACTTCTTTTTGTAGGCCTATTTTTATTTATTACTTTTTATAAATTTATTTATTTATTTATTTATTATTATTATTATTATTATTATTATTATTATTATTATTATTGTTGTTATTATTATTATTATTATTATTATTATTATTATTATTATATTAATAACACATTAGAACACTTAAAAGATCGACTGGTTAACTCAATGTCCACTATAAAGGACACAAATGAATGGGCCGGGTCCCAGGAGGATATAATCAAATGGAAAAATTGGCTCTTGTCCCGTACCTGTGCGTGACATCATATTCTAGAACCTGAAAATCACCAGTTGATAGCTTGCAGTAACATCCCACTGGGGGTGTTCTGCCTATATGCTTATGGGAGAATGTTCAGCTGTTACCATGGTGGAAAACACTGCCCAAACTGTTTTAAGGTAAGCTAATGCTAGCTATCTTCTGACTGTAATGTTATTTGAGAGGGACTTAACAACAGCCTCTTAGTTCCAGCTAAATAAGGCTAGATTTTGTTAAAATAAAGATCAGATTAGAGTCTAACTTGACTAACAGCTTCAGACAGAGCTGTGCCCTCAGTTAGCATCACACTCGCAGGGAATATTGATGACATAAGTATGGTAAAGTATCAATAGACAATAAACAGATATAATAAAATATAATAATGTTATCTATGCTACTGACCAGAAACATAAGTATTTATCTACTATGAGTCATAGAAGTTATTTGTTCAATACTCCACAACTCAAAACAAAAAATATAAAGAAGCTGTACCAAAAATATAGACCATAAACGATAATACTGAAACTAATTTACACCACTGACACCGTAATCTTAAAGCCCCAGTGTGTAGGATTCGTGGTGCATAGGTGAATGGTGCTATTGCACTTTCTGTTTTAGCTACGGCAGACCTCGAGGGTCACCCGGGCGCGCCGTAACGCGGACAGCTCACGTACTCGCGCACGAGCCGCACGCCGCTACTGTATAAATAAAACGCGGTCCCGTTTTTTTATTTTATTTTCTCATGAAAACGCACATTCCCGATCATGTACCATGACACTCTACACATCAAATGAAACCTTACAGTCTCCTCTTTTTGACTATGCAATTCATTTCCCTGCACAACAAACACTCCCCGAGCACATGGGGCTTTTATACGGAAAAGCACAAAACGAGGTTAGCTTACCTTAGAATGCTTTGCACAGGTCAAACTCTGTATTTCACCATAAACTTGCTCTCAATTTGTCCGTAAGGATCCAGCGAATAAAATCCAGTAAAACAATTTAGTTCAAAACACGTGTTAGATCCATTACGACGTCTGATCCGGCAGCATGCTTGTGTTGTTTACCCAAAACCACGAGCCTTGCCGAAGGCGGAGCCCAAATGTCCTTCTGCGGCTCTCGTATTCAAAATGGCTGCCTCTGCATGGGGAAGATCCCCCTTTTATGTGACTATATCTAAGTCCAAAAGAATACTTTGATTTCATGATGGAAGTGAAAAGGCTTGGAAAACAATGTATTTTTGAATGGGTATCTTCAATTTCAGTAATTAACGGGTAAAAATCTTACACACTGTCCCTTTAAAGGAAGAAAGGAAAAAAATTGAATATTGTTAAAAAAACATGATTTGCAATAAATAAACAACAGAATTTGCAATGAATCATAGAAGTCTTTCACTCAGCCTCCCACAGCTCAAACCTTATCCCCATACAGAAAAAAAAAGAGAGAGAGAGAGAGAGAGAGAGAGAGAGAGAGAAACTACCCACGATAAATATTGACCCCCCCCCCCCCAAAAAAAAAAATTATTGTTCCTTCATTTATTGAGCAATTCTTTATAATTGTAACAGAACTAGGGATGGGTTGGTTGGAGGAGTGGGTGTAGGCTTGCAGTCACAACCCCTGGGGCGTGACAGAGAGCCCCTTTAACAATGGCAGAGAGAAGGATGTTTTTACAAGATCCATGAGTCTATTCACGCTCTGCTCCTAAATGTCACCATAAACCTGGGCAGCATATGGGTTTGATTTAAGTGAGACTGTGCACAAATCTTGTAAATTTGTGTACGACTAAAGGTATTATTAGAGGTAGACATGGTATAAAATGGAGGTTGTGATCGATATGTTGAGTATTTATAGGTACACTATGAAAAATAAAGACACAGCAATGAACTGGTTTCTTGAGTCAGATGAGAAGTGGGAATGAAATAACTGCATTTGGAATCATTAAAATGTCCTAAAATGGACTCTTAAAAGGTGCACTGTGTAACTTTGGCATCCATTTTGCATTTACGCAATAACATGGGATTTTATTGACCTAAAGCTTGCATTCTTACTGCGTGTGGGCTCGCCTCTCCACAGGTCTAACATGTAACATGGCCCCATGGTGTCACTTGCTATCTCTGTAGAGATACATAAGGAAAATGCCATACTGCGGAACACCCCAGGCCATATAATCTTGGAGACGGACAGATGACGGACCCTCCACCAGAAAAGTTACACAGTGCACCTGTTAGAATGTTGTTACCTCCTCAAAAACAGGCCTGGAGTTGTGTTTTGTTTCATTCACACATGTTTGAGTAACTCTTTATTATTTGTCTGTCTACATCTCCAAAGCTCAAAATGCCGTTTCATCTTCCTTATCCCTCCTGTTCTGAGGTGCTAGTCACTCGACCAATGTGCCTCATTAATATTTGTGGCAGCCAAGTTGTGTTGGATGAAGTAACTCAACTTAGCACTCTGCCCTTGTTTACTTTTTACCTTAGTACGTCTACTTGAGCAATCACGTCCATTTAGAGGACTTCATCCAACGCTGTCAATTGTATTACTCCCCATAGCCCATTTGTTCAGCCTCTTACAAACTGAACAGAATTAGAGAGACTTGCCTGGCTCATTCACCACATGCAGATTTTACAACAACCAACGCGTCCGCCTCCAATCAACAACAAACACAAACTGCGTTAAATTTGACTGATTTTTTTTACTGTTATTCCTGGCACAGTGACCCTACCTTTCCCTACATTTGTGCCTCTCTAAACTGAATGCTTACATCTGTTCATTTTCTGACAGGCCACACTTTGTAATCCACTTATTAGCCTGCTCCTAACAGCATGCTTGGCCCCCCGGAGCAGCAGACGTGCCCGGGCCCCTGTCATGTCCACAGCTAACGACTGAGGACGTCACGGAGCTACAACATGTCATTTGTCTCCCATAATAAGACGTGAGGGCTGGAGTGGTTTGAGGGAAGTCAGCATCTCCATAAGGCCGTCCCTATTCCTGGAAACACACAGGCGGAGACAGTGCCAGGAAGCCCTCATGCCCAAATATGGGACAGCCAAATGTCTTTATAAGGACGGGAGTGTGTCTGGAGATGGGTGTGTGTGGCTTCTTAAGTATAGGCTAGTGGGTTATTCAACAGTGATAGATAGCTTGTTGCTAATTTAGAGAGTTGACTGTCAATTCAACTATTTTGGAATATAGGATTTACTCAGTCATTGTCACAGCAATTTCAGTTTTAGCCAAAATGCCCTGCTTCCTGCAAGAGACAGCTACAAATAGTGATCAGAAAAGAAAAGGCTGCTGGTAGTCTGTAATTATTATTTTGGGGGTAACACTGTATAACTACACCTTAACTACTTTGCCTTAATAAAAACAGATTTTACAGTGTTGTGTTTTTTTTAGTTGATTGTACATACTTATTATTATTTATCTTAATTTTGATGCATGCTCATATTTTCCTACTGTTTCTGAAACTTGCGTTGTGACACTGCAATTTCCCCATTGTGGGACAAATAAAGGATTATCTTATCTTATCTTATCTTACATGTATATGCTTTAAGGGTCTCCTGAGTTTGCATGTTTTCCCTGTGTTTGGGTGGGTTTCCTCCAGGTACTCTGGTTTCTCCCATCAACCAACAAATCCTCCAGCTAAGATGGTCCTGACCAAGCCTAGCAACAAGATCAGGGACCCATGGAGATGGTGCCCACTGCTCCTGATGAGGTGGCTTTGAAGGATGGATCAAATGAAGAGAATAAATTTCCCTATGGGGCACTATGTGACTTTTTGGTTGGGGTCCGTCACCTGCTCTGTTCCACAGTATGACATTAAACAGATCTCTTCTACTTATTCAGTTACAGCTGGTTTTATAGCTCAAAAATGCAGACATTCCACAGATCTGACCTGTACCTTAGTCTGGTTTGGTGTCCAGGAATATAGAAAGTTTTAATACCATACTGTGAAATTATTCCAGAGAAAGCAATAACATTTCCATAGAGAAAAGCATTTGACAAACCCTCCACCTGAAAAGTTGCACAATGCACCTTTAACAAAAATTTGGATAATATTAGTCAACAAAACATTAAGAGTCAGTATAAGTAGCACTATTAGTTTTACATTGTTTGTGGTTGGAAAAAAAGGTTTGAAAGTCAAAGCTGAATGTATAATCCTAGTAGGGGAAAAAAAATAAAAATCTCTTTGTATAAAAAAGACAACATTATCATATTTGCATAGTACACCTTCAAAATCACAACTAAACCAGTGGTGAGAAATGACCTGTGATTGTTAGTGACATTCTCCAACACTTCCACAGCACACAGACCTGACGAGGAGGTGTTGCTTTGCGTGCTCCGGAGCCCTATTACCACCTGACCAAGAGATGGATGCCACCTGTCACACCTGTCTGCCTCTGCTCCTGCCGGACGCGGGATAGGGTCACGGAGAAACGCACCCAAACACTCATCAATCTCCACCATTGTCCGACGCTCTTTCAGCCCTGGCAAATCTTCTTCCAATATCCATTTAGTGTCTGAGGGTCTTGACAAAAACGCTTACAAGCACACAAACACCAAGGCCTGACCCGCTGACCCCGCTCCACTGGTGAAAAGAAGGGCAAACAATAGGAGTGGAATTAGAAGAAGTTGTTTATTACTAAATAGGTGAAATAAGTCTCCATAAAAAAAAAAGATAAAATAAATTACCTCAAACTATTTTTTCTCAAGTGAAGTGGAATCGTTGGTAAAGTTGCTTTGGGGCTTTCCACATATCGGTTTCAATTATCATTTGGATAATTGGATAATCATGGATGCGGTTTGAGAGACAATATTTGCTTCTGAATTGCTATGGCAACCGCCGTAAATCTTTGGTCACTTGAAGCCCAATTGGCAACATGGGAAAGTACAGTGGTGGTGATGGGTTGTTTTGTTTGTTTTTGAGCTGTATTTTAAATATTACATGGGGCATTTTTTGAAGTCAGACCCTCCAGGAATTCGCGATGTTGCGATTTGCAACTTCAACGCAACTTCAGCCAATCCCCGCAAATTCAGGGCGGTGTTGCAATTTTGACCAATCACCGCAACTTTCCCGCAATTTTTACTCATTTTGACCAATCATCGGCGACGTATTGAACGCCGACCAACTTCCTTCTGTGTAGGAGACATAACTGAGATGAGGTGCACGGTGCGTTTGTGTGTGTGTGTGTGTGTGCGGCAGAGGCGGTGGGTCACGTGAGTGTGGGTGTGTGCACGTACGGAAGTGTGTGCGTGTAAAAGCGCGCGCTCACCTGTCACACAGAGGAGAGAGTCAGGGTTGGGGTGTAGCCGTATTTTTTGTTGACCGCAAACCATTCATTCATCTTTCACGTTAATCTGTTCATCCTGCTGGTTTTCATGAGTTCCATTTCATCCTGCTGCGCTGTCATAGCTGTGTGCGCTCCTTTTGTAATAAATGCACAAAACGCATATCTGGATCTCAGCGTATCTGTCACCATAGCCTCCTCTTTGCGCGTCACAAATCTGCGAGCCATAGGACCCAACCTCATATTCTCGGCAGCTAAAAGGTTTGACTGCAGTCCGCGGACCGCTTAACAACTGCGGTCTTCGGACCGCGTGTTAACTGCGCATGGGACAAAAGAGAAGTGGGACAGCAGTCGTCATGCCGGTGTTCTGTCGAAATGTGTGACGCACATGCCCGTCGGGCCACGCTCCGAGCCACGCGCTCTGGGAATTGAGACACGGCTTCTAATGGCAAAGAAACATGTCTGCGGCCAGACACCTGCCCAGAAAAATAACAGCAAAAGACCGCGTGAAGCAGTTCCCCTCCTAGTAGTAATTTATTTTCGATGTTGGTAAGGTTGTTTTAGGACCATATCTGTGATCTCTGTGTCCTTGTATTATTCTTTGTCAGTAATAACTCAGTATTCAAAATATTACTCAATTTTAATTACAAATTAATAGCTTGATGTACGGCGACCTTAAGAGCCTTGAAAGGCGCCTAACAAATAAAATGTATTATTATTATTATTAAAAAGTGAAAATCGCAACTATTTATCGCAACTTTCACTTCCTCCTGCAAAAAAATCGCAACAAAAACCTTAAAAGCACCGCAACTTTCATCGCAACTTTTTGGAAAAGCTCCCGCAAATTCAGGCATTTTAGCCCGCAACAATCACAAAAATGCCCGCGAAATCCTGGGGGGTCTGTGAAGTACCTCCACATTGCTAACCTGCTGTCACTGTCTGCCCAGGGACCAACTTTTAAATTAATCTGGTCTGTGCAATGTTCCTGTCAAATAAATTGTACATAAATAAATAAATAAATAAATAAATACAAAAAATGAGTAGTTATTAAACATAAAACAATTTTTAGTTTTAACATCTTGATTAAAGGGACTGTCTTTTTCATAGAATAAAGTACAATTTGTTTTGCCCTATAGTACAAGTTCTGTGTGGTGTTTGCATGTAATTATAAAGTGTTTTACCATCCGAGAAAGAAGAAGTGGTGTTGTTATCGTGCTAGTTAGCTAGTTAAAACTCTGCTCTGGTTTTTGCGAAAAGCGCTAATAATCTGATTGCAGTGAATAATTAAGATGCTCGAAATGCGTTAAGAGAGTGAGGAATATGAGTGCACCACTACAAACCATGAATTAAAATGAACTACTTCTGCATAGCAACTTTAATTACACTAACACAACTTTTTTAAAAGCCCTATTGAACAAATAAACCTCACAAATCCTAGATCATGTTAGACTGGTGGTTGATACCTCCTCAAAACATACCTGGAGTTGTTTTTTGTTTCATTCACACATGTTTGAGTAACCTTTAAAGCTCGAAATGCTCTGTTCCACCTTGTGTTGTCATGTAGTGGTAGCCAACATGCTGCCTTTTAACTTTAGCTCAGTACAGATCAGTCCAAACAATTGTAGTGAAGGTGTATGGGAGTTTAAAAACACAGCGGAGCACTTCTTGTATTACCACATGACATGACACAGTGTTTTCTGTGTGAGAGAAGAATTAAGCCTAAAGAGTCCAGTTTCAGGTTTTCATGTTTTTGATGAGGAAACAATATTATAACATGGATCAGAAAACGTCACAATATGGGCCATTTAGACTTTTGGAATAGGACAGTACAATTGCTCTAAAAGCGCCCAAAATCTCAACTAAATATTGCTAATACCAGACACTGCCGCACATCTCATCCATCACAGAGTTGTAAACTTGACATACATGTTCGAATGGTGCAGCTCCGTTCCCGTCTTCTCTACTCACATGTCAAAGTTTCGCAGACGGTTCCTCAGACGAACAGCATTATGTGTTATCCCTTAAGAGATCTGTCCAACTTTAAATCCTTTCTGTGAGGATGACATCGTTATTAGACTGGCAGCAACAGCAATTTAATTTGGTGCAGTCCCATAGGCTTCCATCAACTGCGATCCTGTGAGCGAATGCCATTGTGTTGTCTGCGCCCTGGCTTTTTCGTTTATTAAAATCCCGGCCAATTGGAAGAGAGAGCCTTCGAAACATGAGCCCAAATCTACTGGACGAAACAAATGGGATGACATGGGTGACCACTTCCAGGTGAAATTTGGAGCCCCGTGAATGACTGTCCTGGCCACGAAAATAATGGACATTGTCTTGTTCGCAAATACATAGACACAAAGTTTCCTTTTGTGTTTTCGCACCAATTTCAAACACAAAACTACAACAAAGATATTCCTGGCTTCAATATCGTACCATACTGCAAAGCCAGAGAAGTAATTTTCATCATTTTGACTGGTGGAGTTTTGCTGTTCCCCTGACAGTTAAGCAGCATTTGACTACCCAATCCGCTAATGGGTGGAAGGGGGCTACAGATAAAAAATGACAAATAAAATTTATTTTTGCTGGCATTATCCTCGTATTTTCTTCGCTAAATCTTTCTAAGGCGCACGGAATGTATAAAATATTAATGTAGCAAAATAGCGAAACATGCAATAGCTTTATGCAAGACCACTTCCTAGCCCAGAAACTCACTCATGTGTTGTTTACGATGGTTAACCCTCAATGGAGCTTGGTCACGCTGTCACATTGTGGAAAAGGATGTTGTTATGACTTGAGATATGTTTGGTGTATTTTTAAATTATTTATTTGACAGAACTTAGTTACTCGGGTTGCTAAAAGGCTCAGCAAAATAATGTGTGAAAATTCAGCTCGCTCTGTTTTCTTCTCCTTGGGCTGTGTAGTTTCTTTTGGTGCTTTCTCACCCCTCAGATGCCTTCACTCATATTCCATTCCCCTCTCTCTCTCTATCCCTCTTTCAGTCTCCCTCTCTTTCTCGGGGCTCCCTTGAGGCTTTGGGAAATAATGTACACAAGCATAACATGCCCGGGTTGTTTACATGCGAAGAAGTTGGGTAGAAGGAGGGAAAAAAAAAAAGAAAAATGAAATCTGCAGTGAGAAATTATCCCAGTGTGACGTTCCATTACAGCACCCTAGTTAATTGTGAAAGTTGGAAGAAGTTCTGGGATGTTAGGTTGTCAGTCAAACGGCATGGGGGCTCGTGATGTGAAGGCTATATTTCACATGCATGAGAAACAAAATGTCATATATTTTCCTTTGTTTTTCAATGCACTCCTTTTCAGTTTTTTTTCTCTTTTCACTTTAAAACTTCGGCATCTAATTATAAAGAAATGTATCACCCTTGAATCATCAAGTTGACTGTTAGTATACTAGTAGTTACCAGAGGTGTGGACTCGAGTTATGTGACTTCGACTCAAGTCAGACTCGAGTCACAAATTTGATAACTTTAGACTCGACTCGACAAAATGTACAAACACTTGCAACTCGACTTGGACTTCAATATCAATAACTCGTGACTTCACTTGGACTTAGGCCTTTTGACTTGTGATGACTTGCTACGTCCAATGAAAAAAAAAAACCTCTAAAAGTATGTTGATAAGGACCGCATTCGTTGTACTTGTGAATCTGCGAAAATTTATGCAAAGAGCATGTGCGCACGGCTTGCACAACAATCCAATCATGAATACAGATCTTGCAGACATTATATGATTTGTAGAAATTTTATTTCTTTGTAAAGGGGACTCAAAATGACTCGAAACTAAAATGCTAGGACTTTGGACTCGACTTGAGACTTATGAGCTTTGACTTCGGACTTGACTCGGCACTTGGATACTCTTGACTCGGGACTTCACTCGGACTTGAGTGCAAAAGACTTAGACTTACTTGGGACTTGCCCAGCAATGACTTTGTCCCACCTCTGGCATTACCATGACAGCAAAATTCCACTTTGAAGTTATGAAAAGCGCTTCTAAACTCATCGTGGTGAATAATCAGGATAACTGGATTGCATAATGTATGCGGAATAAGTTTGGACACAGCGCCGTTAACCATCTTTTCATTTTTTTCCCTCCTGTTCACTTTAAAACATCTGCATTTAATTAGAACGCTTCTTTATTGTCCTTGAATCAGTTAGCGTTACCGTGACAGCAAAACTCCACTTCTGAAAGTTGTGAAAAGTGCTTCTAAAGTCATCATGGTGAATAAACAGGATAATTGAAATGACTAAGGTAAGTGAGGATTAAATTTGAACCATTGTGAGGATTAAATATGAACCACTGCAAAGCAAATGCACGTTTTTAAGACGAAAAAGATCACACGGCACCTTTAACCATTTTTTAAAATGATATTTTCTTGGCCCCAAAAAAGGCAGCACAAGTTGCTTTTTGGTGACTTGAGGGACTTTTTTGTACATGAATACATCAGCTTCAAGTGGATTCCCTGGACTCGTATCATAGAGAGTGAGATTCATTACCGCGCTGGGCCTTCACTCTTGGTTGCACACTGTCTGCTCGGCTTGGCTGGCCCCCTTTGGACCTCCAGACGGCTCCATAGACGTGTCTTTATTTATTTATCCTGCCTTGGAATGGAAGTTTAAAGCCGTCCCGGATAGACGCATTCAAGGTCAGATTTAAATGTATTTCGGATGTTCTTGAGATATCCTTCACTGGAATACAGTTAGAGACGGTTCATTGAGGATTCTATTTAGGGGAGTCTCCTATTGTTGTGATTATAATATTTTAAAGTGGTTGTAGCCAAGTAGCTGAGATACAGTACAGAGATATTGTAAAAAACAGCTCATACCATAAATTATAAAAAATGAGACCGATGTGTACCGTCTGCATCTATTTATAAAACACTATCCTGCAAGAATCACAAACAAACAAACAAACAAACAAACAATATTTATAAGGCGCTTTTCATACAAAATTGTAACACAAAGCGCCTTACAGTGGTCAAGGATTAGAAGATTGACCTTTATTGATCTCGCACAGGAGAAGTTGTTTCTATATTTGACCCGGGACCATCCCCATGATTTTGTTTTGTTATTTAGGCTTTGTCAGGCCCTAAGCATGTTTAGGTTGGTGGGGGAAACCGGAGTACCCGGAGGAAACCCACCCAGACACGGGGAGAACAGGCAAACTCCACACAGAAAGGCCCGGGCAACCGGAACCCTCCCGCTGTGAAGCACGAGTGCTAGCCACTCAGCCACCGTGCCGCCAGGAAAAAAAAAAAAAAAATCAGGGGAGTTCACTGTTAGCATGCTAGTTGTTAGCATTTCCATGATGACAAACTTTCTAAAAGTTGTTTAATTCCTTTATTATTATTATTATTATTATTATTATTATTATTATTATTATTATTATTATTATTATTATTATTATTATCTAATAATAATAGTTATTAGTATAATAATCATTTGGATGTTAGGAGTTGGATTGCTGCAAATAATTTAAAGAACACATATGCAAAATTTGCTCATCAAAAGTATAACTGGAGTTGTATTTCGTGTCATTCATACTGGTGTCATTAAGCCTTTTTTTTTTTTTTAAAGTGTTTTTTGTGAGATTTCCCATGATTGTTATGTTACAGAGAGAGAACCTGCGCATATTTTAATACACCGTACACTATCACCAGCAGTACAGTAGTACTCAAAGTTACTTTCAAGCTGAAGTCAGTCTACAATATGAAAAAGTATTTCAGGGTGACATGGGCAACTCAGAGTTCATGCAACAAATATTTGAGACAGCTTGTCTACACCTTGTGACAGAAATGCACGCACACACAGCGAGCCAGTCAAAATAGAAGCCTGACGTTTGCAGAAAATACATACATTTAGAGACCATAGAAAGTACGTGCATTTCCCTCACAGAGTAAACTGATTTCTTTCACTTCATTATGGCTGTAGCGTTTCATGTTCAGAGCGGAAATTGTATGCATTGTAAACTACTCAATCAAAACAACCACTAAATTAAATCTCAATTGCTACAGATTGATTAATTTTTGTTGCATTACAAAACACATGCTTACTTCAATGCAAATTACCAACAGTTACAACAGACTAGAATTGAACTTGGCACTTTATTCATAATTTCAGATGGTATTTCGTCACACCCAGTGGAGCCACAGATGCCCTGGGGCAGCTTGATACGAGTCTGGCTGAACATTTGTGCCAGTGGCCTTCTGACCACCACAAATCAAACATGTTTTTTATAGACTTTCTTATTTTTTATGCTATATCTTATTTAATATGTTAATTTATATTGTGCCTACTCTGTGCAGCACTTTGGAGACTTTGTGTTGATAAATACAAAAAGTTGGATTGGACTGAACAAATCACATTCATGTATATAAAACATGTTTTACTCAAGGACACAAATTATACTTCTTAGAGCTGAGATTGCAACACCAGCGTTTGGCTTTATTGCTCCTCCACCGAGCCATTTTTGCTCCCATGCACACTATTTAACAATTATATATTGTACCTTTTTATTTTTATTTTAACATCCTTGCACTTAAAGGAAAAGTAACTTTTTTTTACAATTTGAGCCTTATTTTGGTAATAAAACAAGTTGTTTTACTCACCCATATCACTTTGGTGTCATATGGAGCATTTCCGGAGATGTTTTAGATTAGCATTAGGCTAACGCCGTTAGCCTAGCGAGACTTATAGCCATACCTCGGGGCATTCCCCGAGCATGTAATATGCCCCGTGTGGGCTCCAAATAACACAAACTTTAGCACTTTTCAAATCATAGAAGCTCGATGTCTTTAGTCTACGATTTCGTTTGGTCAAAAGTGGCCTGTAATCCGAGGTTTAGCCATAGTTTCGAGTAGATGAGGACGCCAGTGCGCATGCGCGGACTGTGCTCTCAGCTCCCGGGACCCAAACATGGAACGCATAGCTGTAAACTATGGATAAATCTCGGATTACAGGCCACTTTTGATTCAAATGAAATCTTAGACTAAAGACATCGAGCTTCTATGATTTGAAAAGTGCTAAAGTTTGTGTTATTTGGAGCCCGCACGGGGCATATTACATGCTCGGGGAATGCCCAGAGCTATGGCTATAAGTCGCGCTAGGCTAACGGTGTTAGCCTAACGCTAATCTAAAACATCTCCGGAAATGCTCCATATGACACCAAAGTGATATGGGTGAGTAAAACAACTTGTTTTATTACCGAAATAAGGCTCAAATTGTAAAAAAAAACATTACTTTTCCTTTAAAGATGCACTTCGCAACTATTCTGATGGAGGGTCCGCTACCTGCTTGTCTTCATGGAGCTGTTATTGCTTTGTCTGAAATGTTCCATGGCATAACATTAAACATATCCATTTATCATTTATTCATACTGAGTGTTTTTATTGCTCAAAATACAATAATTCCTTGAGCTGTAATGTGGCATAGTGCTATGAGCCGCTCGTCTCCCTCATGATAGATAGGTGGGTTTAATCTATACTGTGAAACATTCTAGACAAAGCATTTCCATGGAGACAAGCAGCTAGCGGACCCTCCAAGAGAAATGTTATGCAGTGCACTTTTAAGTCACAAAGATCACTTGTAAACCGTGCTATGGACTTGATTCCCGCGGCTTGTATTGCTGGGGTCAAAGGTTGAAAACATGTTATTTTGCATATAGTGACAGCAGGTCTGAGGCTATAACACCACGTCCATTCACAGACACAAAAAGAGCGAGATGACACTTACACAGGCCCTGACATTATCCACCCACTCATACACGCGGACTTTTACTACGGCGGACATTTTCTGTACTCGCTTGGTGACAGATGACTAGCTAGCACGCCTTCTCTTTCTCTCCAGTTCTTTTTTCTCTCCTTCTTTCACCCCTCCGTTGAACTGTCACACTCTGCGCCCACATCACATTCGAGCCCGGGCTGAATGCTACTGACTACTTCATGGGTACGTGCTCGCCCCACGCTGATGGCTCCCACATGCAAAAAGCCATGGCGATGTGCTCTGTTATGTTTGGCTGACTGCTAACTGTGCAGCGTCAACTGGTCTCTCCTGCTAGTTAGTGATGCTGGAGGTTAGGTATTTGCTGCTTTATTTTCGCTGTTAAAAAGAGGATTGAAAATGTAGTTTTTATAATTTGAACTGAAGTTGAAGATATCTGTATTTAACAGTAAGTAAAGGTATCAAGTTTTTGCCTCTGTATCTGTACTTTTACTTAAGAAAATTGCGTACTTCATCCACCGCTGTTGATTTCGCATCATCAGGTTTATAGTATCATACATAGTATCATTGTGCTTTGCCACTAAGGCTGTGCAATATGAGAAAAAGATGCAATATTCACTATATTTTATATATACAATAACATTTTTGCAATATTTTTAATATACTTTTTGGCAAGTTATTTTGTGTCAAAAGAAAAACTTAACAGAGACAAACAAACAAAGACCAAACTGAGGAAAATCCATTTAAAACCATCTTTTTTGTCCATTTTACTTTAAAAATACAATATAATTCAGTAAAATGGAGAACTTTGTGTTGTTGTAAAATATGTATTTCTCGATAGATCAGCCAATATTGTAAAATTAATATTTTTGCAATATATTGTTAAATGCTTTCTATTATATTTTATGTTGTTTATGTGTATGTTTTATATGATTTATTAACATAGGCCAGGATACTATGGATCACCTTTTTGCACAAAATGTAGCTAGCACAAATACTATGGAATAGGCTGCACACAATACAAAATCACAAAACCTTTTTTTAGTTTGGATTCTTTTTTGATTTCCTTTCGGTGTGTCCGCTCACCACCATCCCACAGTGACTTCCTCTGTTCTGGGGTCACATCACTGGAGCGTCCGCCTCTCCAAACTGCACTTTATTCCATTTGAAGAAGTTTTGTCAAATGATTATTTTATAAAGTCTTACAAAGCCTTCAACAAACTTTCTGGCAAACGGAGTGCTTTCGACCTCGTGTGACTATGGCAGAGGTTTCTGAAGTATAAATAAACCAACAATGACTCGCAAAAGGCTCTGAAGTGAGAGAAATGAAGGGCCACGGATGCAGGCGGAGCTTCCTCTACCAGTAAAACAGATTAGGACACCTCCAAACACTGCCAGCACACTTATAACAGACGCATAGCCTGTTCTCTGGAAAAATAAACAAAGAAAAAGGAAAAAAAAAACTCCCTCAAGCCTGCATCGAGAAGAAAAAAGCACTGGAATACAAGGTTTAGCCAGGCCAAAGCAGGAAATCACAATTTGCCACCACATTTATTTGCTCACATTTCTGGAGGCGCTGGCTTGTTTGTTTGTCGAGATTCCAAAGGCTAAACTGTGCTGAGAAGAAGACCATAAGAAATATTCCTCACAGAAAGCACAGCGGAACTGCTTCGTGCAAGCGAAATGTCAACAAAGGTAATTGTTGTATTTATTTTAGCCCGGTGTATTGCGTGGAAAATTATATGGTGTTTGGACATAGAAAAAAAAAAAGGTAACTATGTCACCTTTTTGTTTTTTAAGGTAACTATGTTGTGGGGCAGCAGTAGCTCAGTTGGTATCCCTCTCTCGACATTGGTTGAGCGGTCAGATCACTGGTGGTACGATTTCCAGCTCCCACAGATGAGTGCTGCTGTTGTATCCTTAGGCAAGACACTTAACCCACCTCACCTCCAGTGTTGCTGCACACTGGTCGAGAGCCCCCATGTCAGGAGCGTTACATCAAGGCCGGTCAAATGACGTGGAGCCGTCCTCCCCTGGACCCACCACCCGCAGAAGGATCCATGGGGGCTGGTGCATTGAGATCTGGGTGGCAGATCTGCTTGGACTGTTGCCCCCGCGACCCGAATACCGGATAAAGCGGAAGAGCATGAATGAATGAAGGTAACTATGTCCTCTAGGATTTTAATATTTCAACTTTTGGATTTGCTGGAGGGTTCAGTACCTGCAGTGTTACTGGTTACTGTTATTTTCTAGAATGTTCCACAGTATGGCATTATCTATCTCCATAGAAACAAGCAGGTAAGAAGAAACAGGAGTCCACACACAGCAATACACACTGTAATATTTTATATTTTTCATCTCTAAAATCATCTAAAATTTAATGAATGCGAGATAGATTATTGTGGAAGATTTTAGAATTTTGTACTGAAAATTACAGTTTTACACTTTTAAATTAACGTTTTTTTTACAATCTGAGCCTTCTTTCGGCAATAAAACAAGTAGTTTTACTCACCCATAGCATTTTTCTGTCAATTGGAGCAGTATCGCAGAACTTATGTTGAGCCGTTCTGTTCTACTAATGATCCCGTATCCGTTAACATGGTGCTGTATCATTTGTTCGGGGCATTACTTTGCGGTGTCCAAATAACACAAACTTTAGCACTTTTCAAATCATAGAAACCCGATGTCTTGATGAAAGATTTCGTTTGAAGCAAAAGTGGCCTGTAATCCGAGATTTAGCCATAGTTTCGAGTAGATGAGGACGCCAGTGCGCATGCGCTATCAGCTCCCGGGACCCAAACATGAAACGCAAAGCTGAAAACTATGGATAAATCTCGGATTACAGGCCACTTTTGCTTCAAACGAAATATTTCATTAAGACATCGGGCTTCTATGATTTGAAAAGTGCTAAAGTTTGTGTTATTTGGACACCGCAAAGTAATGCCCCGAATACAAATGCTAACGGATACGCTACAACATAACTTTCTTCAAACAGCTCCAAATGACACGAACGTGATATGGGTGAGTCAAACGACTTGTTTTATTACCGAAAGAAGGCTCAGATTGTAAAATAACGTTACTGTTACTTTAAATTTTTGTAAACTTTATGAAGGTTTTCTCCAAATTCTTAATAATTCATAATTCAATTACATATGTCATTGTTATTTAGAGGTGCACTGTGTAAGTTTTGGTTGGGGTCTGTCACCTGCTTGTTTGTATAGATATGTCATTGCTCTGCCTGGAATGTTCCACAGTATGACATTAAACGGTTTTACCTTTCATTCATCCAATAACTGGTGGTCCAATAACTAGTGGTAGCTCAAAATACCTAGAAAAACAGGCATTATCACTGAGCGAGGTCGCCTCTCCACAGATCTGACCTGTAACTTGGTCTGGTCTGGGCTCCATGAAGACAGAAAAGGTTTAACACAATACTGTGAAACATTCCAAACAAAGCAATAACATCTCAATGGAGAAAAGCACTTGATGGACCCTCCACTAGAAAAGTTAACCGTATTATCTTAGTGGCTTGTTTGGAGCATTAAAATACAGTTTGTGCGCTGGCTGAATTCCCTTAGCGACTGATAGCCCTCACTCATATCAATACTTGCGCATTAGAGTTCATTTACCAAACCGCATTAATGTTCCAGGCCAAATTCTATGCCCTTTTAAAATCCGACATAAATCTTCCAAAGCCGCACTTTTCAATTTGAGGCCTCACTAGAAGCCGGGCAGGGGGGCAAAAAGCCTCCTCCACTGTTACATCTTCTCTACTTTATTACCAGTCTACAGGGAAAATGGCTGAAGCGTCGTTGCCTGGCTATCTGTTTACATTTTCTTTACAAGACTATATTGGAATTATAATTGTGTTGTATGGCACCTTCTTTTGGAGGCCTGGTCTGTTTAAAGGTCCTGTGGAGCCGTGGAGATGAAGAAAAATGGATGCCTTTTGAGGGATTCGATTACTGGGGAAGAGACTGCAGCTGCACAGTGGCCTTTTTCTTTCCCTCTACTCCTCTCTCTGCTCTGTTTTCCTGCAGGTGCCAATCTCCCGGGATGCTCAATATTAGAGCTGCAGGCACGCTGACGCAAACTCCATGCCATCAACGCCCCGCCGAACGATTTCTCTCTACGATTACACACACTTTAATCTGGAGGAATTGGGATAATTAGAATAGATCGAGGTATTTCTGCAACTGACCGCAAAGATGTTGCTGTAGTGATACCTATTGCTCCACTGACTTTCGATTTGCTCCAAGGTTAACAGGGGTCAGACCAGACAGCCAGTGCATTTGCCGTTTTAGCCTTGCAGTTACCATAGAGCTGAGTAAATCTTTGTTGGAAGCATTGACTGTTTGTAGTTTATAAATGAATATACTGTAGCTAGCTTTCGTCCATGTCTGGTTTCAGTTGACTTATATATAAAAATATGCACCGCTTTCTCTTTAAAGGGACAGTGTGTAAGATTTTTACCCGTTAATTACTGAAATTGAAGATATCCATTCAAAAACACAGTGTTTTCCAAGCCTTTTCACTTCCATCATGAAATCAAAGTATTCTTTTAGAATAGACTTAGATATAGTCACATAAAAGGGGGATCTTCCCCATGCAGAGGCAGCCATTTTGAATACGAGAGATGCAGAAGGACATTTGGGCTCCGCCTTCGCCTTCGGCAAGGCTCGTGGTTTTGGATAAACAACACAAGCATGCTGCGGGATCACACGTTGTAATGGATCTAACATGTGTTTTGGACTAAATTCTTTTACTGGATTTTATTCGCTGGATCGGACAAATTACGGACAAATTGAGAGCAAGTTTATGGTGAAATACAGAGTTTGACCTGTGCAAAGCATTCTAAGGTAAGCTAACCTCGTTTTGTGCTTTTCCGTATAAAAGCCCCATGTGCTCGGGGAGTGATTGTTGTGCAGGGAAATTAATTGCATATTCAAAAAGAGGAGACTGTAAGGTTTCATTTGATGTGTAGAGTGTCATGGTACATGATCGGGAATGTGTGTTTTCATGAGAAAAAAAAAAAATCGGGACCGCGCGGCGCGTGGCTCGTGCGCGTGCCCGGGTGACCATCGAGGTCTGCCGTAGCTAAAACAGAAAGTGCAATAGCACCATCCACCTATGCGCCACAAATCCTACACACTGGGGCTTTAACTGCTGCTGTCTGCCTCATCATTCGGATCTTAAATTGTTCTACAGGATGGTGTTTTTATTTTGATATTTTGTCTCTAAATCATGACATGAACAATATTAATAGACCAATCAGGTGCCTTCTTTCCCCAAAGGTGCTCCAGCTAGTGTTAGCAATAGGTTTTTGACAGCTGTCATGCCCGCCCACTGCCAAACCAGTAAAGCATACAGGAAGTGGTGAGAACATTTGACAACTTCGCTCCTGATTGGCACTTGAAATTCATATTTGATTTCACAATATGGAACACGGTTCCTATAACTGCTGGCCTTGATTTGGTTCAATTGGCCATAACTGAACGCTATGAACGCTACTCCCATAGTCCACTTCTATAGACAGTCTATGATTGGAAGTGATTATGTTCCTTCTTTTTTATTGTGAGAAGTCCTTGGAAAACACCGAACAATGTGTAAATGTAGTTATGAATGCATTATTGGAAAGCGTATTCAACACATCACAATGTAACTGTAAAAAATAGCGCGCATCTCGTCTGTCACACTGGTTATACAAGCAGACAGCATAAATATTCCATCACGTTGTGGATGACGGCTGATTTCCACAGCTTCGCGGCGTTGCATGGTGCGCCGGAGTGAGACTGTATTTGTAGCTTTAATAATGTTTGGAATACATTTAAATGCACAGGCACTTCACACGATTTCCAACCTCAAGTATTACCAGGAAGCATACCCCCACCACTCGTCAACATTGAGATTCCATCATGTTTGTTCGCTAGGCATCACAACACTGTAGAAAGCCTGTAGTTTAAAATTGAGCATGAGGGCAGGTCAGCTACTTGCTCGACTCCATGAGGTTTGTACGGTATGGCTTTTAATTTAGCTAGCTATTTCCGTGACGACAAGAAGGCCACATCACCAGGCATAGTTGCAGGTCAGATCTGTGGAGAAGTGGGCCTACTCAGTAATAACCCATGGTTTTGTGGTTGTTTTGTAAAATAAAAACACTTGTAATTGAATAAATGCAAGTTATATGTGTTTAATGCCATACTGTGGAACATCCCAGGCAAAGCAACCATGGAAACAAGCAAGATTGCAGACCCTTCGCCAGAAAAGTTGCATCTTTAACTCTCAAAATGAAGATGTGTTGACCTGATTTATGGAGCTACAGTGTTTTTTGGGTTTTTTTTTTTGTTTTTTTTTCCAGCAGTAGTTTCAGATATTGGTGCCATTATTCAACCTCAAATATCTGTTGACAGTTGAAAGGGCTTTAAAGCCATAAGAGCAACGGCAATGTAGCAAATCTGTGTATCCAATCTCCAACAAATATGTTTAAGGGGCATGTGTGGATCAGAAGTTTTGATATTTCTTTCAAAATCTCCATTAAAAGTTACACTGGCCCTTGTCCAGCATCTGAAATTAATCATCAAATTCTACAACATGGCCACCACCCATTAGTGTTATTTTACCTTCATTCCAATGCAACAACTTTCCAGATTTTGTACAAGAATTGCCTGTGTAATATCTCTGTCAATAAGTAATTACTTGCTTGGTGAATACCGGTGCGGAATGCTCATCAGAGGGAAGCAGATCCATATCCAGTGTTCATTTACATAATGCAAATGAATCCACAAAGGAGGAAAAAACTGTTTCCTGCCATGGCTGACTGTTAAATACAAGAGTCACTGCTGGAAAAAAAAACAAATGTCTATAGCACAGGTGAGCTTGAAGGGCTTTTGTAAGGTTGGACAAGTCACAAAAACAGAATAAACATAATTATATTGAAGATTTGATGTTTTTATTTATTAATTTGTTTTTTAAAAGGTGCACTGTAACTTCAGAGGTGGACGACTGACCTCTCGCTCATCTCCGTGAAGTTATTTCTTTGCATGGAATACTGTATTTTGCATTAAATTTGTCTGCCGCGCTTGTATTCAGTTACAGGAGTTTTATAGCTCAAAAAGACTTGATCCACAAGGGAAATTATTTGGGTACAGTGGCTCACTCATCAAATATAATATATAACAGAGGGTAACAAAAAATAGATGGAAGAGCAAAAAAGATAATAAGAGACCGGTGTAAAATAAAAATAATAAGTGTATATGTACAAGTCAAAATAAAATAGAAAAATAAGTACTAAAATATTTGCCTGGAAGAATCCATGACTCATCGCTGTACCAGCGAGTGAGTCTGGTAACGCTTGATCCACAAAATGCGCTGCGGTTGCGCGTAGACAGACAGCTAAGTGAACCAATCAGAGATTGCGCCATCTTGATTCAAAACTGAGGCGGAACTTCCGCTGCCTAAGAGTGACTTTGCGGGCAAAGGCGGGTGCACTGACGTCACCATCTTTGAACGAATCAGAATCGCGGAGTCGGTTTGGAACCGGAGGAGCGAGAGTGGATGGAGGGTGTCCAGATGGTATCGCGCTGTATAGGAAATACAGAGAGATATCATTTGGCTGGCCAGGTAACTAAAATATAAAATAAAATATCAAAAAACATGAATTCTTACTGTGCGCAGGCTTGCTTCTCCATAGATTTAACCAGTAACTTGTCTACATAGTGATAACACAGTTTATTATTAGTAAAACTTTAAAGATCCCATGACATGGTACTTCTTGATGCTTTTATATGGCTCCTTAATGGTTCCCTAATACTGTAAATGAATCCTTCTTCAAAATCAACACTCAGTGCAAGAGAAACAGAGATAAGATGAGAAAGAGTAATTTTTTTCTCTCTGAACAGGCCATAATGGGCGTTGTTGCTTGAATGCAAATGAGGAGAAAAAAGATGGCCTATAGTAGAGGGTGGTGGCGTGGCCAAACTCTCCGCTCTCTGCTCTCAGCTGATCCATTTCTGTATTTTTGCACGGGGGGAGAGATTTGAAGCGTTCCATTGAAAAATAAACACATTTCCACAGAAAATAAAATTAAACCACTGCTGTTCAAAGGTCCAGAGGCTCAGATAAAGGACTTCCAAGCCTAGAAACACTCGGACGTGCCTCCAGGCAAATAAAAAAACGCATTTCGCATTGCCTAGCGCATTCGCGGTCCAAACACTCTGGGCGTGATTTACAGAGACGCTGAGTACAGACAGACGGGGGTGGAACTGCATTTGCATTTCTTTTTTCGATCTGACGTCAATAAGCTGCCTTGTTCAAACTCGCCCATTTGAGCTCCGATTTTTTTGTAACGCAGAAAAGGATCGCAAATGCTCAGTTTAGACATTTCACATCTTTTAACCATGGGGGGGCTAAACAGGGTAGGGGAGCTCACATTAACGTTCAAAAACCTCAGAAAGTGAAAATTTCATGCCATGGGACCTTTAATTTTATTTCCGCCTGATTGAACACGAGCTAGAAAAGTCAGTTAGTTAGTAAAAAAAACACATTTATTTTTCAAGGTTCAATCTACCAGAGAAATGTACTCCTTTTGCACAAATTGCCACTCCATTTTTGATGGAACTTTTCATGTTGATTACATAAATAGACATTCTATTTTTATAACTCTTCACTACACTTTTTTTTTTTTTTTTTAATTTCCCCACAAATCACCATTTAAAACTATGCTAAATATTATTCATGGCTACTATCCCACGAAACCAAGTCACAATTTGAAAAACATGAAAACTTTTTACCTTTACTATGTACTTTAAGGATCTTTATTTCATTGTGGCATCCAGAATATGTGCTGTGTGAATATATGTTTAGCATTTAAATTTTTTCCCCCGACAAGATTTCAACTGGCAATTGAAAAGAACTATTAAACTCTTTGACAAGTACAGATGCTTTTTTGTTGAAGCTCAAAAGCATTAGCAGAATATGAGCTCCTCGTCGTTCCATTAAGACCTCCCTGATACGAACACTATTTTAGCCCGCTGTTTACTTAATATGCAGTATCCGGCCCGTCTATTTGCTCCTAATCAACTGATAAGACGAAAGGCCTTTTCTCTATCCCCCGGAGGATGAAAACCAAACTCTTAATGGTCATTAGTAGCAATTATGTTGCGTAACTGGCACATCCTCCATGCCTTTACTGCATTGGCTAGCAGAGTGCGTGTGGGACTCCAAACAGCCCTCCAGAATACATTTACAACTAGCTAACCACGGCTCTCATATTGATGATGGATATCTTCGGTTTCCTGTTTGTTGTGATTGAGATGAGCGATAAGTTGCCATTTAAGCCCGATGGGTCCGCTGCACAGAACATTTTAATGCTCCCCTCTTCCATTATGCTAAAAGATTCATTTACACGGAACTTTGACTCCCCAGAAATGGGCTCCGTTCACGTTCTATAATTTGATTCGGTTATAATTTCAGATGGTGGGCAAGGGCCATTATAACTATTAGAGATGCACGGGTTTTGAACGAAATAGCCCAAATAAAAGTCCATAAACTTTGAGCCTTGTGAATATTTGTTTGGGATTGGGTCCATAAACCTGCAATATGAATTGTATGGCTTTAAAGGAGCACTATGTACCTTTTTGGTTGAGGGACCATCACCCGCTTGTTTCTGTTTCACAGCTCAACCTTATCAAATTGTATACTTTTATAGCTCAAACATACCAGGTATTCTGACTGTGAGTGGGGTTTCCTCTCCACAGATCTGACCTGTAACTTGGTCTGGTTTAATCTCTATGAAGACAGAAAACTGTAATATCATGTAACTGTAATAACATTCCAGACAAAGTAATAACATGGACTCGGAGAAAAGCATTTGACAGATCCTCTACCAGAAAAGTGTTGCACATTTAAGTCCTTTCAACTGAACAATTTGCTGTTGAATAATGGCACCACTCTCTGAAGCTATTGTGCAAAAGTGATTTGACTTGTGTTTATTTATATTGACAGAGGAGATGCTCAGCTTTGTGAGTTTTTGTTTGATAAGGATAGGATATTAATTGTAAACAAGGTCAACAAATCTGCAATCTGACAGTTAAAAAGCTAATTCTACCTAGTAATTCTATTCATTTTAAAATAGTCGTGGGTTTCAACTTCCTGTAATATGTTCCCATTGTAAGGACAATGGACTACCCATTTACCCAGGATAGTCCCAGTCCCCTGTGCCCCCTTTCCTAGCAGAATGGAACACAGGGGACTGGGACACTTGGGACATTTCTTGTAAACGTCCCAAGTGTCCCTATTTTTAACCAATGGATACTCACCAACAGTAAAGAGTGGAAAATATTGTAATTTGTTTAACTAAAATAGGACCATAACACACACAAAAATGCACTGACATAATTCCCACAGATGACGTAAAAGTGAGTTGAAAACGGACAGTGTTTTTTCCACAGTTTTATCTATACCAATCATGTCCCAATTTTTGGCCACCCCATTCTGATGACATGTGCAAGCTTACCTATGGCAGCATCGTCAAAGGCATCTTAAGGACACTAGAAAGATTCGAAGCCCATCCCAGCATGCAGCGCAAACTTCCAATTAGCCAACTCAGCTGCTTTGCTACAAGAAGCAGGAGACTTGTGTGATTTTATGCAAAAGATCAAACGGCCTCTGCCCTAATCCCCCAAGTTCAACCTCGAGAGTGTGATCCTTATCGACAATTGCCGGGTGCAGCACATTACGCATGCATACAGACCTTTTCCTCGTGCACTCTACCCGGCCAACAAAGCCAGAGACCTCGCTGTGGGATTTGCATTGTAAATGTTAGTGCATGTATTGTGTGCTTGACATACGTGACGGTAATTCAGCCACCAATCTGATCTGGTATTTGTGGAGGTAATACGCTGCACACAGGTATTCACAGATAAGTCCCTCCATCGCGCTCAAATCTGTGCACATGATCCTTTTATGAATCCCCGGGGATAGTTGCTAGCAGCTCATGTGGATGAAAAAGCACATAAGGCATAGGATGTTATGGATATTATGATTATTGTTGAACTAAACTGACATAATATAGACACAAGTGACATTATAGCCTCCATTTTTCTTCGTCTTCTTCGTATCAGATGGAGCAGCGAGCGTGCAGGAGAGGAAATGTGGATGGGAGGAATCAGCTGTGTAAACAGGATACAAACAGCTCTGCCGTTGACAAGGCTGGCTATTGTCAGAAAACTAATAAAGAGGTAGAGTGTTGGCGCAGTGCAGTAATTACACAGCCCGGGATATCAGCGAGTGTTTAGAGGAACACTAGCCATCAACAAAGAAGAAAAGGTCATCAAGACAGATATGGCATTAGCATTTTGACAGCGGGGAAAGCAGGGATTGATTCATCTTGGCGGCGGGAGATTGTGCACAGGTAAACAGTAGCAAAAAGACCATAACATCATGTCTTTTTCTTTATCCAGCAATTGACTGACAGGTAGTAAGTGTTTGTGGTTGATTTGTGAACACTGTCAAATCATTACAGAGAATTTTGTGGTATTATGTTTCCACTCTTTCCCTGTAGATGGGACGTGTGTCATATTGGTGATTCATGAGGTATATTTAGAGATGACAACCAACTATTTTATACCAGTAAAAGGAATTGCTTTGTGTTCATGGCAGCATATTGGTGACAGTGCCAATCCTTTTACCAAGTAAGGTCCTGGGTTTGTTTCTCTATATGTGGAGTTTGTGTAGGGCTGTGCCATTTTATTTGAGCCATGATCAAATTAACTGCAGATCATAATGATTGGCTTTTTATTATAATTAATATTATTGACAGCTCTGAAGCCAACTCTGTGGTAATTAGGGGTGGGTATTGGCAAAGAAGTCACGATTCAATTCGAATCACGATTCATATGCCACGATGCGATACGATCACGATGCATCACGATACTTGAATTATTGCGATGCATTGCAATATATTCGACATACTTCAGTGAAAAAGTACCAAAAAAAAGAGGATAACTTAAATATCAGTGGCTGTGTATCTGGGTAGTGTCTTCAATTGATACATAACTCTGAGCAACTCAATTCATAACTGAATTTATTGAATAACAAAAACAAATAAACCAAACCAATAACAAAAAAAGTGCATAGGATTTTTTCTAAAACAAGAAATGATGTTCCAACATTTGCCATTTTGGAGGTAGCTACCATCATAACAAACAATACCCTTTCACAAAGAAAAAAGTGCATAGGATTTATTAAAAAACAAACAAACTAATAATTAATGTATTTATTTATTAATAATTAATTAATAAATTATTAATTAATAAAAATTGATTTTTGGCTTCAAGAATCGATGCAGTATATTGTGAAAGTTAGTATTGCGATTACCTGGCCAGCCAAATGATATCTCTCTGTATTTGCTATACAGCGAGATACCATTTGGACACCCTCGCTCCACCCTCGCTCCTCCGGTTAACAACGGACTCCGCGATTCTGATTCGTTCAAAGATGGTGACGTCAGTGCACCCGCCTTTGCCCGCAACGTCCCTTCCATTCAGCTGTAAAATTCTTCTTAAATTCTTCTTAATTTAAGAAATTCTTTCTTAAATTCTTCTTAATTCGTCTTAAATGACCTAAAACACATAGATTCCTTAAAACCACAGCAGCTGACTGCTCTAGAGGCCTTTCTTTTGAAAAAAGATGTTTTTGCATTGCTTCCTACCGGCTTGGTTCACGTCGCTGTCCTTTAACTGTTCTCTGATTGGTTCACTTAGCTGTCTGTCTAAGCGCAACGACAGCGCATTCTGGACCAAGCATTACCAGACTCGCCGCTGGTACAGCGATGAGTCATGGATTCTTCCAGGCAAGTATCGCGATGCATTGTCATGACGATTATTTTGCACACCCCTAGTGGTAATGTAACATCATTGTTTGGAACAGAAAACGGCACTGAAGTAGAAGGTTGTAGTTTTTAAAAAATAATATTATTATTAAAGGCACATTGTGTAACTTTTACAATGGAGACAATTTATCGGTCAGAGCTATGAAGAAGCAAGCCTGCACATAGTATGTTTGTGTTGTTTTTCAAGGCATTTTTGAGTCATGAAAAACCTGTAATTGAATAAATACCAGGCAGATATGTTTAATGCCATACTGTGGAACATTCTATGCAAAGAAATAACATCTCCATATAGAGACAAGCAGGTAGTTAGAAGTTACACTGTGCACCTTTAACTGCTGTACCTACAGTATTTGAATAATTACTGAATTTGTAAAATATTCAGATTTTTACTTTTATTTTTTGCCATTTTGCTCAGTCTTCTCTTACACGTTTTTGTTCTTATTCTGCCCAAAGAATGCACAATATGCCAAGAACTTCAATGAATCTTTATCTCACTTTTGTTTATGGCTTCCGGTCATATCAAAATGAACTGCCTCCATTCCATAACACATTTTCATAATACTACAAATTGGGATGGTTTTGAATGGCTGTGTCCAGATGGCTAAATACTCACAGAAAGCGATAAAGAAAAACATGTCTCATCTTGGCTCCTCTTGTACTAACAACACTGCAGATCGAGATGACTGTAAACCTGCTCGCCACTGTCCAGATGGAGGCTACAGAGTATTTGGGTTGGCCTAGCTTGTGTTCCCTTGAAGATAAACACACAAAGATCCGTGTGGCCATTAAAAAAGTGCTGCCTCACCACAGCTGCTAGCGGTCGGTCTTCATCAAGCTAACAGCTACGCAGCACACCGTGACGCAGTTAGAGCATGCAAACGCACATAAAAGGGCACTGTGCCATTTGGCAGAATGGAGAGCTGCGGGAGCTAAGGGGAGCCCTCTCTGGGGAGTCAGTCTGGGGTTTCCCTTCAAGACGTACTACTAGGCGCCTATGAAAATTTAAAGGTGCATTGTGTAACTTTTCCAGTGGAGGGTCCGGCAAAAGCTTTTCTTCATGGAGATATTATTGCTTTGTCTGGAATGTTTCACAGTATGGTATTATACCTTTCTATCTTCATGAAGACCAAACCAGACCAAGTTACAGGTCAGATCTATAGAGAGGCGACCACTCGCACAGTCACAATGTATGTTTACTAGGGGTGGGTATTGGCAAAGAAGTCACGATTCAATTCGAATCACGATTCATATGCCACGATGCGATACTATCACGATACTTGAATTATTGCGATGCATTGCAATATATTCGACATACTTCTGTGAAAATGTACCAAACAAAAAAGAGGATAACTTAAATATCAGTGCCTGTGTATCTGGGTAGTGTCTTCAATTGATACATAACTCTGAGCAACTCAATTCATAACTGAATTTATTGAATAACAAAAACAAATAAACCAAACCAATAACAAAAAAAGTGCATAGGATTTTTTCTAAAACAAAAAATGATGTTCAAACATTTGCCATTTTGGAGGTAGCTACCATCATAACAAACAATACCTTTTCACAAAGAAAAAAGTGCATAGGATTTATTAAAGGTCTCATGGCATGAAATGTTCACTTTCTGAGGTTTTTGAACGTTAATGTGAGCCCCCCTACCTTGTTTAGCCCCCCCCCCCCCCCCCCCCGGTTAAAAGTTGCGAAATGTCTAAACTGAGCATTTGCGATCCTTTTCTGCGTTACAAAAAAATCAGAGCTCAAACGGGCGATTTTGAACAAGGCACCTTATTGACGTCAGATCGAAAAAAGAAATGCAAATGCAGTTCCACCCTCGTCTGTCTGTACTCAGCGTCTCTGTAAATCACGCCCAGAGAGTTTGGACTGTGAATGCGCTAGGCAATGCGAAATGCGTTTTTTAATTTGCCTGGAGGCACGTCCGAGTGCTTCTAGGCTCGGAAGTCCTTTATCTGAGCCTCTGGACCTTTGAACAGCAGTGGTTTAATTTTATTTTCTGTGGAAATGTGTTTATTTTTCAATGGAACGCTTCAAATCTCTCCCCCCGTGCAAAAACACGGAAATGGATCAGCTGTGAGCTACAGCGGAGAGCGGAGAGTTTGGCCACGCCCCCACCCTCTACTATAGGCCAGCTCTTTTCTCCTCATTTGCATTCAAGCAACAACGCCCAGAATAAAGTGTTTGAGAGAGATATTTATGACTCTTTCTCATCTTATCTCTGTTTCTCATGCACTGAGTGTTGATTTTGAAGAAGGATTCATTTACAGTATTAGGGAACCATTAAGGAGCCATATAAAAGCATCAAGAAGTACCATGTCATGGGACCTTTAAAAAAAATAAATAATAAATAATTTATTTATTATTATTAATATTAAATATTAAATTATTTAATATTAAATGATTAATTAATAATAATCGATTTTTGGCATCAAGAATCGATGCAGTATATTGTGAAAGTTAGTATCGCGACGCATTGTCATGACTATTATTTTGCACACCCCTAATGTTTTCTAAGTATTTCTGAGTTGTAAAACCACCTGTAATTAAATAAATGTAGGGTAGAGCCGTTTGATGTCATACTGTGGAAAATTCCAGGCAGAGAAATTGCGTATCCTTAGAAACAAGCAGGTGAAACAAGCATGTAAACCAAAAAGTTACATAGTGACCTTTAACATTCTTTTGTGTTGTGAAGTCTGAATTTGACTGAACTAGTAATACTATTGCTGTTTGGAGATTTTCAGTATAATGCTTGTTATGGTGAAGTAGCTCAGTTTTGCTTTTCTTACCATCAGGAGTTGCCAGATATTAGTTCAACTCCCATCCAGTTATAACAGGTTGCCACAATTTGACGCCAAATGTAATCAGATGGAGGAAAGGGGACTACATAACTATGCAACATTCACTTGGCCATACAAATCTTTAACCTTATTATTATTTTTGTGAGGGATTCTTTCCATAAACTTGCAATATTAATCTTTTGCCTTCAAGCCATTTCAACTGACAACAACCACATCTCCAAAAAAAAAAAAAAATCATTTATTTCTGCAAACAGAGAAGACTTTGAAATTCAGGTCATTTTTGTTTCATGTGGATAGAGATGAACCATAAACTGGGTCAATAAATCTGCAACCTGACAGTTATCATAAGCATAGTATTCTGATCGGTCCTATAGCTCAGGGATACCAATATTGTGATGTCACATGAATGCAAACTACTACTACTACTACTACTACTACTACTACTACTACTACTACTACTACCACTACTACCACTACTACTACTACTACCACTACTACTACTACTACTACTACCACTACCATTACCACTACTACTACTACCACTACTACCACTACTACCACTACCACTACCACTACCACTACTACCACTACCACTACCACTACCACTACTACTACCACTACTACTACTACTACTACTACTACTACTACTACTACTATGTTTCAGCTTCCGTTTATCTATGACATTTTGAAGACATTTTACACCAAAATATATAGTATATATAGTATATAATACTATATTTTGTTGCAAATTGTTAATCATGGCATCATAATTATTTGCCTGGAAGAATCCATGACTCATCGCTGTACCAGCGGCGAGTCTGGTAATGCTTGGTCCAGAATGTGCTGCTGTTGCGCGTAGACAGACAGCTAAGTGAACCAATCAGAGAACAGTTAATGGACAGCGACGTGAACCAATCAAACAAAAGAAAAGAAAGAAAAGAAAGGCCTTTAGAGCTGTCAGCTGCTGTGGTTTTAAGGAATCGATGTGTTTTAGGTCATTTAAGACCAATTTTACAGCTGAATGGAAGGGACGTTCAGTTCTCCGATGCGCCATCTTGATTCAAAACTGAGGAGGAACTTCCGCTGCCTAAGAGTGACGTTGCGGGCAAAGGCGGGTGCACTGACGTCACCATCTTTGAACGAATCAGAATCGTGGAGTCCGTTGTTAACCAGGGGAACGAGGGTGGAGCGAGGGTGTCCAAATGGTATCTCGCTGTATAGCAAATACAGAGAGAGATCATTTGGCTGGCCAGGTATCATAATTATGGCATCGGTCAAAAGTATTGGTATGAAACCCATGGATGCAACAGAACAGTTGGCAGGAACTTGGTTTGAAGGCTGCAATCTCATGACCGAACAAGAAGTCTAGTGTAGTGGAGTCTATTCCAGATTATATATATTATCCTTTTTTTTTTTTTTTTTGCTTGTTTTATTTTATTTTTTGAAAGATTTTTTTGGTTTTTGTTTGTTTATTTATGTGTTTTATATTAGCCAGTTAGACACAACAAATGAACAGAAAATGTAGTTGTGGAACATAACAAAGTAAAAGTAGTAAATTTCTATACTTAAGTGAAAAAAAGAAAAAAGAATAGGTATCTATACTTTAGTTAACTAAGTCAGTTTCACTTCACTACAATTGCAGGTATCTGTACTTCCTACTCCACTACATTTTTTAACTGGACTGAAAAGTAAAACTATTTTCATGATCATTTGAGACCTGCTGAAAAGGCTGAGAGTTTATTTTAACACATTTGTAAATTGAGCAAACACAAATATACAAATAAAAACTGCTATAAATCGATTTCATTATTTCTGTTGAACAAAATTCATCCCATCACTACATTTGAAGCTTTATTAGATCTCAAACTGTGCAAAACACTTTTATTTTTTACTCTTCAAGTACATTTTTAAACTGGTACTAATACTAATGCTTTTATTATTTTGATTTTTTTTTTTGCTCTGATAACTGTACTTTTAAGTTACAAAATGGAGTGCTTCTTCCACCACAGACAAAATGCAACGCAACAAAACTGTACATCACACAACCTCTTATATCATGTTAAAAATGCTCAAATTACAAACTCATTTTCTCAATAAATCACACATGCTCACCAATTTTTACCCACGATAATGAATCCAACCATAGTAAAGCATGTTTACATGAGTGCTAGCATGATTTTCCCCTTCCTGATTTGCCATAGCAGCCGTGCAGGTTAAGTGGAGTGTAATGTCCAAATTAGCCTTGGGTGTGAATGTGCTAGTGTGGTGTGGGTGATAGATTGGCAGGCTGAGTGACTCTAACCTTTGCGATGCCAAACACACGCTGGGATGGGCCCAGAGCACAGGAAGTGCAGGGGAAGCAAAGGGCAGCGGGGATCCTGCTTCCATACATCATCATAACAAAGATGCATTAGCGTTCACAGATATAATCCAGTGTGTGACCTGAGACAGCCTTTGTGAATGTATCTGTCAGAGGAAATATTCTGAATATAAATGTAGGAATGAAGGGTTTAGTCTGCTTTGAGTCTGTTGCAAGTATTAAAAAATGGAGTGGCTTATGTTAAAGGGTCTATATTACACAAATTCTGATTCTTGTGAGCTGTAAATCGTGTTAAAAGCTGTATATGTAATCAAAAACATACTTGGAGATGTGTTTTGTTTCATGTCTGAGTAATCCTTTACTATTAGTCTGTCTACATCTCCAAAGCTCAAAATGCTCTGTTCCACCTTGTAATGTCATGAAGTGGCAGTTTAAAGGAAAATTAACGTTGTTTTTTTTTACAATCTGAGCCTTCTTTCGGCAATAAAACAAGTAGTTTTACTCACCCATAGCAGTTTGGTGTCAATTGGAGCAGTATCGCAGAACTTATGTTGAGCCGTTCTGATCTACCAATGATCCCGTATCCGTTAGCGTGAGTGCTCGGGGCATTACTTTGCGGTGTCCAAATAACACAAACTTTAGCACTTTTCAAATCACAGAAGATCGCTGTGTCAGGGTAGACTTTTAGTGGATTCCAAAACGGCCTGAAACCCGATATCCAGCTATAGTTTCATTTGATGACGTCATCAGAGAGGACAGTGCGCATGCGTGAACTCAGCTGTTTTGTAAACACCGCTAGTCCGAAATAAGCTAACACCGCTCTGAACTTTACTTTTCTGTTGCGATATCGGGTTTCAGGCCGTTTTGGAATCTACTAAAAGTCTACCCTGACACAGCGATCTTCTGTGATTTGAAAAGTGCTAAAGTTTGTGTTATTTGGAGACCGCAAATCAGTGCCCCGAGCACTCACGCCAGCGGATACGGGATCACTAGTAGAACAGAACGGCTACAACATAAGTTCTGCGATACTGCTCCAATTGACACCAAACTGCTATGGGTGAGTAAAACTACTTGTTTTATTGCCGAAAGAAGGCTCGGATTGTAAAAAAAAAAATGTTAATTTTCCTTTAAGTTTAACAGCTACCTTTTACTTTTTGTTAGTAGAGAGTGACAATTCCAGGGGCTGAAATCATCCAAATGAAACACAGTGGTGCACTTCCTGTATTACCACATGACATCACAGGGTGGAACACAGTATTTTCTGTTTGAGAGAAGAACTCAGCCTAAATATGCAGAGTTTGTGTGAATGAAATAAAACAAAACACATTTAAATAGTGGAATATGGGCCATTTAAGTAGGGCATCCAGTACAAAAAAAAACTATGCCAAATGTTGAAAATATAATATAGTACTTATTATAAAAAGCCAACATTTTATTATAGAACTGGTGGCTTTTAAAATACACATCTCGGTGGCATAATTGTTGTGCTAAATCACCATAAAAATATATTTGTGCATTCAAAACACTTTCTGTATAATATGGAGTGGTTATTATAAATAGCCAGAACAAAATGCGTATACTTAATTGAAGAGAAATGAATTTATTACTATTCTCTTTTGGCTACCTTAGATTCGTGGGTGGCCTTCTAATTATTACTAATGATCTTGGTACAATAATTAGTGGCATAATTGTTTCAATCAATCAATCAATCAAACAATATTTATAAGGCGCTTTTCATACAAAATTGTAACACAAAGCGCCCAAATTTGGCCAAATCAGAATGTAAAAATATGTAAATAAATGTGTATAAATAGCTAGAACAAATGAATATGCATCTTGTGGCGGCATTGTGGTTGTGAACATTTGTGCATTCAAAATGGCTCAGAATGATTTATCTGAAATGTAAGTAAACATAAATAGCTAGTACAGATTGCATACATTTAATTGTTGAGAAAGTATTACAGTGGTCCCTCGCTATATCGCGTGGCCTCACTGTTTCGCTGATTTTTTTTATAGAGTCAACTCGCATTGTGTTCTGCGTCCTGATTGGCTAAGGGACTGTAGACCTTTGCTGATTTGGCCGTCATTCTCCTCCGTGCCGTGTCTCCTGTACAGTACAGAATGTGTTCAGCCAAATTTATATAAATGTTCGATCGCAGTGTGACTCTGGAGTGCTGTGTTTTTGCAAGTTTCGCACAATGTCGACGAAACGTTCTCAAATATAATCAAAGGTGGCATGTCTGTTTATAAGAATCTTCTCGCCCAAAAGAAGATTCGGCCTGAAACCCGATATCCAGCTATAGTTTCATTTGATGACGTCATCAGAGAGGACAGTGCGCATGCGTGAACTCAGCTGTTTTGTAAACACAGCTAGTCCGAAATAAGCTAACACCGCTCTGAACTTTACTTTTCTGTTGCGATATCGGGTTTCAGGCCGTTTTGGAATCTACTAAAAGTCTACCCTGACACAACGATCTTCTGTGATTTGAAAAGTGTAGAATGTGTGGTAAGCCTTAAAACATGTATAATCATTGTAAAATATAAAGTTGTCCTACTTTGCGGATTATCACTTATCACGGGTTATTTTTAGAACATAACCCCCGCGATAAACGAGGGGCCACTGTACAAACATTCTGGCTTATGTATACCCATGAGCCAGGGTGGCACTGTGGCATAATGGTTGTGCCAAAATCAAAATGTAAAGGTATGAATAGTTTGTTGATTTTGATTTTGTTCAAATGCTTTCTTTGTAATGACATGCTCTTATTATAAAAGGCAGAACAAATTCCATACATTTAATCTTGATACAATAAGTGGTGTTATGGTGGCATATTTGTTGGGCCAAATCAGTATGTCAAATATGTAACAATAACAACAATTCGAGCATTCTGGCCTTGATCAAAGTGTTTTCTATGCAATACATAGCAGTTATTATAAAATTACTTATTTTACAAACCACACAAGTCAGGCAGTTTCTATTTTCCCCAAAACCTTGAAAAATGATATTAGCAATTATACCAACAGGCAATTTCTGTGATATTTGTGAATGAAACAACTCACAATTCCAAGTACATTTTAGTCAGTGGTAGAAGTATTCTAAAGTACAGCTACCACAGCAAAAAAGTACTTACTTTTACTTTTATTAATTAAAAGAATCACATGAAAAAAATAGACAAAGTTTGAGATCTACTAAAGCTTCAAATGTACCGCTTTTGATAAAGGTTTGTGTTGAATTTTGTTCAGAACAGAGAAACTGACGTTTTTTCCCCCTAGCTGTTTCCATTTCTATTTTTATTTTTTTTTATTTTTTGCTCAAACTACAAACATGATAAAAACAACCCGCCTCAGGCTTTTTAGTATGTGTCATACAATAATAATAAAAAAAACTTTTACTTTCCACTTCTGTTCACAAATGTAGTGCAGTCAAAAGTACAGATACCTACTCTCAGAAGTAAAAGTAAAACGCATCCATTTTAAAGATCCCATGACATGGTACTTCTTGATGCTTTTATATGGCTCCTTAATGGTTCCCTAATACTGTAAATGAATCCTTCTTCAAAATCAACACTCAATCAACACAAAATCAACAGAGATAAGATGAGAAAGAGTATTTTTTCCTCCCTCAGAACAGGTCATAATGGGCGTTGTTGCTTGAATGCAAATAAGGAGAAAAGAGCTGGCCAATAGTAGAGGGTGGGGGCGTGGCCAAACTCTCCGCTCAGAGCTGTCAGCTGTGCCCTCTGATCCATTTCCTTGTTTTTGCACGGGGGAGAGATTTGAAGCGTTCCATTGAAAAATAAACACATTTCCACAGAAAATAAAATGAAACCACTGCTGTTCAAAGGTCCAGAGGCTCAGATAAAGGACTTCCGAGCCTAGAAACACTCGGACGTGCCTCCAGGCAAATAAAAAAATGCATTTCGCATTGCCTAGCGCATTCGCAGTCCAAACTCTCTGGGCGTGATTTACAGAGACGCTGAGTACAGACAGACGGGGGTGGAACTGCATTTGCATTTCTTTTTTCGATCTGACGTCAATAAGGTGCCTTGTTCAAAATCGCCCGTTTGAGCTCTGATTTTTTCTAATGCAGAAAAGGATCGCAAATGCTCAGTTTAGACATTTCACAACTTTTAACCATGGGGGGGGGCTAAACAGGGTAGGGGAGCTCACATTAACGTTCAAAAACCTCAGAAAGTGAACATTTCATGCCATGGGACCTTTAAGCACAGTTCGTCAGCACTTGTTCTTCATTACGTTCCGCACTATTTTTATGGCTCAAACAGCACATATGATTTGGAACAATAATAATTTTCACACTTGACAGCCAGCCCTACATTAATTTAATCTAATATGACCGTTCTTAGTGTGTTAAAACAGCAATCCTCTTTTATCAAACCCGTCCTCAGCAATGTACTTCTAATTGGATGATCTATTATTCATAATCTCAAGCTTTTTTTTTTTTCATTTCCTCAGAATTTTACTTTAATAAAACAGACAATGAGGAAAAAAAGGTAGAGTTAGCACAGATCTGTTAATATTTCATCAGACAAAACCGCTGGAGCGTGTTCAATCCACTGACAACAACAACAAGCACGGTGACAAGGACCCATGCAATTAGCCAGCTTTCGATAACGCAGCGCTGCCTAAAAGCTTTTCGCATGTTTCTCATGTGGTGCGTTCAGACTCCCTCGGCACCCGATGGGCCCTTCGTAATTTCCAGTTTCGCACCACTCTTTGCACAATACGCCACAAGCATGTATTCTTTGAGAACTATTTCAACATTCCAACGTCCCAGGATCCCATTAAGGATTCATGATTCATCTGGATTTTATATTATAATGTTTTGAATTTTTTATGCGCTCCCTCCATCCCTTACACATCACACTCTTCTGTTCTGATCCGACAGGGAGGAGAAAAATTAAAAAAAAAAGGAAAAATTAATCAAACATCAGTGTTGGAGGAGGGAAAGCGTTGCCCTAGCACGCACAGTGAAGCTCTAGTTTGTCACACCACCTGTCTGATTGTTGTTGGTTTTTTTATTATTATTATTTATTGGAGGTGGTTTTATTTTTTTACAACACTATAAAACAAATTGGCTCACCTTATAAAATAAATCAGACGTGCATTCAAGCTGTTAGAATAGCTAGAACAGTCCAGAAAGGTGCAACACTGCTAATGTGCTATTGAGCAAGGCACTATCTACGGTTGTCGGTGCAGTAAAAGCATTTTCTCATGATGCTTGGATGTGATACCGATATTAGTGATACCAATATTAGTATTTATGGTATCTATGTTTGTATGTATGCTTTTGGTTACTGTGTAGTTTTGGGAACGTCATAGCGTTAGTCATTTTGGTTTAGTCGCACTCTTTGAAAGCGTGGCAAAAAATAATAAGCTGCAAACAAAATAAGCTACACACACACACCCACGTAAAGAAAAGCATGTATCCTTAGCATGGCACCTTCTTAATCTTACCGATTTACCTTCGAATGTCTCACAATATGGCATTCAATTTGCTATCTCGATGGAATGTTCCAGTTCTATTTCTATCACGCCTACCACCTGAAACGTTACACAGTGCACTAAACACTTTGGTGGAGGTTTAGTCACCTGTTTGTCTTGATGCAAATGGTCTTAAACTATTATTTATGCATTTATTCAACTCTCCTGAGGCTCTCCACAGAACTGTTCTCCTGGATATGGATATATGTCATATTGAACATTCCAGGCAAAGCAATTATCTCTACGGAGACAAGGACGTGGCAGATCCACCACCAGCAAAGTTACCTTAAGTCAACTGAAAAGATACTCAAACTTTTAAACAAGCCGCAGCTTACATAAACTTGCACAAATTAACAACTTTGACTGGAGCCGACCATTCAGCCAATCCCCTTGAGTTGCATTAACTTCTTTATGCAGTGTGGGCCCATAAAAGCCTGTGATTAGTGGCCTATGAGCGGAGAGTGTGTTTTCACAGGTAGAGAGCCAAGAGGAGAAGTGAAGCCTGCACGGATGCTGCCCTTTTACACCCTCTTTCCCTCTCCTGGCTATTATTTCAGCTATCTTTTTGTTCTTTCTGCAGAAGGGATCATTAAACCGAAATAATTCATTTGTGAGAAAGGTCAAAGTCTGCAGTCTGTTGGCACCCAGATACCACAGTTAGGAGAGGCTACACAGACAGAAGAGAGAAAAATGCAGCTTACATTGATTCCCTATGTGTTTGTATGTGTAGGAGTTTTATATGGTTAGCCCAGCAAGGAGCCCTCTGCACATGGTAATAATGGTCATCCTAATAGCTGTTATTGCTGGTGACACTGATCTTTTGCTAAATGCCAGATCCATGGTTTATCCAGGGCCATGTTATTGTAATGATCAGAGAGATAAAGGGGTCAGAGGAGGAGGAAGTTGATATGGGATATTAAAGGCATGTGGTGCAGAATTGGCATGGCACACCCATGAGTGATGTAAACAGAGCAGAAAAAGCAGAAAAATGAGAGAGAGAGAATACAAATAGAAAAATAAATAAGTAAATATGGTATGACATAGAGGTTTGGGGTTTGGAAAGTTAAAATCATACTAATCATATGGAATATTCTCCATTGAATATTGTAGGAGGATTTCCACAGAGACATGCAGGTAGAGGTCCTGCTCTAGGTCAAGTAAGAGTCAGCTTTGTGAAAAGGCAACATGAGGATTTTTCTTTTCAACATTTGCCATAGCAAAAGGTGAGCTCATCAGATCTCAGAAGCTAAGCAGGGCTGGGCCTGGTTAATACTTGGATGGGAGACAGCTGGGAATAGCAGGTGCCACAGTGAGGCAGCAGTGGCAGAAACTGTGTTTGTCTCCTTAGGCAAGACACTGCACACACATTGCCTATGAATGTGGTGTGAGTGAGTGTTGACGCTTGGAGGGTCTGATGGCGCAGATTGGCAGCTTCACTTCTGTCAGTCTGTCCCAGGGCAGCTATGGCTACAATAGTATAGTTTACCACCAACAACTGTGGAATGAATGAAAAATGCACTATAAAGCACTTTGTCCTGTCTTAAGTATCAGGGTTCTGGGGTGGCTGAGTGGTTAGCGCTCATGCTTCACAGCAAGAAGGTTCCGGGTTCGATCCCCGGGTCGCCCAGACCTTTCTGTGTGTGTTCTGTGTGGAGTTTGCATGCATGGTCTGGGTTCGACCCCCGGGTCGCCCGAGCCTTTCTGTGTGGAGTTTGCATGTTCTCCCCGTGTCTGGGTGGGTTTCCTCCGGGCACTCCGGTTTCCCCCACCAACCCAAAACATGCACCATAGGTAAATCCTCCAGCTTAGGTCCTGACCAAGCCGAAGCAAGAAGATCATGGAGATGGTCCCCGGGCGCAGTAATGTGCTGCTCACTGCTCCTAATATAACAGGATGGGTTAAATGCAGAAATGGAATTTCCCCACTGTGGGACTAATAAAGGCATAGCTTCTTCTTCTAATACAAACTTTCATACCTCTACTGACCCATAGCCAATGCCCATATTTTTCTTTTTGCTTTTCTAAACATTTGCTTATTGCCTGAGTGTTTACATATACTGTATTGTTTCTACAGCAGTACAGTGTCTAATGTGTACTGAAGAAACAACATTATGTCCAGTAGTTTGGAAGAAACATGTGGAATTATATTTGTCATGAAAATCTTGCAAGCTCTAAAAAAAGCAACTCCCTCTCTATCTAAACACAGACTGTATTCCCATGCTCTGCGCCGTCCACGTGTTCCTCCAACAAACCGTGAAGCCAAATCGCACAATAACAACATCCATTCTTAACAAGATTAGTGCGCGCCAGTCCCAGTTTGGCTGATGGGACGTGTACAGAGCCTGGGCGCACGGATAAGCCGCGTTGTGATGCCCGCAGCTCTTTACATACGCAGGGCCCATCCATAGGAGAGCGCCTGCCTGGAGACCCAAGCCAGGCACAGAGCCCACAAGAGCACCCTGGCACAGAGAGAGGAGATCCCCAGCTTGTGCATGCTTGGACCCCTTAACTGTGTCACACGCAAGAGCCATTTAGCAGGTTTCACGTCATCATAATCTGTTTATTTGAATAATCAGATTGGAGTAATTGTGATAATTTACTGCTGCTCATGCAAGGTCAGTGTTGTTGCTGAAAAGCACATTTAAAGGTGCACTGTGTAACTTTCCTTGTGGAGAGCCCACCAACTGCTTGTCCCCATGGTGATTTTACTGCTTTGCCTGGACTAATAATACTAATGTATCAGTAGTGCTTGTCCAGATGCTCAAGGTCCCTTTACAGTTTCGTGCATTATTCATTCACTCCATACTTGTTAGTGGTAAGCTATTCTTGTAGCCACAGCTACACTGGGGCAAACTGACAGAAGCAAGGCTGTCAATCTGCACCACCAGCCCCTCCAACCAACTCTCACACACACATCACAGTCGGCGAGGTGAGTGAAGTGCCTTGCCAATGTATACAATAACAGTGCCTATGTATACAATAACAGTTTTTGCCCCACTGTGGCATCTGACAAGATCACAGTACTGGCAGGGCTCTCAAGTCTCACGCATTGAGAGTGTGACACACGCAATTCGACGTGTTCACACGCTCACACGCCACACATGGCATTTCTCACGCGTTTTGTTTTTTTGTTTTTTTTTTGTTCCCCAGAAAATCGGTCTGTGTGGCTCAGTTTATGCAGGCACCGCGCATTTTCAGCGAAAAAAACTCCCCCTCCCTCCTCCCCGCCCTGCTCCCCGGGAAAAAATCAGCCAATCAGAAAATAGATTGTTCTGTTGTTGGGCAGACTGTAGAGTGTAGTTTCATCTGCTAACCGCACACTGCCCTGTCAGTGATAAGGACAGCGACTGAACACGAGGAAACGGTGATGATAAAACAAACTGAGAACCATCAGGTAATAACTTCATTTATATAACTCTCATTGTTGCTTTGTAGTTTAAGTTTGCTCTTTAGACAAACATTTACAGCAGGGCTCTCAAGTCCCGCTCTTCGGGAAAAAATTGTTCACTCGCAGTCCCCCCCGCAGTCTCACGCACGACCCCGCTCAAAACTTGAGAGCCCTGATACTGGTAAAGAGAAACATGCACATCCAACAAAAATTGTGACTGCATGCTGGGTCCAAATACAAAACACCACAATCGTGACATCACATTGTGGTGTCATTGCAATAAAAATTTGAGAGCTTCAAAGAACTGCAGTGCGGATCTCTTTCTCCTTTTACCTGACAAGATCAGAACACAATGTTCCACAGTATGGTGGGTATATTTGCGTAATAAAAACATCATTGAAAAAAGGCATATTACGCAAGTTTAATACAGCACTGTAACTTGCCAGGCAAATCAATAACATCTCCATGGTAGTGTATCCTCCAGTTGAAAAAGTTTCTTAGCGTACCTTTTAAATTAAACATCTGCCTCTTTAATACATTCAGATGAGTGGTCTGTCTTTGGCTGTTTAAAATATGATTATGCACGGGTCGATGTATTGTCTGGGAAAACAACATCATTTAAATGTCAGTGCAGACAAAGGCCAAGAAGCAGCTTAAGCCTGTGTTATCGCTGTCTCTTTTGAAGCTTAAAATACGGACGCAACAAAATGCTCCATTTTGAGATGAATGTGCCTAATTTAGCCAAAGCGACTCGTGAGCTGAGCCTTTGAGGTGAACCACTTTAATTCCTATAAATTAGTTAGAGCAAAGTTCAAGGCAGAGCGCCAAATGATTTAGCCTGCCTAAGCGCTCCACCTCCGCACAGATTCCTCTGGCCAAGCCCAGAGCGCCAGCCGGGAGAGAGGGAGGGGAAGGGGGCCGTGAGGGGGCGGACTTAATGAGAAGAGAGGGTCCGCTGCAGTTTTCACCCCTGTCAGCTGACAAACAGTGACAGGGGAGCTGGCTAATCGCGCGACCCAAGTCCAAGGTGAAGCCGTAAAAGGCCGTTTGGTTTGAATTAACACTGATGTAGTGTTAAAAGTGGCCCCAGCGAGCAACTACTACTACGCGCTTTAATCACGCTATGAGGCGCAGATGTGAGTGATAGCGGCAAGCTTGTTATTTTGCTCAGGGACTCGGGAGCCGTGTGAATGGATACGCTTCCCTGTTACTTTATTATTACAGCTGATGCACGTACACTAGAGAGCTCCCTGGGATTGCGGACAAGGCGCGCCATGTGAGTCCTTATGCGATAGCTGCAAACATGATTTCTGCTCCCCTGTGACCAGACTGGAATATTGTACGTACTGTAGGGCCGGGCAATTTGTGTCTTATTGGCAATGATATGAATGGGGATTTTTAATTGAGGCTACAGCCAATCCACTGTTAGTAAAAGCGTGTGGTTTGGCGCTTCGGAGGAATAAATTAGGCTATTTTTGCATTTTAAATTCCATAAACATGATGGTCAAGTATGTTATAATTTGATGTTTTGGTTCTCAAGATGATCCAATCCAAGAAGAATAAACCTCATGTGAGTCTCTGATTGGTGTTGCCAGTTTCAATGCTGATATCCAGTTGGTTTAAACATAAAAAAACTCTTACTACCTAAACCCTATCAGCTACAGCCAATCATGAGCCAGTGCTAGTGCAGCCTCTGTAGCTCAGTGAGGGAATTCTGGAGGTTCTGAGCTTTCACATGAGGAATGACATATATGGAAAAACTTTTATGATTCCTCTATATGCAGGTTTAGGCATTGGTAACTCAGTTGTTGTGATTTTAAGAATGCAGGTTACATACAGTTCCTTTAAAGAGACCATATTATTTACTCTATTTTCTGATCTATGTTATAGTGTTGTTTTGACATCATTTGTGGAGTTGTGTTTTGGATCATTCACACATTTAACACACAAATCCCACATATTTAGGCTGTGTTCTACTCTCAAACAGAATACACTCCACCTTGTAATGTGATGTGGTAATACAGGAAGCCCCCTATTTGCTTTTAAAACCTTTACATTTTCACTAAAATCATTTGGATAATCTCATAATCTCTGGCTTCATGACATCACAAAGTGGAACCTCTCATTTTGAGCTTTGGAGATGTAGTTAGATTAATTATAAAGAGTTTCATAAACATGTTTTTGATGAGGGAACAGCATTATAACATAGCAATTAAATGTCAGTTATTCAAAGTCTGTATCTGATCAGAAAATCCATATCAAAGCCATGTTTACCTTGTTTTTGAAAAGAAAAACAAAATCATACATCAAGATCAAGGACGATAAAAATATACAGCGCGTATACAGTAACATACAGCAGGAGAAGATGGGGGAGGCAGAGCGCGGTGCTCTACCTGTCCCATGTTGGTGCTGTGTGGGCAGGGTTACGCAGACATAAAGGCAAAAAGGGGAGAGGGGCAAGCGAAAGATTGATATTTTAACAATGACACATCTGCCACAGCTAAAACGTGAAAGTGCACCGCATCTCTATTAAACCACTAAAAACAAAAGCGCTTGGCAATAACGTTTAAGTTACAAGCGACACCATTAGGTCCGCTGTAAAAACGATAATGCCCGGTGCTCGAGGTCACCTGTAAATCTGACATACCAGCAGAATCCTCTTGCCCATTACTTCCAGACAGAGCGCTTTATACAGAAATATTAGGAAATAAATATGGCTCCTCTGATGTGCAGCCAAATGTTTGTGAAAATACCCTCGCCATAAAGCTCCATGGGCAGACTGTTTATAGTTGAACACATAACCCGTGTGTGATGTGTCCAATGTGACGATGCCTTTCTTCTCATTTCGGGCCATAACATTCACAAATGGACTGGCTCACATGCGAGCACTGGCTCACATGCGAGCACACACACTGGGTTTCCATGCTTCTTGCGGATGTTACAATGGCTTACATTGGTTTCCTGGAGAGTGATTGTAACTGTAAGCATAGTGACTACTTCCATTTGACAGGTTTTCATGTTCTTCTTATTATTACTTAGTGAAACAATACCTGTGGTAAAGATATACCATAGTTTTACATGATTAAGTGACAAAAGTAAGGTTGAAGAAAAGAAGAAAACTACAGGAAGCCGCAGTGAGGTCTAAAACAGAATAGCTCTAACCTGGGAAATCCCAGGCTGCTTTCGTTCGTTCCGATCTGAAAGACAGCCTGGCAACTAGGCTAAGCAAGCTCTCCTGATTTTGGGAGCCAATCAGAGAGCAGCGAGGGGTGGAAAGACGGTGACGCGTACTACGCGACAAACGGAAACTTGTAGATTGAACTGACGACTGACACAATTGGCTATGGGCTACGTATACGCCAAATAGACATTCTTAACGCCCAATAAGCGGCCGTTGGCAATCGTAAACCACACCTCCGCTGCGAGATATTTAGTAGGTGGCAGTGGTGAAAGTAGTTTTTATTTCTTACAGGTGCTATAATGTCCAGTGCATCACTTTACCATAAAAAAAACAAAAAAAAAAACACTCGTTTTACCCGGGGTTTTTTTTTTACGTTTTACACCTTAAAATATAACTAAAGTGCTGACTCAGCATAAACCCTCTCTTGCCTGGGGGGATTCAAACTCACAACCCCCAGGGGGGAAAAAATCAATGACTTACCAGTTGAGCTAACCAGGCGGTAGCTTTCAGTTATTCTCAAAAGGCATAGTGTGGTTGTGTTTTTTACTTAAATAGCGCACGTAACTTTTTTTTTCAAATGTGGGTTTTGGCCACCATTAACCATATTCTCTTAGCGGTGCTGCGTACTGGCTGTGAATTTTATACCGGTGCGCCGTTCCGGTGCGCACCGCTTTACTTTCACCATTGGTATGTGACTCCCAGACCATATATCACTTGTGATATGGTCTGGTGTAAACCAGGCAAGAATACCTCAATATGCAAAATCCAAGATGTGAGGACACGGGCAAGGAACTAGAGATAGACCGATATCGTTGGTTGGCTGATATATCAGTTGACCGATATATGCACTTTTAAGATCTATTAGCAGAAGCCGGTATTTAGATTTGATCATTCTGGTGTGAGAGTACACACAAAGCTTTACTTGAGCCCTTAAATGCAAAGAGGAAATTGCAATGAGTGACTACACAACTCTCTTATAGGTATAGGTAAAGGTTTATAGTAAAAAATAGAAAAGGGGCTGTGGGTGAGTTTGTAGCAATTTTACATTACATAATTTTGGGAAAAATAATGAAAAATCGACCCTGCATATCGGCCCAAAAATATCGGCACAGTTTATCGGCCATGAGTTCCTGGATTCTAAACAATCAGAATTGGCATCGGGCATGAAAAAGGGTCAATCACTACAAGGAACATATTTGTCTGGCAGAACATTCATTTAACAAAATTAAGTCTATTGTGTAATTTAGGCAAGTTTTGGCCCTTGTTAAAAGTGTGGCTGCTAGGTACATACAGGTACATAATCTGCTGCCAATGTACAAACAGAAATAATTATTACTACTTCACTAAAATGAAAATAAATACATTCATAAATAAATTAGGAAAAGCATGGTAAGATTAATCACTTTAACCTATATCTTAACTTGAAATCATGTTGATTTGATGTTGATCTAATAATAAAAGGATTTACATCATGGAAACCTGATTTTTGTCCCCATATGGATGGCAGGTCCTCATGATTTGAGCGTGCGGACAGATTTTAGCCCTACAATGTGACAAATATCAGCCCACATACACAAAAAGGCAGGGTGCTTGTTAATGGGGGACAGCAACACAACGCCGTAGACAACCTGTCAAGCTCTTGGGGGCCAGCACTAAAGTAATCCCACAGTTCTATCACGTACTTATTCTTTTATTACAGCGAGGGAGGGATATATTTACTAGAACATGCACACAGCCATCGCCAATAGTGTTGTGATGTCCTTAATGTGAATGGTTGGAACTGGATCTAATTTTTAAAAGAACCAAATCTTTTCCTGTCTAGTTTGTATGCATTTTTACATCGAACCAACATTTTTACATCGAACCAACACAAGAATCCGCAGAGAAGCAGATAAGGCGACACGGGTATCACAAAAGGAGAGAGAGATGTACAGGTGAGCCTTTAAGAAGGAGTCTGCGGGGTAGTGTTACACCAAACCTACAGGGGAGAGAGGGGAGAGAGCCGGTGGGTTGCTGACGTGGAGGGCACAGAAGTGAAGGGTTGGCTCCAGAAAGGCTGACATCTATTGACTGCCACTGAATAACAGCGCACAGTAAGTCATCTCAGTAGTGTCTAATGATGGGACTGTCAGTTCCTTTGTGGGATCTGAATCATTTGGACCTGTGATGGTAAGTGATCACATTTTTATAAAGTTCTTTTCCACCTTCAAACCACTCAAAGCGCTTCACATCAAGAAACTACACACCAATGTACACGATCACTGGGGGTGAGGTGGTTTAATTGTCTTGTCCAGGGACACAACAATAGCATTCCTCAGTGGATATAACCCCTCTCCCAGTGATGTTTCTGTTGAGAGTGCGATCAGTGGTCACACACAGACTAACCTGTCGGGCCATGTCAAAGAGACGTTCAAATGGCTGGCTCTTTTTATATTTAAATATATGACAGAATGTGAGAACTCATTTAACTACAAAATAAATACAGAGAGAAATGGCCAAGGCTCAGATTTAAAATGGTTCAACCTGACAGTGGAAATGTGTTTACCCTTCAGAATTAAAAATTCTTAAAAAAAAAAAAAAAATTCACTTTGAAAATAATTATGCAAAAATGAAAGATACCACATTACTTTTTTTTAAAAAGCACAAAGTACTGTTTTTCCTGCTCTGCTTGTGCGCTGATGCTTGTGTTCAGTGTTCGTCAGTGTAAAAAAAAAAAAAAAATTGGTTCTTTTAAAAAATTAAAAATTAAAAAAATTAAGTCCGGATCCAACCATTCACGTTAACCTGAATACTGTGGGTGAGTTTGTACTACACTGAAATTACAGAATTTGATGAAAATAATCAAAATTGTCCATACATATTATCGGAAAAAGATTTGGAAGGGAGTAGAATCAGTTAATGAATGGAAATAAAAGGTGACAACTTCAAAACCATACTATAACCCTATATATTATATGCTACTATAACCCTACTATATTTCCTTACATTTCTACTACCGTCTACGACATGCATTGGCAGAATCAAAATTCCATCCAAAGGCATGTGTTTGTGTGTGCGTTTCAGCCTTGAGATTGTTGATGCAACACTGCAAAGGTTGTATTCCACAAGCGCATGTTTGCTCACCGCAGGTAACCTTGGATACGTAAACACCTTACAGACTTACTATAATATTCTCACTTAACAATCAATAGCCTGGACCACCAAACTGTTAACTTGTTAGAGTAAAGCAATGACATATCATATGATTTTTTTCAGTTAAGGGCATTAGGAAGGTACATCGATACAGACGGCAGTGTGTCATGTATGTGAATAAGTGCATTGCGAGTGGTGGGGAACATCGTTTAATTCAATGCGAAGATCTATTGTTCCCCTTTTAAGACATTGGCAAAAATGTATGTATTTTAGTCACAATAATTTCAAGTTAAAGCACAATTGAGTTAAAGGTCCCATGGCATGAAATTTTCACTTTTTGAGGTTTTTGAAGTTAATGTGAGCTCCCCTACCCTGTTTAGGCACCCCCCCAATGGCTAAAAGTTGCGAAATGTCTAAACTGAGCATTTGCGATCCTTTTCTGCGTTTGAAAAAAACACAGCTCAAATGGCTCTGATTCTGGACAAGGCACCTTATTGACGTCAGATCGAAAAAAGAAATGCAAATTCAGTTCCACCACCGTCTGGATCTCCACCCCTGTCTCTGGAAATCACGCCCAGAGAATTTGGACTGCGGAGGAGCTACGCAATGCGAAATGCGTTTTTTTATTTGCCTGGAGGCACATGCGAGTGTTTCTAGGCTCGGAAGTCCTTTACCCAACCCTCTGGACCTCTGAAACAGCAGTGGTTTAATTTTATTTTCTGTGAAAATGTGTTTTTTTTCATTGAAAAGTGTCTCCTTTCCTCCTTCGCGCTTACACACGCGGAAGTGGGGCCAGGCACAGCGCACCGCTAAAACAAGGAACCAGCGGCGCATTTGCCCCCCCCACCCCCCACCCCCACCCGCTCCTCTAACCAATCTGTGTCCTTCTCATTTGCATTCAAGCAACAAGGCCCAGAATGAGTTGTTCAGACAGAGAGATTATGACTCTGACTCTGTACATGTGTCTTTCTCATGCACTAAGTGTTGATTTTGAAGAAGGATTCATTTACAGTATTAGGGAACCATTAAGGAGCCATATAAAAGCATCAAGAACAGCGAGCATCAAGAACAGCGAGCATCACTATCATGTAGTGTGAAACCACCTTTAGCATTCTTGGATATTTATACAAAATTTGGGCTGTTGGGTTATTCATGTCTTTGTGTGGTTATTAATCAATTTCAGCTCATTTATTTAGTCATCGAACTGGATCTATGCATGTTCAGGTGAATCCCTATGCGTACCACCAATGCTGACGGAACTCCAATATCAAAAACAGTGCCATACTACATCACAAAATCTCTTGATACAGTACATCTCTGTATTTTTTATACACCTTGATATCAGTCTGGTCCCCAATCCCTCTGCTGTGTTTCCAGCCCAGTTAAACGTGATTGTGCATTCAGATTTAGTTTTATTTCAGTGACACATGTGAAACAAAAAAAGAGTACTGCTTCGCTCATTAATTCGGCAGAAATGTGTGATATTTTTCAGTACTGATTTATTTTCCTGATACATACTGTATATTGTGAGTCTCCCTGATTGGCTAATCCACCTGTCAATCATGCCTAACTAAAGACTGGGATATCATAAAGTATTGAAGCAGTATGTACAGTATTCTGGATCCCAGGCAATGAAATCTCTCAAATGTACAGAACGGACTTGTTTAATTGAGCTGACAAAATTCTCCAGCTATGTTACAAAATCTGCAGATGCTGGCTCGCAAATAGTTTTAGCTATTTAAACCACACCGGAGGATGCAATGGAGATCTAAGGACTGAAAGACAAGACCACTCAATACGCTTCTCCGTGCGGCTGCTTGGAGAAAGATTACAGAGCTGTATTCCTGGCTCTACTGTGGGTGTGAGAAACCAAACGGAATTAAACTCAATCCCAACACACATCAATGCCCCTTCGCTTTTCTTCTTGGACGTAATTGTGAATCCTGCGCCATACTGTTCCCAAAGTATTATTTCCAAGCTAGTGCCTAATAATTTATGTGGGCTAACGGCTATCAATCACTGAGATAATCCAGCTAATATTCTTGTCGACTTCAACATAGCATTCATCAGTCTAGGGAGGTAGAAAATCTTTAAGGATTGAAGCAGCGCAAATGGCGATTAAGGTGCGGAGACAGGGAGGAATGGATGGCTAATTAGAAAGCGCTTTTGGAGGTTGGGAAAAAATCTACGTTTGATGTGGTTTTTTTTTTGGAATGGCGTACGGCAAGGCCAAGGATCTGAGTTCAACCTCACTAAATACTCTGAATGAGGCGAGTGTGAACAATGTCATTTGACTGCAGCCCATCAGCCCCGTGGCAGACTTACTGGACTCGAGAGTCACTCGTGCCATAATCACCCCGTCACGGTGAAGAACAGATGAGGGGAGGAGGAGGAAGAGGAGGAGGAGGAGGAGGGGGGAAAGAAGAGAAGTAGTGTGTGCATCAGTATTTATAGAGCCATGTTCCAAATCTGTAGTGGTGCTCCAAAGTGCATTGGGCTTAAAGAAAGAGAAGGCTGTGAAATCTGCTAAGATTATGGCAAATAGGTAGGGCAATATTGGGCAATATATAGAGAGCTTTTTCTTTTTCTTTTTTTTTTTTTTTGGCAAAAGGAGAAATTCAATTTGTCAACTGGACACAAGTTTATTTGGTCGAATACGTTTCGCAGCTCATCCAAGTTGCTTCTTCAGTTCAGTTTTTCTTTATTATTTGTGTCCAACCGCAGGAAAACCAATACCAAGTCGTCGCGGAGGCATTTTTGAGTTATTCACAGATTCTGAAAGTACAGGTTCTAAGCTTTCCAATGTTGTCTTACATGTGAAAATCTGACAATATTTTAAAAAGTTATCTCTATTTGAATGCAGCCATAGCAGATCCCAGAAATTCCAGAAACAGCCTCTCAAAGTTTGGTCTCTTCAGCCTTCCTTGCCTTACAAGCATTTTTGAAATTAAACATTTATGTTTATAATGTCACTAATGCTGTTATCTGAAACATGGAGAGGCTTCATCATGATCTCAACTAGCACATTATGCACAAAAAATGAAAATCACAGATTTTGAAAAAAACAACAACACAAAAAACGCATTTCCTGAGAATCTGTAATTGGAATGAGTTAAATAATATAAATAAATAAAGGCTAAAAATTATGTTTTTTATCTTATACCACCCATTAACTATGCGGTTTGCAGTTTGAAGTTCAAATAGCTTATACTTAGGGTTGCGTATATCCCATTTTGTGTATAAAGGGTATAAATAGGTGTAATAGGACAATTTGCTAGCCATTGTTGACCCAAAACTTCTCATTTGTATAATTTACCTTATGCAGTTGGTGTTTAAAAGAAATACATTATGTTTTCAGTCTCTGCCCTAGTATTGTTGTTGATATCAAGTATCGTCAGATCAGTATCAGAACAGAAATACCCGGATTGGTGCATCTGTACTTGAAATGCAATTCAGCTAAAAAGTTCACCTGAAATAAATGTGTTTTGACAAATCATCACTAACTGATGTAAAAAAAAAAAAAAAAAAATCCTCAAATTTATTTTTAGGATAACAAAATTACAATACAAATTATGAAACCAAACCTTGATCTGAAACTTTTCTTCAGCGATCCTTGTTATGTGCAATAGAAATTTAGCCACCCAAAGCATTAAAAAAAAACATTCAAATTATACAGCAGCACAGCCATACAGACAAACCTGAACCCCTTGAAGCAATGTAGTAAATAAAACTGATGCAATGACTTCTAGTACTTTGATCTCTCTGTGTCTCTACCTGGTCCGAGCAGGAAAAAAACAGCAGGGCAAATATTTCCAACCACTCTTCAATTTAAGGTGAACACAAGTCAAACATCAGTACTACAACGGAAGAGGAAAGCCAATAACTCCGGGCCTTGTCTCTCACATGTACTCGGAGAAAGCAATCCAAAACGCTGTGGTCCGACTATCTGGGAATTCTGTCAAACACTTGTTGGCCAGAGTCAAGCTTGTGTTTTTATCTGCAGTTGTTAGTTTCCCAGACCCATGAGCAGTTCTCAACAGCCAGTGTGGCGTACAAATGAATGGTTTTTAGATTCTAGGATGAGAATATGTCATACTCCCATGAAATTAGATGGGTAAGAGTCAGATTTTGCTATTGATAACGTTGTACAATCTGATCATTTATGGATAGATGCTAAAATGTACTATATTACAACAGAATTACTCATTTTAATAATATGATTTCTATTTGCCTCCTTCTGTATTACATATTATTGGCCTATAGAATGTTGAGATGTCATGTCGTGTATAAAATGGAAATCCTGGACATTCAACTAAAATACAGCCTATTTCAACTCTTTGATAGGTTCTAAGAAAAAAAAAAAAAAAAAAAATTGACTATACTTGAAATTTTTTTATAACGACATACTTTTAATAATAATAATAATAATAATAATAATAATAATACATGTTATTTATATAGCGCTTTTCAAGACACTCAAAGACACTTCACAAATCATAAAAGAATAAAATATCACAAAATTTACAACATAAAGTCAAACATTTAAAAAATGACTTTGTGGGGGGCTTAAAGGTGCACTATGTAACTTTTTTGATCGAGGGCTTGTCAGTTGCTTGTTTCCAGGGAGATGGTTAATGCTTTGCCTGCAGTGTTCCAAAGTATGGCATTAAATTGATCAATCTCCATAGAGACAAGCAGGAGACGCCACCAGGCCAATTTGCAGGTGAGGTAAACGATATACCTTAGTGAAAACAAGCAAGATAAGTTACAGGTCAAATCTATGGAGCGGCAACCCCGCTCACAGTCAGAATACCTGTTTATCTAGGCATTTTTGAGTGATGAAACCACCTGGAATTGAATAAATGTAAGGTAAAGCTGCTTAATGTCAAACTGTGGAACATTCCAGGTAGAGCAATGACATATCCATAGAAACGACCCTCCAGCAGAAAAGTACCACAATGCACCTTTAACCCTAGAGAACCCCCGGGGTCAAATTTGCCCCCAAAATTAACTAACATTAAAAAAAACTGTCAAATTTAACCTCAAAAGCCCATAGTGCCACTTCTGACCCCTTCATAAAGACACCTAGTGGATGAAAATTGAACTGACAGGAGCCAGAGTGGAAGGGACAAGATGGTTGACCACATGCTGTTTTTTAGAGCTGAAAAACTACCCAAACAAAATCATCTTCTCAGCAAACCAGCGCTAGGTAAAATTGTCTATTTGTTGTTAATTTCTTTAGTATGAGCCTGCAGAATGCCTAGAAGTACATTTTATGTTCTTTATGGATAAATTAGTGACTCTGAGCTAGTTCAAAAAACGATGGGCCAAAAATGACACTCCGGGTAAATGGGTGAAAAAATTAGTGACTTCATAGATGGAGAATGGTGACAGTCCTGTATTTGGCTAAAGCCTTGAAATTCATTTGTAGATTATAATGTAACAATTAAAAAAAATGTATGATAATATATATATATATATATATATATATATATATATATATATAAATAGTGTATTGGCTACTGTATATAGAAACCTATAGCCATGCATGTAAATACATTACTATATAAAGGGGTCTATATTCTATTGATTTATTTCATTCAATACCAAGTGTCTGTGGATATATTACTAAATATTACCTTGGTAGTATAGGGCCACAGACTAATAAAGTAAATATCTATTATCTTAAATCCAGTTCTAATATGCAACAAATAAAGGAAAAAAATCATTGTTAAATCTAGCTGTGTGGTTAACTGATTATTTTCCTAAATTTAAAATAGTTTGCATTGACAGTGTTTGTTATTGTGATTCTTTGAAATGATACGCCTAAAGCCCAATAGGTCAGATTTGACCCAAATCCTAAATTAGGGAATAAAGGGTTAAAATTGAAAAGGTTGATATTTTGGTGATCAGTGAACCTATAGCAGTCATTTAATGCATAGTTCATAATTTTCCAAAGAAAAAAAGGGTTCTTGGGTTCTCTAGGGTTAAATCTGCATGGTGATAGGCTACCATAACCTGCCAATTTACGCCATTAGCCAAACCAACTACAACCAGCCAGCCACAAACTACTTTTGTAACCCATCTTAACAATGTTGTGATTCTTGTCTCTACAGCTTCTTGGCTATAGTCAAGCTAGAGTTCCCTTTAGCACAGAGGCACACGCCGCACAATTCTTCTTACGGACATACGCTTTTCTTTCTCTTTGTTGAATCAATAATCAAACAGCTTTTCTTTCCTTTCTTGTACCCCTGTCAGTCCCTGCATTCTCCGGCTACAGCCCAGATTGATGAATATTAATGTCGGGATTATCAATTCTCTTTGTGTAGCGAAAATATACAATGTGATGCTTGGATGAAAGAGTTAGGACAATGGGTAGGGGGTACAAGTCAATTCAGCATATTGGCGTTGCTAGCAATCAGGCAACCAGGGGAGCCGCCGTTAACCGTCCCCGGGCTGTGTGTACTAAGTGATGAGCAAAGGGAGTAGAAAAGTTACATGGGAGACAGTGAGATATTGTGATGGCGAAATGTCATTAATCTGTATAAAAAAAAAAAACTAAAAAAAACTAAAAAACAGACAATTCGCTTTGGTGTCAACTCTGCAATTTGTCCACTGTTTGTCTTTTATGCTCAGGCGATGCTGTGTCTTTAATAGCCCAAAGCTAATGAGATGTTTCTTTTGTATGTTGGAATAATCTGACGAATGAGGAATGCGAGGGGAAATATGACAGTTCTTTGTGAGATTTGTGTTTTGTTCGTGGGTTTTAGAATGATGGAAAGTCATTAAGACCATTGCCTTAGTGATGAACAATTCAAAATGAAATATTAGATTTTGTGTATATGCAAAATATTTGCTTTATAACATGCTATTAATGCTTTCATTACAAAACATTAATTCTAAATTCATAATGAAAAAAAAAAAAAAAGAAAAATTCAGACTTAGCAACTACTTAATTAATGCATTAGGATTAACTAAGCCGGAATCATTCTTATTAACAAATAGTTTTATTGTTTTAATGTTTTATTAATGCTAATCAATGTGTAGTTATTATAAAGAATTACCATGATATATTTTGAATGGTGAAATACAATACATCATGTAACATACAAAAGAACTGCACTCTAGTGCCCTCAACTGGTCTTTGTTCCTGATAGTAGAATCAGGCCCATTAACTTCAAAATGGAGACGCACATACAGTAGTAGTATTCTATTTTTAAAGCTGTTACGTGGTATTTATTTATGTACTGAACCTTTATTTAACTAGGAGAACCTCACAAAGATATTTTCCACGAGTGTCCTGATTTTGAATGGTTTATGTATGATCCGGAGTCTGACCTTTTTGAACAATAAAAGAACACAGCAGTGAGCAGAGATGAGGGGTAGGTGAAATGTCCACTTTTAGACAAATATAAGTTTTTAAATTTCGAAAATCTAAAATTTTTAAAATATTGTTGTCTTGTATATAAAGTCCTAAATGGCATTGCCCCACCACCTATGGTAGAATTCATCAAAAAAAGGAACCGTGAGACCAGCACAAGATCCACAATGAGGGGAGACTGTGAAGTCCAGTTTAGAAAGTGCACCTTTGCCCAAAACATTCTTTCTATAAAGGGCTGTTTGAGCTGGAACACTCTGCCTGCTGCAGTCAGGGACAGCGCCACCTTTGGGTATTTTAAAAAACAACAAAAGGGTTGGCTATTTAATAATCAAAGATGTGATCACTAAAAATCATTTTAATCTTTTAATCTTTTTAGACTAGTTGTGTGAGAGTGTGAATGTGAGTGCATGAAGCTGAGTGTGTGAATGTAAGTTGTAGTGAGTGAGTGAATGAGCACAGTCATAGGCACTTTAACTAAAAGCACCTTAGTATTAGAACTACCGCATGGCACTTTAAGTGATTGTACAGATTTGTTTTATGTCTTGTCCAACCATGTGTATAATGTTTGTTGTATTGTCTTAATGTAGACTGTGTTTTTATTATTGTCTGTCACTGCATGTTCTGCTCTTTTACTGTATCCTGTTTTTCCCCTCCCAATGGGACTACGGATGGAAATTAGCTCCTAGCTAAATCCGGCGTATTTACGGCACTAGTCGATCATTAATACATGGTGTCCCATTCAAATAAATAAATAAAATAAATAAAAAATAAAATAAAATTTTCAAAGCATTCAAACCCCAAATGTAGGACGTAATGATTACTTAAACACACATGAATGAATTTAAATACAGCTAATGATAAGGGAGCTCAGTTATAACATGATTTAAGTCAATTTAAGCAATATGCACCCTTTTATTTAGAAACTATTACATCCTATTTTGTTCCATCATCGGCACATTAACTTACAGATTATGCAAACCCACCCCTTTAGTGTCTTTCATCTCTTGCATTCACCGCACCTTATGTCAGATCCGATGCCAGCTACAACATTAGCGCTTTGTATGAGCAAGCCACTGCAGTGCCATTCTCCTCCCTCTCCTCCAGTTTGGCATGAGCCTAAATCAAGAGCTGCTTTTCCTAACATTACCCAGCACCAGTGGTCGGCATGAGACTCTTAACCTGCTTTAGTGCTTTCTCCCACTCGCTGTCAACAACATGCAAATCTCCCTACAGCTTTACAGGACATACTCCAGTGAGATCAGATGAGGAAGAGCCAGGTTTTTCCACTGGCAACATACTTTGCCTTAAAATATTTAAAAGGTAAATTCACAAATGATGACCCTGATCATTTCCTTTAGTCACGAGGCCCTAGAACTTCTGGCGGAGGGCCCGTCAGATGCTTCTCTCCGTAATGTTACTGTTTTGTCTGGTATGTTTCATAGCTTCGTAGTAAACCTTTTTATCTTCATGGAGACCAAACCAGACCACGTAACAGGTCAGATCTGTGGAGTCACAGTCAGAATGTCTGTTTTTCTAGGTGTTTTTGAGCTATAAAACCACCTGTAATTGAATAAATGTAAGGCAGAGGTGTTTAACGCAGAACGATGACATATCCATAGAAACAAGCCGGTGACACGATGTTACACAATGCACCTTTAAATCTCTGTGGTGGTACTGCCAAAATAGCGCTTTCTCCCACTCACTGGCGCCAACATGCAAGCCTACATAGAGTGGCACAGGACGTCCTCCTTCACACCCCATTTGCCTATATTTCCTGTGCTAATAGCTGGCGGTGTCTGAAGCATTCCTGGCTCACAGTGAGTAATCCTCCTAAAATCCCTTTCCAAAAACGTGTCACTTTGAAACTACAGTGAGCAGTAAGCCTCCGCAGCTGTCGTCCTCGCTCGGGTTAAACAGGTAATGCGTATACTCCCCCCCGACTCAAGAAAATGGAGCCCGGTGACTCGTGGTGTCAAGGGGAATAATGATCTTCATGTAAAATCATGTTAAAAGTGAACCTATATTATAATATATTTACAGAAATGGTTGAATATAGTGTCTTTAATTGACCAATCATACATCGGGTTATTTATTTAGGTTAGGCTATTAGCTGCATGCAATAATAATGAATATTGCAACTAATTATATCATGATTTCTTTTTTTTTAGTCCAGATTAACATAGATTTAGTCTTTATAATTTGACCCATATATTAAGATAAGAGATAAGATAAGATAAGCCTTTATTGATCTCACACAGGAGAAATGTACTCGCCACAGTAGCTCCAGGACATTTGGACAAGAGGGAAAAAGTGCATGCAGGCAGGGATGGGATAAAGTAAGTAATAAATAATACAAATAGTAATACGTAATGATAATAATAATGGAAAATAGTAATAATGATAATAGTAACAACAAGCATCAACATGAAAAGGAGGATATTGCACGTCTGGCCTATATGTTAGAATTATACAGTCTGATGGCGGTGGGGATGAAGGATCTGTGGTAGCGCTCCTTCTTGCACTGGGGGTGTCTTAGTCGGCTGCTAAAGGAGCTGCTCAGCTCCTCTACAGTCCGGTGCAGAGGGTGAGAGGTGTCGTCTATAATGGACATGAATTTGTCCAGTACCCTCCTCTCAGCCACCTCCTCTACAGAGTCCAGAGGACAGCCCAGGACAGATCTGGCCCTCTTGACCAGCTTATTAAGTCTCTTCCTGTCCCGCTCTGTGCTGCTCGGGGCCCAGCAGACGACAGCGTAGAGGAGAGCAGAGGTGTGTACTTTTTGTTTTAGTGTAACTGAATTTTGTCAGTCTAAAAGTAGACATGCACCAATACCGATATTGGCATTGAATATCAGCGCTGATAATATTGCTCTCATAATGTTTGAACTTTTATTTATGCAAAGCTGTTCAGTAGGGATCTGAAGGAGACATAACAGCTACATAACACAATCTGATTTGTTGTGTTAAGTTAAATGTGTTTGAAGGAAATAAATGCCATTTTCAGTCCGTGCACTGGTATCGGTTAATATAGAGTATTGGTAGATTCTTAGAGTCCAAGTATTGATATCGGCACTGGAAATGAAAAGGCTGGATTGGCGCATCTCTATCTAAATGTATATACAGTATAACAGGCCATATTGCTTATAACAATTTATGTTTTACTATTCCCTTGTTACACATATTACAAACAAACATACAAACATGTACAAATATATCTTTTTGTACATTGTCTTATCATCTTTCTGATTTGGCAGTTGTATGTCTTTAACAACTTCCCTGAGCATCATCTACGAAAACATCTATGCTATTCTGAACCATTAGCCTGCTTAGATCATCACCGCTCACACAATGACTCATACTGACATGTGTTTTGTTGGATTGGTTATCTTGCCCAGTGGCACAATGGCAGAATGCACTGTCAGTAGTTAAACGTCCTGGTTCGAGGTAAAACTACACACTTTTCACTGCAGTACAAACCCAATTAGAAAGAACGTCTTGCTTTTGAGTATCTACATAATAGACTTAATCCCATAATAAAACAAACACAATTGTAAAGAGGATAAGTGCATATAATGTGTACAATACAAAATAAAATTGTTTGCAAGTGTTTCATTAAAACAAATGACCTAACACTTAAGGCCAATGCTTGCTATTCATTTGCTTTATACTAATTGTAATACAATAAAAGCTGACTGGGATTTCGGCTAACACTAAAAAGCATTTGGCTGATGAATTAATCAAAAACAAAACAGATTTATTATTATTACTATTATTATCAAACAAGAAATAATGTGATTAATTAACTGGGTTTTGTGGAACGCTTTGTTTTTGTCAACAGGGAAACCAAAATAAAAATCGTAAAATGTGATAATGACCAACAAAGGACATGAATCCACTTCTTAGCCACAATTTGTACTATCAAGGATTACATGTTATTTACTGTAATTAGACAAAAATATCCAACACAGACGCAGTACATTCTTGACCAAGGAGAAGACAAAAATATGATACTAGTAAGTATTATCGAACTGCAATTGACTTGCGACTTTACGCTTTATGCTTTAATAATAGGATTCTGTTCAAACATTTTTAAAATATCCAGCAGAATTGGCAAAAGGACAAAAATACAATAGTGTTTTAATAAAAAGCAAAAAGACTGAAATATGAACTGATAAACTAACACAAGAATCACATTTCAGAAGATCTAAATTACAGTGTTAGCAGTTTCAATGCAGAATAAGAATATTTATTTTATCTGTGTTGGAAATGATACTTCAAAAACTGCAGACTTTGCAATTTGCTCATTTTGATTCAAACTGCGATTTTTAAACCCTATTCCGTACGACCTATTCTAACTGCACCTCCCACTCACCTTAGCTTCATTTTTTTTAATTAGCCGTGAGAACCGGGAAGAAAAAATGCAAGGAAGAATAGAAAGGAAGATTTATCATCTTAAACACAACACAATGCCATCTCCGCTGGACTTATCTTAGCTCTGCCAGGCATACTCATGAGCACTTAACCTTGATGCGAGCTCTACCCATCAGTCGCTTAGCAAAAGGCAAACCGTCTTCTCTTTCGGATAGAGAGAGGAAGTGCCCCCTCCTCCTCCCCTTCCTCTCCACCTCCATATACCACGCTCTCCCCGATCTGTCCTTCAGCTATAATGATGATGCTTTACACCTATGACTAACTGGCAACAGCGGCTAAGTTTGTTGCCAGGCAAGAGGTGGGGAAAGCATCCTTCAAGACCCAGAAAATGCGACTATACTGCGTGTCCACTGTTGACTATAGCTACCAGGATAGAGTAGTCAGTGCCAAGTGTTTGAAAAATGCTTTGTCGTTTCGATTGTGGGTAAATATTGGGTAAAATTGGATGCAGGTTGGAGAATAAAGGGATTTATCTAAGTATAAAGGTGCTATGTAACTTTTCTGGTGGGTCTACAGGTCAGATCTGTGGAGAGGCGTCTTGTGTATCATAAGAAGGCCCGTTGTTCTAGGTATTAAAAACACCTGTAATTAAATAAATGCAAAATGGCTAAGTTGAAGATCGTACGGTGGAACATTCCAGATAAAGCATGGAGACAAGCAGGTGGTGGACCCTCTAACACAGAGGTGCTCAAACCAGTCGATTGCGGTCTACCAGACGATCGCAGGCAGAGCGTCAGTCGATCGCGTATGGATACGTTCAGACTGCAAAAGCTTAACGCTCAATTCCGATTTTTTTGTGAAATCCGATTTTTTCGCGAGGTCGTTCACATTTCCAATTAAATACGATTTGTATGTGACCTCCAGTGTGAATTTTAAACGCTCCAAAAGTGCATGCGCATGCGCCTTGGAGGACACGACGTCACATGCAGCGAGTGTGCTCAATGTTTACGAAAGTCGCCTAAAGTTGCTGTCGTACCGGAGCCAAAACATGCACAGCTTATTTGTTTTAAGGAGGAGACGGAGAAAGAGAAGGACAAGGTTTTTGGCCACGGCGTTTTGTGGGGCAGTGGCAGTAACATCCGCAGAAAGGAACGTGTGGGTGTGGAGTCACAGCCAAGAGTGGTGGGATTGCTATGTGCTTTGCTGCTTCACTGATACGGAGTTTATATACTATTTTCGCATGACGAGAAGAACGTTTGTGTACATTTATGAGTGCCTACTTGTACCACTCTCGTTGGAGGAAACAGGCCCAGGTCGGATGAATGTGATCTGGCTGTTCAGACTGAAGTCGCATGCCAAAAGATCAGATATGTATCGGTTTTAGGACCACATATCTTGGGCAACGTTCACACTGCAGCCTGAAGTGACCCAAATACGATTTTTTTCGCCCCTATGCGACTTTAAAAATAATCTCACTAAAAGCCCATATTTGCCATGTCTAACAGGTCATTCTAAAATAGACTAGAATGCAGGAAATCACATCTAATCCCCCCCTCTCCCCTCGGCACACCATCAAACACAAAAGGAGACCTCGGTTAAAAAAAGGTTGAGCACCCCTGCTCTAACAGAAAAGTTACACAGTGCGCTTTTAAGGTACATAGAGAGACCTCAGTCAAGGCACTGGTCCAAGTATTGCAATGACATACTGTAGATTTAATGTCAGGTTTGTCAGTTTCTCAGAATAGTGAGGGATCTTCTAATATTAAAAGTGCAATATTCCCACTTTTTAAACATAATGCTATACTTTGGAACATTCCAGGCAAAGTAATAACATTTATATGGTGACAAGCAGGTGGTAACTTAAATATTATTAATTACTATTATTTATACTTTTTGACTGTATTCTTAAGAATGTTGAGAGCTATACATAGTAACTACATCTTATGATAAAAGGAGAAGTTCAATTTGTCAACTGGACAAAGTTTGTTTGGTTGAAAACGTTTCGCCGCTCATCCGAGAGGCTTCGTCAGCTCTGGTTATTGTACTGGTTAGACCCTGCTTATATCTACAAATACAAATTGAACTTCTCCTTTTATCATGGATTCTACCTGGACGACTGAGGGACTTTTCACGTAACTACATCTTAGCTAAAGGCATTTAAGGTGTGGGGGCTAGGCGTTACTGGGTTAAAAATATATATATAAATCTTAAAAATCTATATTTTAAAAGTCTGTTCATTATGAATTTTGTGTTTAATACAATTATTAATATAAATGTAATAATGAAAACACAAACAATATAAATGAATTTCTCGGATCTTATATTTCCCGTCATTGAGACTGCATCCAGCTGCATTACTATTAAATGCACATGAATCAATTGAAATTCCATATACGGTTTATCGTTTTTGCATAAAGCTTAAAGATTTCTAGTGAAGAGTCCACCTGTTTTTCTCCATGGAAATGTCATTGCATTGTCTTAGACTTAGACTTAGACTTAGACAAACTGTATTGATCCACAAGGGAAATTGCTTTGGTCTATAATATGTCTATAATATTCCACAGAAAAGATTACATCTATTTATCACAAGGGAGACAAGCAGGTCACAGCATTACGCTACATTACAATTCTGATCTGTGGAGAGTCACCTCTATTCACAGAATTATTCTATTTTTGTGCAATAGAAACACCCACAATGAATAGATACTAGACGGATATGTTAATGTCATACCACGGCACATGCCAGGGGACATGCAGATGGCAGACGCTCCACCCGGAAAGTTGTGCAGCGCACCTTAAAGTGTAGTCATTGTAAAGCGTTACCAGAATCCAATAAATAAATAAATACAAATAATAATAATAAATAAACTAATCTATTTTATTTCTCTGTCTTCATATTTGCCGTCATTGAAACTCCAGACTGCATTACCATTGAATGCACATGAGTCAGTTGAAATTCCATATGATTTTCCCTATAATTTTTACATAGAGCTGAAGTGTGGGCAGAGTACATACAGATCCCGTTTTCCGTTTTCCTTTTGATGAGCGGCCACCGTCAGAGCAGAGGCTAACTAATTGACTAGCTTGAAAAATTAATGCACCACTTAACAGCATTTCTCAGTTGCGTCGGTATTTAGCAAAACACAGGTGCCAATCCTGCACGCCGGCGAATATTTAATTGATGATGCCATATGACAAGGCTTGGCACGGAAGAATCAACGGAGAACAGAGAACGGAGAAGGAGAAATAAGGAAAGACTACTGCTACTACAAATGTCTCCTCTCTTAAAATGTGGATGGATTTTGAACCATTTTCATTTATGAAAGTTGAAACAATGTATTGATGCTCTGAGGTACACCTCCCTTCCGAGTATGCTCTCTTAGCTAAGTCACTTCCCCCTCAGAGTGCTATCACCGCTATCACCATACACTCGGCGTACATTCCTCTAAACTACTGCAAATCACATCAGGTTTTTGAAGTTCTAGTGCACTGGTTTTGTATATTTATGGAGAATTTTGATGTGGGGGCATGGATAAGCATTGGACAGAACTGCTAACTGTAAGGAGGGTTTGAATAGTGCTCGGATTACAAAGTTGCATACTGTGGCTTTAATAAAACAGTTGCAAATCTGACTTACCAAAAAATATGAACACATTTCTCGCCACTAGAAGGCCATGCTTTAATACTGCAACTTCAGAAGGGATCCACCAAAAGATTTGTAATATTTTTACACAGTTCTGGTACGAATAAAACCTTTTCTATAAGATAAAGAGTATTTGATCATCAGAATCACAAGTAAAAAGTGAATACATAAAAAAATCAAATGGAAGGCATGGATAAAAAGCATTAGAAGTTAAATAAACCTTGACGTAAAATAAAATCAAAATATACAATATGGACAGAACAACAGTGAAAAAATATTATTGTTATTTATGTTATTTAAAGTGACTGGTGCTACGAAGGTGTCATAGCATGGCCTACTGTAAGATGTAGTGTAAGGAGTGGGAGGAGCCAGGTCACCAGGGTTGCCAGGTTGGCTCTCCCCAGGTTAGCAGCAGCTTGCAGCAGTAAACAGTCTGCTTGTCGCACTGGCCACCAGCCTTTTTTTTCTTCTAGTGAAAAGTCCCTGACACGTGCACACATGAGCCAGGGAGCAGGTGGCTCCTAGCAGCGGGGAGAAGCCCACAGTTGTGCTCATTCCAACTAGAACCAAGTAAAATGACTAAAAATACTGAAGATTGTCTATTGCATGTACTAGTACTGTAAAAAGAAATAGAAATGTGATGTTAACGTATCTTCTCAATCACTTCAGATATCAAGGTCAAATAACACATGAGGAAATTGAATGTTTTTTTTGTGTGTCATTGTTACTACCTGCTCAATATGATAACAAAAGAGTTGGACAGAGGAGTTTATTCTCCAACAGGCTCCTTCAGCACCGCTCAAACAGAGATACAAGACTACATTCAAACCATACTCCCTACAACTGTGCAACAACTCACCCTTAGATAACAGATAATACTCCCTACAACTGTACAACAACTCATCCTTATGTAACAGATAACCCTATGTCCTGTCAGTCACCATATCATCTTTGCATGATTTTCCTTACCACCTCTTGTATATTTTATTACTCATTTCTATTTAATTTTTACTTGTACATACAGTATATATTTATATAATTATGACTTCTTTGAGACCAGTTTCTTGATATTTTTGCAGCTTATTTACACTTTATTATTATCATTTATACATGTTTTTTTCTCTTTGTTATTATATGATATTTGTGACGTGTGAGCTACTGTGTGTAAGTAATTTCCGTTGTGGATCAATAAAGCCTGTCTAAGTCTTATATCTAAATCATTATGCAATTGAAAAGCTAAAACTATGTCCTGCATTGCACACACTTCCATTTTTATTTAATTTTCATTTAAAATCTCAGGAAATGTTTATCAATCCATTTATCTTTTTTAAAATAAAAAAAAAGTTTAAGATGCCACATTTTGGAATTGTATGTCTCTCTATTGCCCCCTACCTCTTCATGCCCTTCACATCCCCAGCCCTGCCTCCCTCTCTCTACCCAACAACCAAGCAAACAGCAAAATCAATCACTCAATAGCCGATCTTAACACAAGGGTGACAATCGCACGGTGCACTCACCCTGCCAACCAGGATTGGATCTGGTCCCGAGAACTCCTCCAGCACAAACATTTGATTCCAAACCCATCCTCTTTTGGCACGACTCAGTAATCTCTGTCCTTCACTTCCGGTGCTGCTCGCCACCAGTGTTGCCCCAGACGCCCTGCCATCGCCGGCCTGCGTACCTCTGGAGTGGCTGGAGATGGGACTGCCCGCCGTACAAGTAATCCAAAACAGCATCAGATGCAAGCAAAGATCCGTAAACATCTTCTCCGACCGATTTGGCATCCTGGCGGTCGGTTGTTGGTCTGTTTACTGATTTGTTGATCTCAAAGTCTCTCTAGCTCGACCCCCAGTTGCCTCCTGCTGTCCGCTTTCTCCTCCCCTCTCCCTCCTTCTCTGTTGCGTCTCTTCAGATCAACAGCTCCTTCTTAGATAACAAGAAAAGGTTAGTTGTGTCCTCTTTGAATCGCGTTGCTGGCATTCATAGCGTGATAAAGGTCACTTGCATGGCTTGGCGAGAGTCCATAGCAGTTGGAAAAGAGGGGATGAGGAGGTCCAGCTCAGCGGCGTCCATTTGGAGGTAATCTGAATTGGGAGACCTGAAATGGGAACAGTTGGAAATTAGTTAACAGGATTTTTTTTTCTTCTTCTTCTTCTTCTTCTTCTTTTGGAATCCAGGGGAGAAATGTCAGGAGGTGAGGGTGAGAGAAGAATGGGGAAGCTGTGCCAAATACTCAATACAGCAAACAAATACTCAATACAGCAAATCACCCCGGGCAGCCAACGATGAGGATGAAATAAACAGGGCAATACAATGCAACGGAATCTGTTTGACACAATGTAGGTTAAGTTACATTAAGAATGAAGATAAATTACAATACAAATGCCTATGACTTTTAGATCAACAAAACAATTTGCAGTCTATCTCTTTTCAAAAAGATAAAACGGTGCCATCTGTGCTAGCATCACTACCATTTGTTTAATCCAATCAAAATTGCCAACAGTTGAAATTTTGTCCAGTTATGGAGCAACGCGTTACACAACCATGTGACGGATGTCATTATAAAGCAATAACAAAACAATTTATTTCTCGTGTTTTAGAACATAACGTCAACATGCCGCTTGATTATTACAAACAACGCTACCGTAACACCAGTGACCCTATCTGGATCCCATATTACTGCAAACAAATAGCATGTCTCCGCTGTATCCAATTCTCTATCAGATTGCCTGTCTTTAATCTCTTGTTCATACACAGGGATTATCCAGGAAAGAATTGTATGAGAAATTACACGTTTCTCATGATGAATGCTTGACGATATGAGCTAGGCTAAATTGTCCTCAAGGGCTTGTGTTTTCCATTAAAAATCCTTGGACATGCCCGATAGTGGCAGCTCGCTGATAGAGCGTTTGCTGCAGGTGAGCCCCACAATGTCAACAGCGCTGGAGCCGATAGATACCACAGTAATCCACAATGACGATGACTATGATGATGATGAAGGCGATTAGGGTAGCTGATAAATTGTACTGACGTTTGAAGGCATGCTTAATCACAAATCACACCAGCGTAATGTAATGTCGAGGCAGAACTGTTGTTTCGTGATAAGGGTGGACAGGGGACCGTTTCGGGGGAAAGTTGAAAAAGAGCTTTGGGCTCGACTGTAAATGCGAGATAGTGAGTTCAAAAGCGGACTACAGATGTTTGGATTAGGCAAACGTTTGACTAGTTTTTGTATTTTGAATGGTGCATGGTTACATTACAATTAATTTTTTTTATTATTATTATTCTTTTCTTTTAAATTTGTAGTTAAGTTGAAAGGAAAGCGGTGTTAAGAAATCAAATGTTCTAATTTCAGGAGTGATTTCTAAACCAAAATCAACTTCTGCATCGTGATATCTAAAGTTAAGTTTCTTTTCTTTGATTTTGAAGTTGTCAAAAATATGCAGTAATTGGAATTATGGTGTAAGCTGGCTACCCAAATCTACCCAATACATGCGTAATTTGTTGCTATCCCTGTACATAAAACGACAAATATTCATTTTGTCTTTTTGCCTTTGATAAAATAATCGAGTCTACTTCGACGCGTGACTGGGCTGACAATTTCAGCACCACGGGGATAGGGGACAGCTCCAGACGCAGCCGGAACGTGAGAGCGAGGCGAGCGGAGGAGCTGCCCGAGGTACTGAACGTGATTGTCGGCAGAGAGAGAGCCGAGAGACCGCTGCCTCCCCGGTGCCTGGCAAAAAAACGCCAATAAATCAGTTTAGTGGATGTCTTTAACAACCCTACGCGAGGCTTATTTTTCCGTGGTGCCTGTTCCCATGTCTCGCGCTCTGAAGTTTCTGCCTCTGACCCCATAATGTCTTCATTCATTAAGACAGGTGGCATTTTAAGTTGAAAAAGAAAATCATATGTGTTTTTTTTTTTGTTTTTTTTTTAATAGTACACGAGTCCTGAATGAGTCGCGGTGAACGGTATTCCAAGTTGCACACCTTGCAGTGCGCTTGCCTTTCCAAACGTGAAAACCGTAAAAAACCGTATTAAATAACCTTGACACGAGCCAACAACGGTGTTACCTGTCAGAAAATAACATAATTAGCTTTACTTACTACAACGAGACCCGCATCCTTCCGCGCTGCTGCATAATTCCCCTTCTTTTTGGATATAAAGCCCAAAACTCCGGTGCGTATCGTTCGAAGCGCTGGGGGCTAATGTGGAGTGGAGACGGTAGAAATCCGTTCCAACGCGAGCGAAGCTTATAGGCGTTTGTTGTCGGCGCGTGCAGGCAGTTTGCGTGAGTGTTAGGAGCTCCGACAGGCTCGCTCGCTCGCTGGACGACTGGAAAAGTGAGCAGGGGATGGAAGAGAGACGAGCCTCGGCGAGCAGAGAGCCTCCCCTCCGCTGCGCTCATTGGGTTGATGAGGAGCCGGGTCAACAACAGGCGTGCGGATGAACGTGCGTCTGCCGTGGACGCGCAAAGGTGGCACGTCTCGGGTTGCAGACGAGAGTTGGAGACATAAGGAACGCGGGGTACATCGGCGCGCGCGGGTAAACGGTGGAGACGTGGGTATGCGTGCGTCCTCGTTGCGCGCCGGTTGGCCATCGCGACCGTACGGTGTATTAAAGCGCATATGACAGGTTTTTATGTTTTAATCATTATTCTTTGATTTCATGGCATGGTAGGCCTACGTGTGGGAAATGTCTGTCATGGTTTTGGAACAGCCAAGTGGCAGGTTGTGGGGGAAGGAGTTGAGAATAAAAGTGTAAAAACCCAGGAAGTAGTGCAGAGTTCTAAAAAAGGAATGTTCTACCTCCAAAACTGCAAAAAACAAAACTTCCAGGGACAATTTACGCACAAGGAACGTATTTACAGTTTAAACAGTTTAAACCTCATTTGACAAAATAAAGATGCCATTCATTATTTTTATTAGTCTAATCATAAATATTGTGCAATTGTTTTTCACCCTTGTTAAGATTAGGGTTGGTAGAATAATTTTTTGTATTCTAATTTTTTTATATGTAAATATTGAATTATGTGAAGTACGTTTTTTGAATGAAATGAGTAGTCTAACCTATCATGTGCACTTTAAATGGAGTAAATGAAATGAACACGACACTGGCTCCTTTACACATGGAGTTATTTGAGAAGGGTTAAAGGGAGGAACAGATGGGCACTGCTACGGTTAAGTTCAGAGTCGAAGTAAGGCTGGATAGCGCAGGTAGTAGTAAGTATAATTACTCAACTCCTCCACTTTTAGTATAGCCTATTGCATTACATTTTATTGGTCTAATTGTAACAGTATATGGTATCATTGCGTTACAGTGGAGGCAGGGAGAGGGATACGTTGTGAAAGATCCAGCGAAACAAAGCCACAAAAGTAAGAAAAACACGGGCACAAGAAGCTATTTTAGTCGTTTTAGCAAATGAATGGAACAAACAATGAAAGTGCACACCATATACACCTATAGGGGTAACTATCTAATCATATACTGTTGGCATTTTGGATCAACTTTTACTCATAGAAATAATAAAAATAACAAAATTCCTAAAAAATATTGGATTTTTTTTTTTTTTTTTTTGCTTTGCCTGCTTCTCCCTGTTCATGGAGCTGTGTGGTGTGAATGACAGTCAGATGCGTTGTCCAGGGAGGGAGCCCTCTAGTGTTGGTGATGTTACTCAGCAGCAGCAGAGCACATGAGAAAGGCAAAGGAGACAGGGCCTATAGGGAGAGCTGTCCTTTGTACTGTTTACTAACTATTCACATTTTAAGTTATTATAGGAGAAATATCAGAAAGCACATGATGTGTCTGGGAAATAGAGGGATAGACAGGCAGATACTGAGTTGTGTACACTCTACTGTTATCACAATACTAACATTTTAAACTTGATTCTAATACTAAGGAATAGACTTGATCTGATACCACGATTAAAAAAAACTCTTTAGACAACAGAATGTAATTTTCAACCTGAAACAATTGTACTCTTTTTTATATTATATGATGTTTAGTATTGATTAGTATCTGATCTTTGATACTTTTGACAATCCTACACTCATTTTCAAGTAATTCTATAAGCTTGTTCAAACGGTATTGATTTGTCAAGCATTTTGTCACATAACTACCTTTTTATCCGCTAAAAAACATCTGATTTCAGGTTTTTTCCACAGCTAATACAAGTGGTATACAATGGTTGTCTTTCAGTAGTCTGTATGCACTTTTTTGTTCTAACTTTCTTTTGCACTAAACTGCCTGGAGCTAATGTTGCAAGTGAATTTCTCCGGTGCAAGATCAATAAAGTCTTATCTTATCTCCTATCTTAGTCTACTTCTTACTTCAGGGTCATGGCACCTCAAATGAACATCCTGTTCTAATTTTGAAAAGAAAAGCATAATTTGTAGTATAGCTGATGTCATAGTTTAAATAGTGTGAAAGACAAGTGTAATGCATAACTTTTGTGGGATCAGCCTGCTTGTCTCCATGGAGATGTTAATGCTTTGCTTTAATGTTCCACAGTATGGCATTAAATGTATTTATCAAGCATTTAATTGCTGGTATTTCTATTGCAAAAAAATGCATTTGCTCTGTAAGCTGCTCCACAGATCTGACTTGTACTTTGGCCTGACGCAGTCACCTGCTTGTCTCCATTACTTGGATAAGTTTAATGCCATACTGTGAAACATTCTAAGTAAGGCAATGCCATCTCCTTGGAGACAAGCAGGTGTCCTAAACAATTAAGCCTACTTTAGTAGTACAAACAATGAAACATACTGTATTATTTACACAATTCCTTTGTTAAGTGTGCAGTGTTTGAATTCTCAAGTTTAACCCTAGAGAACCCCCAGGGTCAAATTTGCCAACTGTTAATTGCTGCTCCCCAAAATTAACTAACATTTAAAAAAATGTCAAATTTAACCTCAAAAGCCCATAGTGCCACTTCTGACCCCTTCATAAAGACACCTAGTGGATGAAAATTAAACTGACAGGAGCCAGAGTGGAAGGGACAAGATGGTTGACCACATGCTGTTTTTTAGAGCTGAAAAACTACCCAAACAAAATCATCTTCTCAGCAAACCAGCGCTAGGTAAAATTGTGTATTTGTTGTTAATTTCTTTAGTATGAGCCTGCAGAATGCCTAGACGTACGTTTTATGTTCTTTATGGATAAATTAGTGACTCTGAGCTAGTTCAAAAAACGATGGGCCAAAAATGACACTCCGGGTATATGGGTGAAAAAATGAGTGACTTCATAGATGGAGAATGGTGACAGTCCTGTATTTGGCTAAAGCCTTGAAATAAATTAATTTGTAGATTATAATGTAACTAAATATTACTAATTAAATATGACTAAATATTACCTAATATTTAGTAATATATCCACAGACACTTGGTATTGAATGAAATAAATCAATAGAATATAGACCCCTTTATATAGTAATGTATTTACATGCATGGCTATAGTTATTGTGATTCTTTGAAATGATACGCCTAAAGCCCAATAGGTCAGATTTGACCCAAATCCTAAATCAGGGAATAAAGGGTTAAAATTGGAAAAAGTTGATATTTTGGTGATCAGTGAACCTATAGCAGTCATTTAATGCATAGTTCATAATTTTCCAAAGAAAAAAAGGGTTCTTGGGTTCTCTAGGGATAGGAGCAAAAATGTTAACCACTCTGCCATGCTACATTTCAGATTATAGTTTAAAGGGCCCAAATAATGCCATTTTCTAATCTGTGTTATAATGTTGCATCAAAAACATACCTGGAGTTGTGACTTGTTTAATTCACACATGATTAACACGTAACTTCTGCACATGAGGACATTTCTAAAAAGGAAAGCACCAATCTCTACCAAGGAAAAGGTAGATTTTGAACTTGAGACATATGGACAGACTATTAAAAAATACAACATTTGTAAATGAAACAAAATTCAACTTTGAGTATGTTTTTAATAAGGTAACAGCATTATAACATGGCCTGAAGTTCACAAGAGTCAATTTAGCATGATATAGGACTTTTTTTTTTCTTTTTGAAAGTACAGAATAAATAAGAAATCACAAAATACAAGAAATAAAACCTCACAAAATGACTACACCCGAACCAGCGCCACAATCAAAAAGAATGAAATAATAAAATGTAAATCAGCTCAATGATTATTCACCCAAGTACAAATGTGCCACATCCATTGATTAAATTCAATCTTTGAGAGTTTGATTTTTGTGCTTTTTAAAAACTAGGTCAGAGCTAATTTGCATATTTTGACATTTAAACAATCGTCTGTGGTTTAAAAAAAGAAAGAAAAAAAAAACTTCAAATGGTATGGGCCGTGTTCGCCCTCTGAAGTGGCAGAATGGGAAAGGAGCTGGGGCTGTGCTACTCAATTAGGCTGCTCATATTACTCTGTCAATGAAGAGGGCAGCACTTGACAATGAAGAACAATGAGCATTTGCCTGGCTTTCATGTCCAACCGTGCGCTTATTGGGTCAAGCACTTCAGTGGATTTGCCATTTCACTTTGTACTATTGACAACATAATAGTGGGTCAGGAGAGTAGGAAATAAAATTTAAAGTATTGGTAGAGTCTGATTCCACAGGTAAAATATGTTATGTTCATGTTAAAGTGGCTATGTTCGATTTCTTGTTCTATGCAGTTAATTTGTTTTTTCCAGTGCAGATATACAGTGCAGATGTATAAGCAGCTCTTAAGGTAGAAGGGAGACAAAGAGTTTTATCCTCTAAGAATCAGGAAGTGTGCTGCTGTTGCTAGGTGTTGTTAGCTGTTACTGTGATCTCGAAATTCGGATCTAGTCTATAGCACGTAATTGGAAAAAAATAAGAGACCACTGCATTTTTTTCTGAAATCAGCATCTCTACATGTATTACAGTCATTCCATAACAGCGTCTGTTGAATTCCAACACAAACACAAAGCTGTGCTACTTCAGTTCTTGCACCAGGAGTGGAATAAAGTCACCCAAGAACAATGTGAAAGACTTGTGGAGAGCATGCCAAGACGCATGAAAGCTGTGATTAAAAATAAGGGTTATTGCACCAAATATTGATTTCTGAACTCTTCTTAAGTGTAAACATTAGTATTATGTTCAAAAGTTCAAAACTCGATGCACAACTTCCAGGTGCTGGTAACAACAGGAACATTGAATAATTCCAGAAAAGAAGAAATTTTCCTCACACTCGCTTGACTTTACTCTTATTCCTTTATTGGGCTTAGAGCGAACAACGCGTTTTGCTTCTACAGCGTCATCATGTTCCTGAACCAGTATTAGTATTATGTTATTTTAAAATGAGTTTGATCTTGTTTCTTTGTATTGTTTGAGGTCTGAAAACATGTATCTTTTTTGTTATTTTGACCATTTATCATTTTCTGCAAATAAATGCTCTAAACGATAATATTTTATTTGGAATTTGGGGCAAATACACATACCTATAAGTAGTAAAATCTGAAAAACTGATAATTTTGCAGTGGTCTTTTATTTTTTTCCAGAGCTGCAGATCCAACCAGGAGAAAACAAGGACTAAATCAGGTCAAGGTTTAAAACAGGTATAAACAAGCACTAATTGCAGAAGAATTTCTGTACCATCATACTCAGTGTTCCAAAAATAAATAAATAAATAAATAAATAAATAAATAAATAAATAAATAAATAAATAAATAAATAAATAAATAAATACTAAAGTTGTGTTTGTTTTTTAGTTAAAGATCCCATGACATGGTACTTCTTGATGCTTTTATATGGCTCCTTAATGGTTCCCTAATACTGTAAATGAATCCTTCTTCAAAATCAACACTCAGTGCATGAGAAACAGAGATAAGATGAGAAAGAGTAATTTTTCCTCTCTCAGAACACTCTATAATGGGCGTTGTTGCTTGAATGCAAATGAGGAGAAAAGAGCTGGCCAATAGTAGAGGGTGGGGGCGTGGCCAAACTCTCCGCTCTCGCTCAGAGCTCACAGCTGATCCATTTCCTTGTTTTTGCACGGGGGGAGAGATTTGAAGCGTTCCATTGAAAAATAAACACATTTCCACATAAAATAAAATTAAACCACTGCTGTTCAAAGGTCCAGAGGCTCAGATAAAGGACTTCCGAGCCTAGAAACACTCGGACGTGCCTCCAGGCAAATAAAAAAACGCATTTCGCATTGCCTAGCGCATTCGCAGTCCAAACTCTCTGGGCGTGATTTACAGAGACGCTGAGTACAGACAGACGGGGGAGGAACTGCATTTGCATTTCTTTTTTCGATCTGACGTCAATAAGGTGCCTTGTTCAAAATCGCCCGTTTGAGCTCCGATTTTTTGTAACGCAGAAAAGGATCGCAAATGCTCAGTTTAGACATTTCACAACTTTTAACCACGGGGGGGGGGGGGGCTAAACAGGGTAGGGGAGCTCACATTAACGTTCAAAAACCTCAGAAAGTGAACATTTCATGCCATGAGACCTTTAATTTGCACTGTAAAATTGCACTCTTGTATTTATTTGAGGAGACTTGATATGGTGAACACTTTTACATAAAGCTCTTTCATCTTGAAGGTACTCAAAGTGCTTTACATCCAGGAACCACTCATCCTTTCACACACACTCATACTCTCGAGTACACAGACATGCAGGACACATGGACAAAACGACAGTATTCATCTGTGGGGGCTAAAGTGCATCACCAAGTTGTGGCTCAGAGGACAGACACTCTTAACAACTGAGCTACTGTAAATGAAAAGAAAATCCTAATGGTGTTGTTGCACTTAAAAGAAGATTAAAAACACCTACAGCAATAACAAATGACAGTCTTCTCAAATCCTGTTGAAACCTGTTTTTCAATATACTGAAAACTAAAAACGAGGGTCACTTGTACAGTAGACTTGTATATTCCCTTGAAATACAGCTTTCTACGCTCCCACACTTGAACCGCCGTCTGTTTCCAGAAACAGAAAACCCGCATTGTAACTCACTCACTATTGTCACTGCAACCTTTTCGTCTGCCCTAATGATCATGCCAGTAGCCTAGACATTACCGAGACAAGCTTCAGACTGGGAGGAAAAATACTACCTTCTCAATCTCTTCATCTCTGGGGAAATTCTGGAGGAGAGAGGGGGCCGTGAATGGGCAGTAGTCCCAGTGGAGCTTACTGCTTTAGCGCTGCACTGTGAGCAACAACACAGGAATAGAGAATTTCAACTATCACCTGTGCAGACATGTCTTTTGTGTGTGTGACGTATATGGTAAATAAATGGAGTTTAATCTGAATTATGCCAAGTAAATTACGTTGCTTTATAGAGTTAAAGGTCCTATATAAATCACTCCTATATTACTCACGTACACACCACTTTCATACTAGGCAATGTGGGTGAAGTGTCTTGCCTAAGGACACAACAACAGTTTTTTTTTTGTTTTTTTTGTTGTTTTTTTTGCGACTGGCGCCCCACAAGATCATATTCATTTTAAAACAACATAATACTAATGTTTACACTTAAGAAGAGTTCAGAAATCAATATTTGGTGCAATAAGCCTTATTTTTAATCACAGCTTTCATGCGTCTTGTCATGCTCTCCACAAGTCTTTCACGTTGTTCTTGGGTGACTTTATTCCACTCCTGGTGCAAGAACTGAAGTAGCTCAGCTTTGTGTTTGTGTTGGAATTCAACAGACGCTGGAATGGAAGGGCTGTAATACATGTAGAGATGCTGATTTCAGAATTAAATGCAGTGGTCTCTTACTTTTCTTCCAGAGCTGTAGGGTTTTCTAGTATTTGACCTGCTTGTCTCCTTGGAAATGTTCTTGCTTTGTCTAGAATGTTCCACAGTATAGATTAAATCTATCCATCTAATCTATTACAAGGGAGGCAAGCAGTTACAGCACTACTCTACATTACAGTTCAGATATGTGGAGAGTCACCCCTGTTCACAGAAGGAATTATTGTATTTTTGAGCCATCTGTAATGAATAAATGCTACATGGATATGTTTAATGTCATGTTAAATTGCAGGGAAAGCAAAAGACATGGAGACAAGCAGGTCACAGACCAACGCACCTTTACACTGCCTGACAAAAGTGTTAGGACGATTGTGTATTTCTGAACTCTGGACGAAACTTCTGGTTCCAACAAGATAATGACCCAAAGCGCTCATCCAAACTGTGTAAGGGTCATTTGGAGACGTGTGAACAGCGTCATCGACTGCAGGTTATGACATGGCCGCCCCAGTCTCCTGACCTGTCTCCCATCCAAAAAGTGTGGGATTAGTTGGATATTAAAGTGCGCTCCAGGAATCCGACTAACGTTAAACACCTGTGGAAATGTCTTCAGGATGAGTGGAAAACTATATATCAAGGATGGATATCTTGAAAAATTGTTGGACAGAATGCCTCGAATTTGTAAAGCTGTGATTAAGGCCAAAGGTGGTTATTTTGATGAAAAAGCTATTTACATTTTTGCAATAATACGCCTTTAGACATGATGGAATTTGCTTTAATATATCAATAAATTGATTTGTTGTCATTACCAATACGTCTTGTTATCACTGTGAAAGTTCAGAAATACACAATCGTCCTAATACTTTTGTCAGGCAGTGTAAGTCATGTTATAATGTTGTTACCTCACCAAAAACACGCCTAGAGTTGCATTTTGTTTCATTCACACATGTTTGAGTAACCCTTTATTATTAGTTTGTCCACATCTCCAAAGCTCAAAATGCTCTGTTCCATCATGAAGCGGTAGTTTATAAGTTAACAGCTACCTTTTACCTTTAGTTCAGTAGAGATGACCAATTTCAGGGCTGAAATGATCCAAATGATTCTAGTGAAGGTGTGTGGAGTTCAAAGGAAAATTAAAGGTTTTTTTTTTTTTTGCAATCTGAGCCTTCTTTCGGCAATAAAACAAGTAGTTTTACTCACCCATAGCAGTTTGGTGTCAATTGGAGCAGTATCGCAGAACTTATGTTGAGCCGTTCTGTTCTACTAATGATCCCGTATCCGTTAACATGGTGCTCGGGGCACTGATTTGCGGTGTCCAAATAACACAAACTTTAGCACTTTTCAAATCACAGAAGATCGCTGTGTCAGGGTAGACTTTTAGTGGATTCCAAAATGGCCTGAAACCCGATATCCAGCTATAGTTTCATTTGATGACGTCATTAGAGAGGACAGTGTGCATGCGTGAACTCAGCTGTTTTGTAAACACCGCTAGTCCGAAAGAAGCTAACACCGCTCTGAACTTTACTTTTCTGTTGCGATATCAGGTTTCAGGCCGTTTTGGAATCTACTAAAAGTCTACCCTGACACAGCGATCTTCTGTGATTTGAAAAGTGCTAAAGTTTGTGTTATTTGGACACCGCAAATCAGTGCCCCGAGCACTCACGCTAACGGATACGGGATCATTGGTAGAACAGAATGGCTCAACATAAGTTCTGCGATACTGCTCCAATTTACACCAAACTGCTATGGGTGAGTAAAACTACTTGTTTTATTGCCGAAAGAAGGCTCAGATAGTAAAAAAAAAAACGTTAATTTTCCTTTAAAAACACAGTGGAGCACTTAGCGTATTACCACATAACATTACGATTTGGAGTGTTTTTAGTCTGAGAAAAGAACTCAGCGTAAATATGCAGGATCTGTATTTTAAACATGTGTGAATGAAACAAAACACAACTCCAGGTATGTTTATGATGAGGAAAAAACATCATAACATACTTGTAAATTAGAAAATAGCGCCACGTCCTTTAATTTAACCGGATAAAGATGTTTTCATATATTTTTATTTATCAAATCATGAATCATAACTTTTATAAAATTAGATGTGCTTTTGTCCTTTTTGACAGTATAATTGCTATAGGAAACAGTTGCAGTTACGTCTACCTCTATGTCACAATTTCTGTCCATGTCTAATCAGCAAGTCAAATTATACAACATGGGAAATCTGAGGTAAGTCAAATCTTATTTCAGCTATGCTTCAGTAGTCCAACTTGTCAAACACACTTGACACATTGCAGAGTGTAGTGCTTGTGTTGTCATGAAGTAGAGCAAAGTACAGCGTTTTGTGGTGTTATAATGTGTAAAGTGTCACTAAAGAGAAGTTTGTAGCAATTGTGCTTGTCGACACAATGAGAGGCAGTCGTGTGACATTGACTGGAACAGAATGACAGAAATGAATGGCAGAAAAATGAGCAAGTGGGAATACTGGGAAAAATGGCTCCTACAAGTTGCAAAATATGTTTGGGTTTACATGGGTGTCATGTTACTAAAGAGTCTGCAACATGTCTGATCGCAACTAGTCCAGAATGGATCCAAGAGTGACTTTACTTAGAAAATAAAATAAACAAAATCAGATGGTTGAAGTTCAGGTTTGCAGTCCAGTTCTACTTTGTTTGAGTGTTTTTAGTGTCTTTTGTCAAACAAGTCATGCATTTACACAATTATGTCTTAAGCAATTCTGTGTTTTCACATTAATCAAACCCATAATTTGCATTTTATAAGCAGTATCCAGTTATCACCATCATATTTTTATTTATTTACGTTATATTTTGAGTGCAGCAAAGTATTATGTAAGATATACACTGCCCGTCAAAGGTTTGGACACACCACCTCATTCAAAGCTTTGTCTTTTTTATTGTACTACTTTCCACATTTTATATACATCAAATGATGCAAGATGGAATCATGTAGTAAAGAAAAAAGTTTAATAACCACTAATAACCACTTTTCACCAAAGCAAAGGTTGGCTACTTTGAGGATTTGATTATAAAATTAAATATATTTAGTAGAGTTATTTCCTTTTTTCCCCCTTTCCTACATAATACCATATAAATTACTTCTTATATTTGAGGTCTGGTTAAATGGTTAACTTAAAAGAAAAAAAGCTTTGAATGAGGGTTTTGACTGGTATTATCTTCTCAAAAAAGTCCAAAAACATTTCTGATAGAGGTTCCACCACCTTCTTGTCTCGGTGTAAATTATTCCATTGACTGAATGTTCTACTTACTGGTGTTTTCAAAGCTGAGATAAACCTGCATTGTTACTGTAATCGGGGTCACCTCTCCTCAAACTCGACCTGTAATTTAGGCTAGGGGCACTCCCTGCTTGCCTTCATGGAGATAAGTTTAAAGCCATGCTGTGGAATATTCTAGGGAACACAACAATAGCTGGAGACCAATGGAGACATACTTGTAGCGTATCCTTCACTACACTACAGCTTCCATTTCACTTCCACAACCAATCAGGAACTTGGACTTAAATCATATTTAAAAACTCATCTTTTTCATCTGTCATTCATGACTTCCACCTCTGTCTTCTACTGTTTTCTTATTGTTTGGAAAGCATCTTGGAGTGTCCAAACAGCTCTGGTGCATTGCTGTTTTGCAATCAAATTGTACTAAAATCCAAAAGAATCCAACTTTACCCAAAAAATCTGAACTTATTTTGTTGTGTATTCCATTTGGCAGGATCACCACGCTCAGATGCAATCCAGTACCATTTAAAGTTTTCCAAATATCCCAGTGAAAGTAAAGTTGTTGTTTTTTTTGCTTTCACCACAGTCTTCCTAAAGTGCTCCTGAAATAGTAGAATGAGTAACCATTGATCTGTCCTTAAAAATGGCCCTGGATGCAGATGGCGCATAGGAGAGTGTATCCATACAGTCCCAGCGGTGGTGACTCTGCACAGCCCCATGAAGCACACACCCTCACCGCACTGGCTCTGTGATTAATACCTCTGACAACGCAGTAACTAATGATCGATTGAGGATGGCTGGATTCTAAAGACCATTTCCCCTTCACTTACTTCGCCTTTTTCAAAGCCATGGTGATATTTTGATCAGTAGAGGCAGTGTGGTGGGGCTGCGTTGGTGAGATTAATCACTCATTTCAAATTAGATCCTGTCTTGTTTACTCAAAGTTCCAACCTAAACAAAAGACTGTCAATATGCCCTTTAACAGATACTATGAATGACATTAAAGGAGACTCTGTTATGTATGTGGGTTTATAAAAATACAGTTTGGACATTCTTGCATTGTGATCCAATTATTTATGGCCTTTTTTTTAAAATAGGAAATGCTTAGATTACTGTGTGATGCCCTCTTCTGGAATAGGTATGAGTTTGAAATGGGTTATGAAAAAGCATTTAGCATAGGAAGGAGAGGGTGGACTCTCTCCTCACCGGGAGAATAAATGAGAAGCACAATAGAGGATGCAAAAGAAACATTCCTCACTTTAACACAGCTTGGACTGGACAACATTCAAATGCTCAGGTAGACAAAGAGGAGATTGTAGGCATTCCATGGTTGTCTATGTAACTTGATATGGCACTGGAAGAGAGAGAGTTAAACACAATGGATATAATCTATGTATATTAATAATGCAACACATGTGTAATGTGCTTTACATACTTGTCAAAGCTTCTGAAAGCACTCCACTGAAGTCATTATTCATTCACTCCACACTCATGGTAAAATAAGACTGACAGACGCAAGGTGGTCAATTTGTCTTATCGGCCCCTCTGATCACCATCAATCATTCACGCACAAACTACTTTCATTCTAGGTAATATGGGTGAAGTGTCTTGCCTAAGGACACAACAGAACTTTGTCCAACCAGGAATTGACCATCGGATAGGAGGACCACTGCTCTAACCACCAGGGGCGCCTGCAGGATTGAAATGTAAGGTACGCCCCCCCCATCCTCCAAAAATAAATAAATAAATACATTTAAAAATCGCGCAGTGCATATAGGCCTACTGTCCCAAATCTGTAGGCTACAATACAACAAAAGAACTTGAAATTGAACAATGTGAACAATATGAACGTAATATGTGAACAACACACGAACAATAAACATTGGAACTAGGGCTGTCAAACGATTAATTTTCTTGATCGCAACTAATCTCAGAAATTTCATAGTTAATCGCGATGAATCGTGATTTATTTTGCATGTTTAAAATTGATATCTTGCAGTAAGACCGTTCGAATCTAAAGTTAAACTCACAATGCAAAGTATTTGTCACCATTTTTTTAATTTAAAAAAACTGCAGAGAAAGGAAAAAGTAAAAATGATTGAAGCCCGCTCGAGCTGCCTACGGATGCGTAGAAGGAACAAAATACGAGCAAACTCAAAATAGCGCGTTTAACCGACAATGAGTTTAATTAATACAACCAAATGAGCTGCATATGGATGGTAGAATTGCGGAAAATGCTGGCAAACTCTGATCGCGATTAAAAAAATGTTCGCGATTCGCGATTAATCGCGATTAACGCGTTAATATTCCCAGCCCTAATTGGAACATATTTTAAAACTCACATTCGTGCACAGTAGCCTACATGGGCCACACATCCGTAAGCACAGCAAAGAGGACTCGAACTTCGTTGTGTGTATCCTGAGGAGGTGACCTGCTGCGATGGAATGTTGGATGTATCATTTTTGTGGGGGGGCGTGAGGAGTGTGCTGTAGGGCTGTGAATTTGGTGCTTATCGCACTTCCAGTCTGATCGGACCCAGTTCGCTTGGGCTCTCCATCTCACACATTCTATTTATATTAAAACAATCAATTTCTATAAAAATGCGTTTTTATTTGCTTAATGTTGTCTTGCAAAAGTGCCAAACAGGAATTAAAAAAAAAAAAAAATCTCTCCAAGGTATTGCGTACGGCCGTACGCTTGGCGGCGCCACTGCTAACCACCATTCATCCGGATGGTAGACATTTTTGTCTTAAACAGCTGTTATACACAGCTGCTATTTCCATTTAAAGAAGTGTTCTCTTGTTCTTGGCAGAGATGGTCTCCTTCCGTCTTGAAGTGTACTGTGGATCGCTACTGTTCTTCCTACAGTGTTGCACAAGGGTGATTTTGTTTCCTTAATATATTCTAATATACTGTATCTTGTAATTGCTTGGTGAAAATAGTCTCTTACCCCAATACATGTATACATTGTATGAAATACGGTCAAAATGAGACTCAATCATAAAGCGTTTCCCACATCTGTGAAACAGTAAGTAAGGCTGTTACACTCTTAGCATACTAGTTGAAGCTGTAGTTAGCATTACTTTAACAAAACTCTGGTCTGGCATCTTAAAGTTTTGAAAAGTGCTCATAAAATCATCATGGACAATAAATAGGAAGTGAAGAATGACTTTGGACTACTGCAAACCATTTAAAAGGAACTTCACCTTTTTGAGACATTAAAAAATCTAGGAGCTACAACACTTTAACAAAATGTGTTTGATAGTGCTTCTGAGTAGCAATAGCTTTGAAGAACTCATCTATGAAAATCTATTCTATTAGACTTACCAATAACGCTGAACCCTGTCTATTTCAAAGAAACCCTCATTCCAACTACAGCAAAACATAGATGAACATTTAGCGCCTACTATATTATGCAGCAAACTGGTTTGACTGGAGAATTCCCTTCTGAAATGCAGCTGCAACATCAAAGCACTAAGTGGTAGGGAAATTAAATGGTTCAGAAATAAATAATAGTTCACTTGATGTCTTTGCTAATTGGGATCTGTGGCACTCGGGTCAAAAGACCTCCAACGGGAAGGCTTGGTGAAAGACTGTGTTGTTTTCTGGAGTTCAGTAACAAGTTATGGCCCCCTGCATTGTCTCAGAGCTGATTAGACACAAGCTACTTAACAATTAGTGATGAGCTTGTTAATGTGTTTTTATGTTGTTTTTGAGGCTAGATTAGCCACAGTTGCGTAGGGATGGGCGATACCAGTTATTTTTGTTTCGATACGATACCAAGTAAAACCAGGGTTAGAATCGCGATATTGATACCGATACCGATACTTTCATACATTTTTTAATACTACAGAAAAACACTAACCTGGCTCTAACTAGATACCTTGGCTTCGCAAAGCTCCACCAGGGGACTTAGCTCCACACATTCTAACACCAGATATCTGAAAAAAAATCTTTGATGAAATGAAAATGGCAATGCAGACATCAGATGTGACCACTAGACTTTTGTTTGTGCTGCACGTTGTATTTTTATGTATTTGCCTGCCTAGGGACAGCGGATGAAAACTAGCTTTGTAGCTAAAATTCGGCATATTTACATTTGTTTTATACTTATGTTCTTATGCACATTGGGAAACCGTGCAATATCGTTTTCCCAATGTGCAATATTGTTGTTTTTTCAATACTCCTATCGTGCAATATCGTTTTTCCAATTTTTCAATACTCTCCCTGTCACTGTTTTTATTATTATTATTACTGCTATTATTATTATTCGATTTATTACTTATTTTTTTATTATTATTATTACCTATCTTTATGCCATTCTTGCCTGCATGCACTTGTCTTCTTGTTCAAACTGTCCCTACCTGGAGCTACTGTGACAAGTAAATTTCTCCTGTGTGAGATCAATAAAGTCTTATCTTATCTCTTATTAATGTGCATTGTCCCTATCAAATAAATAAATAAAATAAAATAAATCTATTGTAAGTTGGGCACTTGCAGCCTATGAAAAAAGACAACAAATGAAGTATCACTATTCTCACTCTCACATACATTCTCCTCTCACATACTCTACTCTTAGTCTTCTACATGGTTGATGGTCACCTGGGTACATTCTCCCTCTCTCAAACGCCTCGGCAGCTGACCTCTGTCGTACTGCTGTTGCTGCTGTGCTGGAGGGAGCTGCCTGGCTAGCCTCCTGTCGTCGTTATGATCAAGTGTTTATTTAAATTTGTGGTATTGCCACAATATCGGATCATTTTTTTGCACACACTGCACTTCACAACATTGTCGTCCAGGGTGTGGTAGTAACTCCACACCACACTTCTCTTGCGGTCTCCCATGGCTCCCGCAGCCCCGCGCCGCTTTGACTGAAATCTCACAGCAGTGAGTCTATCGCGGGATGACGTACTACCCCACGTTTGGTGAGAACGCGGAAGGAAAAGTAGTGCCTGACAAGTGGCAATGGTTGAATAATGAACAAAACACATATGAATTTGAACTAAATAAACTGAAAGTTAAGTCAGTAAGAAAACATGACTTGGTATCGATATTTTAATACCAGGATCGATGCATATTCAATACCCCATCAGGACCGATATATCGATACTTTGGTATCGATCCGCCCATCACTACAGTTGCGCAATATGTCTGTTTCTGAATGTCAGATTAAAGGGTCCATATTACGCTATTTTCTGATTTCATGTTCTAATGTTGTTTCCTCATCCGAAACATACCTGGAGTTGTGTTTTGTTTCATTCACACATGGTAACACACAAACCCTGCATATTTAGGCTGTGTTCTTCTTCAAATAAAAAACAAACTGTTTCACCTTGTGATGTTTTATGTGGCAATACAGGAAGTGCTCCACTGTGTTTTTAAACTCCATGCACCTAGTCTGGTTAACACCTGACCATATCACAAGTGAGATATGGGTCTGGAAACTCGCTTCGAAAAATCCCGTAGCGGAGGTGTGGTTAGCGATTGCCAACGGCCGTTTATTGGGCGTTATGAATGTCTATCATTGAGCGTATACGTAAGTCCATAGCCAATCATGTCAGTTGTCAGTTCAAACTACAAGCTTCCGTTTGTCATGTAGTACGCGTCACCGTCTTGCCACACCTCCCCCGCTCTCTGATTGGGGCCCTAAATCTGGGACTCTCGCTTGGACGAGTTTCCAGGCCGCCTTCCAGTTCGAAACGAACGGAAGCGGCCTGGGAATTCCCAGGCTACCATGCACCTTCACTAGAATCATTTGGATTATTTCAGACCAGGAATTGTCAATCTCTACTGAACTAAAGGTAAAAAAGGTAGCTGTTAATATGACAATTACAACTATATGACACAAGATGGAACAGAGCATTTTGAGCTTTGAAGGTGTAGACCAGGGGTGGGCAAACTTTTTAACTCGTGGGCCACAAAGGGTTCTAAAATTTGACAGAAGGGCCGGACCAGGAGCAGGTGGATTTAGTGTTTTGGTAATCCACCTCATAAGAGCAAAAAATAACATGGGATATGTAGAAAACATGTGCTTTATTTCAATTAAAAATGAACAAAAGCATTACAACAAATATGCCAACACCTGGCATATCAGGCATACAGCAGCTGATAAGTATTTGGTGACAAAATATGTACTTGTCCACTCCTTATTAAACACTTGACATTCTCTGTCCACTTCTCTTTTCTTAGCTCCGCTCATCTTTACAGGAGGGCTGAGGGGTTAAAGAGTAAAGCACCTCAACAAAGTTCAATGTATCTAGTGCGCCAGCTATTGGAAAACGCCAGAATTGCAGGGAAATTACAATATTAAAACATTAACAAGGTTTATTAAAGATCCCATGACATGGTACTTCTTGATGCTTTTATATGGCTCCTTAATGGTTCCCTAATACTGTAAATGAATCCTTCTTCAAAATCAACACTCAGTGCATGAGAAACAGAGATAAGATGAGAAAGAGTATTTTTTCTTCCTCAGAACAGGTCATTATGTACGTTGTTGCTTGAATGCAAATGAGGAGAAAACAGATGGCCAATAGTAGAGGGTGGGGGCGTGGCCAAACTCTCCGCTCTCCCTCTGAGCTCTCAGCTGATCCATTTCCGTGTTTTTGCACGGGGGGAGAGATTTGAAGCGTTCCATTGAAAAATAAACACATTTCCACAGAAAATAAAATTAAACCACTGCTGTTCAAAGGTCCAGAGGCTCAGATAAAGGACTTCCGAGCCTAGAAACACTCGGACGTGCCTCCAGGCAAATAAAAAAACGCATTTCGCATTGCCTAGCGCATTCGCAGTCCAAACTCTCTGGGCGTGATTTACAGAGACGCTGAGTTCAGACAGACGGGGGTGGAACTGCATTTGCATTTCTTTTTTCGATCTGATGTCAATAAGGTGCCTTGTTCAAAATCGCCCGTTTGAGCTCCGATTATTTGTAACGCAGAAAAGGATCGCAAATGCTCAGTTTAGACATTTCACAACTTTTAACCATGGGGGGGGGCTAAACAGGGTAGGGGAGCTCACATTAACGTTCAAAAACCTCAGAAAGTGAAAATTTCATGCCATGGGACCTTTAATATAATTTCTTCAAGTTCGGCGGGCCGGATTAAAAAGCTTAACGGGACGCATATGGCCCCCGGGCCGTAGTTTGCCCATGCCTGGTGTAGACAAAGGAAAACATGAATGAAAGGTGCGTTGTGCAACTTTTCTTATGGACAGTCCATGACATTAAACATCTCTACCTTACATTTATTAAATTACAGGTGGTTTTATAGCTCAAAGATACCTAGAAAAACAGTTATTCTGACTGTGAGTGGGGTTGCCTCTCCACAGATCTGACCTGTAACTTTGGGCTCCATGAAGATAGAAGGTTTGCTGTGAAATTCCAGACAAAGCAATAATATTTTCATGGAGAAAAGCATTTTTCATAAGCATAGATACTCAGGAGCCGTATAAATGTCGCCATTTTGAGCTCATGAAATTCTCACATTTTTGACACCTAACCTGTCTCTCACATCTGCTCTTCATCTTCTTCACACCACAGATCACTCATTCAAGTCTGCGACGCATGCTGTGAGACATAAGCCCAGCCTGGTGGCACATTAGCATTCTGAAAAGTTATGTGCTTTAATTGCTGACAGATTAATGTTAATTGATTTCACTGATAGCTTTAAAGCTCCTAAGATAATGAAGTGCAATGTTGAAAATTCTGATATGTTGACATTTTCAGAACGAGCAACCTGTAACGTCTGGGTACAACATAGCGCCAACTAACAGCTTAATCATGCAAATTGAAAAACACAGCAGATTAATTAACGCCGGCCCAATCATTGTCCCTCATTAATTATGCTGGGACATATTTATTAACTTTCACATATCTATTCCACTTACCTCCCAATTATAAGGGACAGTCCACAGACCCGTGTCAATGTAACAACAGTGATTCTATTCCAGCTCCATTAGAGAACACATGTAGTTGGTTGCGTACAATATGAATGGACAAATAAGTACAAGGTTGAAGAAGTCGCAAACATCAAGAGTGATTATCTAAGCGCTTTAATTGCACTGTGTGAACATGGGTGGACTAGCTTTCATCTGAAGAAAAACAAATTAACCCCATTGACTGTCTATCTACACTATGCGCGGCGTAGTGACATAAATAACATGCTACAGCACAAGGCTAAAATAGAGTATGGAATAATAAGGGCAAGTCTAATCCACCAGCGTGTATGGAGTAATATTTTGTTTAAGCGGAGCATAACAATAACTTAAAGGGTGTTTATGTCATTTCTCTCCCTGGAATGTTCCACAGTATGACATTAAAAAGCTCTACCTTACATTTATTCAATTACAGGTGGCTTTATAGCTCAAAATACCTCGAAAAACAGGCATTCTGACTGTGAGCGGGCTCGCCTGCCCACAGATCTGTCTTGTAACTTAGTCTGGTTTGGTCTTCATGAAGGTAGAATAGACAATACCATACTGTGAAACATTCCAGATTAAGCAATAACATTTCCATGAAGAAAAGCATTTAAAGATCCCATGACATGGTACTTCTTGATGCTTTTATATGTCTCCTTAATGGTTCCCTAATACTGTAAATGAATCCTTCTTCAAAATCAACACTCAGTGCATGAGAAACAGAGATAAGATGAGAAAGAGTCATAAATATCTCTCTCAAACTTTATTCTGGGCGTTGTTGCTTGAATGCAAATGAGGAGAAAACAGATGGCCAATAGTAGAGGGTGGAGGCGTGGCCAAACGCGCCGCTCTCGGCTCAGAGCCGACAGCTGATCCATTTCCTTGTTTTTGCACGGGGGAAGAGATTTGAAGCGTTCCATTGAAAAATAAACACATTTCCACAGAAAATAAAATTAAACCACTGCTGTTCAAAGGTCCAGAGGCTCAGATAAAGGACTTCCGAGCCTAGAAACACTCGGACGTGCCTCCAGGCAAATAAAAAAACGCATTTCGCATTGCCTAGCACATTCGCAGTCCAAACTCTCTGGGCGTGATTTACAGAGACGCTGAGTTCAGACAGACGGGGGTGGAACTGCATTTGCATTTCTTTTTTCGATCTGACGTCAATAAGGTGCCTTGTTCAAACTCGCCCGTTTGAGCTCTGATTTTTTGTAACGCAGAAAAGGATCGCAAACTCTCAGTTTAGACATTTCGCAACTTTTAACCTTAGGGGGGGGGAGCTAAACAGGGTAGGGGAGCTCACATTAACATTCAAAAACCTCAGAAAGTGAAAATTTCATGCCATGGGACCTTTAATGGACGCTCTAGCAAAAAAGTTTCACAATGCACCTTTAAAGAATTTTGAAAAATGTGGTAGATTTAGTTATTGCCTGTTCAGTGATTGGTCCTCATTAATTACGTTGGACATTTAGTCAGACAGTTGGGTGGTGTGTAACAATAGCTTAAAGTTAGTTGATATTCAAATCATGAAAGGAGGAAGGGGCTATTTGAATCAATCTAACTGGTTCTTAGACCATAAATGGCAATGTAGCTATTAGGGGTGCGTAAAATAATCGTCATGACAATGCATCGCGATACTAACTTTCACAATATGCTGCATCGATTCTTGATGCCAAAAATCGATTTTTATTAATTAATAATTTTATATTTAATAATATAATATTATAAATATAATATAAATAAATAAATACATTAATTAGCTTTTTAAAATAAATCCTATGCACTTTTTTCTTTGTGAAAGGGTATTGTTTGTTATGATGGTAGCTACCTCCAAAATGGCAAATGTTTGAACATCATTTTTTGTTTTAGAAAAAAATCCTATGCACTTTTTTTGTTATTGGTTTGGTTTATTTGTTTTTGTTATTCAATAAATTCAGTTATGAATTGAGTTGATCAGAGTTCTGTATCAATTGAAGACACTACCCAGATACACAGCCACTGATATTTAAGTTATCCTCTTTTTTTTGGTACATTTTCACTGAAGTATGTCGAATATATTGCAATGCATCGCAATAATTCAAGTATCGTGATGCATCGTGATAGTATCGCATCGTGGCATATGAATCGTGATTCGAATTGAATCGTGACTTCTTTGCCAATACCCACCCCTAGTAGCTATGGGATCAATACTTACATAAAAATAGTGGTCATATTTATGCAAAGAAATAATAAAATTGTATTAATATTAACGAAATAATAATAATTGAGGATTGAGGACAGAAAAATGACTATCAATCATAAATCTTAAATACAAGTTAAAGTGCATATCAAAATGATGTCCAGCTGTTGCATGAGCAGCCCCTATCCCATTTAATGCAACTAATGTTGTTACTACAGGCATATTGGCCACATTGACACAAATTAGAATTTCAAGACACCTAAAGTGCTTCACATTGCATTTCTCCACTCTCTGGTGGTGGTAAACTATCCTAGGGTAGACTGACAGAGGCAAGGCTGGCAATCTGCACCACTGGCCCCTCCATCCACCACCAACACTCACCAGCTTAGAAGATCTGATGAGATCGGGCATTCTACATGCATAAGTACATCCTTGGTATTGGATGAGTTATGTTCTAGGATTTACTTCCCCATTTATTTCCTTCTCAAAAAAAAAAAAAAAAAAATGAACTGAGGGTCATACAGGCCAACTTCAACCAAACCTTGAAAGATTCGCTATATGCAAATTTTCTGGTGCAGCATCTGCTTGTCTCCATGGAGATGTTATAGCTTTGTTTGTATTGTTCTACAGCATGTCATTTGAATTATACATTTTCATGGAGACAAGCGGGTGACTCCTCAAGGCCAAGTACTTTTTAGAAACCTAAAAAATTGAATATAGATAATGTATTGTTATTTGTTATTTAAAACAAAAAAAACTTGCCTGATATTGAACAAGGCAGCGGAGTGCATTTGAGGTTAAAGCTTCCTGCCTTGTGTCTAGTGCATGATATGTAGACAAACAAGATCTTACACCCACATGTGTATAGTGACATTTCACATTCCCAACTTTAACAGAAGAGCGAAGAAAGAGAAAGAGAAGGAGAAGTTGTGAAGGTGATGTTCTTTGTTTTTCCATAAGTATCATCAAATCTCTTAAATCTAAAGTCTAAAAAGGCAGTTCTCAAAGATGATAAATATAGACACTAGACTCTTGCGCTCTGAGTTACATTTACCCTTTGACAAACTGTCATTGGCACCGCATAAACAACATAAACATAAACATAAACATAAAAAACATAAACAACCCCAAAAACATGCACCATAGGTAAAATCCTCCAGCTTAGGTCCTGACCAAACCGAAGCAAGAAGATCATGGAGATGGTCCCCTGGTGCAGTCATGTGCTGCCAACTGCTCCTAATAACTGGATGGGTCAAATGCAGAGGACAATTTCTCCTGTGTGAGATCAATAAAGTCAATAAAGTCAGTCTTCTTCTTAAAGGTCCAGTGTGTAGGATTCGTGGCGCATAGGTGGATGGTGCTATTGCGTTTCCTGTTTTAGCTAAGGCAGACCTCGAGGGTCACCCGGGCGCGCCGTAACGCGGACAGCTCACGTACCCGCGCACGAACGCGTGAAGCGCACCAGGCGCTACTGTATAAATAAAACGCGGTCCTGTTCACTGTTTTTTTTTTTCTTTTCGCATGAAAGCACACATTCCCGATCATGTACCATGACAATCTACACATCAAATGAAACCTTACAGTCTCCTCTTTTTGACTATGCAATTAATTTCCCGGCACAACAATCACTCCCCGAGCACATGGGGCTTTTATACGGAAAAGCACAAAACGAGGTTTGTTACTTTGCTTACCTTGAAGGCTCTGGACAAGTCAAACTCTGTATTTCACCATAAACTTGCTCTCAATTTGTCCGTAAGGATCCAGCGAATAAAATCCAGTAAAACAATTTAGTCCAAAACACGGTTAGATACATTACAACGTCTGATCCGGCAACATGCTTGTCATTGTTTATCCAAACGCGTCACGAGCCTTGCCGAAGGATGAGCCCAAATGTCCTTTTGCGGCTCTCGTAATCAAAATGGCTGCTTCTATATGGGGAAGATCCCCCTTTTATGCAGGTATATCTAAGTCCAACAGAATACTTTGATTTCATGATGGAAGTGAAAATGCTTGGAAAACACTGTATTTTTGAATGGGTATCTTCAATTTCGGTAATTAACAGGTACAAATCTTACACACTGTCCCTTTAATAAGCAGATTCCACAAAGATTGCGTCAATGTAACACTATGTCACAGTATATACTACCAGCCAAAAATTTGGACAGGCTTTTTTATTTTTCTTATTAATTTCCATCATTATTTCCATTGTACGTTCTCGCTAAAAGCACCAAATTTATGAACGGACACATATGGAAAAATCAATTCAAATGAAAGAAGAGTGAGAAGGTGTGTCCAAAGTGTTCATACTTATTAAAGGAGAATTAATTAATAAATAAACAATCTGAGCCTTATTTCGGTAATAAAACAAGTTGTTTTACTCACCCATAGCACTTTGGTGTCATATGGAGCACTTCCAGAGATGTTTTAGATTTGCGATAGCCGTAGCGCGAGTTCTAGCCGTAGCTCGGGGCATGTAATATATGCCCTGTGCGGTCTCCAGATAACACAAACTTTATCACTTTTCAAATCATAGAAGCTGGATGTCTTCGTCTACGGTTTCGTTTGAGTCAAAAGTGGCCTGTAATCTGAGATTTATCCATAATTTACAGCTTTGAGTTTCATGTTTGGGTCCCGGGAGCTGAGAGTGAAATAAACTGTGACTCCGCACATGTGCACTGGCGTCCTCATCTACTCAAAACTATGGATAAATCTCGGATTACAGGCCGCTTTTGACTCAAACCAAAGCGTAGACTAAGACATTGAGCTTCTATGATTTGAAAAGTGCTAAAGTTTGTGTTATCTGGAGAACGCACAGGGCATATATTACATGCTACGGCTAGAACTCGCGCTATGGCTATCGCAAATCTAAAACATCTCTGGAAGTGCTCCATATGACACCAAAGTGCTATGGGGGAACCAAACAACTTGTTTTATTTCCGAAATAAGGCTCAGATTGTAAAAAAAAAAACGTTAATTCTCCTTTAAAGATGAACTGAAAGCAAACAACACACAGCAGACCCTTTGTTTTGACCTCAAGAACTGCTTATACAAAATATATCTGTACCAGTTCAAGACAAATTCACCATGATAACAATAACTAAAAACAACTAGCATGTTAACAGCACACTTCCTGATTGTCGGACAGTTAAACGTCTTATAATTAAACGCAGGCAGACCTCTTATTTTGACCTCAATAGCTGCTTATGCAATACATCTGTACCTGGTCAAGACAAATTTGCCAAAACTGTTCAAAGATCTAGAAAGAAATCGGGTACAGGCCCTTTAAATATCGGACATCAGCTAAAGGTTATCCAAAGACGCAGGACACAAAGTCGACAACACAACTTCAGAGCGCTGCCTTTGTCTCTAGACTGGAATTGACACAGCTATTTGTATGCATTGATTTGATTAAAGGGCACGCTCTGCTCTCTCAGTCCTACCGACCTAAACACTCACGGGAGAACTTTGCCGGACATCTGAGCTCTTGTTTTCACTTTTAGAAATCCGCAATTGTTTTATGCCCATCAGCCCTTCCGTCAGCTATGGTGCTATTGAATTGCCAGATGAAAAGCACTAAAAAGAGGTGATTTGACATTAATCTAATATAATGTGAGAGGGGTGGTTTAGATGATAGCCGAAACTTCCCTGATGAGATGGAGGACGACATCAAGAGACAGCGATGGTGGTAATGAATAGATTGAGTGCCGAGTTAATGGCACTTTACCTTGCAAAGCGCTACTGGCCTATATTGTATCCACGGACGTGATTTCTCCACAGACCGCTGAAGAGATCCCTTTCACAAAAATGGAATATTTAAACGTAGGATTTTAAAAAGGTAGTTTTACAAGTTGTCAGACACTATTAGTTGGTTGACCTCGAAATGAAATTATTTTTTCTTTCTTTTGGATTTGTTCAAATGTACTCGAACCCTTAAGTAGAATGTGACATGACATTTTATAGTTAAAAAGGAAACTGCATGTAGACGAGACTACTCAGGAGTCCGGACATTCCTGCTCACATTTTCTAGTACTAGCCACTTTTTTTTTTTTTCAAAACAGTAACACATTACTTTATGTTAAGACGATAGATTGTGTATATGCAGCTCTGGAAAAAAATAAGAGACCACTGCAAAATGATCAGTTTTTCTGATGTGTTTGGGCAAAAGGAACATTTTTGTTTGAGTCTATAAACTACTGACAACATTTCCCCCAAATTCCAAATAAAATATTATCGTTTAGAGCATTTATTTGTAGAAAATGACAAATGGTCAAAATAACAAAAAATATGTTTTCAGACCTCAAACAATGCAAAGAAACAAGATCAAATTCATTTTAAAACAACATAATACTAATGTTCAGAAATCAATATTTGGTGCAGTAACTCTTATTTTTAACCACAGCTTTCATGCGTCTTGGCATGCTCTCCACAAGTCTTTCACATTGTTCTTGTGTGACTTTATTCCACTCCTGGTGCAAGAACTGAAGTAGCTCAGCTTTGTGTTTGTGTTGGAATTCAAGAGATGCTGGAATGGAATGGCTGTAATACATGTAGAGATGCTGATTTCAGAAAAAAATGCAGTGGTCTCTTATTTTTTTCCAGAGCTGTATAGACATAGCCAACCTGCTAACTGGCACGTTTCAATTAGAAAGTGACCATGGGTGCACTTCCAGCTCCACATGATTTTTATTTTGATTTTACTTTGTCCATGAATAAATTCCTATACCTAATATGGAACTGGGCTCCAAATTTGCCTCATAACAGCTAGCCTCGTGAACTTCATTTGACTGGAGCCAAACACTTCTTCATACAGTCTATGGTTAAAGCCCAAACAATTTCCCTTGTGGATCAATAAAATTTGTCTAAGTCTAAGTCTATGTGTGCAATCTTCTTTTAAAGGGATATGCCACCCCCAGGTCAAATTTGGGCATCTCCCCACAGTCCAGAGACTAAAATAAGTGGTGGAAAGCGTTTTCCTGCTCACCCAGCCATTGTCCGAGTCTGTTAGCACTGACCGCCGCGCGAGCTGCTGCTCCTCCGCCTTAGACTGGAGTCTAACGTCGCCAGAGAAAGATTTCGGCCAAAAGGAATTAATTTGCTCGATGCTTTTCCCAATTACTTTGTGTGTAGTGCGCATTCATATCGAGTGCAAATAAATGTGCAAATCAACACGGAGAGCTTGCCTTGGTCATTTTGGGTGGGAACTATTTTTCAGTGCGGAAGAACATGGCCGAATCACGCACCACGTTGTGCAACAGGGGAACTCCCTTCCCGGTGCGTAACTGGGATTCCCCTGGCAGCGTGCTGGTTGTATTAGCATTACCTTGAAGGCAAAACCCTCTGGTCTCTGAAATGTGTGGAAAGCACTTATAACTCAGCGCCATAAATAATTAGTATGCAAGGATAGCAAGGATAACAAAGCAAGGGATAACCGCAGACCTTATCTTAAAATGGAACAGTTCTTTTTTTCACATTAAAGGGATATGCCACCCCCAGGTCAAACTTGGGCATCTCCCCACAGTCCAGAGACTAAAATAAGTGGTGGAAAGCATTTTTCTGGTGACGCAGCCATTGTCCAGGTCTGTCAGCACTGACCGCCGCGCACAGCTGCAGCTACTCCGCGTTAGACTGGAGTCTAACGTCGCCAGAGAAAGATTTCGGCCAAAAGGAATTAATTTGCTCGATGCTTTTCCCAATTACTTTCTGTGTAGTGCGCATTCATATCGAGTGCAAATAAATGTGCAAATCAACACGGAGAACTTGCCTTGGTCATTTTGGGTGGGAACTATTTTTCAGTGCGGAAAAAGACAGACGAAGCACGCACCACGCTGCGTAACAGGGGAACTCCCTTCCTGGTGCGTAACTGGGATTCCCCTGTTACGCAGCGTGCTGTGTGCTTCGGCTTTCTTTTTCCGCACTGAAAAATAGTTCCCACCCAAAATGACCAAGTCAAGCTCTCCGTGTTGATTTGCACATTTATTTGCACTCGATATGAATGCGCACTACACAGAAAGTAATTGGGAAACGCATCGAGCAAATTAATTCCTTTTGGCCGAAATCTTTCTCTGGCGACGTTAGACTCCAGTCTAACGCGGAGTAGCTGCAGATACCGCGGCGGTCAGTGCTGACAGACCTGGACAATGGCTGTGTCACCAGAAAAACGCTTTCCACCACTTATTTTAGTCTCTGGACTGTGGGGAGATGCCCAAGTTTGACCTGGGGGTAGCATATCCCTTTAAGTATAAATCAACTATAGCACCCTTAACAAAACATTCATATTTCTCTTATAACTACAGCTCTCCATGACACACAGAATTAAACATGCAGACAGGAGGCTGAACAGCAGGCAGAACCCATAATAAAATCAGAGGTATCATGATTCATCTGCCTTTACATATCTCTAAGACTTGGCCGTACACCCATATTTGAGGAAAGCCAAAAACTGCATTACCTAATTCTATTTTTTCCATCACCAAGGCCTTCTCTGTGGTATTCTGGTTTGTAATTAATAGTCAGTATATATATGGCTAACACTGGGCGACATTTTTGAAGCCACTACAACAAAGCTCCTTTCCGCGCTCAAGAACTAGACAATGCAACCAGGACATCAAGGGAGACCAGACAGCCTCTCCGAAAAGTATTTTGTTCAAGAAATTTAATTGCAGCTTCCACTGTCTTGTTCCTATGAGTATTACAAAATAATGACTCTGTTCTAACATGAAATCAAATGCAAAAATGTGTTTTTTTTTTCTTTCTTTTTTTTTTTTTGTCACTCCGCCTGCATTATGTAAACGGGAAATTATACTGCTTGTAGAAAAAGTTCATTGTTGTTCCCAGCTTTGGTTCATTGTTTGATGATAAATTTGCCACTTGTCCCAGCTCTCAATCAAATTCCCAGTGTGTTTTGGTATCTTGTAGCGTTCCACAGTCGTAAAAGGCTCCTCTGTGCGAGCTGCATGCTAAAACATCCTTTGTTGTGGAAGTACATGAGTGTAGAACAGTCATGGGTGAATTGGTATTTTATGACAAACATGAGGAAAAAGAGTCATGGAAAGAACTAAGAACAGTGGTGGGTAAAAATAGTGAAATTCTGCAGCCAGAAAAATTACAGTTTATTAGTATATTATGAGAATATGGTGACTAAAATATGGAGAAACAGGTCCTCCATCCTCCGTGCTTTATTACTACTTTAACATATTTTAAAGTTGGATGGGAGCATCAGTATTGAAGTATTGACATATCAATACTGACTGAGTGTAAATGTGGGTATCGATACTGTACTGCTCTCTGATTGGTCACCCACACCTATCAGGCTGTATCACAAAAGCAGGTGCACGACAAGAACTCAGAACTCAAAAATATCTCAAGAATCTATGGTGCTGTTCAAGGTTAAAGGTTAGGATCAGTATCCAGGAAACAAATTGCTTATTTCTTTTATGTATCACTCAATTTTGTACAATATTAAAAACATATTCATCTTTTTTACTAAATTTTATACCATTTTGCTCATTTTTATTTTTAGTTATCAATCGCTTCATACAATACAAAAATACTGCAAATTATATAATTTTCCATTTCAATTTAACAAAAATTATAATATTTTTAAATATTTTGGTACCAGCATTTTACCTACATTTTACATCCAGAGGTGGGACAAAGTCATTGCTGGGCAAGTCCCAAGTAAGTGTAAGTCTTTTGCACTCAAGTCCGAGTGAAGTCCCGAGTCAAGAGTATCCATGGGCCGAGTCAAGTCCGAAGTCAAAGCTCACAAGTCTCAAGTCGAGTCCAAAGTCCTAGCATTTTAGTTTCGAGTCATTTCGAGTCCCCTTTACAAAGAAATAACATTTCTACAAATCATATAATGTCTGCAAGATCTGTATTCATGATTGGATTGTTGTGCAAGCCGCGCTCACATGCTCTTTGCATACATTTTCGCAGATTCACAAGTACGAGTGTGGTCCTTTTCAAAATACTTTTAGAGGTTTTTTTTTTCATTGGACGTAGCAAGTCATCACAAGTCAAAAGGCCTAAGTCCAAGTGAAGTCACGAGTTATTGATATTGAAGTCCAAGTTGAGTGTTTGTACATTTTGTCGAGTCGAGTCTAAAGTTATCAAATTCGTGACTCGAGTCTGACTCGAGTCGAAGTCACATAACTCGAGTCCACACCTCTGGTCAAAACCATACTTCAAAACATGTTTCATAGAAATAGATACATGTAATGCCATACGCTGGAATACTGTACCCAAAGCAATACAATTTCCTCCTGTAGGCCACATTTGAGTCATGTCTGTGGAGATGCAAGCATGCTCACAGAAAAGATGTTTTTAAGGCTTATTAGTGCAACATCCATTACAAAAAATGTGTTAATTTGAATCTACTTTTTGCCTAAAAATACAGTACATGGGGCTTTAAGCAACATTACTCCAGTACAGATTCTTTGGAGTTTTCATCCATTTATTCCACGGTCTTACCTACCCATCTCTCCTTTTAGATCTTGCTGAAAAAAGAAAAAGTAAAGAAAAAAAAGTATGAACAAAGATGTATGTGGAGATATCAAAGAAGCCGTGCGGGACGTAGCAAGAGGAGAGAGAGGGGGAAGGCATGGAGGGCGGGGCAGGCCAAACACGCCAAGGCTATTGATTTATCGTGGGGTATAGTCTTAGGGACGGGGGTAGGATTGATCAAATGGAAGGTTATCCTTACTCACAGAGCCAAGCTGTTTGCCAATATCCATCACTGGGAACTCAAAATGGCTCAAAGGGTCCAGGCTGCTCTCCACTGCAGTCAGGTTACTGCACAGCTTAAAGGAGATTCTGTAAAGGGGTGTGGAAATGTGCACAATGACTCAGGGTTTTGGGTAATCATTTTAGTTAATTCAAGCAGAACTATGTATGTTTTTAGGTCTCCTTTTTTCAAGCAGGATCTATAAGTAGAGGTGGGTAGTTGGTCAAAAGTACTTACTATGTGTAGTTTAGCAGTGTCATCTGTGTTGACTGGATTCATTTGGATAATTTCAGCTCTGGAATTTCATATCTCCACTAAATAAAAAGTTCAAAGGTAGCTGCTAACTTAAAACAACCACTACATGACCTCACAAGGTGGAACAGAGTATTATGAGCTTAGACAGTTTCAAGGTGTAGACATCATGAAGTGGTAGCTTTCAAGTTAACAGCTATGTTTACATTTTTCTTCAGTAGAAATTGGCAGTTCCAGGGCTGAAATGATCCATTATTATCCATTATTTGAGTGAAGGTGTATGGAGTTTAAAAACACAGTGGAGAAATTCCTTTATTATCACATGACATCACAGGTGTTTTCCGTTAGAGACAACTAAATATGCAGGATTTGAGTGTTAAACATGTTTGGGTATGTTTGTGATAAGGAAAAAACATTATATAGATCAGACAATGGCATAATCTGGGCCCTTTAAAGGTCCCATGGCATGAAATTTTCACTTTCTGAGGTTTTTGAACGTTAATGTGAGCTCCCCTACCCTGTTTAGCCCCCCCCCCATGGTTAAAAGTTGCGAAATGTCTAAACTGAGCATTTGCGGTCCTTTTCTGCGTTACAAAAAATCGGAGCTCAAACGGGCGATTTTGAACAAGGCACCTTATTGACGTCAGATCGAAAAAAGAAATGCAAATGCAGTTCCACCCCCGTCTGTCTGAACTCAGCGTCTCTGTAAATCACGCCCAGAGAGTTTGGACTGCGAATGCGCTAGGCAATGCGAAATGCGTTTTTTTTATTTGCCTGGAGGCACGTCCGAGTGTTTCTAGGCTCGGAAGTCCTTTATCTGAGCCTCTGGACTTTTGAACAGCAGTGGTTTAATTTTATTTTATGTGGAAATGTGTTTATTTTTCAATGGAACGCTTCAAATCTCTCCCCCTGTGCAAAAACAAGGAAATGGATCAGCTGAGCGCTCAGAGCCGAGAGCGGAGAGTTTGGCCACGCCCCCACCCTCTACTATAGGCCAGCTCTTTTCTCCTCTTTTGCATTCAAGCAACAACGCCCAGAATAAAGTGTTTGAGAGAGAGATTTATGACTCTTTCTCATCTTATCTCTGTTTCTCATGCACTGAGTGTTGATTTTGAAGAAGGATTCATTTACAGTATTAGGGAACCATTAAGGAGCCATATAAAAGCATCAAGAAGTACCATGTCATGGGATCTTTAAGATACTAGCTTCTAAATGTACTTATTTTTATTTGGCAAGTATTCTGACATTACAGTGAGATAAATGTCACCACTAGTAACCCAGCAGTCTATCGGCCTGTGCCACAACTCTTTTGTTTAAACTGTTTTAGAACAGTTTTTTGCTCATGCATCTCCATGGACATTTAGCACAACTTGCCAATAAAGTAGTTTTCAGTTCAATCCCGAGCTTTATAAAAACGTCAACTACTGAACAAATAGAAGATAGATGCATTTACTTTGTGGAACATTTGAGGCAAAGCAATAGCATTTTCATAAAAGTAGAGTGCCTGTAGGTTAAACTACCAAACAAAGCCTGACCTTTCAATAGGCTATGCACATAATCAATTAAGTTATTGATTTTAGTTTAACACGAGGATCTGTTGGCATGAAGGGGTTAAGATGTGTCATTAGCATAATCATTCACATACATATAGATGGTATTTGACAGTGGTTTTCAAAAGACTGCTGCAGTGGTACAATCACATGATCGCTAGGCGCTTTTTTACGAGTGACAAGGGTGACGCTGGATAGGTCATAAAACGTAGGCTATCACTCAAGACTGATGTTATTTATAGGTCTGTCTATGGAGTATGTTTTATGGTTTCAGTTTAGTATGCACAGGCTTCAATGTTTAAACCAAACAAAATCACATTTTGTCAAAAAGCACAGGCTGATTTGTTCACTTTAAATGTCCTGTATTATGCAAAATTGACTCTTGTGAGCTTTAAGCCACGTTATAATGTTGTTACCTCATTAAAAACAGCCCTAGAGTTGTGTTTTGTTTCATTCACATGCTTGAGTAAACCTTTATCATTAGTCTATCTACAACTCCAAAGCTCAAAATGCTCTGTTCCAACCTGTGATGTCATTTAATGGTAGTTTTGAAGTTACAAGCTATCTTATTCATCTTAATGGGGACAGGCAGATAACACCATCAGGCCAAGTTACAGGTCATATCTAAGGAGAGGTGGGCCTGCTCATTGTAAGAATGCAAAAAAAACAAACAAAAAAAACACTAAAAACCAAATAAAAAACATCTACAATAAGATAAATGCAAGATAGATGAGTTTAAAGTCAGAAAAGCCAGTGTAATCCCTCATTTGTCCAGGGGTAGTCCAGGGTGAAAAAGGTTTCATAATGTTTTTTTGAAATTGAGAAATTTCGAATGCAACACAGAAGTCATTTTCAATCTGAAGGTACAAGCTGAGGATCTAGATTTATACTGCCCTGAGAACTCTCCTGAATGGACAAACCATGGAGGATGATTTCTAGATAGAATGTTAATGTAAACCGAGTGGAATGATGAAAAAATAACTAACCTAAATTATGACACAGGAAAATAAGCAAAGCCACTGTATCTGATCTTAAAAACATAAAACTGGAACTAGGTAGGTTTGTTTCATTGTACTGCCATGCTTCATTTTAAATTTAAAGGGACAGTGTGTAAGATTTTTACCCGTTAATTACTGAAATTGAAGATACCCATTCAAAAATACATTGTTTTCCAAGCCTTTTCACTTCCATCATGAAATCAAAGTATTCTTTTGGACTTAGATATAGTCACATAAAAGGGGGATCTTCCCCATGCAGAGGCAGTCATTTTGAATACGAGAGCCGCAGAAGGACATTTGGGCTCCGCCTTCGGCAAGGCTCGTGGTTCTGGGTAAACAACACAAGCATGCTGCCGGATCAGACGTCGTAATGGATCTAACACGTGTTTTGGACTAAATTGTTTTACTGGATTTTATTCGCTGGATCCTTACGGACAAATTGAGAGCAAGTTTATGGTGAAATACAGAGTTTGACCTGTGCAAAGAATTCTAAGGTAAACTAATCTCGTTTTGTGCTTTTCCGTATAAAAGCCCCATGTGCTCGGGGAGTGATTGTTTTGCAGGGAAATGAATTGCATAGTCAAAAAGAGGAGACTGTAAGGTTTCGTTTGATGTGTAGAGTGTCATGGTACATGATCGGGAATGTGTGTTTTCATGAGAAAAGAAAAAAAAAATTACCAGGACCGCGTTTTATTTATACAGTAGCGGCGCGCGGCTCGTGCGCAGGTGACCCTCGAGGTCTGCCGTAGCTAAAACAGAAAGTGCAATAGCACCATCCACCTATGCGCCACGAATCCTACACACTGGGGCTGTAAGAATTTATTTTCAATAAACAACACTTGAATAGCAACAATAACATATTCAGTCCCAAAATCTGTGCACATATTCCAACAGAGCTGACACTGGATTTGTGCAGCAGCTATCAAAAACAAAGAATAAAATGCAAGAAGACAAGGATACACTATATGGTCATTTTCACTTGAAGCCCATAAACAAGTAATTTAATTATTCAACTAAATATCAGAAATTGATTTATTAAATTAAACTCTCTTAACTAGAATCATGGTTGAAAGGGCAGACAATACAACAGGTAGACGTGAGACCAAAGAGTGCTGGCAAACCTTTATAGTGTTTGCTCCGGTGCCACCTGCTGGTTACTCCACAAAGTCCCCCCTAATACATTAAAGTTCGTTTGACAAGTTAGACTACTCCTTTCTGGCATATATTTTTCATATGAATATTTTGTATTATTTTGTTAAGTTTAAAATTCAGTCATCATTTGGATAATTTCAGCTTTGGAATTGCCTATCTCTGTTGAACTAAAGGTAAAAGGAAGCTGTTAACTTAAAAACTACAGCTTCATAACATCACAAGGTGGAACAGAGCATTTTGAGCTTTGGAGATGTAGACAAATTATGGAATAATTATATATTATTAACTTTTGTGATTCTTTAATTTTTAGAAATGAAGTTTCAAAAGTGTGTACGTGACTTGTGATCATATGTTTTGAGTTGCAGAAAGGCCAGATATCTGAGGGGAGACGTAAGCAGACAGCTTGGCTCCTCCAGTATCTAAGTCACAGTGACATTGTCCCTGTGAAAGATGTCATATCTGGGAATTATCTTATAAGTGTTTTGGTTTTAATGATTATGTTTTGGTTTTAATGATTATGTTTTGTCGGCTGTCCTGCCACCTGTTCCCCCACCCCTTATGAGCAGGACTGCCCACGTGTAACTAGGGTTGTGAAAAACTGAATAAATACGCAAGCGGGGGGCACAGAGGGCCAGAACGCTCCGAGTAGATTGTGGCCAGAGCATTTGTGATCTGGGCTTTCTCTCTGACTGTTCTCCGCTTGCAAGTGAAAAACCTAATCTGTCTTGTCTCCCTTTCCTTGTGTGCAGAATATGTTGGGTTTTTGCCAGCACCCATCAACAGACTAATAATAAAAGGTTACTCAAACACGTTTTTGAGGAGGTAACAAGATTAAACATGTCTTAAAGCTCACAATATTTGCATTTTGTATAACACAGGATCTTTAAATGCAGAATTAAACTGCCAGAAAAATGCCTTCTGTGTGTGTAAACTGTCCTTGCATTTTGTATAGAAATTTCCATGTTGGGTAAAATAGGTATTCAGTTATTCAGTATTCAGTTGTAAAACTCCTGCTACTTCCTGCATGTTTGTACTTTTCAACATAATACTATTTAAAGGTCCATTGTGTAGCTTTTCTGGAGGGTCGTCAAAAACTTTTCTCCGTGGAGATGTTATCACTTTGTCTGGGATGTTTCACAGTGTGGTATTAAACTTTTCTATCATCAAGAAGACCAAACCAGACCAAGTTACAGGTCAGATCTGTGGAGAGGCAACCCCGCTCAGAGTTAGAATGGCTGTTTATTAAAAACACTTCTAATTGAATAAATGCATGGTATATCTGTTTAATGTCATACTGTATTGTGGAACATTCAAAGCAATGACATATCCAAGGTGGCAGACCCCAACCGAAAAGTTACACAGAGTATCTAAAACTGACGTAAAACCTGTGGTGGATAAGGTACTTCATTTTGTTACTTAAATAAGAGAATAGATACAGGGGCAAAAGATTACTCAAGTAAAATAAACATATCACAATGAAAAAATCAAAGTAAAACTATTAAAGTACCTGATGATGCTGTAAAAGCGAAACGCGTTGTTCGCTCTAAGCCCAATAAAGGAATAAGAGTAAAGTCAAGCGAGTGTGCGGTAAATTTCTTCTTTTCTGGAATTTTTCAATGTTCCTGTTGTTACCAGCACCTGGAAGCTGTGCATGGAGTTTTGAACTTTTGGATTCTATTAACCCATTAAGACCTAAAACTCCTGGGGAAAAAGGCCTGAAAATCCTAAGGGTGATTTTAAAACAACCTCCCAGATCCTGAGTTTTTTCTGGAAATTCAACAATAATGTCAACGCCGATTAAAGAAGTGATTTCTCAGCCTCTGAAGCATATAGAGACAAAATTCCAAAAGTATTTGAGAGCTTACACTTGTGGGTTTCATGAGAAGTGTGGTTTATTATTCTACAGTCACAACATGTACAGTGCACAATATTTTCAAGTTTTAAGAAATAAAGAGCAGCTCTTATTCAGGTCAAAACTGTAAAAAATAAAGTGTCCCAAGGCCATAAGGCAGTAAGATGGAGTGCACTACATACTGAACAGGTTACGTCCCTTACATATACATTGCCAAAGCACTCAATGTGCAGAGGTAGTTTGCACTGTTTGTGACCAGTGGCTAGAGCAGGGGTCAGCAACCTTTACCACTCAAAGAGCTCCCGTTTCACACTGGGAGCCACAAAACACTTTTGAAATTGAAAATGAAATAACACTGCATCGAACTTTTTTAAAAATCTTTGTGCCATAGAATTACATTTTGAAAATGAACGAACTAAAATAAAGTATATCTTAATTAAATACAGTGGTCCCTCGCTGTTTCGCTGATTTTTTTAATAGTGTATCAATACGCATTGTGTTCTGCATCCTGATTGGCTAAAGGACTGTAGACCTTTGTCTTTGTCAGTCATTCTCCTCCGTGTCTCCTGTACAGAATGCGTTCAGTTTGCCAAATTTATTTAAATGTTCGATCACGAGCAGTGTGACTCTGAAGCAGTGACAGACTGAGCGGTCTGGCATTTGGGCACATGCCAGAAGGGCCGCGGCCATGCGTCTCACCTGGGGCTGGTCGCGCCGGTCATGCTCTGTCACGGATTTGACCACAATGAGCAGCTGCACATGTCCGCGCGCACATTTCTCCGGGTGGTTAATGCACATCAGGAAGTAGCGGCAGAATGAACTGGTGGAACCTGGAGTCCAGGCGGTGGAAGAGTTCTGAGAGCGCACAGATGCGTTCTCACTACAACAAAACCCGCAGCGGCGCCAGGCGCCTCGGTCAGAGGCACTGTGAAATACACGCATATTTATACACGCAATATAAAGCTGATTACTTCACGGATTTAGCCTATTGCGGGTTATTTTTTACAATGTAAACCCCATGATAGACGAGGAACCACTGTACTGAGCCACATCAGAGGGATCAGAGAGCCGCATGCGACTCTGGAGCCGCGGGATGCCGACCCCTGGGCTAGAGTTTCATTGAATTGCTTAAAGATTCCATGACATGGTACTTCTTGATGCTTTTATATGGTGCCTTAATGGTTCCCTAATACTGTAAATGAATCCTGCTCCAAAATCAAGACTCAGTGCATGAGAAAGACACATGTACAGAGTCAGAGTCAGAAAGTCTTTCTCTGAACAACTCATTCTGGGCGTTGTTGCTTGAATGCAAATGAGAAGGACAGAGATAGGTTAGAGGAGCGGGTGGGGGGGGCAAATGCGCCGCTGGTTCCTTGTTTTAGCGGTGCGCTGTGCGCTGTCTCCCACTTCCGCGTTTTAAGCGCGGAGGAAGAAAGGAGAGGCCTTTCAATGAAAAAAACACATTTTCACAGAAAATAAAATTAAACCACTGCTGTTTCAGAGGTCCAGAGGGTCAGGTAAAGGACTTCCGAGCCTAGAAACACTCGCACGTGCCTCCAGGCAAATAAAAAAAACGCATTTCGCATTGCGTAGCTCATTCGCAGTCCAAACTTTCTGGGCGTGATTTACAAAGACGGTGGGTAGACATCCAGACGGGGGGTGGAGCTGCATTTTTCGATGTGACGTCACATAGTTTCCTTGTTCAGAATCGCCCGTTTGAGCTGTGTTTTTTTCTAATGCAGAAAAGGATCGCAAATGCTCAGTTTAGACATTTCGCAACTTTTAGCCCTGGGGGGAAGGCTAAACAGGGTAGGGGAGCTCACATTAACGTTCAAAAACCTCAGAAAGTGAAAATTTCATGCCATGGGACCTGTGAGTGCGGCAATGCGCCCCACTAGCCTCGGCCTCGGTGTTTCTAGAAGTTTCTTTCCGACGCGTCACGTAAAGTAAATAAAGAGTCTTGAATCCAAGTTTGTCTTTTCTATCTTTACTAAAATGAAAGGTCATACAGAGCGGGTGCAAATAAGGTGAATAAAGAGGGAAATGTAAAGATGAATTTCTGAGGCTTGTGGTTTTCCTACGTGTGTTGTGTTAGGCTTTGTATGTGTGGTGATGTTCTTCTTGGCGTCTTTGCGTGTCGTATAGCGGTGAGCTCCTGCCTGTCACTGGGAGACCGGGCTCCCTTGTCCTCCGTGGCTCCCGACAGGACTCACCCCACGTTGCGCTGTCAACGGTGCTACTGGTTCTTCTTTGCTGTCCGTACATGCCTTGTAGCATTGCGTTTTCCCGTCTGTCACTTGGGAGACCGTGCTTCGTCGCTTCTCGGCTCCCGACGGGAATCCGTCTTATTTGCTACCTGCGGCTGCTACGTGACGTTTCACGTGACCTCCTTGTTACGTGACGTCCCACGTGACGTTCCTACGTTGGCGTCCGTCCGTCCGTGCCTTGTAACGGTGCGCGTTCCCGTCTGTCACCCGGGAGACGGCCGATGTTACACTCTTGCTTGGTTATTACGCGACGGTCAAAAGACTGTGTAGCTTCTGTGGTCCAGGACGTCCTAATACCCCGTCATCTCGGCTCATCCGATACTCTATGGTCACGGGGTATCCTCCTGGCCACCAGACCGCGGCTTCTATCCACACTACCTATGTAGCGTGGTCTCTTTCTTCGTGTGTGTGAGTGTGTGTTATGTGTCTTGGTGAGGTGTGTCTTCTCCGCTGTCCGTGTGCTCTCTGTGTCAGTGTGACTCCTAAGGTCTGCATTTATAGCAGGTAAGACCAAAGATAAAAGAACAAGGAATAAAGCTAGATCAAAGTCATCTAATCAGAAAGCATTTCCTGAACCTGAAGGCGGGACAAGAAGAGCTGCTATAAAAAGAGTACTCCAGAACACAGAATGTACGAAATGGCTCCTACAGGACCTTTAACAAAATTTCAGTGTGAGAAATACCACGTGTGGCGTGTGAGCGTGTGAACTTGTTGAAATGTGTGTGTCTCACTCTCAAAGCGTGAGACTTGAGAGCCCTGTGGACCTTCACTAACTTCAGAACTCCCTGCACCGAAATTGAAGTCATCCATAATTGCTCGATACGTTTCAAAACAATGACGCGAGTCAGCATGCGTATGTCACGTGCATTTTCGGGTAGATTTTACTTGGCAACAGATGATGATTGGCCACAGAGGAAAAAAATGACTTAACCGCTTTCCCGGTCTTTATGGTAGAAATGCTTAACAGCGCTCCTGGTGTTAGTGGTAGAACAGCGGTAATTCGTTCCCGGTCTAAATGGGTTAAAGTACCTGTTAGAGCCATTTTTCTATGTTATCTCTACGTTGCTATGCGTTGCTATGCTCTACTTTGATGTACTATGATCTGTATGATTTGTACTTTGTTACATTCCACCACTTTGTAAAACCATGATAAATACTCGCAACAGGTACTATCCCACACAACAAAGTAACGATTATGCAAAACTGTCACATGCACTTTAACACGACTGCAGGTAAGGTTATGATGAGGAAATTATAACTCCAGATGAATCTATAACTAGGTGTAGTGCTGATGTTAAATTGTAAGTCAAACACCATATGGCATCCGTGTCAGCGTATTCATTTCTCCTGTTGGCTGGAGTCCCTGGTTTACTGGCCTGATTGTTTCATCTACTACAGAAGAAAATGAGGCACTATTAATTCCAGTGAACTCCCATCCACCCTGTCATTAATCTGATCATTTTGGCTCTCCACAGTGGGGACAGCGGTGTCAGATTGCAAAGTACATGGTAAATGAGATAGACACTCACTATCATTGTGAACTATCTTACATTGTGTATGGTGGTGATGCTTAAATGGCCAGGTCAATAGAAGGTCATGTAATGCATTGTTATGCAGACCAATAGCAGCACGTTACAAATGTGTTATTTACGAGCTTAATGGCATTTTGATATAGACCATAAAATGTATTGTGGAATGAGATTAAATAGGCAGTATATTTTTTCAGCTTTCTAAGTACGTGTGCCAAATTTTCATATTGAGAATACTAAAGAATAGATTGTGGTACTTCGTTACCCAATTTAAAGGTCTGATATTACGCAAATTTGAGCTTGTTGAGTAACTCTTCAAAAGCATACCTTGAGTTGCACTTTATTTCATTCACATATTAATCCTGGATTATCAGTCTGCATCCACAAATATCAAAATGCTTTGTTCCACCTTGTGATATCATGTAGTGGTAGTTTTCAAGTTAACAGCTACATTTTACCTTTTGTTTTGGAGATGTTGGCAATTCCAGGGCTGAAATCATCCAAATGATTCATGATGATATATGGAGTTTAAAAAACACAGTGAAGGATTTACGACATGATATCACAAAGTGGAACAGTGTTTTCTGTTTGAGGGAACACACAAACTGTGCATATTTAGTTCTTCTTTCAAAGCAAAAACACTCAGTTTCACCTTGTGACATCATGTGGTGATGCAGGAAGTGATACAATGTGCTTTGAAACTTCTTACACCTTCACTAGAAAAGGTAAAAGAAGCTGTTAATTTGAAAACTACTGTTTCATGACATCATAAGCTGGAACAGAGCATTTTGAGCTTTGGAGATGTAGTTAGACTAATAATGCAGGATTATTCAAACTCAAAATACAAGTCCAGGTATGTTTTTGATGAGGTAACACCATTCTGTCATGGCTTAAAGCTCACAAGAGTCAATTTTGCACAATATAGGACCTTTGACTATTCAGAATAAACTACTCTGATTGGGTTATGAATACACTGGTGGATGAGCTGGTTGTGAATGAACCTACCTTGAACCTACTCAGATGCATTAATATGAAGAGATATGGATTGGAGTCTGGGTTTAGATTCATCACAGTCTTAGCCCATCTCAATAATAAACTAGAAACAATTACAAAAATTCCACTTGTTGCAAATGTTGTCACTCAAACAGCAACCAATAGATTCTTATTCTGGAAGCATTCAATTACAGGATAAATTTGTAAATAAAAGATGAAAAGGGTGTGAGTCAGCAGTCAGAGTAGCAGCAACTAAATTAATTTCCGAACAGAACATACATATTGTGTGGATCGCTCAAACAACCCAAGACATCAGCAGGAGCGGACAAATTGGTGTTGAGTCTTTCAAAATGCAATTTCCAGCGCTTTGAGCACTACAAACAACATTACACTCACCTCTGTTGTATTAGATCAGAGGCATAAATCTCAGAGACAAATGCCGTGCTGTGTACCATCCGCCCAGATAGAGGTCAGCCATAAAAGATGGTTTTGTTGTGCAGCTCCAAATGACCCTGGAAGAAGACTGTGATGTCATCAGGCAAGGAGTGTGTAATTAGAACTTAAAAGAGCTCTGTGTCACTTTTCTTTTCTTGTCTCTATGTTAATGCTTTGGTTTAAATTGTGCACAGTATGGTATTAAACTAATCTGTTTTGCGTTTATTCAGCTACAGTTAGTTCAAAACTATCTTTAAAAAATGCCTCTCCACAATGTAACCTATGATTTGGCTTTTGTTTGTTTGTTTATGGCCATATGATAGAACAGTCTAGGCACATCTCATTGAACAACTCCACTGTATAGTCCAAACATGCAATATTGTCTTTAAATACTCTCCTAGTTACTGTTTCTTATTATTATTACTTGTATAACTCCACTGTATGTTCCTATTGCGCAATAGCATTTTTCCAACGTGCAAGTATTGTTTTTTTTTTCAATACGCTCCCTGTCACTGTTTTTATTATTATTATTACTATTATTATTATTATTCGATTTATTATTCATTCATTCATTCATTCATTCATTCATTTTCTTCCACTTTTCCATTTTCTGGGTCGCGGGGGCAGCAGTCCAAGCAGTGTTCTGCTGCCCAGAACACAATGCACCAGCCCCCATGAATCCTTCCGCAAGTGGTGGGTCCACAGGAGGACGGCTCACGTCACAACAGGCCTTGATGTATCTTCTGCCATGGGGGCTACCAGTGTCCACAGACACTGGGGGCGAGGTGGGGTTAAGTGTCTTGCCCAAGGACACAATGGCAGCGCTCATCTGTGGGAGCTGGGATCATATGCGGTCAACCCGTCAAGAGCGGGATTTATTACTTATTTTATTATTATTATTACCTTATATTTTACCTTTATGCCATTCTTACCTGCATGCACTTGACTTTCTTGTTCAAACTGTCCCTACCTGGAGCTACTGTGACAAGTAAATTTCTCCTGTGTGAGATCAATAAAGTCTTATCTTATCTCCATGGAGACATGCAGGTGATGGACCCACCACCAGACAAGTTACCCAGTGCACTTTTCAAGGATAAATATTAGGCATTATTAGTATTATTATTATTGGCCTTTAGACATGCTCAACATACTTTTACTTTGGCATCTCTTGTATTAGCTTATTAACTTAAAGGTCCTATATTAAGCAAAATGTACTTCTGTTAATGTTACCTCATCAAAAACATACCTGGAGTTATTTTGTTTCATTCACAAATGTTTGTGTAACGCTTTATTATTAGTTTGTCTACATTTCTAAAGCTCAATATGCTCAAAAAAAGCTCCGAGTGATGGAGAGTAGAGCACTTCCTGTATTTCCACATGACATCACAAGGTGGAACAGCGTGTGGAACTCATTTGTACTTGCTGTTTTTACAATATGCAGTATATGTACAGGGATAAATCAATGGAATAGCCAGAAAACACTTGAAACTTGCACACAATCAATGTCTTTGCTATTGTGACCTTGAACAAAAAAATAAATACATTGTCTACAAACGCCCACAAAAAACATGCTCAGCGCTAAACCAGAACCAAATTTTAAAATATGTTGTGTAAACTGATCTAACCTTTTCTTAACCAGAGGAGTTCTTTGGCACCCTAAACTCTTTGTTTCTCTCTGCTAGTGTCTAGTATAGTTCCTATATCATTACCAAGGTCCTGGAGATCCCAATGCAGGTGCTAGTGTCACGCTCATCAGATCTGACAGCTGCTAGACTTCACCACATCTGCCTGTTTGGAGGCAAAGTCTGTTCTTGTCATTAGCTGGGATGTAACAATATTGTCTCATGGTACGATATTACCTCATTCTATGACACGTACACATTTTTGAAGAGATATTTCAATAAACACTAGTAAACAATTTTATACCACGGACAGAATAAACATAATACAACATAATATTTGTAAACCATTTAGAGTAGACCGTATCATTAGAAAGCCCTCAGGCGCAACAGGTAAATAACAGAATGAGGCAACAATTAGCCATAGAAATCATCTATTCATCTTTGTACAGCTCAAATGTATTTTTACTTCTATAAAAAGTAACCCAACTCTTCCCTTTTTTGCAAAGAAAGCACATGATAAATATTGAGCCCCAAAATATATTTTATATTGTTCCATCAAACACATATTGAACAATAAGTCGATATAATAATTATTGTGATGCATCTTATGCAAAATGGTATGTGACCGACCGCGGCAAGGTAGGCGTGATTAGTGAAACACAGATAATCGTGTTTTTAGGTTGTTTTTTTTGTTTTCAAAATTATTTTTTTTGCAGAATGTGCTAGTTGAGATCATGAAGAAGCCACTCCATGTTCCAGATAACAGCATTAGTGACGTCAAAAACATACATTTTTAATTTGGAATTGGCTTGTTTTTCAGAAAGAAACAGGGCGTATATAAATCAACATATTTTCCTACACTCACGCGCCCGGGGGCTGAAAACGCGCGGTGCCTGCCTAAACTGAGCCACACAGACCAATTTTCTGGGCACAAAAAAAAAAAAAAAAAAAAAAAATCAGCGTGAGAAATGCCATGTGTGGCGTGTGAGCGTGTGAACACGTCGAATTGCGTGTGTCACATTCTCAATGCGTGAGACTTGAGAGCCCTGGTTACCTTCTAATTCTGACCTGCCCTGAATGGAAACACCACACCACAGTCATGCCAGTGATGGGGGAGGGCTTAGCTTAATGCCATGCAAATGAGCTCTGAAGGCCTGAACTTCTAGAATCTTTAGAGAAGCTTTTCTCAGCTCGTTACTTTTCAGATGTCCCGCATTCAAATGGCCACAACTTCTTCAAATGTTGTCAGATTTCCATGTGTAAGGCATCATTAGAAAGCTTAGAATCTACACTTACCTACACTTACAGAATCTGTGAATAACCCTCGGGATGACTTGAGTCCTGTTTTGCTGCAGTCGGTCACATTTTGTGAAGCGGCTAATAGAATTGTAAAAATGCAACATTTCCTATAACACTAACATTAAGGCCCTGGGTTGAGGGGGGCTTAGTGTCTTGCCCAAGGACACAACAACAATATTGGTGTGGATCTGACCGCAATCAATTATGTTTATATCGAGAGCAAGACTCCCAACATTCGGATCAGTGGACAGTTTTTGTTTTGTTTTTTTTCCCCAAAATTTGATCTGCCTCAGTACGGATATATTGTATTAATGGCTCTTGGACAATTGAAGTTTGCTGCGTACTCTCTACATGTCTACATGTCATGTCTGGTTTCTGAAAGCAAAAAGCTTATAAATTCATTGTGGTGAATAATAAGGATTCTCCAAATTTAAAGGTCCCATGGCATGAAATTTTCACTTTCTGGGGTTTTTGAACGTTAATGTGAGCTCCCCTACCCTGTTTAGGGCCCCCACCCCATGGCTAAAAGTTGCGAAATGTCTAAACTGAGCATTTGCGGTCCTTTTCTGCGAAAAAAAACACAGCTCAAACGGGCGATTCTGAACAAGGCAACTATGTGACGTCACATCGAAAAATGCAGCTCCACCCCCCGTCTGGATGTCTACCCACCGTCTCTGTAAATCACGCTCAGAGAGTTTGGACCGCGAATGAGCTATGCAATGCGAAATGCGTTTTTTTATTTGCCTGGAGGCAAGTGCGAGTGTTTCTAGGCTCGGAAGTCCTTTATCTGAGCCTGTGGACCTCTGAAACAGCAGTGGTTTAATTTTATTTTCTGTGAAAATGTGTTTTTTTCATTGAAATGCCTCTCCTTTCTTCCTCCGCGCTTACACACGCGGAAGTGGGTCACAGAGCACAGTGGAGCGCTAACCCAGGAAAGAGCGGGGAGTTTGCCCCCCCCGCCCACCCGCAGCTCTCACCTATCTCTGTCCTTCTCATTTGCATTCAAGCAACAACGCCCAGAATGAGGTGTTCAGAGAGTTATTTTTTGATTCTGACTGTGTACATGTGTCTTTCTCATGCACTAAGTGTTGATTTTGGAGCAGGATTCATTTACAGTATTAGGGAACCATTTCACTGCCAGCCTGTTTTCAAAATCTAAGCCTGTAGAGTGCCAGAGATTCAGAGAATTTTCACTGATTTTACAAGACTCACAGAATACTGAGTTCTTTGACTATATAAACATGGCACACATCAAAATAAAGCCTAGACTCTCTTCTTTCACCTGGAAAAAAAATTATGTTTCTAACCTTTTCGGTTCTCAAATAACTGATAGTAGAACATAGGGAAGTTTCAGCAAAAACACTGGTTTTTGAGCAAGAAATGGAGAAAACGAGCGTTGAGTTCAGAGAAGGATTTCGAGCAGATCAGTGACTTTGACATCAATATTTATTGATTTAGTGACACCTCAAACATCTAAAATAACAGAGAAAGAGATTTTTGATGACAAAGTACATTTTTTATTTACAAATATAATAATATAAGGCTCTGTGAATAGTGCCAAGAGATGTTTACAGGATATAATAATATCTTTTCATATAAAATAGAACTTTGTTGAGGCTTTGTCTGAGGCCCAGAGTACAGACCCATAATAAAAACTAATACACACACACACACACACACCTACACACACACACACACACACACACACACACACACACATATATATATATGTACATACACACAAGCCCATGCATAAACCTTTACACACACACACAGCTACACACGCACGCGCGCACGCACGCACACGCGCACGCACGCACGCACGCACGCACACACACACACACACACACACACACACACACACAACTTCATTCATTACAATTACCATACAGCACCATTACTGCTCCAAGTCAGTAAACGTCTTCTTTGGAGCTGTCGTAGTTCTGAGGAGACTCCCTGGTCCGTGCAGCGCACACAGGACACGCCCCCTCCTCGAGCACAGCAGATCTCTGCTCAGACCTCGCTGCTTGATCCGGCTTGTCTCTGCGATCCTCTGATCCAGGATCCTGGGTCCCAAGAGCGATCTGATCGCTCCATAGGCGCTGATCAACAGTTATCTGCTTTTCCGGGTTCGCTGGCCTCGCCATCTTACACACATCTATACACACACTGCACTCCTCCTTTCTTCCCCGGCTCTGATCGGCAAATAATGATACAAGATCGCCATCTACAGGTTGAGAGATGTGAATTACACCTCAAAAGTTGCTCCAGGCTGTAACCTAGCAACCCCCGCTGAAAAACGTGTTGAACGTCTATAGACGTTCTGGCAATCAACGGTTGGGTTCGCCCGAACGTCTATAGACGTCTCCGGCAGCCAATGAGTTAAGGAGCCATATAAAAGCATCAAGAAGTACCATGCCATGGGACCTTTAAGGTAAATGAGGACCACTGCAAACAATTTTAATGAATTAGTTCTGTTTTAAGACAGCACCTTAAGCCATTGGTGCAAATCACTACTGTCATAATCCAAAAAAGATATAAACGTGCACTGGGTTCAAAGATCATGATCATGGTCTATGTAGTTTGCCCTGCTGCTTTAAAGGACCTATTATGCTGTTTTTGGATCAATATTATAATGTTGTTTCCTCACCACAAACATACTGGACTTGTGTTTTGTTTCATTCACACACGTTTAACACACAAACCCTGCATATTGAGGCTGAGTTCTTCTCTCAAATTGAAAACACTATTCCACCTTGTGATGTAATAGAGGAAGTGCTTCACTGTGTTTTTACACACCATACACTTTCACTAGAATCATTTGGAAAGTTTTAACTCTGGAATTGTCCATCTTTACTGAACTAAAGTTAAAGATAGTGATGAACTTGAAAACTACCGCTTCATGACATCGCAAAGTGGAACAGTGCATTTTGAGCTTTGGAGATGTAGACAAACTAATAATAAAAGGGTTATGCAAACTTATGATTGTTACATTCCCAATTATCACTTCCACTGCGTTGCCATATTGCCCCTTTTTCTCTTCTTTTTGCATCTGCTCTCAAAAGTAAACTGTAACTGATGGTATTATCTAAAGCCATGATTCAATAATCTGGTTAATCCTTGGAGACTTCTTAGGCCTTCTTTCGGACTTCAACACTTGCTGTGCACTCGAAAAAGTACGCAGTCTTAAAGGCAAGAGTAGAAATTACGCAGAGCTGGATAAAACTATATTTTTGGGATTAGGAGAAGAAATTCATTTGGGGAAATTAATGAAAAGAAACACTTCAAAACCATTGTGTTGCTTGGTAGAAAAATTGGACGAAATACAAATACGTTTTGGTTGGAATTGTCACATAAGTCGTGCAAGCGTGACAGCGATTAAAATGCTTGTTTTGAGCTGGGGTTGAATGGTATTGTATTTAAAAAGTGGAGCTATGTATAGACTAAAGGAAGAGAGGTCATAAGGAGCTTTTGGGGTGATAAAAAAAAAAAAACACATCTGTAGCCTCCATGCATTCTTCCTTCACTTACCCACAAACCCTGCCATTCCAGAGATTTATAAATAGTATTAAGCCTGTCCTTGGCTTTTTTGTCGTTAGAGGCCGCTCAATTTGAGTGGCGGTTGTCACATGCAATTTTGATCACATTTTTGAAGAGAGATGAGAAAATTCCCTTTGAGGAGGAGGCAAAGTCTTGGTCAGAGAGAAAATTGGCCACAACAAATTGTCTATTTTGGAAAGTGATTGTAAAAGAGCTGAACTATTCCAGCGGTCTTCAGAGAGTCCAGTTAGTATTACTGAGAATTAGAATCCAAACTTTTCTCTTTTATATTATTTTATGTGTTAAAGATCTGTTTTAAAATATAAAAACAGAAATAGAAGTTCATTTTAAACTACCATCTTGAACAGAATGTACATCAAAGCCTTAATTGACATGACGTTGTCCATACAAAATGCCACCAGAGACTACATTTCCGAGTGCATTAAAAAGGGAAGTCATTTCAAGATATCCAGGATTATTGTGAAGACTGAAAGACTGAAAGACTGTAAAGACTGTAAAGACTTCTATGAATGTCAGTAAAATAATAATTATTATTATTATTATCTTATTTAGTTCAGTTCATGCACCTTATGATCGTTATGGAGAACTGTGCCTACTTTGGTCTTTTTTTTTCTCATTATAAAGTTGCATGTAAAATCAAACACTCACAACTTGACAAAAACACACACACGCGCAGAACATACAGACGGCAAAGAGGATCAACACATAATCTGGGAATCAAACCTGCATCCTTTATATTGTGGTACAAGACAAACATCTACGACTACATAGAAATAAATCAGGTCAAACCATCCCTCCATCCATCCATCCATTTTCTTCCGCTTATCCGGGGCCTGGTCGCGGGGGCAACAGTCTAAGCAGGGATGCCCAGACCTCCTTCACCCCGGACATTTCCTCCAGCTCCTCCGGGGAAACCCCAAGGCGTTCCCAGGCCAGCCGGGACACATAGTCCCTCCAGCGCGTCCTGGGTCTTCCCCGGGGCCTCTTCCCGTTGGCACATGCCCGGAACACCTCCCGAGGGAGGCGTCCAGGAGGCATCCGAAACAGATGCCCGAGCCACCTCAGCTGGCTCCTTTCGACGTGGAGAAGTAGCTGCTCTACTCCGAGCTCCTCCCGCGTGACTGAGCTCCTCACCCTATCTCTAAGGGTGCGCCCAGCCACTCTACGAAGGAAACTCATTTCGGCCGCTTGTATCCGCGATCTCGTCCTTTCGGTCATTACCCAGAGCTCATGACCAGGTCAAACCAATATGCAATATAAAGCTGCATTATGTAACTTTCCTGGTGACTTCCTGCTTGTCTCCATTGTGTTATTCCACAGTATTACATTAATAGACAGGCTAAAATTCATTCTTTTTATAATAGGGATCTCCTCTCCACAGACCTCTCTGACCTGGTGGCGTTAGCTGCTTGTCTCCATGGAGTTAGATGACTTTAATGAATAGAATAAATATATAACTCTATAACAGGAAGTGAGAATGGGTGCACTTTTGGCTCCATCAACTTATTCACTTTGCATTGAAAAAAACATCAACCCTCTCTCAGTAGATGTTGGTGTCAGACCGCTTTTTTTTTTGTCATAAAATGTTGCTGTTAACCCGCTCTACATGATCCTGTTGTTTTTATTTCACTATTTTGTCCGTAAATCAATTCCTATTACTAATATGGAACTCGGCTTGAAATTCAACCCATAACTGCCAGCCTCGGTGAGCTTCATTTGACTGAAGCCAAATGCTATGGGTGATGTCACACTCCCTCAGTCCTCATCTTTGTATAGTCTATGATTTAACGCAATATTGTGCAACTTTACCATTAGGCAAAGCAATCACCCTCCAGAAAAGTTACCTTGTGCACCTTTAAAAATTGTATACCATTAAATGTGCAATCCCAGTGTATTTTTACTTGCGGACTATTTCCTCCAAGTCAGCCAAAATGGTAGTTACATCAAATCCATCTCATTTCACTGTGTACATCTTCCAAAAGGGAATGTAATTTGGCCCGGCTCACATAACAATAAAACACTGCCAGCAGACACATCTTTGCCTAATTGTAGTCAAGTTAAACAAATGCTAAACAAAGCAGTAATGTATATTTCAGTGCTCTCGACTCCGAGGCGGCAGCGCAGGCTCTGACAGGCTTCAGGGAACAAGCGTCGACAAAAAAGGCAAAGCTCTCGTCGTTAAACTGGGAGGAATAAATGATGTAATTGGCAGAAAATGTCTGGGGTTTGAGACTGGTGTTTCACACAAGTCTCCATTGGTCTTGACAGAGCTGTAAAATATACACACAGACAGTATGCAACCAGGGAGAAACAGTGGCAGTATATGTGAGAAAGTTGGATCCAGTTTTTGGGGCCACTACAGGAAAAAAAAAAAAATGCAACCATGACACTATAGCACTTAGAATGTACCTCACGTTATGCAAAATCTACTTCCATGAGCTTTTAGCCAAGTTGGTTTGCCCTCATTATTAGTTAAATTTTGATTGATTCATGCATCTGGGGTTTGAAATGTCTGTTTTCACCTACCCCCTATACCTGCCCATTTCCATTGTCAGCGGTATATGTAAGTTTGTAGCACTCAAAGCACTTTACATCAAGGAACTACTCACGCATTCACACACACACATTCACATTCACACACTAGTGTATGCAGAGCAGACACCAGGGGCGAGGGGGGTTAAATGTCTTGCCCAAGGACACAACAACAGTATTCATCTGTAGGAGCTGGAATCACACCTCCAACCTGTGGGTCAGTGGATCTGACCTCACAACCAATGATATTGAGAGCAAGATTCAAACTGCCAACCTTCGGATCGGTGGACAAACACTACCAACTGAGCTACTGTCACCCAAAATGTTATAAATTGTCATAAAAAATGTCATAAATGTCATAACTGAAACCTTTTGTGACATGAAATTCTACTGTCAAGCCAAGATCCATATAGGCCACTGTGTCCAGACTCGGTTACCAAGGTTATGGCATACACAGAAGCTACGTGGGTAACACCAGGTCAGTTTGAGCTGACAAATGCATCTGTCTTTTCTGCTTTTATTGGCCAGTGTTGAAATGAGAATTGAACACTTGGATAATTGGACGATATATAAGTAGTGGGTTGATGCATGTGGCCTGTGCTCTATGACGACACCCAAAACAAGCCTCATCCAGAGTTCATATGGCAGGTTGGTCTACACATTTCACAAAAACATACACCACATAATTATAGCATTTTAAGACAATCTTGCCTATACAGTACTTTTCTCTAGTTTGGAAAGTTTTGGTTAAGTTTATCATATAATTTCTTCCTGATTAGACATGGGTAATAGAGGCAATCCCATTAATATTACCTAGCAACCATAATATAAACAAGGGTCCAAGCTTGTCTAATTTACACCTTAATTTTCATCTTTCACCTTTCTATTTCTATTCACACAGTGTAACTTTTCTACCATTTGCTTGTTTCTATGCTGATATTATTGCTTTGCCTTGAATGTTAGTGAAGTCATTAGACTTATGTATCTTAGAATTAAACCATTATTTTATTATTTTTTTTCTGTATTGCTTTTCAACATTTCTTCACAAATTGCCATTTGACTGTTGTAAAATTATGATAAATGTTCCACAAAACAAAGATTACGAAAAAGTATATATGCACTTAAAACTAGTAGTACTGAACCAGCCTCACTCCACAGAATGTACCACAGTAAACTGTCTTTAACGTTTCATTTTACAAAATTACATGTATTTCTGTGAATTTCAGTGTTTATTTTTACTGCCTGGCACTATAACTGCAACATTTGGTCTGAGAAAACAGTCCAACTTTGCACTAAGAAGTAGTTTGGCTGTGTGCCCATTACGCTATCAAGGGACCAAACCTGTCTTTTGTAAAAACAGCCAGATTTTTACAAGTTCATCCCAGGTCAACACACTTTCAAAAAATCACAAACCCTAAATAAAGAACAGTTGGAGTTTCTAAAGACTTGCGGCTTGCTTTGGCACAAAACAAAAAAACAAAACATAACACACAACTTGGAATAATTAAAGGAAATAAAAAAAAAAAAAAACAGTGTCTCAGTTTGATCACCTTCGAGGAGAGTGGACAGTTCTAAGACCTCCTTGCCCTGGTTGGCTTCACACGATGTCAAAACAAACACTAGAAAGTAGGGGGGGGAGAATGTAAAAACATGTTGACAAGGGCAACCTGCCTACACGAGAGCTGCAGTGGAATAAAATAAAAATAAAAAATATAATAAAACAGTACAACGGTGAGGTAGACAAAGGAGCTTGTCTTTGCCTATCACCTCCAGCCTGTGATGTGACCCCCCCCCCCACACTCCCTCCACCCCTTCCTCTCGTCCTTTCGGATCACTTGCTCCTTGTTAGGGGGACCGTGGCTGGGGCAGAGCTTGGGTGCGGACGGCCGTAATGAAGATGAATATTCAGGCGCATTAACACAGGCTCCTGGAAGACTGCCCGGCTGCCTCTTCCAGTCAGATTGGGGCAAGGGGTGGGGTCGAAGGGGGGTCCTATGGAGAGAGCGGGGGGCAGATTAGATGATCAGAATGACAGGCAGGTGGGGAGAGGGTGAGGGAACCATGGGCCAGTTAGGTATAAATGGTGACTTGTTCAGGTACAAAATGCAAATGACACCCGTGGATCATTACGTTATACAGTAATTGCACATTTTATTACATTTATCTAAAATGACTTGCTTTTTCTTTCATTTTGTACCAAAATGACTACGGGATGCTATCGAATCTTGCATATATCACCGATTAAAGGTGCACTGTGTAACTTCCCGGGTGGGTATAATATTAAGCTTATGTATTTCCATAGAGATAAGTGCCAAGCCAATTTACACGTCCGATTTATGGAGAGGTGGGCCAATTACAGTGGAATACACATTTTTCAAGGTACTGTTTGATTGTAAAAAATATATATATAATTAAATAGTAATAATAATAATAATACATTTTATTTATAAAGCGCTTTTCAAGACACTCAAAGACGCTGTACAGAAGGTAAAATCAGTAATAAAACAGGTAATAAAACAATCAGACAAAACATTAAACATTAAGAACTATTAAAAGCAGTTTTTAAAAGGTGAGTCTTGAGCAGTTTTTTGAAGGTGGGGAGGTCAGAGCAGTCACGGAGAGGTTGTGGGAGTGAGTTCCAGAGGGTGGGGGCAGCAATGGAGAAAGGTCTGTCACCCCAGGTTCGGAGCTTGGTCCTGTAGGGGAGGGACAGGAGGTTGGTGTCGGAGCAACGGAGGGAGCGGGATGGGGTGTGGTTGTGCAGGAGGTCAGAGAGGTATGATGGAGCCAGGTTATGGAGGGCTTTGTGGGTCAGGAGGAGGACTTTGAATTGGATGCGTTGAGGGATGGGGAGCCAGTGGAGGTTTTGGAGGACAGGAGTGATGTGGTCTCGGGAGCGGGTGTGGGTGAGGAGGCGGGCAGCAGAGTTTTGAATGTATTGGAGTTTATTGACAGTTTTGGAGGGTAGACCATAGAAAAGGCTATTGCAGTAGTCGATTCGAGAGGTGATGAATGCATGAAGGAGGGTTTCAGCAGCACAGAAAGAAAGAGATGGGCGGAGTCGTGCAATGTTTTTGAGATGAAAGAAAGCAGTCCGGGTTATGTAGTTTATGTGTGTTAGCAAGTTTAATGCAAAAAGTAGCAGCAAAAGTAATCTCTCTAGCATATTTCATGGACATGGACACAACCAGGTGCTGGACTGGTTACACAATGTACCTTTAAGAAAATAAAATTGGAAAACAAAGTAAGTAGTGAGCAATGGACCTTTGCAACTTCATGTCATGGTCTATCTATCTATCTATCTATATACAAAGGCTGTGTCCCACCATAGTGGGGTAGCCTAGACAGGGTCATGGTAAAAACACTAAACACAGGCCATATCTCCTTATGTTATCCTGCTAGTATTCATCGGCAAGCAGCACAAATACACATAAATAATAATACATTTGATATAGGGCTTTTTGGACACAAAAACCTTTACATTGCATTACAGGGGGTCCTCGGGTTACGACGGTCTCGACTTACGACGTTTCGTGGTTACGAACGCGCCCCCATTAAAAAATAATAATAATATTACGCGTCATTCCGTCTTACGCGGTTTAGCGTGGTAAGCGACGTAAACAAACGCGAACGGCGCGCGGCGCACGGCGGAAGAATACGCTCTGTTGTGGTTGTAGGGCGGAGAAGACGGCCTCGTGTGCGTGCCCAATGTGGGCGGAAGTACCTGATGTGGGCTCTGATCTGCTCCTATGAAAGCGGCAGTGATAACCAAGCAGCGTAGTGGTCTAATTATTGAGATGGAAAGGTTATTGGTGCTTTGGTTGGAAGATCAAAGTCAAAATCCGACTTACGACGAAATTCGGGTTACGACGCGTCTTAAGAACGGATCAACGTCGTAACCCGAGGACCCCCTGTATACGTTCATTCCATACTGATGGTAAGCTATTTCTAATCTGCTCAAAGATAGACTGGAGAAGTGTCAATCAGCACCATCAATCACATCATTCAGTTATGAAGAAGGTAAGTGAAGTGTTTAGCCCAATAACACAACAGCAACATACACTGGTTTAAGCATGATTGGTAACACTCATTCAAATGTCTGAGACAAAGTAGAGAGGTGAGTTGAGTGTGTTGCCCAAGGACATAACATGGATGACTCAAATAATCTTTGAACTTGTAAGAGAAAAGTAGTATTCTTCTGACCTGGAATTAACATGGAAGGACTCATGTTATGCAAAATTGACTCTTATGAGGTTTAAGCCATGTTATAATGTTGTTACCTCATCAAAAACATAGCTGGAGTTTCATTTCATTCACACTTCAGTCTGTCAAAATCTCCAAACCTCAAAATGCTCTGTTCCACCTTGCGATGTCATGAAGCGGTAGTTTTCAAGTTAATAGCTACCGTTTACATTTAGTTCAGAAGAGATTGGCAATTCTAGGGGTGGGTATTGGCAAAGAAGTCACGATTCAATTCACGATTCATATGCCACGATGCGATACTATCACAATGCATCACGATACTTGAATTATTGCGATGCATTGCAATATATTCGACATACTTCAGTGAAAATGTACCAAAAAAAAAGAGGATAACTTAAATATCAGTGGCTGTGTATCTGGGTAGTGTCTTCAATTGATACAGAACTCTGAGCAACTCAATTCATAACTGAATTTATTGAATAACAAAAACAAATAAACCAAACCAATAACCAAAAAAGTGCATAGGATTTTTTCTAAAACAAAAATGATGTTCAAACATTTGCCATTTTGGAGGTAGCTGCCATCATAACAAACAATACCCTTTCACAAAGAAAAAAGTGCATAGGATTTATAAAAAAAATAAACAAATAATGTATTTTTTTATTTATATTAAATATTAAATTATTAATTAATAATGGATTTTTGGCATCAAGAATCGATGCAGTATATTGTGAAAGTTAGTATCGCGATGCATTGTCATGACGATTATTTTGCACACCCCTAGGCAATTCCTGGACTGAAATTATCCAAATGATTCTAGTGAAGGTGTATGGAGTTTAAAAACACACTGGAGCACTTTCTGTATTACCACATGACATCATAAGGTGGAACAGAGTGTTTTCTGTTTGAGATAAGAACTAAGTTTGTAGGATGTGTTAAACATGTGTGAATGAAACAAAGCACAACTCCAGGTATGTATAATTAGAATTTCATTATGTTATGCTATTCTGGGTCATACTGTTATGCCATTTACCTTTGATTTCAGAATGTGTTATTCTTGACACTGAATAAATGACAATGTGTTAAAGTGCAATACATATTCTTACCTTGAGTAGTAGCTAATAATGTAATATAACTCACGCATCTGAGCAATACAAACAATGTGCTATGTGATTTCATTAACTGCATAGAGATTTTAATGAATTGTTGCTGTTATTGAATTAAAACTTATTTTACACTGTTTAGAATAAACTCTAGGTTTTTTTTTGTTTTTTTTGTTCAGTTGTCATAGCACAAGAAGCACAAGAGTACACTCAGAGGGATCCGTTACTTTGTATATTGGACATTTATGTTTAGGGCAAGTGAGACAACATAATGTATTTCTTTCTGTTGTTTATAGTGACTCCTCCTTGAACCGCCACCTTAACGTGATGGAGGGGTTTGAGTGCACAAATGATCCTGGGAGCTAAGTTGTCGGTGGCTTCAGGCCCCTGGTAGGGTCACCCAAGGCAAACAGGTCCTGGGGGACTGGTAAGTCTAACAGCGGTTCAGGTTCAGAAGCCCCTATGATGAGAAACACAGCAAGGTCAGTTACATCGCCCGGATTGACATTACCAGGACCCCACCCTGGAGCCAGGTCTGGGGTGGGTGCTTGATAGTGAGTGTCTGGTGGCCGGACCTTCCCCCATGTGGCCCGGCTCGGCAAAGCCTGAAGGAGCGATGTGGGGCCGTCCTCCTGTGGGTCCACCACCCACAGGAGAATCCATGAAGGGCCAGTGCAGGGAGACCTGGGCAGCAGTCAAAGGCGGGGTCTCGACGACCGCATCTCCGGACATAGAGACTAGCTCTGGGGACATGAAATTGGATGCCTCCTTTGGGAGGTGTTCAGGGCATGTCCCACTGGGAAGAGACCCAGGGGAAGACCCAGGACACGCTGGAGGGGCTGTGTCTCTCAGCTGGCTTGGGAACGCCTTGGGGTCCTCCCGGAGGAGTTGTAGGAAGTGTACGGGGTGAGGGAAGTCTGGGAGTCCCTGCTTAGACTACTGCCCCCGCGACCTGGCCCCAGATAAGCAGAAAAAAATGGATGGATGGGTTTTATACTGATCTTTTCTCATCACCATGTGGTAATTTTTTCTTCATATTCAGCAAAGTATATTTGAAGGGGATTATACATTCCTTATCCTCAAAGCAAAAATTGTCTTCTGCATTTAACCCATCCTTCAAAGCCACTTGGAGCAGCAGGAATCCATGCCCTGATCTTGAGCCAGAATTGCAATCGGGAATACAAAGTCTACTCTATAGTATTTAGTTGATATGGAGAAGACTTTAAAAATGCTTTTTGTCTAGATACATTCACTCTATATTGCCCAGAGGATAATACAAGTGAATAAATGAAGTACTTATGATTACAGAGACATTGTGAGCTAGTGAAAGCGTACGGACATTAAAAACACAGTAGAGCACTTCCTGTGGAACAAGTGTTTTCTGTTTGAGAGAAGAACTGTGAATGAAACAAAACACAACTCCAGATATGTTTGTGATGAGGAAACAACATTATAACATCTATCAGAAAATAGCGTGATATGGGCCCTTTAAACACCTACTTCCTCCTTTCACCATTCCAAGAGAACATTCTGTAATTGCAACCATTTCCAACCTTGCATTTTGTGTATGCCTGTGATTACATACACCTAAAGATAGCCGGTCGCCAGGTCCAGTCACAGCGCTGTTTACCTTTGGCCTGAGCTCAGAGCACACTGAGTTGCCAGGTGGAGAGGGGGAGGGAGGGTGAGGAGGGGGCAGAGCCGGCGGCCATTAGCGATGCTGGCCGTTGGATGTGAAAGGAGAGAAAATGGGTCCTCTTTGCCACCCGTTTGAAGTGAGGACAGCTTGTTTGTGAAGTGCTTGGCTTTCATGTCCTGCTCTCAAGTGACCCAGGGAGACCTCAACTTCATAAACCATATTGACTCCGGCATCTGAAAAAAAAAAACATTAAAAGTCACAGCGCTTTCTTTCAGCTCTTACGGGGATCGGAAAGGTTTCTAAAGAGGCATGAATAAGAGATTTTCGGGAGTAAGGCTGGTCCTGTGTGGCACACAGTATGGGTCATTGTAAAAGTATTGACGTGTTAAAGGTCCCATGACATGGTACTTCTTGATGCTTTTATATGGCTCCTTAATGGTTCCCTAATACTGTAAATGAATCCTTCTTCAAAATCAACACTCAGTGCATGAGAAACAGAGATAAGATGAGAAAGAGTAATTTTTCTCTCTCTGAACAGTCCATTCTGGGCGTTGTTGCTTGAATGCAAATGAGGAGGACAGAGATGGCCTATAGTAGAGGGTGGGGGCGTGGCCAAACTCTCCGCTCTCAGCTCTCAGCTGTGCCCTCTGATCCATTTCCGCGTTTTTGCGCGGAGAAGGGATGAGAAGCGTTCCATTGAAAAATAAACACATTTCCACAGAAAATAAAATTAAACCACTGCTGTTCAAAGGTCCAGAGGCTCAGATAAAGGACTTCCGAGCCTAAAAACACTCGGACGTGCCTCCAGGCAAATAAAAAAACGCATTTCGCATTGCCTAGCGCATTCGCAGTCCAAACTCTCTGGGCGTGATTTACAGAGACGCTGAGTAGACACAGACGGGGGTGGAGCTGCAGTTTTCGATCTGACGTCAATAAGGTGCCTTGTTGAGAATCGCCCGTTTGAGCTGTGTTTTTTTCTAACGCAGAAAAGGACCGCAAATGCTCAGTTTAGACATTTCGCAACTTTTAGCCATGGGGAAGGGGGGCCCTAAACAGGGTAGGGGAGCTCACATTAACGTTCAAAATTTCATGCCATGGGACCTTTAAGAAAGTTTAACCCAAGGCCAAAATGGCTAAGTGCGAACATAATCAGTGCTGTGACATTTCTTATGCTCCACAATGCTATTTTGCCATATTGTAATGTTACCTCCTCAAAAACATAACTGGAGTAGTGTTTTGTTTCATTCACACATGTTTGAGTGATCCTATTACATGTCCAAAGCTCAAAATGCTGTTCCGCCTTGTGATGTCATGAAGCAGTAGTTTCCAAGTTACCTTTTGTTTAGTAGAGACTGGCTAAAATTCCAATAAAGATTTTAGTGAAGGTGTATGGAATTTAAAAACACAGTGTAACACAACCATGACATCACAAGGTGGAACAGAGTGTTTTCAGTCTCAGCCTAAATGAGCAGGCTTTATGTGTTAAACATGCGTGAATAAAACAAAACACAACTCCAGGTATGTTTCTGATGAGGAAACAACATAACAGAGATCAGAAAATAGTGTAATATGGGCTCTTTAAAAGCAATCCGTAAAGACCCTTCAAATCTTACACACTTAGCTGAAGTTGGTGACACAAGTGCTGATCTAGCTCACAGGGATGAGAGCTGGGGAGGACTTAGAACAGTTTTTGTTGTCACTGCATTTCCAGGGAGGGAATTGGCAGATTATTTGGTCAACCGCGATCAGTTCCACCGCGGCTTAAAGGGCCGAGGACACGTGCCCACTGACTAATATTGCTGTACAAATCCATCAAAGTCCAACGCGTTGTCGCCCCCTTTAATAACGCGTGTCCCGATGAAGCGCACAGCGAAGGGGAGCCATGACAAAACCAGCCATACACCGCCTCTCATATCCGACAGATCTTGATGAAAATAAATGAGGTTGTCTCTGAGCATAAAGTACCTACTGTAATGTCAAATGAGATAACAGTTATATTTAATCTCCAAAGCTCCCATGTACTGTAATGCACTTTTATTTGCTGCTTTAATATGCTCGGCGAAATCAAAAGTTAAAGTGGTTTTCTCGCTATTGTGCATGCAAGACACAAAATTGACTTTTTGTGCCACAAGGTTTCATTGTTATAAAAATTCGGGTCCTGTGCCGCTGGGTGAAATATGAGCTTGTATTGTAAACTGATTGAGTGACTTGAGAAACAAGAGTGATATTGTTGCTGTTTGAATGGGGAGGTTTGCCTCAGATTCACAGACAGTGGTGGCAACAGCGGCTCATTGGTTAGAGCCGAGATGATGACATGCACCTACAATACTGCACTCCTTTCAGACTAAAAAGTAAACACGGTTGCTTAAACAATTATTATTGTACATAATACATTATACATTATATATACATAATTATGGTCACCAATATGAATGAATTGTTGGCCCGACTATCTGTGGACATTGGTCAGAAAACTAGGGTGACCAGATGTCCCTATCCCAGTTTTGAGACCAATGTCCCCTGTCCCAGCAGATTTACCCAAAACCATTGATTTGTCCTGGTTTCATACAAGAAATGTCCCAGGTGTCCCTGACCACTTTTGACCACTTTGATACCCACCAACAATAAAGAGGGGGATATATTGTCATTTGTTTAGTTAAAATACAGAACACTGAGCTTGAAAATTACCATAAGAAAAAAAAATGCACCATCAGAAGTCCCTCAGATTATGAATATGACAAACAATGTAAATTAAGTTAAATTAATGGACAATGTTATGCTCTCTTTCCACAATTGTATTTATACCAACCATCCCAAGTTTTGTGTACAAGTTTTGAATTTTGAAAATCTAGTCACCCTACAGAAAACGGATCGCAATACAAGAGATGAAATATGTTCTTATGTAGACTTGTAGATACATTTCAGTATTAACAATGCAAAGTAAGGTTAAACAAAATCACAACATCAAATATTGCCATATGCAAATACCTTTTTTTTTTTTATGGTGCAAAGCAACCAGGGCTTTATGCCTTATGATGTTCGGTCGATTCATCATTCGATGCTGTACAAGTAGACCATTTTAGATCATTTTATATAAGGATTTATATGAGACAACAGCAGAACATTTTCTACAAATTGTTTCCATGGAAATTAGGGAGATATATATATATATATATATATATATATATATATATATATATATATATATATATATATATATATATATATATATATATATACATAAATGGATTTAATGCCACACTGTGAAATATTTCAGGCATATCTGTCCATTTTGTTTTATGAATATGATATTTACCTAACATAACAGTAGCCTGTAACAAAAGTGAAAAGTTTTGGATAATGGGGGGATTTTCAAAGTGCCAGAGAACGCTGCCTTCCTTGAGGCTGATCCTGTACCTGGTTTTATTATAGATGCGCTCTTGTAAGTGTACTCAGAGATGGAAGCAATAAGACTGTGGCAATCATATTTGATTCTGTCTGAAGAGATTTAGTTTACACATGTGCTGAATATAAGGGTGAAGAGTTTCTTCAGTGACCCAAGACATGACTCATCACAATGTCAAATTGGATCTATATATATCATATATATATATATATATATATATATATATATATATATATATATATATATATATATATATATATATATATATATATATATATATATATATATATATATATGATATGTAAGAGCCATTTCGTACATTCTGTGTGTAGGAGCCATTTTGGTATGTGTTCTAAATATTCTGCTTTCAAAATGGCTTCCTGTCCCGCCTTGATGTTCACTCACACACACACACACACACACATATATATATATATATATATATATATATATATATATATATATATATATATATATATATATATATATATATATATAAATATAAAGGTGTCTTATTGATTCTATTGTAGTTTTATTTACTTGCCTTAAAGCACCTTAAATTGTGTACCACCTCTTTCCAGCCCTCAGCAGAATAAGAAATTGCAACGAAATAATGAATAATTGCTACAGCTGGAAAATCACTTCTCCACCACAAAGCAGCCATGCGTCAAAAACTGCCAAAACGACACATAAAAACAAAATAGTAGGTTATTATTTCATCACTGTCAGGCCAAACAATTTTTTTGTTTTTTTTTATCTGGGCAAATCTTTGAGGAGCCCAAACTGATTTTTACACAGTTGTAGTCACAGCTGCGGCGTCTGTAAGCCTATTACTCAGGGGGAACACAGACAATACAACTCAAAGCTTGTTTCTTTGTTAGCACACAAATAATGTCGCTTTTCCTCAGTAAATCTCCACCACACTTCACATGAAGAAGGATGGGCTCCCCAGGCTACACTGCTTCAATAGCTGGTGGACTCTCTCTGCGCGTTAGCTCTGGCTGTTTATCTCGGTGCAGTCAATATTAAAGAGAGGAACCCGGCTTCGATTACCTGGTCAGACCATTTGTCCGCTGCCATCTTCTTTCTCCTACATTGAGTCTACATTTATAGGTGGTCTTGAAATTGCCCTGCTTACAACATGAATCCGTGAAGTGATCATTTGTACGAGTGCAGTGAGGCTGGCAGAGAAACTTGGAGAAACATTATGTTTTCTTTCCTTCCTATCCAATAAAAATAAAGATAATATATTGGATTTATGTAGCACCTTTCATGATGCCCAAAGTGCATTATATTGCATTGTTCATTTATTCCATATGTGGAAGTGGTAAGATCCTATTATAGCCACAGCTGCCCTGGGGTAGCCTAATGGAAGCAAGGCTGCCTATCTGCTCCATAGATAGTCATGATCACATTTTTATATAGTGCTTTTCCACATTCAAAGCACTCAAATCAAGGAGCCACTCACCCAGTCACACACACATATACACCAGTGTACACAGACAGTGTTGTCTTGCCCAAGGATACAATAACGGCATTCATAAGTGAGAGCTGGAATCGTACTGCCAACCGTCAACTTTAGGAGCGGTGGACAAATGCTATACCAACTGAGCAACTGTCGCTCCATAGTCCCCACCAACCATCACCAACACTCTTTCACACACCATATTCATACTAGGAAATGTGGGTGTGATGTGTCTTGCATAAGGACACAATGGCGATTTTCAATACAGCCACTGCTGCATTCTGAGGCAGTTTCTGAGGCCTTCCACAAATCACTAACTGTCAAAAATCCCTGGCCACTGGAAAAGGGAAGGACCCATAACATTCTGCTGAGATTCACACATGCTGATAAGTGTATACATGCAAATAAATAATGAATATGTTATCTGGGTTAATGTACCACACATTTACATTAGTAACAGTAAGCTTCATACAGCGAACTTAAACTATAATTGATTTGCTGTTATTTGTTGATTTGATGTTAAAGGCAAAGTAACGTTATTTTACAATCTGAGCCTTCTTTCGGTAATAAAACAAGTCGTTTGACTCACCCATATCACGTTCGTGTCATTTGGAGCTGTTTGAAGAAAGTTATGTTGTAGCGTAACCATTAGCATTTGTATTCGGGGCATTACTTTGCGGTCTCCAAATAACACAAAGCGCCTTACAGTGGTCAAGGATCATAGAAGCTCGATGTCTTAATGTAAGAAATCGTTTGAAGCAAAAGTGGCCTGTAATCCGAGATTTATCCATAGTTTTCAGCTTTGCGTTTCATGTTTGGGGCCCAGGAGCAGTCCACGCATGCGCACTGGCGTCCTCATCTACTCGAAACTATGGCTAAATCTCGGATTACAGGCCACTTTTGCTTCAAACGATTTCTTACATTAAGACATCGGGCTTCTATGATTTGAAAAGTGCTAAAGTTTGTGTTATTTGGACACCGCAAAGTAATGCCCCGAGCAAATGATACAGCACCATGTTAACAGATACGGGATCATTAGTAGAACAGAACGGCTCAACATAAGTTCTGCGATACTGCTCCAATTGACAGAAAAATGCTATGGGTGAGTAAAACTACTTGTTTTATTGCCGAAAGAAGGCTCAGATTGTAAAAAAACGTTAATTTGCCTTTAAGGTGCATATTTTATGCTGTTTTCTGATCTATGCTATATTGTTGTTTTCTTATCAAAACATACTTGTAATTTTGTTTTGTTTCATTCACACATGTTTAAGACACAAACCCTACATATTTAGACTGGTTTCTTCTAACAGAAAACATATTGCTCAGCCTTGTGATGCCATTTGATCATACAGAATGCGCTTCACTGTGTTGTTAAATGTTATACACCTTCACTAGAATTATTTGGAAAGTTTCAGCACTGGAATAACCCATCTCTACTGAACTACAGGTAAAAGTTTACTACAGTACTACTACATGACATCACAAGGTTGGAAAAGAGCATTTTGAGCTTTGGGGATGCAGACTCTAATAACTCAAACATGTGTGAATGAAACAAAACACAACTTCAGGTATGTTTTTGATCAGGTAGCAGCATTATAACATGGCTTAAAGCCCACATGAATTGTAATATAGGGCCTTTAAATCTAGACAAAAAGTCTAATTTAAATTAAAATAGTTTTGTTTGTTTTTTCTCACACAAAAAAACCCAAACAAAAAACTGCAGAATAAACCTTACGCTAAACCAGTGCTTCACAATTATTTTCTATGATGCCCCCCCTAGGAAGAAGAAAAAATTTCACGCCCCCCTCCCTGCGCACGACTATTAATAGTATCATTTGTCTAGAAAATTATTAGTACACCTCTGCATAACAATGTATCCTTTTATTAACATTAAAAACTAAAAAAGAAAGAAACTTCCAACAAACACTGCACTCTTTTTTTGCACTGAGGACTCAAATATTAATGTGCTTTTAATGCAGCTTTGTGCACATTTGTTTACGTTTTACAGAAACGAAACTTAAAAACCACATGGTCTATTTGCATAAACTCAAAGCTCAGTGGAATATAACGTGTTTTTTCTGTGACAGAGGATGTTCTGCTGATGGCAAGTCTGTTCTGTGCGTATATCGCGTATTTAAGGTCGCCGAACCCTGCCCCAGAGCCACAACGAGAGCGCCACTGCCAACTACTGTTGTTGATGTGCAATTACACTTTCATTCTAGTACAGTATGGCAAAAAAGCATGTTTCCCAGGGTCACACGCGCCCCCCGTGGCATCACACCGCGCCCCCCCAGGGGGGCCTGCCCCACTATTTGAGAAGCACTGCGCTAAACAGATTGAACATTTTATTCCACAATGGGGGAAATCTGTGTGAGTGTTGCAATGTACAGCAAAAGAACAAAATATGTATTATTCATTACGTACATTGCATCCCATAACACTCAACACTTTGAACATGATGACATGATTTTTAATTGACATAAATCAGTCTTTATTCTCAGCATTTTGAGATCGCCAGTCACACAGTTTAACAAAATGCTTCAAATGGATTAAAAATAATGAATTCTGAAATACTTTTGCTTATTAGCACGCATATTTTAGCACAATAAAAGACTGAGCAGTTATTGTTTCACCTTTTCGATCAGCTGTCACCCTTCCACCCATCACTTCTGACACTTGCGATTTTTCATTAATCCTTAAGTCCTGACTGCCTAACCTTTTTTTATCCTTTTTTTCTTGTGGTATATTTTTGCACATTTTCATTTTTGGCTCTCACTAACAAGCAAAGCAGGTTCAGAGGACTTTGAGGTGAGCGCCAGTTCTTTATTTGAAGGAGTTATAAATAAAGAATCCATTGTTTCTTCATTTGGAGAGAAATTGTGATGTTTTATACTGGAGTTAGGCAACAATACTGCATTATAGATGATTAAAAATTGACTTTTATGAGCTTTCTACTATGCTATAACAGTGTTGCCCATCATTAGCTGCAGTGTTGTCGTTTGAGTTATTCTGTATTGTCTGACAATTGAGACCAGAATGCTGTACTTGCAAAAATCCTAAAAGGTTCAAAAATGTGCCATTTTTTCAACAATAAAAACAAAAGCATGATTTTGCAGTTTTGAACTTGTTACTAGCGAAACCTTTTTGGACCACTATTACAGGGTAGCCACTTTGGTAGAGTGTATGAATGGGTGAGTGGTTCCTTGAAGTAAACCACTTTTGGATGTGGAAAAGTGCTATATAAAAATGTGACTATTTTCCAATGCCATTTACATCAAACAAAAAAAAGCATAAAATATTATCTTTAAAGGGCCTGGAGTAGATTGTCCTTCCCATGTATGTGAACAAAATGTGTTTGCCCCAACACAGATATATTGTATAAGCAGCTCACTGTGGGCTCATTATAAAGTGTTCTCTCTTGTCTGAAATGCAGGAAGTGCAAGCTTAGCATGCTAGTTGTTGTTAGCTTTACTGTGCTGATTGATAACTTCAACTGGAAGCAAGTAAAATTATGTACCATAAGTGTGTTTTTCTTAAGCAACATTAGATTTTGTCTTATTTTAAATGCAGAGTTGTTTTTCCTATCTTAAGTGAAGCAAGATTTATTTTCATACAGTACAAGTACAAAAGTACAAGTACAAAAAGTCTTGTTCCATTGATATTTTTACTTGTCAGGTGAAATTTACTGAAATCATGATACAACTTTTTTTTTTTTTTTTTTTATTCAAGTGGGCCTAATTTTAACTTGGCTAGATTTGACTTTGTGGCCTCTTAAAGGTCCCATGGCATGAAATTTTCACTTTCTGAGGTTTTTGAACGTTAATGTGAGCTCCCTTACCCTGTTTAGCCCCCCCCCCATGGTTAAAAGTTGCGAAATGTCTAAACTGAGCATTTGCGATCCTTTTCTGCGTTACAAAAAATCGGAGCTCAAACGGGCGATTTTGAACAAGGCACCTGATTGACGTCAGATCGAAAAAAGAAATGCAAATGCAGTTCCACCCCCGTCTGTCTGTACTCAGCGTCTCTGTAAATCACGCCCAGAGAGTTTGGACTGCGAATGCGCTAGGCAATGCAAAATGCGTTTTTTTATTTGCCTGGAGGCACGTCCGAGTGTTTCTAGGCTCGGAAGTCCTTTATCTGAGCCTCTGGACCTTTGAACAGCAGTGGTTTAATTTTATTTTATGTGGAAATGTGTTTATTTTTCAATGGAACGCTTCAAATCTCCCCCCCCATGCAAAAACAAGGAAATGGATCAGCTGAGAGCTACAGCGGAGAGCGGAGAGTTTGGCCACGCCCCCACCCTCTACTATAGGCCAGCTCTTTTCTCCTCATTTGCATTCAAGCAACAACGCCCATTACGGAGTGTTCAGAGAGAGAAAAATTACTCTTTCTCATCTTATCTCTGTTTCTCATGCAGTCTTGATTTTGAAGAAGGATTCATTTACAGTATTAGGGAACCATTAAGGAGCCATATAAAAGCATCAAGAAGTACCATGTCATGGGATCTTTAAGTGAAGCAAGATTTATTTTCATACAGTACAAGTACAAAAGTACAAGTACAAAAAGTCTTGTTCCATTGATATTTTTACTTGTCAGGTGAAATTTATTGAAATCATGATAAAACTTTTTTTTATTTTTTTTTATTTTTTTTTATTCAAGTGGGCCTAATTTTAACTTGGCTAGATTTGAGTTTGTGGCCTCTTAAAGTCGTGATGCGTGCTCATAAACCCATCAATGTGAATAATTAGAATGCTCGAGATGCTTAAGGAATGTGAGGAATAACTTTTGACCACTGCAATGAACCACTTCTGTTTTTCACATTTTTAAGACACTAAAAATCAGGTACAGCACCTTTCTGCTCATCCAGCCCACAGCTATAACAAATGTCAATGCTCCACCCGGCTCAGCGGGCTTCAAACACACCAGCGAGCATTTGCTTTCACTTTTTCACACAGTCGCCGTGACGATAAACGGATATTCAATGCAGGTCCCGTGGGTCTGGTGTCGGCCCGTTTGTTAATGATGAGCATTTGGGCAAACCATCGATTTCCTGTGGCACTAATTAAGGGTGGACTCATTAAAGCGTTTGCAATACATTGTGTGTGTTAACTTTGCAGGGTTACTTTTTCTCTCGTTATTTACGTCGCCGTGATAGTTGTTGTCGTTTCGCTTGTCAAGACGAGGGCCCCTGCAGCGCGAGGTGAGACAGAGCGCGTTCAGTTAGCATGCCAAGCTAATATGCTGTGTTTGCGTGACACCACAACATTGCAGTAGTTTAAAAAGGGGGTATTAAACTTCTATGGGGTATTAAAGGTGCATTGTGCAACTTTTTTGGTGGGGGCTCTGTCAAATGCTTACTTTTCTCCATGGAGATGTTATTGCTTTGTCTGGAATGTTTCACAGCATGCGATTAAACCTTTCTATCTTCATGGAGACCAAACCAAGCCAAGTTACTGGTCAGATCTGTGGAGGGTTAAAGGAAAAGTAACGTTTTTTTTTACAATCTGAGCCTTCTTTCGGCAATAAAACAAGTAGTTTTACTCACCCATAGCAGTTTGGTGTCAATTGGAGTGGTATCGCAAAAGTTATGTTGGAGCCATTCTGTTCTACTAATGATCCTGTATCCGTTAACATGGTGCTCGTATCATATGCTCGGGGCATTACTTTTCGCTCTCCAAATAACACAAACTTTAGCACTTTTCAAATCACATAAGATCGCTGTATCAGGGTAGACTTTTAGTGGATTCCAAAATGGCCTGAAACCCGATATCCAGCTATAGTTTCATTTGATGACGTCATCAGAGAAGACAGTGCGCATGTGTGAACTCAGCTGTTTTGTAAACACCGCTAGTCCGAAAGAAGCTAACGCCGCTCTGAACTTTACTTTTCTGTTGCGATATCGGGTTTCAGGCCGTTTTGGAATCTACTAAAAGTCTACCCTGACACAGCGATCTTCTGTGATTTGAAAAGTGCTAAAGTTTGTGTTATTTGGACACCGCAAATCAGTGCCCCGAGCACTCACGCTAACGGATACGGGATCATTAGTAGAACAGAACGGCTACAACATAAGTTCTGCGATACTGCTCCAATTGACACCAAACTGCTATGGGTGAGTAAAACTACTTGTTCTATTGCCGAAAGAAGGCTCAGATTGTAAAAAAAACGTTACTTTTCCTTTAACCCTGCTCACAGTCAGAATGCCTGTTTTTCTAGGATTTTTTTTTAGCAATAAAACAATGTGTAATTTAATACATTTATGATAGATCTGTTTATTGTCATATGATGGGACTTTTATGACAATCCTCATAATACTGTTTATTATTGTCATAATAAACAGACATTACTCTGTTTATTATGACAATAAACAGAGTAATGGCATTTCCATAGAAACAAGCAGTACACTAAACCGTAAAGTTACACAGTGCACCTCATTGTCCATGCACAACAATATTTAAATCGCCATGTTACCTTTTCTTGTTCTGAAAATTGCTCAAAGCAATGTATTAAATTGTTTATCTAGATTCAGTTTCATTTTTTGACACCTTGAATCCTCTTCGGAATACTATCACAACACAATCACCATGCATTCTGCTAACGAAACTACTGCACATCTAAAATTGCTGGTCTTATCCACATGAAACAAAAAATGGCATTAAAAACAAATGGGACATCTGTTTTTTCACAATACCTTTAGAGAGTGGTGCCATTATTCAATCCTAAAGATCTGATTATCTATTTGGACATGCTCTTGGCTTTATTTAAGTGATTTTTCTTAATAGGTGATTTCAAAATTGTTTTTGCGTAGGTATGGTGCGGATGGTGGGTGCGATTCTCAGACCGTGTGGGACCTTTCTGTGTGGGGTTGGCATGCTTTTCTGCTCTAAGTGCTACGGTTTCTCCCATTAGCCTAAAATAGGACAGCAAGGATAACTGAAACTGAAATAGTTGTAGTTATGACACATGTATCACAAGAGCACCAGTTATTATTTCCAAGACAAAACACGTTTCTGTTATAAAGAAAACTCAAAACAAACATGTTCTGAAAAGCAAGCATGTCATTATTTCCTGCTGGTCTTTTCTTGCATGTTTAAAGTACTGTATGCCGACAGAATTTTAAAAGACACCTTGCAAATCTTGAGAAAAAAATCACATTTAACTTACTACTATACAGAAGGTAATTAACATGAAAACTACCGCTTCATGACATCACAATGTGGAACAGAGCATTTTGAGCTTTGGATATGTAAACAGACTAATGATACAGGATTTCGGGTATGTTATTGATGAGGAAACAGCATTATAACATGGCTTAAAGCTCACAAGAATTGATTTTGACTAATATAGGACATTTAAAATTGTGTGCTCTATTCTGTCACTCCCCTCTCACACCTGTCAAATACAGTTTTTTTTTTTTTTTTATCAATATGGCAGGGGTACAGTTCCATTTAGCTGTGGGTGAGTGCCCATTTTACCATGAGTATATTGTCCAAGTATTCAATTATTTATCAGTAAAGCATTGTTTACTGTGGTCTGTTACGCTGACATTTGGCCCTGGAGCCTGCCTGTAGCACTGTGCATCAACTGAATGTGAATAAGATAGGAAATCTCTGTGTTCACTCTATAGCAGGAGTGGAAACTAACTAATTACAAATACTCATGTTATGGGAACTGAGTATGTTTTGGAGTAGATTTTTACACCTGTACTTGTAATTGAGTATAATGGAGTTAAACAGTGACCTGCTCTGGTTCCAAAAGTACTTTTTCCATTCATTTTTCCCATAGACTGTTTTCAATATCAAGAGTTCAAAGACATCGTGGAGGCTACGCAACTACGTGCTCACTAATATTCATAATGGCATTTAAAACGCATGATTCGGCAAAATGGTTTCATGATTTAGCAGTTTCTAAAGTTCCAGAAACGTATAATTATAAGTCTTGTGGTCATTAGTTACCTCGTAGCTGATTAGGCCTGAACAAGCTTTCAAACTTTTAATATACATATATTTTTTGAAAGTCTATGGGAAAAGTGAATGAGTAATCGAATTAATGAATGAGTGAGTGAAATTTAGTTCTGAAAGTGAGAGGTGGGTGGTTACATCTTAAATCATCAAAGAATAGTGAATAAGGCTGCGTCCCATTACTCTGTCTTACCCCTTCCCCTACCCCTTTATCTATGTCTTTGTCTTGCACCTCGATAACAAGTTGAGAGGGCTCGGGGTATGAATGTTCTCCTAAGAAATGGGACACCATTCGATTACCATTTGCGTCATCATCCCTTGCCTCTACCCGGCTGGTACGTCTACAGAGGTGATGACAATTGACGCAAACAAACGTAAACAAATGTCAAGGATTATCGGGTACCTCAGCGCGACAAAAAAACTAGCTTGTTTATACATGAAAGTTCGATGAAAACAATAACGTCGGCGAAACAGACATCACTACAATTAAAACCGCAAAAACAATTCACTAAAAGTAACGTAGAACATAAACATTATAATTGTAAACCGTGCTAAACTGTTAATCGATAATTACAACTGGCCCTACCTGCTTGTCAAAGCCTTATCTCGTCAGATCTCAGAAGCTAAGCAAGGCAGGGCCTGGTTAGTACAGTGGTACCTCACCTTACGAAATTAATTCGTTCCAGAAGTGGTTTCGTAACGTGAAAAATGTGTAAGTTGAGTAGCTATTTCAATGGAAAAAGCCTGATTCGTTCCAAGGCCCCGATCCAAGTTTTTTTTTATTTTTTATAGTGTAACTTTTTTTATAGTGTAACATTGTGTTCTGTGTCCTGATTGAACGAGACCCGTACTCAAACCGTGCCTCCTCTAGACCTCCTCTAGACCTGCAGGTCTAGACCACCGCGGCTCTTGCATGTGTTCGTGGGTCTCGTTCATGCGCTCAGACTGCGTGCGGTCCCGAGGGGAGTCCTCGCTGCTCCCCTCAGCTGTGACTCGAAACGAAACCAGGAAATAGACCCGCGCGCGGCGCTTTAATCCACCTGCTCTAGTCCTGGTCTCGTCCAGGTTTAGTCCAGGTTTAGTCCAGGTTTAGTCCAGGTTTAGTCCTGGTTTAGTCCTGGTTTAGTCCAGGTCTAGACCTGCTGGCGGCCGGGTCAGCTGTCTCACATGCCGCTATCACACACGTGTCAGAGCGCAGTCTTCTCCCCCCTCCTCCTTCCCCCCACACTTCATTATTAATACATTTTGAAAATCTATGAAAGTTTGAGTGTTTAAACGAGAGAGAAATGTGAGAAAAGTTTAAATCCAGTCTGAGAAAAGCGTATGTGTGTGGCTGAGCGTGCATTATTTGAATTTTTGAGATTTCGCGTTTCGTAACTTGAATTTTCTTTCGTATCTAGAGACCAAAATTTACCGTGAAGGCGTTTCGTAACTTGAAATTTTCGTTTGTTGGGTTATTCGTAAGGTGAGGTACCACTGTACTTGGGTGGGAGACCACTGGGAATTCCAGGTGCCACAGGGGGGTGCCAGTCGTAAAAAAAAAAAAAAAACTGTTGTTGTGTCCTTAGGCAAGATACTTCACCCACATTGCCTAGTATGAAAGTGGAGTGTGCGTGAGTGTTAGACGTGGTCGGAGGGGCTGATGGCGCAGATTGGCAGCCTCGCTTCCGTCAGTCTGCCCCAGGGCCGCTGTGGCTACAGAAACTAGCTTACCACCACCAAGTCTGGAGTGAATGAACAATGAACTGTAAAGTGCTTTGGGTGTGACACCCAAAGCACTTTACAGTTCATTGTTCAAGGCACTATATAAATGCTATGAATTATTATTATTATTATTATTATTATTATTATTATTATTATTATTATTATTATTATTATTATTATTATTATTATTATTATCATTATGTAGTTGTGTGTTTGTATAGGAAGGACCAGGGACAATCTTGAAATGGGAATAACAATAATATAATAATAATAATAATAATAATAATAATAATAATAATAATAATATTGTAGCCACAGCTGCCCTGGGGCAAACTGACAGAAGCAAGGCTGCCAATCTGCGCCATCAGCCCCTCTGAACACCACAATCGCACACACAAACACAAACACATACACACTCTGGAACAGTACTGCATCATCTGTTCTGACTGACCAGTGCTCAGAGGGGATGTAGATTGTGGGTTGAAATGTTTTCAGTTTTGTGCATTTTTTTTTTTTTTTATAGAAATTTAGTTTAAAGGGCCTGTATTGCCTATTTTGTGATACACTGTATATTATAATGTTGTTTCCTCATCAAAAACATACCTTGTTGTGTTTTGTTTCAGTCCCACATGTTTATCACACAAACTTTGCATATTTAGGCTAGGTAGAGTTCTTTTCTCAAGTGGAAAACACTGTTCCACGTTGTGATGTCATGTGGTAATACAAGAAGTGTACCACTTTGTTTTAAGCTCCATACATCTTCATGAGAATCATTTGGATCATTACAGCCCTGGAAATGTCAGTCTCTACTGAACTAAAGGGAAAAGGTTAACTTGAAAAGTACATGACATCACAAGGTGGAACAGAGTTTTGGTGATGTAGACAGCCAAAAATGCATAACTCCAGGTATGTTTTTGATGAAGTATTAACATTCTAACATGGCTTAAAGCTCACAAGAGTAGATTTTGGTAATATAGGACCTTTAAAAGCAGGATGTAAAATGCTTTTTCATGTATACTGTTTTACCTTTACTCAAGTATAATTTCAGCTGCACTTTTATTCTAGTACATTTTAGCCATGTAACCAGTACTCGAGTTGAGGGGGGATGGGGAGGGGGTGGCATCCCCCCTGGGGGAAAAAATAGTCAAAATCATCCCTCTTCCAAATCAAGAATCCCTTCTTCCATCATTTTATCAATCAGGCATGAAAATCGCTCACCTTTTGGCGAAATTTGCCATTTTGAAGTCAAAATAGGTGACCAACGTGAATCGTGGCCAGTGCCAAGAGCCAATCATAGGCCGAACTGCGCTCCGGCTTCCAATCATGTTGCAACGTTGTTCCACCGATCGCGCTCCCGCCAATCATGACGATTAGCGTTGTTGTTTGCACCTGTTCACCGATCAGCTGTGAGCAAGCCCCGTTAATATGTACGCTACGTTAATGCTACGTAAGAAGGAACTCTCGCCTCGGGACTCGGGATATGTCCGTTTCTCCAGCGCGCATACACGTGGACACGCGAATTATCGCACACCACAAACTACGGAGCTGACTGTGTTCTTATGGGGTGAGTTATATTATCATATTATTTCTGCATCAAAGGGACATATTAGCTGACAGCAGGGGCCCGGAACTAAACCGGGACAAAACCGGGACTAAACCAGGTCTAAACCAGGTCTAAACCAGGACTAAACCAGGACTAAGCCAGGTCTAAACCAGGTCTAAACTAGGGGTGGGTATTGGCAAAGAAGTCACGATTCAATTCGAATCACGATTCATATGCCACGATGCGATACTATCACGATGCATCACGATACTTGAATTATTGCGATGCATTGCAATATGTTCGACATACTTCAGTGAAAATGTACCAAAAAAAAGAGGATAACTTAAATATCAGTGGCTGTGTATCTGGGTAGTGTCTTCAATTGATACATAACTCTGAGCAACTCAATTCATAACTGAATTTGTTGAATAACAAAAACAAATAAACCAAACCAATAACAAAAAAGTGCATAGGATTTTTTTCTAAAACAAAAAATGATGTTCAAACATTTGCCATTTTGGAGGTAGCTACCATCATAACAAACAATACCCTTTATAAAGAAAAAAGTGCATAGGATTTATAAAAAAAATAAACTAATAATTAATGTATTTATTAATTAATATTATATATATTAAATTATTAAATATTAAATCATTAATTAATAATAATAATCGATTTTTGGCATCAAGAATCGATGCAGTATATTGTGAAAGTTAGTATTGCGATGCATTGTCATGACGATTATTTTGCACACCCCTAGTCTAAACCAAGACTAAACCGGGTCTAAACCAAGACTAAACCAGGTCTAAACTGGGTCTAAACCGGGAATAAACCAGGTCTAAGCCAGGACTAAACCAGGACTAAGCCAGGTCTAAACCAGGACTAAACCTGGACTAAACCAGCTCTAAACCACGACTAAACCACGACTAAACCAGGTCTAAACCAGGTCTAAACCAGGTCTAAACCAGGTCTAAACCAGGACTAAACCAGGTCTAAGCCAGGTCAAGACCAGGATTAAACCAGGACTAAACCAGTGTGTGTGTGTCCAGAGTGTGTGTGTGTGTGTGTGTGATAACATATATCCTGTGTATTATTGAATTATTATACCCCCCCCCCCCCATGAAAGATTTACAACTCGACTACTGCATGTAACTATACTTTTACTTGAGTGCAAATATTTAGTACTTTTTCTACCACAAGTGTAAAGTAATGAATGAAATGATCTCTGAGTCCTGTCCTGTTTACATACTGTTACAAGCTCCACTTTCCTCCCTTGCATAAACACACAGTGACTGATTAGCACCACAACAATGGAGAAAATATAGGTTAAACGTGTCTGTGCAGCTTGTAAACAGTGACCAAGAAGTGCTGCTTTGCCCACAGGCTTTGTTTGTTCATTTAATTTAGCGTATTGTGTTAGCATAAACAGCCCTAATTTTGTCTGCTTTAACCCAAATGTGAATCCACTGGAGGGCCACAGCACAAGCTATGGATTTTAGATGAGTAAATGATGAAAAAAACAAAAAACAAAAAAACTCTGCTTTACTTTGAGGAGGAAAAACAAAGTGGTCCATTCACATCCATTTAAAAGTGCAATCTGTATTAAAGGCCCAGTACTTATTCAGAGGAGCGGTATTGATTGGTGTTGTGTTGTGCATGTGCGTGTGTGTGTGCGTGTGTGTGTGTGTGTTTGTGTGTGTGTGTGTGTGTGTGTGTGTGTGTGTCTGCTGCCAGAACAGATCTTTCTCTCTCTCTCTGGTGCCATTTGAGGCCCATTTGCTTGCTTTGTGATCAGAGTTCAGAAGGTGAGTTTCCTCATTCAGGACTATTGCTTTGTGATGCAGCCCAATGCGCACAAAAGCCACAGCGTTTCAGACTGACAAACGTGTTTTCATGTGAAGAGGGCCTGGACGGTGTACTATAAGAGGAAAAAAATATATATTTGAGGGACTGTGTAACCAGCTGCATTGCAAATAAATAGCTGGATCATTCTGCAGTATATATACAAATGAACAGCTGATGGTGCTCCTTACTAAGAATTTTAATGTAACTTTTAACTTCAGAAATCTAACAATCTCTCCAAGGTATTATTTGAACTCTTCTTATGATTTTTTCCAAGTTGTAAGAAGAGTGGGAGCATTTGGATAATTGCCACGTGGGAGCATTTTCCTAATGCTCCCACGTGGCAATTTTCCATAAATATACTAAACCATCATACAAAACAATGGCAAAAGGAAAAATTCAATTTGTCAACTGGACAAACGTTTATTTGGTCGAATATGTTTTGCAGCTCATCAAAGCTGCTTCATCAGTTCTGGCTAGACCTTCATCTGCTGTACGTCTCCACCTAGAAGCCACAGGCCACTCCTTTGAGGACAGTGAGGTACAGATCTTAGCCAGAGAAAAGAACTGGTTTGAGAGGGGAGTTAAAGAGGCTATTTTTTGTCAAGAAAGAGAATCCTTCCTTGAACAGAAATGGAGGTCTCAGACATCATTTGTCTCCCATCTATAGCTCTATCCTCAAACCTAAATCAAAACAAACAAAGAAAACAATAGGGCAGCCAGGTCATGTCCAGAGGTGTGAAAACACCCATTATGGTTCCTGAATAGCCCTGCTAACAAGATCCCACACCCCCACTGCATATTGAAATAACTTAGTTAACTAACAGAAACTGAAAACAAATAGGTGTGATAGTTTCATAGAAATTTCAATGTAGTTAGCTTCTCCCTTCAGACAGTTTTAAGCAGTGTCCACCAGCATGCTAGCCAAAACTGAAGAAGCAGCTTGGATGAGGTACCAAACATCCATCCATCCATCCATCCATTTTCTTCCGCTTATCCGGAGCCGGGTCGCGGGGGCAACAGTCTAAGCAGGGACGCCCAGACCTCCTTCACCCCGGACACTTCCTCCAGCTCCTCTGGGGGGACCCCAAGGCGTTCCCAGGCCAGCCGGGAGACATAGTCCCGCCAGCGCGTCCTGGGTCTTCCCCGGGGCCTCCTCCCGGTGGGACATGTCCGGAACACCTCCCGAGGGAGGCGTCCAGGAGGCATCCGAAACAGATGCCCGAGCCACCTCAGCTGGCTCCTCTCGACGTGGAGAAGCAGCGGCTCTACTCTGAGCCCCTCCCGCGTGACTGAGCTCCTCACCCTATCTCTAAGGGTGCGCCCAGCCACTCTACGGAGGAAACTCATTTCGGCCGCTTGTATCCGCGATCTCGTCCTGAGCTCTGGGTAATGACCGAAAGGTACCAAACATATTTGACCAAATACATTTTTGTCCAGTTGACAAAGTGAATTTCTCCTTTTGCCATGGATTTCACCTGGACAACTGAGGGATTCTATACATGCATACAAAACAATACACTACAACTTCACAAACCTGATGTGATGTGCAGTAGATTCATTAGTGAAATGCCCACTGATTGTGTTGTGATAGCGACATTTTCATTGTCAAAAAAGAAAAATGAAAATGTATTAAATGAAGTAGTAATCTATTAATAACCAATAAAAGAGTAATATATTCACTCTTTTTAAATATTTTAACTGACTTCATAAGCCTGACTTCAGAACAGCACATTTACACAGTATGCCGTGCACTTCTCACCCGACATTGGTGTTATAGCTTCTGAAGTCAAGGCTAATAAAAATCAAACTGTGCGACAATAATAAACAGGCAACTACTTCCACATAGTAGGTAACTAATTGGGTGAGCAGAGAAGCCAACTTGAGGCCAACTTTTTCTTTTGCTTACTGGATTCTTAAGTAAAAAATATATTAGTTGTTCAATCTCAAGTTTCCTGTAATAAGAAAATGCACTTATTTAATCTTTGTACTGTACCAGGTCAAGTCAACATTAAATAATATTTTTACAGACACTGGTATGCTGAAGATGCAGTAACATTCAAATACCTAAGCACTGAATCCATATGACCCCAAAACTCATGACGGTGAGTTATGGTCATTGCAGGATACTCTGTGACTTTGGCTGAAGTATAAGACCAAGATGTTGGCAGTAAATCTTTTAAATCCTGGAAATTGGTCGGTGGCCCTCCATGGATCATACGTCTCACAGCTCTGCCAAGGCTCCACATTTCATTCACTGGATTACAAGAAAGAGCCCTCTGCTACATGTGCTACCCGTAAATCAACTTTTGGTGTGAGTTGTATCACTACACAAGTGTGAACACTGGTGCTGTGTCCTCGAGCAAGACACACAAACCCAACCTTGGATCAAAATTGTTCTGTCTCTCCTTGTATTTTGGGGCTTATCTTAAATAGACAGTGGACAGAGACTATTAAAGGAGCTTACTATTAATGTAACTTACTATTAATGTAACTTTCAAAAACAGTATTAAAATCACAATTTGACCTGGATTTTCAGTGCCTAAACCTACATACAAGTTTTCCTCTTTCTCAGTACAGGGGGTCCTCGGGTTACGACGGTCTCGGGTTACGACGTTTCGTGGTTACGACGTTTCGTGGTTACGAACGCGCCCCCATTAAAAAAAATATGTATATATTACGCATCATTCCGTCTTACGCGGTTTAGCGTGGTAGGAGATGTAAACAAACGCGAACGGCGCGCGGCACACGGCGGAAGAATACGCTCTGTTGTGGTTGTAGGGAGAAGAAGACGGCCTCGTGTGCGTGCCCAATGTGGGCGGAAGTACCTGATGTGGGCTCTGATCTGCTCCTATGAAAGCGGCAGTGATAACCAAGCAGCGTAGTGGTCTAATTATTGAGATGGAAAGGTTATTGGTGCTTTGGTTGGAAGATCAAAGGCAAAATCCGGTTTACGACGAAATTCGGGTTACGACGCGTCTTAAGAACGGATCAACGTCGTAACCCGAGGACCCCCTGTATATGCACAGGCCAGTCTTCGTGTGAAAACTCAGAACCTCCACAATTCACTCACTGAGCTGCAGCGGCTGCACTAGTGCTGATTAATGATTCAGTGCAGGCCCTGGGGTTTTCCAGATTTCAGCATTGAAACTGGCAACCCCATTCAGCTATTATCTCTCATCTTATCTTGAGAACCAAAAGACAAATTAAAACATAAACAACTTGGTTTGTTATTAGCGAAAGCTATATTTGATTTTTAACATGTTTACCCTATATATGGGGACACAGATACAAGTGGTATATACAGTGGTCCCTCGCTCTATTCGCGGCCTTGCTGTTTCACGGATTTTTTTATAGTGTAACTTTTTTTTTTTATAGTGTAACATTGTGTTCTGCGTCCTGATTGGCTAAGAGACTGTAGACCCGGGACTAAACCTGGTCTAGACCAGAACTAAACCAGGTCTAGATCAGGTCTAAACCAGGTCTAAACCTGGACTGGTCCTGAACTAAACCAGGACTAAACCAGGTCTAGATCAGGTCTAAACCAGGTCTAAACCTGGACTGGTCCTGGACTAAACCAGGACTAAACCAGGTCTAGACCAGAACTAAACCAGGTCTAGACCAGGTCTAAACCAGGTCTAAACCTGGACTGGTCCTGGACTAAACCAGGACTAAACCTGGTCTAGACCAGAACTAAACCAGGTCTAGATCAGGTCTAAACCAGGTCTAAACCTGGACTGGTCCTGGACTAAACCAGGACTAAACCAGGTCTAGACCAGAACTAAACCAGGTCTAGACCAGGTCTAAACCAGGTCTAAACCTGGACTGGTCCTGTACTACACCAGGACTGGACCAGGTCTAGACCTGGACTAAACCGAGACTAGACCATGTCTAAACCAGGATTAAACCACCACATGTCGCTCTTTGCTGGTTTCGTGCGGCTGGTTTGTGGCTCGGGCTAAGAGGACGCGGTCCGGGCGCCATGGTTCGATCTCGTGCTCGCAGCCCCGGTGTACGCGCAGCCTCGCGCCGGTCGCGCTGCTCTGTCTCTGGATTTGACCACGATGAGGGGTGCACGTGTCGCGCACTTCTCCAAGGGGTTGGTGCACGTTGCGTCCCGGGACGTGGCAGTGCCAGGAGGGATCCAGTGACTCATGTCTCCGCCCATGCTTCACTATTAATACATTTTGTTGAAAATCTATGAGAGTTTAAACGAGAGAGAAATGTGAGAAAAGGTTAATTCCAGTCTGAGAAAAGCATATAATGTGTGTGGTGAGGCATTTACAGCCTTAAAACATGTATAACAATTGTAAAATATAAAGTTGTCCTACTTTGCGGATTTCTCTTATTGCGGGTTATTTCTGGAACCTAACCCCCGCGATAAACAAGGGATTACTGTACTGATCCTTTAATGAGATTCTGATTCTATTCATGTTTTGCCATTTCTATTATAATTTAAATTGAAATCATTGAATTCAAAATCCTCTCATGGACTCCCCACCCGCGGGAGGATTCATGGGGGCTGGTGCATTGTGTTCTGGGCAGCAGATCTGCTGCCTTCGCGACCCATGGAAAAACGGAAGAAGATGGATGGATGAATTCAAAATGAAATCTGCTGATGACTTTTGATTTCATTTACAGATAAAAAAGATGGACACATTTGACCAGACTACTCCATGTTAAATACAAGCCAACAAAAGACTATTCTCCTTGTAGTACTTTCTAATTGATTTTTCAAAGTTTGAACAAGTCCATTTGTAAAAACTCTGAAAAAAAACTTAAGATTCATTAGTGTTGCTCTTTATAAATTTGTGCCATTTTTCTCTTTCAATTACCCAAACAAAAAACATTTTAATGACACACAGCTCTCTCCCAGTGATGAACAGGCTCCTTTGGCACTTTTGAGAACACATTTGTCTCATTAGAACGGCAAGAGCTCCCCTTCTCCAATCACACTGTGCTAGTGGGCAGCACTTGGAAATGTTTGGAATTAACAGCCTGCAACAATATCAAGTGTTAGCAGTCAACTCAACAAAAAGCTAATGAAGCATGGAAAACAGCTAGTGGGGTGGTGCCTGGAAAGCCCTTCATCGGTGACTTGAGTATGCTTTACTATGTGCTGCTGGAAAAATACATGATCCAATGACATGTGAACGAGTGGGATGAGAGGAGGAGGAGGGAGGGAAGGAGGGAGGGAGGGAGGAGGGAATGAACCTCACAATAAAGATTCCACACTGAGCCACTGAAGAACACAACAAAGAACAAATAGAGTTGTAATATACGTATTCAGTTTCAGTAGGTTGCTGTATGGGAGTTGCAATGATACAGTTTTTCTAAGATAGACTGACGGAAGTATGGCTGCAAATGTGTGCCACCAAATGAACAATAATGCCAAAACATTCACATAGGCAAAGTGATTCGCATAGTATGCAAAGGTGGCAGAGGGTGTAGAACCAGCAACCAACTAAATGGTAAATGATCACAGTTTTTTACAGCTTTCAAACCGGTGTATATCAAGGAGCCACTCATGGGGGAAAGGTAAGGTGGGTTAAATATCTTGCCCAACGTCTCGCCAACCTGTGGGTCATTGGATCTGAACACTGAACCAATGATGTCTATGTCAAGAGAAGGATTTGAACCATCAACCTTCAGGTCAGTGGACAAACTCTATATCAGCTGAGTTACTGTCACCTCTAAAAGCGCCACATGATTGTGCATAGTACACTAACAACACTGGATGAAGTAAAGGAAAGAAACAAAATGAGTAGAGTGCAGTGAGTATACCGGCAGGTCGATTGGAGCAATGACATCTAGAATACAGGAGTATAAACATAACTCAAACATGATTGAATCAAACTAAATAAAAAATTTAGGTGGTTCTTAATATATTGTGCTAGATTTTCTGATTTTCCGAGGCCATGGTTCTCGACCGGAAAAAGGTGGCTTGCCCTCTCCGGGTGGGTGGGGAGTCCTTGCCTCAAGTGGAGGAGTTCAAGTATCTCTGGGTCTTGTTCACGAGTGAGGGGAGGATGGAGCGTGAGATTGACAGGCGGATCGGTGCAGCGTCGGCAGTGATGCGGTCGTTGTACCGGACCGTTGTAGTGAAGAGGGAGCTGAGCCAAAAGGCGAAGCTCTCAATTTACCGGTCAATCTACGTTCCTACCCTCACCTATGGTCATGAGCTTTGGCTAATAACCGAAAGGACGAGATCGCGGATACAAGCGGCCGAAATGAGTTTCCTCCGCAGAGTGGCTGGGCGCACCCTTAGAGATAGGGTGAGGAGCTCGATCACACGGGAGGGGCTCGGAGTAGAGCCGCTGCTTCTCCACGTCGAGAGGAGCCAGCTGAGGTGGCTCGGGCATCTGTTCCAGATGCCTCCTGGACGCCTCCCTCGGGAGGTGTTCCGGGCATGTCCCACTGGGAGGAGGCCCCAGGGAAGACCCAGGACCCGCTGGAGGGACTATGTCTACCGGCTGGCCTGGGAACGCCTTGGGGTCCCCCGGAGGAGCTGGAGGAAGTGTCCGGGGTGAAGGAGGTCTGGGCGTCCCTGCTTAGACTGTTGCCCCCGCGACCCGGCCCCGGATAAGCGGAAGAAAATGGATGGATGGATAGATTTTCTGATGCCACCTGCTTGTTTCCATGAAAATAACCTATAGCTTTGCCTATAATGTTCCATAGTGTAGTACTCAACTCTTTTTCCATGGAGACAAGTTGGTAACATCACCGGACGAAGTAGCAGGTTTGATCTTTGAAGAGGCGACCCTACCCACAGCAAGAATGCATTCTTTCAATGTATTTTAAGCAATAAATCCACCTGTAGTGAGATAACTCTAAGATAAAAATGTTTAACGCTTTACCATGCTACATTTAAAGCAACAACTTCATGGAGACCAGCAGGAGACGGAATCTACCAGAATTCAAGATTCAAGATTGTTTATTTGTCATATGCAGAATCAACACATGGTCAACAATGCAATGAAATGCTTAGGATCAGAAGAACCGTTGACTCGCTAAGATAGTCAGAAGTAGTAATAACATGCAGTAATAGTACATGGTAAAAAAAAGTGTTGCAAAAGTGCAGGGGAAGAAGTAAACAATATAATAAACAATATAATAAAATATGTAATAAAAAATGCAAGGTACAATGTACAAAGGTGCAGGTAGGATTAAATCAAAGATCAAATAAGGTGTAAGTATTTCACAGATTGCACATAATATGGTGAAAAGTCACACAGTGCATCTATAACCAGTACAGAGATTTTAATTTCCTCTCATTCTATTCTGAGCTCTTCCTGCCTGCGTGGTGATCATTTTCCTTGTGAATTTCCTGGCCCTGATTTTTATGCAGGTGTTGGACTTGGCTGGTGAATGGCAGCATGAATGCTAATAGAGCGTTGTAATAAGGTCTTTGAAGTATGCAATACACTGCTGGAGAATCATAATGTGAAAAATCCCCTTTGAATGGGCAGACGGGGCCTGCCTGACACTTGCAGGGCTTTTATTCTCTTTTTCTCCCCCTTCGTAAGAATCCTCCTCAACTCCTGTCTGCATTTTAGCTAGTTCCCGTGCTTTTTAATTTTTTATTTTTTATATCTGTCTATGACAAGCGCATGCATTTGGTCAAAATGTACCATTAAGTAAATCTGAGGTAGAATGTAGCGCACAAATCTGGAAAGGATTTATATTAAAATGTGTATGTATTGAAAATAAGTCAGTGTAATTGCCAATTGAAAGCCAAGGTATTACACAAAATGGATTCTTGTGAGATTTAAACCATGTTGTAATTTTGTTACCTCCTCAAAAACATACCTGCAGTTCTGTTGTGTTTTGTTTCATTCACACATGTCGGAATAATCTTTTTATAATAATCTTTTATTATTCTACATTTCCAAAGCTCAAAATGCTCTCTTCAGCCTTATGATGTCATGTAGTTGTAGTTTTTTTCAGTTAACAGCTCATTTTACCTTTAGTTCAGTAGAAAGAGTAACAATTCCAGGGCTGAAATGATCCAAATGATTCGAGTGAAGGTGTATGGAGTTTAAAAACACAGTGGAGCACTTCCTGTATAACTACATGACATCACAATATGATGTGTTTTTTTTTGTTTAAGAGAAGAACTCAGATTTATTTGCAGGATGTGTGTGGCAAATGTGGGTTTTGTGTTTTGGTTTTTTACTTTTTTCACAGTTCTTCCATCTATTGTACCATCACACAAAGAGCCGTGGCCGTCGCCGCAGGTAGAGTGCATGTTGCATAAGCTCGGGTTCGCCTCTATCCCTCACTCTCATCCACTGGCACTGTCCATTAAAGTGATTATTACCTTCATATTATTGAACAATGGGTTAGCTCTTTACTAGAATGTTACTTCAATGTTATAAAAGGAATACAAAGACATGATGATTCTATTCAAATGTGCCCAGGATAAAGTGAAACCATATTCAGCCAATTTGAACAGATTAGCATTGTACAATTTGTAAAAGCTCTATCTATGGTTCACTGCATGTGTGTTTTCCATACGGCTAACTGAATGCTTTAAAGTGGTTGAACAATTGGTAAGAAGTTATGGCGGCCATAGTTTTCAAGTGATATGGCCCTTGATGTGAATAATGAAGCTCATAATTACAAATCAGGAAGTTAGGTTACAAAAGGATTGCAGAAGCAGTGCTGTACCTGATATTCACTGCCATAAAGTTTCTAAAAATAGATCTAGTTAGAACAATTAGCTTTATAAAGTTATTCATCACTTACCTTGTGCAATCTGAGCATCCTAATTATCAGTATTTAGTATCAGACTCAGTATCAGACTCAGTATTTCACGCCTCTTTGCGCTTTATTACAAACTGTAGTGCTCGGACCCATCATTGTGAACTCTACTCTCGTGTTGGATGGCCTGCTTTAGCGACCCGGCGGCTCACACACTGGTATAAACTTATTTATAAGGGACTTGTTGGGCTGCTCCCTCAATACCTCAGTGTGTATCTTCAGCGGAGGCCTGACGGACCCCAGAATTTACGTTCTCAGGATGTTTTCACGTTGCTGGTTCCTACTGTGAGAACAGAGAAAGGAAAACTGTGTTTTCAGTACCGTGCTCCAGCAGACTGGAATTGTTTGCAGAGAGTTTTAAAACTTCAAACACTCGTACCTATGGCTTCTTTTAATACTCTTTTAAAGGACCTGGAAACGCAATCGATGATATGCCAATGTTTTTAAACTGTTTTTCATCATTTTATTTGTGTTGATTTTAGATTTATTTGTTGTCTGGTGAGTCGTATTGTGTTTCTAATTGTTTTTAACATTTTATCTGTGTTGACCTTATATTTAATTGTCGTCTTGTGAGTTGTATTGTGTGGGCCTCTTGGCCAGGACTCCCTTGAAAAAGAGATCTTTGAATCTCAATGGGACTTTTTTTTTCCTGGTTAAATAAAGGTAAATAAATAAATAATTATTCACCATGCTGAGTTTACAGTATAAGCACTTTTGACAACATTCAGAAGCCAGAGTGGAGTTTTGCCCTCAGGCAAATGCTAAAAAATATTAGCATGCTAAGAGTGGACTTCCTGATTCTTGGACAAAATACTCAAGTAAAGGGTTTATAATTAGATGCACACTACAGACTTGTTTCTATCTAAAGAGGTGCTTTTACTATCAGTACTTGGGCAAAAAACAAACAATAAAAAAACGTGTATAGCCACTAATAATTAAAGTAAACATATTAAATGTAGTATTACTAATAATGTCACTGCCTGCTGGATAGACAGGACTCATAATCTGATCATTTTAGTTTTTCTCTGTGAAGTTATAAATACTGCTCATAGAGTGACAATAGCATCATAGTGGTTTAAAGCCATGATGAGCTGAGAAGAGCACTGTGAGTTACAATGTATATAACGTATACACATTTTGAGTCATATTTTCTCATAGTTTTGTAGTAGGTGGCAAGGTTGTATAGATATGCAACTCTCATGGTATAAATAGAACTGCAAAAATTATACTTCATCATAACTGTCACATTCCAAAGAATTACAATATAAAAGTGCTTAAAGGTGTTGCCTGGAAGAATCCATGACTCATCGCTGTACCAGCGGCGAGTCTGGTAATGCTTGGTCCAGAATGTGCTGCTGTTGCGTGTAGACAGACAGCTAAGTGAACCAATCAGAGAACAGTTAACGGACAGCGACGTGAACAAATCAAACAAAAGAAAAGAAAGAAAAGAAAGGCCTCTAGAGCTGTCAGCTGCTGTGGTTTTAAGGAATCGATGTGTTTTAGGTCATTTAAGACCAATTTTTCAGCTGAATGGAAGGGACGTTCAGTTCTCCGATGCGCCATCTTGATTCAAAACTGAGGAGGAACTTCCGCTGCCTAAGAGTGACGTTGCGGGCAAAGGCGGGTGCACTGACGTCACCATCTTTGAACGAATCAGAATCGCGGAGTCCGTTGTTAACCGGGGGAGCGAGGGTGGAGCGAGGGTGTCCAAATGGTATCTCGCTGTATCGCAAATACAGAGAGATATCATTTGGCTGGCCAGGTAACTTAAAGGTCCCATAGAAGGCAAAATTGACTGTGAGATTCAAGCCTTGTTAACATGTTGTTACCTTATCAAAAACATTCATTCACACATGTCTGTGAAGCACTTTATTATTAGTCAGCTCAAAATGCTCTGTTCCACCTTGTGATGTCATGAAGCAGTAATTTTCAAGTTAACACCTACATTTGTTCAGTAGAAATGGGCAATTACAGGACTGAAATTATCCAAATGATTATGTGGAGGTGTATGGGGTTTAAAAACACAATGGAACACTGTATAACCACATGGGATCACAAGGTGGAGTGTTTTCAGTTTGAGAGAAGAAGTCAGCCTAAATAAGCAGAATCTGTGTGTAGATCCTGCAAACACAAACACAGCTCCAGGTATGTTTTTGATGAGAAAACATTATAACATAGATGAGATAATAGTCTAATATGGGACCTTTAATAACAGTTATTTTTTCATGCTAGCTGCACTGAAATGGGACAGGAGATCATGCTTTACAGTTCCCACTGTTCATTTAGCTTTTGCTGGAAAAATAAAACACATTAAAGCATTATTTGGTAATTATGACAGCTCACAATTTTACCATATGACAACGTTTTGGTTATTGTCACATCCCTGATGTGTTGATAATTATTTCTATCTTGACTACAGTCCTGTTGGCACCCTTCTGCTCCTTCCTCCTTTCTCAGCCTCATCCCTTCTGTCAGTCACAGTCATGCTTCATAGTTGCCAAGTCTGTTTCTCTATAGTGACTTAAGGCGTCATAAAAAGTCTCTTGCAAAGTCACTGGTCGGGCTTTTTGGGCTTGCCTTGGCACTTTTGCATCATAAAAGAGGTGCCTTTTTCAGTTCTGAATTATGTCGATCGACCCAGTATTGCCCATAGACAGTTTATGGCAATGCCTGAAATACAAGCTGTTAATGTTTTAAAAGAACTAAATACTCAATCATCTTTTTTCTACTAAATTGTTTAAATGTTTTAGTAAATTTTAGTGCAAATTACACACTGCATTAACACAGCTGCTTAATAAAAATGACATTAAAATGCATATGGTTCATATATTTTAATAAAAACTGTATTTAGATAAAATTTTAATTGAGTCAGTACCAATTAGAAAAAAAATATTTTGTAATAAAAGGCACTAAAAAGTGTACTGTTTTTTGTCTCTTTTTTGGATGTTCTAAAACTTAAATTATTATATTATTTAGGGTATGTACTACTTAAAGTGTTCAGTCAAAAATATGTTTCAGAAAATTTTTTGGAATAATCCTAACTTGTTGGGTTTTACACTGTAGCTGAAGCTGCATCTTTGTGGTATTAAAAAAGTATAAAAGTGGGGGCTCCAGTGACCACTGCCTATATTCCAGATGGTGACATCACGCACCTTAGCATTTTTGTAGGTGTTTAGTCCCACTTTAAAAAGCCACTAAACACCAAAACACTTTACACATTAACTGTGTAAATTGGGTCTAAAATAGAAGTCTATACTTATCCCTGTCCTTTAAGATTTTAGTGGATATTTGTTAAAAATAGGACTTTTGGGTCAAAAGCCATGTCTGTACTGGCTTCTTTAGGATCAACTATAATAATAATAATAATAATTCATTGGATTTATATAGCGCCTTTCATGCCACTCAAAGCGCTTTACAGTTCATTGTTCATTCACTCCGCACTTGGTGGTGGTAAGCTACTTTCTGTAGCCACAGCTGCCCTGGGGCAGACTGACGGAAGTGAGGCTGCCAATCTGCGCCATCGGCCCCTCCGACCACCTCCAACACTCACACACACTCCACTTTCATACTAGGCAAATGTGGGTAAAGTGTCTTGCCTAAGGACACAGCGACAGTATTTTGCAACTGGCGCCCCCCTGTGGCACCTGGAATTCCCAGTGGTCTCCCATCCAAGTACTAACCAGGCCCTGCCTTGCTTAGCTTCTGAGATCTGACGGGATCAGGCTTTGACAGGCAGGTATGGCCACTACATTTGAATTTCCAGGTTGGACAGATGGTCACCAATGAGTCAGATAGAGGGTTAATAAGTGACAAGCACAGCCATTCACGGTCATCTTGTGGTCTATGGGCAGTACGTGAGGAGCCCCTCTTAGCCCCGCCTATACCTCGCTGCGCTCCGTAGCGAAACTCACGTTGCTGTCACTCTCCATTGGCGGTATGCTATTGCTAGCTCTCACTGACCAGCGCCGTCACCCGGCTGTCCCTCATAGGTCAAGCCCCACCCCACACCATCACCCCACCCGTGCTCCCCAACCCCCTGCCCACTTTGTTGGATTTTTCACATTTTGACTGTAGGCGGAGTTATCTCTAGCAGGGGCGTTTAGTGGCTGTTTAAAGACATTACTGATGTTAAATATGCAAATAAAAAGTACATCACATAAGCACTTGTTAAGATGTGACACACAACATTTAAACTATTTTCTTCTATTTGGGGCTAGTTTTTGAGGGGGCTTGTTTAGGTGTCTTTACAAAGGCTTAGTCGCTCTCTGAAAACCTGGCAACCCCGCCACTCTTATTTATGTAGAGGCAGCATATGAGGAGCTGAGTCACCAGCGGTGCCATTGGTCTTGACCTGAGATAGAGCCCCTGACAGAGAGCTTGGTAATGATGAAAATTCTGACTGATGTGCAGCTGACACAGGAGGGATGAGGCCATTTGTGAGAGACTGATCTTTGTCAACTAAACATGTCCAATGTCAGTGCTTTTGAGCTCTCTTATGGGTCAGTGAAATATTGACGTCAGGCCTTTGTGAGTGCAAAGGTTTCAGTGGTGATCATCTCATCGTATGTCATCCTTTCATTCTATAGCTGTATTGTGGGAACTTTTCACACATCCTTCTTTTCTCCAGGGGCCTCTCTTAAAACTCTGTTCAGGCATGTATGGTTGTGAGCAGGTGAATGTCCTGTCTGTGTGTGAGTACAAAAGGTACTCACATGACTGCAGACAGAGAGAAGGGCTCCCTCTTTACACAAACATATTAATAGCTTCATTCACACTCAAATGCGATGCACAGCCCCGGCCTGCTCTTAGCTCTGCTCTCAGCTCTGCCCATGCTGCTGCGCTGATGCTGGTATTTCTTAAATGTCAACGTCAGTCATGAATAGGTCAGGACAACAAGCACTTAAATAAGGCTTTGTCACTGATTAATGAGAGGTGCAGAGGATGGGGAGGCCTGCAGATAAAACAAAGTGTATTGTGTAAATAGCTGTAGGTGCTCCTGTGCTCTCTGCTCCTGCCTCCCTCTGTGCAGACCACACCATCAGAATGTGACAGCTGCAGAGAGGATGAAGGGAACACATGTTCCCAGCCACAGGACAGGACCAAATCCAATCACAGCCCAGCCAGCCCACAGCGGCTCCATTTGCAAAGCCAACAGGCTTTTTTCCACTATTGTAATAGTGTTAACAGGTTGGCTCCCTGCCAAGGAGCACTACAGTAGTAACATGCTGATGTTATTGACTACTTATCTATAAAAACGCATCCCATCGCACAGCACATGTACACACTGGACACTGAGATTTTGAGCAGATTAACTACATTCACTAACACAAGATTGTATTCCGTGATCCCAGACAACCAGAGAATACACAGTTCTTCAGTACTTTACAAAGATGTTAGTTTGGTCACTAATGAATCTCCCATTTTTAAATGGGCATGATTGACATGTGGATTAGCCAATCGGGGATATGCATGGCCCATTTGGATTGGAAAAATAATATCACAGGGGGATGCTAAAACATCACAGATTTCTGCAGAATCGGTGAGCAAAGCGCCAGTGAAATTAAATTGTATTTTATTTGTAAATGATATGACCAATGAGCCCCTTTGTTTCTGATGTGCCACTGAAAAAAAACAGATCTGATTGCACGATCATGTTTAAGGTACATCAATCTGTATAAAAAAGGAGCCAAGGAAATTGGAGCTTTCCTATGATTTTATTAAAATGCACTATACAGTTTGAAACAATATGCAACTTAGATAAAATAAAGATATTCGTTACAGGACATTACATGTGTTAAGAAGGAGAGCAATCAAAGAACTAAACTTATAACATTATAGACGCAGTTTGTGAATATTTAAGATACCTTTGCTCCCTTTCAAGGCAGTTGTTTTCCTTGTATATGACACTTGGGGTTTGCGAGCAGTACCCCGCCATGCCCCTGATTTGATGCAGCTGTCAGTTACTGGTGTCGATCGGAGTGTACAGAGCAGCCTCGCACCCCTGACGCCTCTGACTTTCAATCATGTTCATTTTTTCCTCTCCCAAAGTAATTAACTTGTGGAAATGATTTACCCTTGAATGCTTGTCAGATCAATTTCTCATTGGAGGTCTGTGTAAACCTGCAGCCTGTCAGCTCTCCACCAGTGAGCACATCAGGTCACATGACTAGACTAGAGGAAGTTACAGCGCAGTGAGTTTAGAACAAAGAGCTTCTATGTAGGGTTTTAAAGTGACAGTTTACAAGAGAAGCCAATGGTGTCAAGTAAACTGGCAGCCAATTTATTTTTAACACATACAGCCATGGCATAACCCACTGAGCTTATTGTATAATGTAGTGAGCACAATATGGATGTGATAATGACATAACCATGGATTGAGTCCTATATTCCACACATTGGATTCTTGTGAGCTGTAAGTCATGTTGTTACCTCCTCAGAAACATACCTGGAGTTGTGTTTTGTTTCATTAACACATGTTTGAATAATCCTGCATTATTAGTCTGTCTAAATCTCCAAAGTTCAAAATGCTCTATTCCACCTTGTGATGTCATGAAGCAATAGTTTCCAAGTTAGAGCTACCTTTTATCTTTTGTTTAGCAGAAACTGGCATTCCACTGCTGAAATTATGTAAATGACTAGTGAAGGTGTATAGAGTTTAAAGACAGTGGAAAACACAAGGTGGAGTGTTTTCTGTTTGAAAGAACTCAGCCTTAGCGTGTAGAGTTTGTGTTAAACATATGTAAACACAACTTTAGGTATGTTCTTGATAAGGAAACAACATTATAACATAGATCAGAAAATAGCACAATATGGGCCAGGTCTCAAATGCAATTATTATCATCAAAACACAATGAATATCCCCTTATCATTCAGAACAACAGGTTGGTGGTTGGTGATTGGTGCTTGATTCACCAGATATGTTCCTCAGTCCTTTATGGTGTTAGCTTGTTAATTTTTTTACTTTACTTAAGCTGCCATGTTTCTTTTGACACTATTCTGGACTATTCTGATTTATTTGCTTGTCAATCATGCCGCTCAGAAATCTGAAAGACAGGATAATATGGTTGCAGACTCAAATGACTTTGTGAAGTATTGTAAAAAGACATGATCTATCAAAACAGAACAATTTAAACTTTCAGAATATTCATTTGAACAGCTGAGGAAAATTGATCACTGATGTTAATTAATTTACATGCTCTCAACTAAGACATGAGGTCATAAAGGACATGAGGAGCATAATCACCCAGGAGAAACTTGGAGTAGAGCCACTGCTCTGCCACATCAATAACATCTTCAAAACACGTTATCTTACCCATTCCATGCATTCCAATTATTTATTGCAAGGAAGTTATATGCCTGTTATATATATATATATATATATATATATATATATACAGGGGGTCCTCGGGTTACGACAGTCTCGACTTACGACGTTTCGTGGTTACGAATGCGCCCCCATTTAAAATATATATATATATATATATATATATATATATATTATGCATCATTCCGTCTTACGCGGTTTAGCGTGGTAAGCGACGTAAACAAACGCGAACGGCGCGTTTGTTGTGGTTGTAGGGCGGAGAAGACGGCCTCGTGTGCGTGCCCAATGTGGGCGGAAGTACCTGATGTGGGCTCTGATCTGCTCCTATGAAAGCGGCAGTGATAACCAAGCAGCGTAGTGGTCTAATTATTGAGATGGAAAAGTTATTGGTGCTTTGGTTGGAAGATCAAAGTCAAAATCCGACTTACGACGAAATTCGGGTTACGACGCGTCTTAAGAACGGATCAACGTCGTAACCCGAGGACCCCCTGTATATATATATATCCAAGAGAAATACAGTATATGCAGCTTTTAGCAGATGAGCAACAATCCCATCAATTAAGATTAGTCCAAGTGCTATCACAGTGTCATAAGAACAACAAGACGGCGCTCGCTCAATGTCAAAGGTAAGATGAAGACTGTCGGTAGAAACTCATCCCGATGGCTCATATACATAATGCCTCACACTGACAAATAGGTATTGATGTTTCTTCATCAGACAGAGTGACACAGCTCAAACTGTCTGGAGGGGATCCCAGTCAAGCAATAAAATGAAATTACGCTGAAATTTGGACAGGATTAATCAAATTAAAGCATTTCAGAGCATCAGCAGTTGCGACAAAGGTGCGATTGGCTTGTCCGAAGGTGAGCTGGCTTTTACTGTGGAATCAAACAATTAGCAAACAGACTGTAACAAAAAGAGATCCAGCTCTTTCATCCTGGAACAAACTCCTAGACAGTATTGTGGGATGAAATTTGGAAAAGATGACCACCACAAATTGTACAAAAAGAGTGAAACATTGATGGTGCATGGAGTGATGGGCTGGAGGTTTTACATCTGAAGAGCAAGTGGAAAATCTACTATTGACTCAGGTGAACGATAAAACTGACAATTCAGCAATAAAATATAGTTCATGTTGGATTTCAATAAGGCTTTCTCACAATACTGACTAGTAGTTTTCACAAATTTTCCATTAAAATTTGTATCAACAATCAAGAAAAAAATAAGTTTAACCACATGGTGTTGTGGGCAGTCTCCTTGGTTAAACTGACTTTACTTTATTTCACATAACACCCATGATTGGTATACACTCTACCATTCAAAAGTTTGTTCATTTATGTTTTTTTTAGATATCCACCCTATGCTTTCAACAATGCTCTGCATTTCTTAACCCTGATAAGGCACACCTGTGAAGTGAAAACCATTTCAAGAAACTTCATCATAAACCTTACTGAGGCCAAAGGTGTGCAGAGCTGTCAACAAATCAAAAGCATTTCAGGATAAAATCTAAAAAAAAGTTCTTAGGTGCACGAACGTTTTGTGTGGGGTTCCATTACCTTCTTGTTTCTAATGTTCCACAGTATGACATTAAACAGCTCTACATTACTGATTTATTTAATAGAACTTTGAAAGTGCACTTTACTTTGTTTTTGGAATTATAGCTAGCTTATTGAAATTATTGAATTGTTATTAAAGTCCATTTTGATGTGACCAAAACTTTATTTATAGGTAGATATATGGCATGTATTTATTTATTGTTATTTATTTATTGTTATTTAGGATATTATAAATGGGCGAGATGTGAGAACAAGGCTCTGGAGATATATATATATATATATATATATATAAAATGCAATATTATGTGCAATACGAAATTCATTTGAGCAGTATTACCTCCTGTGAAATACTTCTTAAATACCTGTACCTTCCAAGATTCAAGATTCAAGATTGTTTATTTGTCATATGCAGAATCAACACAAGGTCAACAATGCAATGAAATGATTAGGATCAGTAGAACCGTTGACTCGCTAAGATAGTCAGAAGTACTAATAACATGCAATAATAGTACATGGTAAAAAAAAAAAAAGTGTTGCAAAAGTGCAGGGGATATAATATAATAAACAATATAATAAAATATGTAATAAAATGTAATAAAAAATACAAGGTACAATGTACAAGGTGCAGGTAGGATTAAATCAAAGATCAAATAAGGTGTAAGTAGAGGATTTCACATATTGCACATAATATGGTGTGGTATAGGTGTTGCATGTGGATTTTGTACCTTAGAATTTTATTACATATTTTATTACTTTTTCTTTTTAATTATATTGGTTACTTTGCTATGCTATTAGTACTTCCTGACTATAAGTAAATTTTGTAGTAAACTTTGACTTAACATATTATCCTGTGTATTATTAAATTATTGAATGATTCTGACCTGCCTGGACATTAACACACCACAGTGATAGTCATGATGGGGGAGGGCTTAGCTTAATGTCATGCAAATTAGGCAAGGAGGGCTGAAGAGACCAAACTTGGAGAGGGATTTTCTGGAATTTAGAAAATCTGGTATGGCTGCTTTCAAATAGAGACAACTTTTTAAAATATGGTCAGATGTTCACGTGTAAGACATCATTGGAAAGCTTAGAACCTGTACTTTCAGAATCTGTGAATAACTCAAAACACCTCCGAGACGACTTGGTATTGGTTTTCCTGCGGTTGGACACATTTATTGAATCACAGGTGGGTTTATTGCTCAAAAATACCTAGAAATACAGGCATTCTAACTGTGAGCGGAGTTGTCTCTCCACAGATCTGACCTGTAACTTGGTCTAGTTTGGTCTCCATGAAGATACAGTAGAAAGACTGTGAAACATCCCAGACAAAGCAATAACATCTCCATGCATGATAGATGTAGAATGTAGAAAGAAGTAAGCATAAGCAAAGAACAAAACCATTGAATGAGAAGGAGTGTTCAAGGAGTTCCTGTCTATATTTAGGGTAAAACAACACAGATAAATACAGATGACATTAGTGTAAAAACCCTGACAACAATTAAAACACAAAAACATAAAAACATATCTATGCTGTTTTCTATTGCCACACAGGAGGCAGGCAACTTCTGTGCACAGGGACGTTTCCTCGCTCTGAAATCTGAAATCCTGCTACCTCCTACTGCGGTATCAAAATAACACTCAGAAAACACAAGCTACAAACCCAAAAATAGAACACCTTAGAATAAGAAAATGCAAGTGTGCATCTACCCCAATCCCAAACTCCTTACAAATGTTTTCATCCCCTCCGTCCTCCCCTCCGTCTCTGCCTGGGTTGTAAGTCCTGGAACAACATGGGAGCAGGGACATGGTGGACATCGCTTGTGCCCTATGTGTCTCCAGTGGATTCTAAGCAAAAGACCATCGCTCTCCCTAATTAGCTGGTCTCTTCTGGGCTGTGACTAAAATCACCTCTGCGCCTCCGTCCTCCATTGGATCACACCTAATTTTAATTAGACCCTTCGGAATATTAGCCGGGGTCTTTGTTCCGCTTCCTCTCATTAAGGAGTCAGACAAATGGCTCTTTAAAATCCTTTATACATTGAGTTCACGTTTCCAGCTCTCTCTGTCTTGCCTTATTGTAGCCACTGTTATTTTTTGTGCATGCTCTTTAAGCGTGACATACTATAATCAGCCGTGAGCCTAGTTTTACCAAGTGAGTGATTAGCTACTTAAGAGGGGGGCTTATCCACATTGACATCAGCCATTAAGAAAATGTCAGTCACGCGAATGCAATGTGGTGTAGGGAAAATGCTAATGAGAAAATATAAGGCCTGTTTTATTTTTATTTTATTTATTTTGCACTTAGTATTTAGTTCAGGTTCAGATAACTTTCCTCATACCCGCAGATGAAATTGGATTGAAGTTATACAACAGTGGGGGAACAGTAGCTCCAGCTCAGTTTGTAGAGCATTTGTCCTCTGAGCTGAAGCTTGGCGGTTCAAATCCAGCTCTCGACATAAAGCATTGTTGGTGGAGCGGTCAGATCCACTAACGCAGGATGGCTGTGAAATTCCAGGTCGCACAGATGAATGCTGTTGCTGTGTCCTTGGGCAAGACGCTTAAAGGTCCCATGGCATGAAATATTCACTTTCTGAGGTTTTTGAACGTTAATGTGAGCTCCCCTACCCTGTTTAGCCCCCCCCCCCCCATGGCTAAAAGTTGCAAAATGTCTAAACTGAGCATTTGCGGTCCTTTTCTGCGTTACAAAAAAACAGTGTTCAAACGGGCGAGTTCGGACAAGGCACCTGATTGACGTCAGATCGGCAAATGCAGCTCCAGCCTCTCCCTCTGTCTCCGCTCAGCGTCCCTGTATATCCCGCCCATAGAGTTTGGACTGTGAATGCGCTACGCAATGCGAAATGCGTTTTTTTATTTGCCTGGAGGCACGTCCGAGTGTTTCTAGGCTCGCAAGTCCCTTACCCGACCCTCTGGACCTCTGAAATACCAGTGGTTTAATTTTATTTTCTGTGTAAATATGCTTTTTTTCATTGCAAAGTCTCTCATTTGTCTTCCTGCGTAAAACACGGAAGAGAGGAGAAAGCGGTGCCGAGCTGCACTTCGAGCCCCCCCCGCTCCTTAGCCAATCTCTCTGTCCTTCTCATTTGCATTGAAGCAGCAACACTCAGAATAAAGCATTTTAGACACATATCTAGCCTCATGAAGACTGTCAGAGTCATATCTCATGCAGTGAGTGTTGATTTTGAAGAAGGATTCATTTACAGTATTAGGGAACCATTAAGGAGCCATATAAAAGCATCAAGAAGTACCAGGTCATGGGATCTTTAACCTGCCTCGAGTGCTGGCGTACCCTGGTGAATGAACGAGCATGTGTGAATGGGTGAGTTGTTCATCTATATAAAGGGTTGTGCCTTGAAAGTGGAAAACAGCAATATAATGTACTGTAATAACAGATGCATGCTGGTTTGTCCTTGGGCAAGACACTTTACCTACCATTGCTGTTTGCATAGTGGGTGAATAGCTGTGTCTGTGATCTATGTAAAGAGCTTTAAGTGCCTTGAAGGTTGAAAAGCAAGAAATAAATCTGACAATTCACCATGTTTTTATACAACTTGGAGGCAATAAAGTAAAATAGTTGTACAAGTGGACACTGAGCTGTTTGGCAGATGTCAAGCCGAACTACTAGCCAGTTTGCAGAGTGGCTCTCCTGTTCCCATGGGGAGATGTGATTTCTGTTGCGTTAACCTGTCCTAATATTTGGAGCAGTGGGCAGTAGGCATGGCGCCCCAGGGGACAGGGCCAGATCAAAGCCCCTGACCTGACACACTGGGCTGGGTTGTTGAGCTCCCTTCCCTGGAGCTTTAACTTGCCTCATGCCAAATTCCTAAATGTTAGCAAGATCTAATTAAAAGTGAAGGAAGATGGTCTTATTACTGCTGGTATTATAGGAGTGTCTGTGTTCCAGTGACATTACGGAGAAGATGTGCAGCTGGAATGATGGACGGGGTATTTGCACAGTATTAGTGGTTTGTGTTTTGTTTTTTCTTTCAAAAATGACTGCACAATCATGGCAATATTTAATTTATTTGTTTTAAAGAAACTGGTGCTGGTGAAAAGAAGAAAAAGATCCAAAAGAACCAGTGGAGTGGTTGTCGGTTCTGCTGCCATTGGCAAATTCATGGGTTTTAGATTCCTATTGTAATTATGCAACATTTTTAGGACTTTTTCCTCATTCAAAAGATAATATTTTGATAGAAATTGTTTATTTCTGTGACAACAGGCCTAATTTTGCATCATTCTGAATGGTTAGCACATCACCAAGGAGTTCCAGGGTCAGAAAGATCCCACTCAGGCAATGAATATAAAAGAGTGTTATGAAAAATTGACTTTCTACCGTGTTAAAAGGAGAAATTCAATTTGTCAACTGGACAAAGTTTGTTTGGTCGAAAACATTTCGCAACTCCCCCATTCCTGTTGTGTGACTCAGTGTTTGTCCTTTGGGTGGACCAGAGAATCCTTCTTTTAACAGGAATGGGGGAGTCAGACATAATTTGTCTTCCATATATAATTCCATTCTCAAACCTAAATCAAAACAAACAAAGGAAACAATAGGGCTACCCAGGTCAGGTCCAGAGGTGTGAAAACAGACATTAGGGTTTGAATAGGTATGCTAAACTAGACGCCAGAGAGAAATTGGGAACACAAAAGACAGAAACTCAAAACAAAGAGGTGGGATAGTTTCAGAATAATTTCAGTATAGTTCGCTCCTCCCTGCAGCTAGATATAAGCAGTGTCTATCAGCACTCTAACCAGAACTGACGAAGCACCTCGGATGAGTTGCGAAACGTTTTCGACCAAACAAACTTTGTCCAGTTGACAAATTGAATTTCTCCTTTTATCATGGATTCTACCTGGACGACTGAGGGATTCTTCACGCATTTCTACCGTGTTATAATGTTGTTCCCTCATCAACCCTGTTCGAACCTCCCTTACAATTAGGAGCGTGATTCTGTCTAATGCTCAGCCCACACCCATGCTCCAGTGTGGCAATTTTCCATAAATATACAAAAGCATGATACAAAACACTACACCTTCACAAACCTCATGTGTTGTGCAGTAGTTTTATTAGCAATTATGTTAAATAAAAAATTAATTAAAACGCCAATTATAATGTGTTAACGTTCCGATGGAAGGGGTGACTTAGTGATCTATATTTGTTATGTGTTAGCAGTTATGCCCCATAGAATTAAAGTACGGCCTCTTTAACCTTATGGGTTTAGAGGTGATTGGTTGAGCAGGGATGCAGATTGGCTGACAGTAACCGCAACAATTTAATTCTACTTGTACTGATATATTATTTTTGTCCAAATCGAGTGCATCCCAGCTGTTGTCTTGTTTTGTATTCCCATTTAAAACGCCAAAGCAGATAAAGAGGAAAAAGCTAATCAGAACTTATTATGAAAACCAGACCACGCTGTGAGCGGGGTCGTGCTTTGTGCCTATTTGTAATTTCACAACTTCACTTTGTTTTCTCTGAACGCGATGCTGCCTATTGTGTCTCCCATTTAAATCTGTCAGAAAGAATTGTTTTTAGATCAACCTTTTTGACTCTTGACCCTCTAATTAAAGCGCTTTGTTCTTGTTTTTCCTTTGTCAAGGAAATGTAACGAGTTGTCCAAGCCGTGTTTGATCAGCGGACATGTATTTTTCAGTTGATGTAATTTGAAACAGCCATCCGACCTAATGAAACTTGTATTGCTTGTTTTACGTTTTGTCCATTTGAAACACAAGTAGACTACAAGGGTTTAAAGATTTTTTTTTGTCATTACACCAGTGTACGCAGACACTGGGGGTGAGGAGGGATAAGCGTCTTTTCAAGGACACAATGTCAGCATTCATCTGTGGGAGCTGGAATTGCTGTTCGTTCTAATATTGATGTTTATGTCGCAAGAGTGCTTCGAACCAACCTTCAGATCAGTAGCTACCAACTAAGCTACTGTCGCCCTCATATACCTTCAATGATCTTGAAGTAGTTGCAAAGGTTTGGCCATATCCAGCGAAGGGCTTGTAATTTCAAAGTGACAAACGCAGGTACAAAAGAGTAAAAGTAATAGTTGGCTGGTTTTAAATGGATGTATTGTATTTTTCATTGCCCGTCTAATCCACCCCTTGGTAACCTCCAGAACACAGCTGGACTGTTAAACAACTAAAAACACAACTTTACAAAAAAAAAAAAAAAATCTAATGAATAGCTTCAGTTTTTCTATTATAAAATAATGGACTAGCCTTGTGAGGGTAGCAAAGTTCAGTGCCGCATATGTCACATTATAGAAGAGAAAACATTTTTTTCCTACTCTATAAAGCCCAGAATGCTGCGTCTCTCTGTGTTTTTAAACTGGGGGATATCAGTCTGGTCATCCTGCTTTAAAGGAAAAGTAACATTTTTTTACAATCTGAGCCTTCTTTTGGTAATAAAACAAGTTGTTTTACGCACCCATAGCACTTTGGTGTCATATGGAGTACTTTCAGAGATGTTTTAGATTTGCGGTTAGCCTAGCGCAACTTCTAGCCATAGCTCGGGGCATATAATATATTCCCCAAGCATGTAATATGCCCCGTGCGGGCTCCAAATAGCACAAACTTTAGCACTTTTCAAATCATAGAAGCCTGATATCTTAGTCTACGATTGCATTTGAAGCAAAAGTGGCCTGTAATCTGAGATTTATCCATAGTTTACAGCTTTGCGTTTCATGTTTGGGTCCCGGGAGCTGAGAGCACAGTCCGCACATGCGCACTGGCCTCCTCATCTACTCGAAACTATGGCTAAATCTCGGATTACAGGCCACTTTTGCTTCAAATGGAATTGTAGATTAAGATATCAGGCTTCTATGATTTGAAAAGTGCTAAAGTTTGTGTTATTTGGAGACCGCAAAGTAATGCCCCGAGAACTCAAGTTAACGGATACGCTACAACATAACTTCTACGAAACTGCTCAAAATGACACCAAACTGCTATGGGTGAGTAAAACTACTTGTTTTATTGCCGAAAGAAGGCTCAAATTGTAAAAAAAAAAAAAAAAAAAAAAAAACTGTTACTTTTCCTTTAAGCCGGAACCAAACATGTTTGTGTAATTAGATTTTATTTTCTTATTTTTGTGTGAAATGAAGGAGCTCTTTGGTCACCTATCATTTACAAACAAAATCAAATTTCCATCACTTCAGATTAAGAGAGTTTAGTGCTTTTTAGTCCCCCGTGATATTTTTATCCATTCTTTTTTCATCATAACTGGCCATGTTTTTTTGGATGTGGACAGATCATGTGTGTCCTGATTGGCTAATCCACCTGTCAATCACACCCATCTGAAATCAGGAAGATTTACCAGTGACCAGACTTACATCTTCATAAACTATGGCAGAAGTGTTTTAGATCCCAGGCAATGAAACATACACACATTTAAACTCTAAATTCACTGCACCATTTGAAACAACAATTAATTCAGGTAGATTCATTTTTCATAGTACTTCATTAATAATATATTACACTATTTTCTGATTTCTGTTATAATGTTGTTTCCTCATCAAAAACATACCTGGAAGAGATCTTCTCTCAAATTGAAAACATTCTGTTCACCCTGTGCTCCATTGTGTTTCTAAATTCCATACACTGTTATTAGAATCATTTTGATAATTCCAACCCTGGAATTGCCATTCTCTGCCAAACAAAAGGTAAATGGTGGTTGTTACTTGAAAACTACCGCTTCAGGACATCACAATGTGGAACAGAGCATTTTGAACTTTGGAGATGTAGACAGACTAATGCAGGGTACTCAAATGTGTGAATGAAACAAAACACAACTCTGGGTGTGTGTTGAGAAGGTAACAACATTCTACCATGGCTTAAAGAAGAAGGAGTGACTTTATTGATCTCACATTGGAGAAATTCTTCTCTGCATTTAACCCATCCATAAATATACAGGAGCAGTGAGCAGCACATTACTGCTCCCGGGGACCATCTCCATGATCTTCTTGCTTCAGTTTGGTCAGGACCTAAGATGGAGGATTTTACCTTTGGTGCATGTTTTGGGTTGATGGGGGAAACCGGAGTGTCCGGAGGAAACCCACCCAGACACGGGGAGAACATGCAAACTCCACACAGAACACACACACAAAGGCCTGGGCGACCCGGGGATCGAACCCGGAACCTTCTTGCTGTGAAGCATGAGCCACTCATCCACCGTGTCGACTCTCACAAGAGAATTTTGTGTAATAAAATTGACCTTTAATTCAGTCACAACATCTGGTCACTGAATGCTTACAGCTGTTCCAAATATTCCTTACATGCTTTTAATATCTCAAGTCTGCAACACTGGTCTTGCCCCTATCTGCTCTATCATGTTAGGAATGCAAATGAACGGTCAGTCCTTGTTCCTGGTCAGGTCGGGCAGACAGCAGCTGCCAGTCTCTCAGACTGAATCATCACCTGTGGGTCAAACGCATCCTGCCAAAACATATTAGCGTCACCTTGTGCCATAGAGTCATGGTTCAAGTTCTTCACACTTGTAATATTAACATCTGCATAAAGTACTTGTACTTCATGTTTACAGCTTGTGTTCATGACTTTCTAGGATAGGATGACATACTTTCACATGGAGTGCAAGGGTTTTAAAGATCCCATGACATGGTACTTCTTGATGCTTTTATATGGCTCCTTAATGGTTCCCTAATACTTCTTCAAAATCAACACTCAGTGCATGAGAAACAGAGATAAGATGAGAAAGAGTAATTTTTCTCCCTCAGAACAGGTCATAATGGGCGTTGTTGCTTGAATGCAAATGAGGAGAAAAGAGCTGGCCAATAGTAGAGGGTGGGGGCATGGCCAAACTCTCCGCTCTCGGCTGTCAGCTGTGCCCTCTGATCCATTTCCGTGTTTTTGCACGGAGAAGAGATGAGAAGCGTTCCATTGAAAAATAAACACATTTCCACAGAAAATAAAATTAAACCACTGCTGTTCAAAGGTCCAGAGGCTCAGATAAAGGACTTCTGAGCCTAGAAACACTCAGAGGTGCCTCCAGGCAAATAAAAAAACACATTTCGCATTGCCTAGCGCACTCGCAGTCCAAACTCTCTGGGCGTGATTTACAGAGACGCTGAGTACAGACAGACGGGAGTGGAAATGCATTTGCATTTCTTTTTTCGATCTGACGTCAATAAGGTGCCTTGTTCAAACTCGCCCGTTTGAGCTCCGATTTTTTGTAACGCAGAAAAGGATTGCAAATGCTCAGTTTAGACATTTCACAACTTTTAACCATGGGGGGGCTAAACAGGGTAGGGGAGCTCACATTAACGTTCAAAAACCTCAGAAAGTGAAAATTTCATGCCATGGGACCTTTAATGTTGACTATAATTGTAGGTCTGCAAACTTACCAGATTAACGGTCCAATACTATACAAAATTTGTTTCATTCACACATGCTTGAGTAATGCGATTAATTAGTCTGACTACATCTGTAAAGCTCAAAATGCTTTGGATGTCATGAAGTTGAAGTTTTCAATTTAACGGCTATCTTTTGCCTTTTATTCAGTAAAGATTAGAAATTCCAGGGCTGAAATGATCCAACTTTCTCGTGAAGGTGTATGGAGTTTAAAAACAGTGGGGCACTTCCTGTATAGCCACAAGGCATCACAAGATGCAATAGAGTGTTTGAGTTGGTTTCAGTGAAGAACTCAGCCTGAATATGCAGGTTTGTGCGCTAAATATGTGTGAATGAAACAAAACGCAACACCAGGTATGTTTGTGATGAGGAAACAACACTGTAACATAGATCAGAAAATAGCACAATATGGCCACTACAGATATTGTACAAGCAGTAGCTGAGGTCAAAAGCAGTCCACTGTGTACTGTCTGCATCTAATTATAAAGTGTTTTATCATCCAATAATCAGGAAGTTCATTGGTAGCATGGTAGTTTTTGTTTGCTTTACTGTGACGGCAAAACTCTGGTCTCTAAAGGTTCTGAAAAGTTCTTATAAACACATCACAGTGAATCATTTGGATGCTCGGAATACATAAGGTAAGTGAGGAATAACTTTGGACCACTGCAAATTGTTTAAAAATGCGCCTTTAAACTAAAGTCTTTAAGTCCATGTGACGGAAACTAGTTTTTGTGCGTGTAAAAATAAGAAGAGAAGTTTTTGTTTCATGTGGACTGGCCTAGTAATGACAGAGGTATAAACAATAAAGTAGGTCAAAACATGGACAATCTAATACATAAACAGCAAATTCTGCCATAGAATTCTCAGCTGCATACCACCTCAGTATTTAATGTGCACTATGTAGCTTTTCTTATGGATTGTCTGCTAATTCAGTTAGTAAATTAAATAATGCAATTGCAGGGTTTTTTATAGCTAAAGATAACACAGCATCTGCTTGTCTCTATATAATTTAAAATATTGAGGGAAAATAATAACAAAAAGGTTTCAGACCCTTCATCTTAATATAGTTATGGTGTCAGATATAGTGGATGTTAATATGGCTGTTTAGAGCTTGGGTTCTTCTCATGGGTGGTGGAGAGAAAGATGGAGCTGGTGTTTTGCCAGTGATGCACGCCCCTTGTTCATGAATTATATATATAAAAAAAATAAAAAATAAAAAAAGCGCAATTATGGCTTTTACACAAATTAACCATAGCATGCTGTACACAGGCTGTAATTGGGTCAGTGGATATTTCCTGCTCCACACCTGGGCCTGGGGTAAACGCAGAGTATCAATTATAAATGTCTGCTGTCCTACGTGGAGCTGTGTAGTGGAGCATGCCCGGGCGCCTCAGACGCTAGCATTAGCATAAACATGATGACTGTAATAATGTGCATGATGAGGCCTATAGTGTCTTTGACTCACATGGCTCTGTACACACACGAGTTATGCAGACTTGTTATGTAAATGTAATCTGTCTTGTGGAGTGGGCTTTCACTTACGGAGTTTACATAGAGGACTGGGGTATCAGTGCTTCAGATGTAAAGGTTGGGGGTACAATCTCAACACCAACTGGTGCATCATGCTGTTGTTGTGTCCCAGGGCAAGACACTTCATTCATCTTGCCAGTAAAAAAATGCAGGGTGTGGTTAGCTTCGTGATTGAGACTTTAAAGCCCCAGTGTGTAGGATTTGTGGCGCATAGGTGGATGGTGCTATTGCACTTTCTGTTTTAGCTACGGCAGACCTCGAGGGTCACCCGGGCACGCGCATGTGTGTTTTCTCATGAAAACACACATTCCCGATCATGTACCATGACACTCTACACATCAAATGAAACCTTACAGTCTCCTCTTTTTGACTATGCAATTCATTTCCCTGCACAATAATCACTCCCCGAGCACATGGGGCTTTTATACAGAAAAGCACAAAACGAGGTTAGCTTACCTTAGAATGCTTTGCACAGGTCAAACTCTGTATTTCACCATAAACTTGCTCTCAATTTGTCCGTAAGGATCCAGCGAATAAAATCCAGTAAAACAATTTAGTCCAAAACACGTGTTAGATCCATTACGACGTCTGATCCGGCAGCATGCTTGTGTTGTTTACCCAAAACCACAAGCCTTGCTGAAGGCGAAGGCGGAACCCAAATGTCCTTCTGCGGCTCTCGTATTCAAAATGGCTGCCTCTATATGGGGAAGATCCCCCTTTTATGTGACTATATCTAAGTCCAAAAGAATACTTTGATTTCATGATGGAAGTGAAAAGGCTTGGAAAACAATGTATTTTTGAATGGGTATCTTCAATTTCAGTAATTAACGGGTAAAAATCTTACACACTGTCCCTTTAAGTAAAAACTTAAATAAGAAATAATGAAAGAGTTGTTATAATAATGGCAATAGTCTCTTTACAATTTTGAGCATTATTTATTCACTCCATACTCTGTGGTGGTAATCTACTATTGTAGCCACAGCTGTCCTGGGACAGACAGACAGAAGAGAGGCTGCCAACCTGCACCATTTGCCCCTCCAACCACAACCACTCGCGCACACATCACATTCATACTAGACAATCTGGGTGAAGTGTCCTGCCTAAGGACACAACTCCCCTCTGGGGCCAAGACTCTCCTGAAAAAGATTTTTTTTGCTTTGTTTTGTTTTGTTTTTTGTTTGACTATCCTGGTTAAAGATCAATAAATCTCAGATTTGCCACTGGTGCCCCGCTGTGACACCTGATATTCCCAGCGGTCTCATATCCAAGTACTATCCAGGCCCACCATTTCTTAGCTTCTGAGATCAGATTTTGACAAGGGTGCATTTATTCATTCATGTCCACACTGTTTCAATAATATTTCTCTTGTAAAATATGCAAGGAGAATGGGCAGTACTCGAGTTGAGGGGGGGATGGGGGGGGGTGGCATCCCCCCTGTGGGAAAAAATAGTCAAAATCATCCCTCTTCTAAAACGGGCATCCCTTCTTCCATCCCTTATGGCATTTTATCAATCAGGCATGAAAATCCCTAAACTTTTGGCGAATTTCGCCGTTTTTAAGTCAAAATGGCCAGTGCCCAAGAGCCAATCATAGGCCGAACTGTGCTCCACGATTGCCACTGTTGTGTTTGCGCCTGTTCGCCGATCAGCTGTGAGCGAGCCGCGTGAATGTTTATGCGGCATTTCCAAGAGAATAAGAATCCTTAACTTGCTACGTTAATGCTACGTAAGAAGGAACTCTCCCCTCGGGACACGGGATACGTTCGGGATTATGTCCTTTTCTCCGGAGCTCCGATTATTAAAGACAACACGGAAAACTGTTAGAAAGGATCTGACCGCATTCTTATGGGTGAGTCATATTATCAGATTATTTCTGCATCTATTTCGGCACTAAACCAGGACTAAACCAAGACTAAACCAGGACCAAGGTGTGTGTGTGTGTGTGTGTGTGTGTGTGATAACATATATCCTGTGTATTATTGAATTATTGAATGATTATATGGGTCCCCCCCCCTTGGTGAAAAATTTCACCATCCCCCCTGGTTTCATTTTACAACTCGACTACTGAGAATGGGTTTAACTTATTTCGCATTTCAAAAGTGTGCTAGTGTGGAGATATCTGATACATTGTGTTTTAATTAATTATTTATTACAAAATTTATAATCACTTACAAATTGAGAATAAGATATTGAAGATACTGCTCACCTGGATCACAGATAAGTTATAATAAAGAGTGCGAGGCACTTTCTTTACATTTTGCTTTCCACTGGTGCCTGTTATCTGGGTCATTGACTTCAGCAGCTACGGTCAACTCAGATACAAGACACTGTTGTTTTTATAATGAGGAAAACGCACAGAGTTGCATCATGTTACAAGTTACAATACTTAATTTTAGATGCAATAAAATAAGAGCAACTTAGATAATTAGTTAGTTATTTAGATAATAGTCCAAGATGCAGATTTGTCTTTGTCTATGTAATTTGAGACAAAGTACAGAGAGTACTTTGAGAGTACGGAGTTTTAATCTTTAAAATCACACTATAAAAATAAAATTATTCAACCCCCGGCACCGACACAAACCTGCAATTATGAACCTACTCACCTAGCACCCCAAGGTATGTTCCAGGAGGAGGTATAATTTATTCTAAAAAAGAGCTATTACAAAGTTAGAATTTTCTGTGCACTAACTTAGGCATCTGTGGTGAAGCTAAAAACTCCAGGTGTCAAAAGAGCAAGTAGAGATTGTTTAAAAATCACTGAAGATGGAAGGAAAGCCCAAGGCCAGCTTCTAATTGTCGACGATGATAATAAATGGTGTTGAACTTTAGAATTCAATTTGCTAGAAGCAACTATTAGGTATACAGGTATCCAGCTTGTGGTGGGTAATATTGAACACATTAAAATATGGTGGAGCGATTACCAAAGAAAAAACAAGTTAAGATATGAAATCTCCCTCATTACATTTCCAATAATTTAGTTTTCAGATTTCATTTAATTTATGCCACATTAATCTTTTGGATTAGCCTCTGATGAAGCAAATTATTCTTGGGTAAGTTTGTAAGCCTTGCAAACTTTAAGGTGTTAAAAGGTTTAAAGGTGTTGCTAATCAAATCAAAATGAGAATAGTAATTTAAACAATGTGGCCGGCAAGTGCAGTGCGAGAAGTCTCGTCTCACAGCAAGAAGGTCCCAGGTTTTACTCCCAAGCCTTTCGGTTCAGAGTTTGTTTCTCCCATCAACCCCAAACATGAACCACAGGCAATATTCTCCCGCTAAGGTGCCTAACTTAAAATCTGGAGAAGGGTCCCCAGGTGCGATACTGTGGTGCCCTGACAGGTTGCGCCACCAGCCCTGGGGGAGTACCCTTGTATTAACTTGATGACAGAAAGAGTTTGGTGATGATTTATGAACTTAAATCAAGGCACGGTGGCTGAATGGCTAGCGCTCATGCTTCACAGCAAGAAGGTTCCAGGTTTGATCCCCGGGTCGCCCAAGGCTTTCTGTGTGTGTGTTCTGTGTGGAGTTTGCATGCATGGTCTGTGTTCGATCCCCGGGTCGCCCAGGCCTTTCTGTATGGAGTTTGCATGTTCTCCCCGTGTCTGGGGTCTGGGTGGGTTTCCTCTGGGCACTCCGGTTTCCCTCATCAACCCAAAACATGCACCATACAAGGCCGGATCTAGAAGTGGGCACCCCTGCCCACCCAATTGGTCAACTGTATTTGATGTCATTTCAACCTGCCTACCACGTTTTCTTGTTTGTGCCGCCAAAATTCTACGATGTCTGATTCGCCAGTAGAACAAGTATAGAGCGAAGCGAAGGCCGAGCGCAGTTCTTGTTCATGTTTGGGGCCCGAACAATGGCGCTTCAATCACGGAACATTTCAAATCCTCGCCAGCGCAGTCGTATCGGGGTATTTACTGCATATATAATGGCTCCGAGAGTCCACGGTCCCTGCGTACAAAGGCGATTGGGCATCCGTTGGAATGTTGGTTGGGCTCCCTCCGCCTCGCAGCACGCTCAAAAACAAGATTTATCGATTATAATCTCTGTTTTTTTTATCATCGAATCCGACTCGTGTTCTACGTGTGTGTATTTTCTTTAGCGTCTCGTCCGCGGCATATAAATTCACTTAAAATGCATAATTTTGGCGAGAGACGTCACCTCACCATTGCTCCAGCGCAACCCGAGACCGATATTGCAGGTTTTAAAGCAAGAACTGGACATTGTTCCCTAAAAGGGACATATTTACCAACCGCGGCGTGCCCCGGCCTCCGCGCACTGCCTCCTCCCCGAGGCGCGGAGGCTGGGGCAGGATTTGTGAGCTCAGGCCTCGGTTCTTTCTCTGTCGCTCTGCCAGGGTTTGGAGCGGAGAGGAATGCAGCGGGACTGGGCAGATCCAAGCCAGGACTAAACCAGGTGTAAACCAGGTCTAAACCAGATCTAAGCCAGGACTAAACCAGGCCTAACCAGGTCTAAACCAGATCTAAGCCAGGACTAAACCAGGTCTAACCCAGGACTAAACCAGGTCTAAACCAGGTCTAAACCAGGACTAAACCAGGTCTAACCCAGGACTAAACCAGGTCTAAACCAGGTCTAAACCAGGACTAAACCAGGTCTAAACCAGGACTAAACCAGGACTAAACCAGGTCTACAGTCACAACCTAAACAGAACTGTACAATTTATAAACGAAACCAACTAAACTAGCGCCAAACATGGGCTTATTTTAGATTTGTAAACATAAATCTTAAACATTTTAAGCCTAATGTCAAAGTGAGTCCAATTACTCATTATTGGCAATGAAATAAAACTGTTCTAGTGTTAATCAAGTCAAAAGAAAAGTCAAAAAGGTTAAGAACCCCTGCATTAGAAGAAAAATGTTCCACATGAAAACTCCACACTATGCCCCACAAAAATTTTGAAATGCCCCCCCAATCTGTGCAGTCTAGATCCGGGCCTGGCACCATAGGTAAAATCCTCCATCTTAGGTCCTGACCAAACTGAAGCAAGAAGATCATGGAGATGGTCCCCAGGTGCAGTAATGTGCTGCCCACTGCTCCTAATAACAGGATGGGTTAAATACAGAGAAGAATTTCTCCTGTGTGAGATCAATAAAGTCACTTCTTCTTCTTAAAAACAGCACAGAAGACCTCTGGATTTCTACCTTTGATGTAACAATTAGGGGGAAATTGAAACTAAGTTATTTCTGAAGCTGAGAGCAACCTTTCAAGCATAAATACAGGGTATGTTTTTGATGAGAAATCCACATTATAATTGTATAATGTGAGATATAATGTTTATAAGCCTAAAAACTAAAGATTTTGCCAAATATGTGTCTTTTGAGCTGGTCATCCTCTGGTTTGATGGCACTGCATCCCAAATTTCCTGTAAACATGCATTAGTACTAAACTCATTTAACATATACATTTCTATCCTGACATTCTGTTCTACTGTAGTGTGTATTATAATGTATAGTGAAATAATGTGAAAATGAATCAATACTTAATTGCTTCTAGAAATGAGCTCTACTCAGATAAATGAGATTGTTCCATATAATACAGCACAGGCCGTGAGGGAGCCAAGTTCTTGATTGATTAAAAATAGTCAAAGTGCTGAGGCCCTTTCAAATGGACAAACTAAACAAAGTAATGCAAGGATCATTCATTATATTACTGTTAAATTAACTGTAATTACAAAGTGTGTTTCACAGGGAGATTTTGGGCTTTGTCTTGCAGCTAGCCAGGCCCTCAGTGTAAAGAATGGCTATTGGAACCCTTTTTAATCCTGCTTTAGTCTCTAGATTTATGATACAGTAATTGGAAGCCTACAGTTCATGTTTTTTTCTGCTGTTGTGTCCTTGGGCAAGTAATGTCACCTGCAAGTATGAATGTGTCAAGGTAAGGTAAGACAATGGGGGACAGAAGTAGCCTTCTGCGTTTAGGTCAATGAGGAAATTCCAGCCAGGGATAATAACTGAAAGGACACTATCTTCTAAAAGGTGTACCTTTCTGGTTTCTATCCACTTGGAGATTTGTCTTTCTCCATGGCGACAAAGCAGTTACAGGTCAGATCTACTGAGAAGTGAGCTCACTTTACAATTGCAATAAAGTGTGGAAATGTCATAGCTTTAAGTACTGGACTTGGGTAAAGTTAACACATTTCCACACATGTGGGACTCTGGTGGGAGGCCGACCTCCCACCAGGAAAGTTACACAGTGGAGCTTTAAGTTTGTAAGTGTTTGTAACGTTTCCGGGGGAGGGTCCACCTGCATGGAGATGTTACTGCTTAATTTAGAATGTTCCATATTAAGCCATGAAGACGGGCATGTGATGCCACCAGGTTACGGGTCAGATATTGAGAGACAGCTCCACTCACAATAAGAAAAACACATACAGAGTACAGTAACTTACAGAGTAAGTTAAATACTAGTAGTAGCATACTGTGGAACATTTCAGGCAAACTTTACACATTTTCAACAATACAATGAAAACACAAAAACAACACCCATGCCCACTGTCAATTACAAAACATGAAAAAATAATTTCACACCCCGAAAAAAGAAACCAAGGCTCTCAGAATATAGAAAGAAAGAAAGAAAAAACAAAGAAAGAAAGAAAGAAAGAAAGAAAGAAAGAAGAAAGAAGACATGCTTCATTTATCCCCGTAGGGAAATTATTTCTCTGCATTTGACCCATCCTTCAGGAGCAGGGGGCAGCTCGTCTTTCAGGCGCCGGGGACCCATCTCCATGATCTTATTGCTCGGCTTGGTCAGGACCTAAGCTGGAGGATTTTACCTGGAGCATGTTTTGGGTTGATGGGGGAAACCGGAGTGCCCGGAGGAAACCCATACAGACACGGGGAGAACATGCAAACTCCACACAGAAAGGCCCGGGCGACCCGGGGATCGAACCCAGACCATGCATACAAACTCCACACAGAACACACACAGAACCAGGAACCTTCTTGCTGTGAAGCGTGAGTGCTGGCCACTCAGCCACCGTGCCGTTGTTTGTTTGTTTTTTCTCGAAGAACCATACCATACCATACAAAACAGTCAGGTTCAAGTCATTCTTGCACATGTGTAGGTGGTAGATCAAAAAAGATCAGGAAAGGCCTCGAAAACGTAAAATTTATTTCCTGAGCCCTTCAATACACATCTGATTCTCTCTAATTTAGCCCGCCGGCAGGCCCTCACCCTTATTCACCACACTACAGCAATGTGCAGAGGCTTCTCCTTCACCTACACAAGCAATATACACATCAAATGAAAGCTACGACTCTCGTCTTTTCAAATATGCAAACCATTTTCTGTAGTGACCATCACAGCGCTGACAGGACAGCCGTTTTACAGAAAAGCAAATACATAGGAGTTGTACTTTTTTTTTTACTTTGAGGGCTCTGGTTCTGTCAAACATTAACATATCTGCAGAAAGTTGCTGTCATTCGGTCTGTGCAGGTCCAGAGAATGTAATCCAGTAAAGAAAATATGTCCACAAAATAAGTTACATCCTCCATGTCGGTATGTTGTAGGAAAGTATTCCAAACGTGAAAACTGATCTGTCACTTTTTTGCATTTCTTTTGGCAATTTAAGGAATAATACATTTTAGATAGCGTCAACAACGCTGCTCTATGCTAAATACAAGTGTTAGCATCTGATTGACACTTAGGTTGGCCAATGAGGTGGGGTTTGTGGGTTACTGAAGACTCACAGAGCCAGTGACCGCTACAGATCGTTGAAAGTTTTATGCATTGCAGTTTTGCAACAGTTCTGAGTGCAGTTTTGAGACAAAATGGACAGAATAGAGGAAGTACGCAATAGAGGACAGTTTGGATGTCTGTACCATGGATCTATATGGTCTGTACGAGTTGTGCCAGCCACGTCTCTGACCCGCAGCGGTTTGATGCAAATAGTCTGCTGTGGACTCAGGGGTAGAAGACCTTGTTTCTTGACAAATTGGATGCTGTTCTCGATCAGTAAGCGTGGTTTATTCTGCTATTGACATACTTGAAGGTAAAATATAATCTTGTGTAACCATTAGTGTCTAGTGCGCGCGCGGAAAAAAGTCACTCGCATAACACTTGTTTTGACTGTATTTTATATATAAAAATATACATTTCATAAGGAATAGAGCAGCTTGGTGTGTAGATAAAGATTTCCCTAAGTGTAAGCTTTCAGCAGAGCCCTCATTGATGTCTGTGGGTTGAAGCATTCAAAAATTATTGTTCTCCAAATGTCTCCAATTGGATAAAGCAAAAGTCCCATATTCTCCCATATACATATTCTCATCAAATTTGAAATATGAGAGGTCAACATTGTTTGCAATGGAAATATAGGGTGTTTCAGTCCCCAGCTACCTACTGCAGCTTTCTACACCTTAATTTTAACAAAATTTGGGCAAGGATGAGAAAAATATATTTTTTATGTGTGTTCCAAAGTGTATAAATACCTACCAGATATACTTACAGTGATTCAAACACCTGTGGATAAAACTATTGGGTGTTACCAAACAAAAACCCCAAACTTGTGTATGAGAGTTCAATAATGGCTATCATTTTAGTTTGGAGAGGTCAGAGCAAAAGCAATTTCACAAAAATGGCTTGGAATTGTAAGGGGAAGAAATAACACACCTTTGCTTCCTGTGAATTTTGGATATTCCTTGCATCTTGGCTCAGTCTCCATTCTCATGTAGCTACTTCACATGCAAACACTATTCCCAGGTAGAACTGCACATGCTCGGAGGCAGTCTGAGGGGGAGGTGGTTGCATAGTCACAACTGGATTTTGTTCGTAATGATTTTGCAGTTCCAGATCCCCGTAGAGCCACAGTCTATTTTATCTCCAGGAGGTCCCATATGTGGCCGGTGGCAGCTCACAAACCAACGCCTCTTCTCCACAAAAGCCCATCTCAGACACGGCAGGTGCATGGCCCTTTCCAGGTCAAAATGAACCAAATGTCTTTTCCCCCTCCAGCTGCCTGCCTGCCTACCCCTAATAGACTGCTATATTTTCAATTCTTTTATGAATATATTGTGTAAGCACACTTCGTTTTCTGGTACTATAGGCAACAACATAATAATATCAAGTCATCAATAGAAATCCACTTACAAACTGAGATTTCTTTGGGGTATTAAGATAAAGTGTTTTTACCACTGGGGAAGCAGGGACTGATGCTGTGTTCATTTTACCCTTGGGTGTCAGAACGCAGAAAACGTTTACCCCAAGTTACAACATGTTCTGGTTGTCAACTTGAAAAAAAAAAAAAGATTAAAAACTGCATCACATTCAAATTTGAAAGGTGTTGTTAATGAGTGCAGCATGGTGGTTATTTCTCTTGCCTCACAGCACAAAGGTTCCAGGTTTTATTCTCAGGCCAGGTGGGGTTCTTCTGTGTGAAGAAAATAAGACAGCTGAAGTAGTTCTGACCAAGTAGCTCCAAATTTGCTGGGTGTTGCACTCTGGTCAGCTACCGTTTCTGTCAGGTTGCCAAAGTGATGGATAATAGTAATATATTGGATTTATATAGCACCTTTCAATACACCCAAAGCACTCTAGATTGCATTTTTTTCATTCACTCCATTCTATTGTCACCATTACTGCCCTGGGGCAGTTTGACAGAAGCAAGGCTGCCAATCTCCCCAGCCATCAGCAATCCACTGGTACGCACTCGCACGCATGCAGAGGCGCACACACACACCTTTCATACTGCGCCAGCTGAATGAAATGTCTTTCCTGAGGACAGAATGACACTTTCTAATTGAGCCCCTGGCAGTCCACTGTGGCACCTGGCATACCCAGCGGTCTGCCATCCAAGTACTAACCAAGCCCAATCTTGTTTAGCTTTTTTGATCAGGCGAGATCAGACATGCAGGTACAATGGGTCCTATGCACACCTTAACCTATCTTAACCTTAAAGGTACAGTGTGTAGGATTCGTGGCGCATAGGTGGATATCGCTATTCCACTTCCTCTTTTGGCTACGGCAGACCTCGAGGGTCACCCGGGCGCGCCGTACCGCAGACAGCTCGCGTTGTTGCGCGCACCCGGCGCTGTGCGAACTACGATATAAATAAAACGCGGCCCCGCGGTCACTTTTTTTTTTTCTTTTCGCATGAAAACACATTCCTGATCGTCTACCATGACACTCTACACATCAAATGAAACCTTACAGTCTCCTCTTTTTGACTATGCAATTCATTTCCCTGCACAACAATCAGTCCCCGAGCACATGGGGCTTTTATACGGAAAAGCACAAAACGAGGTTAGCTTACCTTAGAATGCTTTGCACAGGTCAAACTCTGTATTTCACCATAAACTTGCTCTCAATTTGTCCGTAAGGATCCAGCGAATAAAATCCAGTAAAACAATTTAGTCCAAAACATGTGTTAGATCCATTACGACGTCTGATCCGGCAGCATGCTTGTCAAAACCACGAGGCTCCCCCGTTCCCCCCTCCCCTTCCCCTTCTCTCCTCTCCTCCACTCCCTCAGGCGCGCTGCCTGAGGGAGTGGAGGCTGCTAGCCTCCTGCTAGCAGCGGCTGAGCAGCTGCTAGCAGGAGGCTAGGCGAAGGATGAGCCCAAATGTCCTTCTGCGGCTCTCGTATTCAAAATGGCTGCCTCTATATGGGGAAGATCCCCCTTTTATGTGACTATATCTAAGTCCAAAAGAATATTTTGATTTCATGATGGAAGTGAAAAGGCTTGGAAAACAATGTATTTTTGAATGGGTATCTTCAATTTCAGTAATTAATGGGTAAAAATCTTACACACTGTCCCTTTAATAGTTGCAATGTAATGGAGAGTGAATTTAGTTGTTTCAATTTACCTTGGTGTGGTCAACTATAAATATTATATACATTAATATTACAAAAGTACAATAAATGGGGAGGGAAAAACTCTTTGCACAGGTACAACTGATTCAAAAGTACATGTTTCTTTTGTTTTGCTAATACAGTCATGTTTGCAAACTGCTCTGGCACCATTTTGACAGCCTATTATATCGTTTTGTAACATTGAAATACCGCCTTGTTAGAAATGATATACTTTGGATCTCACCATTGTTATTACGGGGATGTGTGATGTGCTAATGTAACATTTTACCGACACAACTGTCAGAAAAGGCTGACTTCTGTAAAGATGTTGAAAATCACAATTCTTAACAGTCTCCTTATGTCACCATGGTACTGAGCAGAGTCATATATATAATAAATCTTAGCAGAGACAAGCTGTATACAGAGCTATGCCACTAACAGTGGTTTATTGAATACTAAATACAGATAATATTAGCCTGTGTCATTTTGCCAGATCTCTGCATGCACCCAAAAGGCGTAAAAGTTTAAACAAAGGTCCTATTGTATACATAATAAAGGCTTTTTTTTGTCTAGGTTTTATTTGAATGTACAGAGTTCTATACCAGATTAGAGCATCCGTGCTCTACAATTCACAAGAATAAATACCATTACAAATGAGACAATAGTTTGTTTTCATAGGTGAAGGTCTATGCAACTATGTGGGAGGTTTTTTTTTCTCCATATTCATTTTTTGGTTTTAAGTCCTTTCAACTGACAACAGACACATCTTTAATGTTAGAAAATGGTGCCACTTTCAAAAGCTAAAAATACTGTAAAATACCTTTGTTCATGCTTCATTAAGGTTGTTAAAAGTGGAGATACAGTAATCCCTCGTTTATCGCAGGGGTTAGGTTCCAGAAATAGCCCGCAATAAGAGAAATCTGCGAAGTAGGACAACTTTATATTTTACAATTATTCTACATGTTTTAAGGCTGTAAATGCCTCACCACACACATTATACACTTTTCTCAGACTGGTATTAACATTTTCTCACATTTGTCTCTAGTTTAAACACTCAAACTTTCATAGATTTTCAACAAAATGTATTAATAGTGACGCGTGGGGGGAGACACGGCTCCGGGAGCCCCGCCAGACGCGCGAGGAGCACTGCCACGTCCCTGGACGAGACGCGCACCAACCCCTTGGAGAAGTGCGCGGCACGTGCTGCTCTGTCACGGATTTGTCCACGATAAACCCCTCACATGATTAGCAAAGCACACTAGTGTTGACATATCAACAAGTCCCCTGACTGCTGACTCCCAGGGGTGCCAATGATGTTTCCTATTACAACACGTAGGCTAAATAAAGCTATTTTGCAACAATCTGCAATAAAAAGTCAGTAGGCTAATCAAATAAGCTTTTATTGTAAACTAGAAAAGCTCAAAAAAACCTAACCTCAACATAACCTAATGTACAGCTCTTGGTTTCAGTCCGGTGGGAGACTTTATCACACTGAAAAGTCTTTCCAAGTGGAAGAAAGCGCTCCAAAGTGGAAAAGTGGAAGTGCGCTCCTGTGTCTTACCTTGAGTCTTTGTTGTCAACAGAGTCGCTTCCTCTTCAGTCCAAAAGTCCAACTGAGCCGTTCCAAATGACGCACTGAATGAACGCGCCGTTTAGCTCATTGGATGATTGTTGTTGGTTTTCTTTGATTATCCGCACAAGGAAGGCACGATAAACCCCTCATCGTGGACAAATCCGTGACAGAGCAGCACGTGCCGCGCACTTCTCCAAGGGGTTGGTGCGCGTCTCGTCCAGGGACGTGTCAGTGCTCCTCGCGCTTCTGGCGGGGCTCCCGGAGCAGTGGCTCGCCCCACGCGTCACTATTAATACATTTTGTTGAAAATCTATGAAATTTCGAGTGTTTAAACTAGAGATAAATGTGAGAAAATGCAGCGCGAGGCCGCGTGTTCACCGGGGAGATAGAACTGCGGCGCCCGGACCGCGTGCTCTCAGCCACAAACCGAACACGCACAAACGAACGCAAAAGCCGCACGGAGTGATTTAATCCTGGTTCAGACCTGGTCTAGTTCTGGTCTAGACCTGGTTTAGTCCACGTATAGTCCTGGTCTAGTCTCTTAGCCAATCAGGACGCAGACCACATTGTTACACTATTAAAAAAAAAAAAGTTACACTATAAAAAAAAAAAAATGAAAAAAAAAATCTGCGAAACAGCAAGGCCGCGAAGAGTGAACCGCGATAGAGCGAGGGTTCACTGTACTATAAAGTGTTACCATTTAAAATCAGTGTGCAAATAACTCAAACTTAAAGGTGCACTGTAGAGGGTCCATCACCTGCTTGTCTCCATGGAAATGTTATTGTTTTGTCTAGAATGTTCCACAGTATAGAGTAAACTTATCCATCATGAGGAGACAAGCAGGTTTGATCACTATGCTACATTACAATTCAGATCTGTGGAGAGTCACCCCTATTCACAGAAGGAATGGTTGTATTTTTTTATTTTTGAGCAACAGAAACACGCATTCTGAATAAATGCTAAATGGATATGTTTAATGTCAGGCCATGGATCATTTCAGGCAAAGCAATAACATCTCCATGGTGATAAGTACTGTAGGTGGAGACAAGTAGGAATCAGGAATCAGGAATCAGGAAGGTTTTTATTGCCATATGAGTGAACAGGTTCACAACATTAGGAACTTGCTTCGATACCTGGAGCGGACAGACACTCCGAGCACCAGGTTTAGGTAGCTGACCCTCCACCAGAAAAGTTGTGTAGTGCACCTTATTATTTCTGCAAAACTGACCTTCTAGAGCTTTCTTCCATGTTATATCTAGTGATCACGGGTCCTATTCAAACCCTCATTACAGTTAGCAGTAGGATTCTGTCCAGTGCTCAGCCCATAAGCCTATGTCGCCCATGCTCCTGCACGGCAATTTTCCACAATTGATACAAAACTGTACAGTAAAACTTCACAAACTTGATGCATGTTGTGAAAGCGCTATGAAGAGGGAGTGAAGTGAAGCGAGGGGGCACTCATAAGGCCAATATAGCGTTTCAATTTAGCATTTAAGAATAAAAGGTAACATGGTAATCTAAATATGTTATATGTTAGCAATTAATGGCCAAGTGTAATACTGTGGAGATGAATTTTTTACCAAACAATTAAAATATTTGTGCGTATTTATCAGAATTCTATACCAGAATTCTTCTGTGAGGTTTATTCATCAAATACTTTTTACAACCTGCAATCTTTCCAAAGTTTTGAAAGTCCTCATAGGAGTGTGAAGAAAGTATCACCATGGAAAAAGATAAACAGCTCAAGGTAAGCATTCTTCATATTGCATAAAGCAGCTATGTTTTGTGGAGATAGAAGAGAGGAGTCTCTACATTTAATGTACTTATATGCTAGTGCCAATGCCCGTGATACTTTAAACTTTATTATAAGGAAAAACACATCACCTAAACATATAACTAAACTTACGTTAAAATGAATTGACATTAATTTCCTTTTTTCCTTTCTTTGCAGTAATTTGTTTCAATGTCTGTTTATTATAATGAAGCAGGGTTACATTCGGATCACATTTAACGTGCATAGTGCAATTGCTCTGTACACTGAGTGAGGCATTGGCACTAGCATATAAGCACATATAAAATTTATAGACTCCTCTCTTCTATCTCCACAAAACATGGCTGCTTTGTGCAATATGAAGAATGCTTACCTTGAGCTGTTTATCTGTTTCCATGGTGATACTTTCTGTCACACTCCTATGAGGACTTTCAAAACTTTGGAAAGATCGCAGGCTGTAAATAGTATTTGATAAATAAACCTCACCGAAGAATTCTGGTGTAGAATTCTGATAAATACGCAGAAATATTTTACGTGGTAAAATAGTCATCTCCACAGTTGTTCAAGGGAAGACAGACATAGTAGTGGCAAGAAAGTTGGAATATTCAGAAAGAAGCCTTGGAATGGAAGGAAAGGGAGAAGGAACCAGTATGCCAACCATCTTGATTCATGTACCTGGTGGCGATTAATTTTGAGTTTTGAAATGCAAAACAAATTGGAAATACAAAATAGGAAAGAGGAAGAATCCAGTTACCAACCATCTGGCAATTTTATAGCTGTTATTATTTTTGGCTTTGTAGAATGGAAAATACTAAATAAAAAACACAAATATATGAAATAAAAGCAGAAAATTATTCATATTTTGGAAAAAAAAAAGCCTTTTTTTTAGATAAAGGTACTGACATCAGTCATACAGCTTATTTATTTATTTATTTATTTATGAAAAAAATGTTAAATTCAAAATTCAAAATTAAACACAAAATACAAATAAATATATATACTTCAGATTCTTATATACAGGCATCTGTATGTTTCATAACTTGATACTTTTGGCTGCATTCTGCTGCCTTCCTCAGAAGTGTCACGTACTCCGGTTTCCCCCACCAACCTAAACATGCGCCATAGGTAAAATCCTCCAGCTTAGGGCCTGACCAAAGCCTAAATGACAAAACAAATCATGGGGATGGTCCCCGGGTCAAATATAGAAACAACTTCTCCTGTGCGAGATCAATAAAGGTCAATCTTCTAATCCTTGACCACTGTAAGGCGCTTTGTGTTACAATTTTGTATGAAAAGCGCCTTATAAATATTGTTTGATTTGATTTGATTTGATTTGACGTGATGTTGCTGTGACATGTCTGGTCAGCTGCTTTAAACAGATTTTGAAGCTGTCTTCCTACTCGGAGCAGTAGGACGACAGCGCCATATGCAGTCCAACTTCTTCAGAACTGTATGAGAAAGTTGGTATGCCCCCCTCTGTGTGAGAAAGTTGGTATGCCCCCTCATCCCAGTTTACAATCTGATGGGAATGTTTCTGGATCTCAGTAGCCTCCCAGATCCAGCGATATTATGAAACATAATAGAGGACTGTACATAAGAATCTGAATTATAATCAATGCAGAAGACCTAATGAACTTAAGTTATCCATCTTTTGTGGAAATTATTTGTTTGTTTTTTAGGTACAGGGACAAATTTGTCAAATAGCTAAATAACAGATTTAGACATCTAAAAATTAAAGATATGCAATAACCACTGAACCACTGAGCAGCTAACAAACACCTCTCTGTGCTTAACATGCACATATCTTACCACAACTTTGCTCTAAAAAGACACTGTGCTTTTTCTACACTTAAATGTGAGCTGAATTTATTCCAACTTGAGTGCCCTGGGCGTCCTAGCAGCGACGTTCCAGTGATGAAGACATGTTAATAAGATGGAAATCATTGGTGTACCCTCAGTGAAGAGCCATCATCATTTTCGTGATGTCTGGTTGGGCTTGCCAGGAGGTCACTTTGGGTTGTAGAGAAGAAATAAAATCACAATGATCCGGATTCAATAGCTCCCCTAATGAAGGTTGGAGATTTATGACTAGCCAGTAATTGAACAATCCTATTCAAACTTTGCTCATCAAAGTTATTTATTAACTAAAACAAAAGAAAGATTTTGGTAAAATATTGCAATTTAATATTTCTGAGCTCATTTGGTGCATGATGATGATGTCGTTATCCGTCAAAAACATTGGTCATAAGCACCAAACTCCACTGTAGCTGTCAGCCATTTAGCTACATGATATTAGCATGTGCTTAAAATCCTTTTCAAACTTGTGTCTTTTCAAGTGTGAAGGAAACAATAAGCAGATTCAATAAGCATCACAAATGTACTTTTACACAGCAATTCTTGCATCACATTTTGAAAGAGGATCATTCATGTAGGCTTAAAAGTAAAAATGTAGTCAGTCCATTTCTGAATAAACAAAAGCAACAAAAGCAAGTTCTATTTAGACATTAAATTATTTGAACAGTCAAGTTTCTTGCACTTCTCCTTCAGATAGATTATTGTGCATTACTTCATGTTTTGTACTTCCAAATACCTAAACCTCAATCAGTAGTAGTTTTCCCACTAACAATCTTACTTGAGTAATTTCTTGGGCTACAAGTTTACTTCTACTTATGTAGTACTATTCTGAAATTATTTTAAAGTATTTGAACGTTTTGGCTATACTCTACCCACCTACTCAAGTTCTACTCTACCCAAGTTGGAACAGGCATCAAAACCCTGTATAAAACTCTATTAAAGAGCCCATATTACGTTTTTTTTCTAATCTCTGTTATAATGCTGTTTCCTCATCAAAACCATACCTGGAGTTGTTTTGTTCCATTCACATGTTTAACACACAATTCCTGCATATTTAGTCTTCTTTAGAGTTCTTCTCTCAAACAGAAAGCACGGTCTCTACTGAACAAAAGGTAAAGAAAACTGGAACAGAACATTTTGAGCTGGAGATATAGACAGACCAATAATGCAGGGATGTTCAAACATATGTGAATGAAACTAAACATTACTCTGGGTCAATGTTCCCTCTAAGGTGCGCGCACTGCCAAGATGTCCAGTGTGCACGACAAATTCTTTTCAACGCATAAAATAAAATCTAACTTGAACTCAGCGCTGGTTTGACACACGGAATCCAATCTGATAGATTCAGGTTGCACATGTGAATGTGCACACGACAAGACAACTACAAACAGATACATTTTGACCGCATTTCGCTCGCTTCCTTCAGTATGACCGTAGTTGTAGTGCACATCTCCACAGCTGCCGCTGCTCAGAGCGGCAGGTCCGCACAAGCCGACAGGAGCGCCGCCCGCACACAATTCACATATGGAAGAACAGAAGACCTTCTGTAAAACGGTCTGGAGGAATTACCATAGGTAATATTAATCCCGTGCGAATGCGACCCTCGGTAAAGATGTATGTAATATTTCGTCACATCCGTTTAAAGTATAATTTACCGCAATTTTCAAACATGGAGGAGCTTGAAGCGCTTTGTTTTGCCGACAAGCAAAATGATCTAGCGGTACTCTTAAACAAACGCACACATCGACCAATGAAAAAGACCAAGAGGTATAAATCAGTCGTCAGAGGCATGAAACTTCTGCTTGTTTTAGGTCATCTATGCTCTATTAGTCCTGATTATGGGCAATAATTTGCATAGTTCGCTAATATTTCACATAGGCTTATCATGACTTCTCTATCTTCAGCTGATGCTTTATGCACTGCCCCACTACGTGCACAGCAGAGCATAAACAAACTCCTCTCATGTCAAATAAATATTACGGACATTTCTTGTCCTGTGTGAATGGGGTTATTTATATTACAGAGGTCCTGTGATAAACCGACATTACTCTACATCCGCCTGTAAAACTAATCCTGTCCAAATAGGGCTTTGGTCATTCTAAGTGGACCAAAAAGATCAGTTATATTAAAAGTAATCTAACAGAAATAACTGTAATAAGCTGTAACTTATTAACTTATTAACTGTAACTTATTAACTTAAAGTAGGTCCGGCAAGTTAGCGGGGACAGTTAATAAAGCTTGTTTTTCTTCTCAAAACAATATTTGTCCAAAAAGTGATATATTTGTGTCAGAAAACAGTTGCACACGAAAAAGTCAGCAGTCTAATTTGCATGGTGCTATTTTCTCTCGAGTCGTATCACTATTATTATTATTAGCTTGTTCACTTTTGAGTGACGATGTTTACCTACTTTCGTCAGCGCCAGAACCGGGGAAGAACTTTAACACAGCTAAAAGCTCACAAGAATCAATTTTGCATAATATAGGACCTTTTGGCGGCACGGTGGCTGAGTGGGTAGCGCTCATGCTTCACAGCAAGAAGGTTCCGGGTTCGATCCCCGGGTCGCCCAGACCTTTCTGTGTGTGTTCTGTGTGGAGTTTGCATGCATGGTCTGGGTTCGATCCCCGGGTCACCCGAGCCTTTCTGTGTGGAGTTTCCATGTTCTCCCCGTGTCTGGGTGGGTTTCCTCCGGGCACTCCGGTTTCCCCCATCAACCCAAAACATGCACCATAGGTACCTCAGGACCTAAGCTGGACCTCCAGCTTAGGTCCTGACCAAGCCGAAGCAGGAAGATCATGGAGATGGTCCCCGGGCGCAGTAATGTGCTGCTCACTGCTCCTGATAACAGGATGGGTTAAATGCAGAACTGGAATTTCCCCACTGTGGGACTAATAAAGGCATAGCTTTCTTTCTTTCTTTCTTTCTTAAACAACTTTAAACAATTTTAAACAACTGATCAATAAAGTTTGTCTAAGTCTAAGTCTAAATCAAACATAATGAATATAGGGTAATATATTTAATTAATTTCTAATATATATTTAATATAGTCATAGTCATAGTTTGCTTTATTGTCAAAAACAATCATGTACATGTACATAGAGTGAATTCGAAATTTCATTTCCCCACTAACCAGGCAGGACAGTGATAGAGTGGCTAGGGGAGGGGCTGCTGCGCATGCGCGCGCCGCCGACTGGGAGATGCAGAGTGGAAAAGATGCAATACATACAATCAATGACAATTTAACAACATGTAATGACAGAAAAACAATTGGAGATATAACATATGCTGATCTTTTTCTTTGGCAACAGAAGGAAGGGGTGTGGGGGGATCAGATTGGAAATCAATGAAATTGATTGAACCAAGAGCAGAGATCAGACCTTTCTAAAAAGACAGGGAACATTTTACAATCATGTCAGTATGAGTGGAGTCCAAAATAGTGTATGCTATGTTTATGTAGAGTCCATGATAACAAACCACATCTGTGGCCTTGGAAGTGTTCATGCAGGGAGACAAAGTCAAAACAAAGATAAGCCGTTGGAGCCACACAGATTTTCACAGGGAGACATAATTATTCAAAGGGATTAATTTAGCATGATGAAATAGATTTTAGAGACCCAGGTGAACAAACAATTTAGATTGAGCTTGGGTTTTGCCAGACCCCCATCTTCATATCGCCATGAAGATTCATGAGAGATCTCATTAGTTCCTCTTGGCGCACAGACTGCGCTGCGTTGGCTTTACACAGTTCTGTAACCATGCCCGTGATGATATCCAAACGTCGAGATGTTTCCTTCGGTTGAAATCCTTCCAAAAGGTCCTCAACCTGTCCCACTTTCTGATGTAATCCTTTCACGAGATCTCCAACGGCTTCACAGTGGCTCGAAATTGCTGCAGACAGTTTGCGGGACTCTTTATTTGCTGCCAGCTTACAAATTTTGCGATAGATCATGGACAATCCCAGGCCAATTAACAGATGTCCAGCTATCAGAAATCCGAATACGTAAATATTCTCCACATCCTCTAGATACAATGGTGCCAGACATACGACTTGCCACGCACGATACGAGTCCCTCGCATATCCAGCAGCAAAAGTACCATCCGGACACGTCGCATCTCCTCCGTGAAAAAAGAGTGTCAATCGTGTTGAGAGTCCAGCTAATCACATCCATATTTTAGGAATTTGGAAAATCTGCTCCAAAAAGCGAGAAAATGACAAAAAACAAGAGAGGCACACAGACAGCAGAGCAATAGATAAGGAAGAGGAAAGAGAAAACACGTTCGCTCTCTCTCACGGTCAGAACAGAATGATGTGACGACCGCGGGATTTCAGGACACATAGGCTCCCGGAGGCATTTTGAGTTATTCACAGATTCTGAAAATACAGATTCTAAGCTTTCCAATGATGTCTTACACATGAAAATCTGACCATATTTGAAGAAGTTGTCGCTATTTGAATGCAGGCACAGCAGATTTTCGAAAGCCCTGAAAAAAGCTTGTGAACTTTCCTCTCTTCAGCCCTCCTTGCCTAATTTGCATGACATTAAGCTAAGCCTTCCCATCATGACGATCACTGTGGTATGTTAATGTCCAGGCAGGTCAGAATCATTCAATAATTTAATAATACACAGGATAATAAGTTAAGTCAAAGTTTACTACAAAATGTACTCATAGTCAGGAAGTACTAATAGCATAGCAAAGTAACCAATATAATTTTTTTTTTTTTAAGTAATAAAATATGTAATATAATACCAAGGTACAGGTATTTAAGGAGTATTTCACTGGAGACCCTACATACGAAAAATCCAAGTTACGAAATGCCTTCACGTTAAATTTTGGTCTCTAGATACGAAAGAAAATTCAAGTTACGAAACGCGAAATCTCAAAAATTCGACTAATGCGCGCTCAGATGCACGCCCCGCTGTTATCCCCGCTCAAAAAGCACCTTTCTCGGCCTCTTAGCTCTATCGCGGAACACGCAAGATTTTCAACAAAATCTATTAAATAGTGAAGCGTGGGGGGAGACACGACTCCGGAAGCAGCGCGGAGACATGAACGCACCGCGCGAGGAGCACGCACCGCGCGAGGAGCACGGCACCGCGCGAGGAGCACGGCACTGCGCGAGGAGCACCCCTAGTCCTGGTCTGCACAACCGGCACCGGGGCTGCGAGCACGAGATAGAACCGCAGCGCCCGGACCGCGTCCTCTGGAGCCACAAACCAGCCGCACGAAACCAGCAAAGAGCAGCATGTGGTAGTTTAATCCTGGTTTAGTCCAGGTCTAGATCTGGTCCGGTCCTGGTTTAGTCCAGGTCCAGTCCAGGTTTAGACCTGGTCTAGACCTGGTTTAGTTCTGGTCTAGACCTGGTTTAGTCCACGTTTAGTCCTGGTCTAGTCTCTTAGCCAATCAGGACGCAGAACCAATGTTACACTATAAAAACATTTTTTACGCTATAAAAAAAAACAACCTTGGAACAAATCAGGCCTTTTCCATTGAAATAGCTACTCAACTTATGAAAAATTCACGTTACGAAACCACTTCTGGAACGATTTAATTTCGTAAGGTCAGGTACCACTGTATGTATGTATATATATATATATATATATATATATATATATATATATATATATATACGTATAAATAAAACGTCGATTTCGTACTGCACGTGTTATACAATGTATTATACAATGTAAAATAAAAAAGATCAACAATAATGCAATGAAATACTATATTATTATCATTATTACTATTTTCCATTATTATTATTATTACGTATTACTATTTGTACTATTTATTACTTACTTTATCCCCTCCCTGCCTGCATGCACTTTTTTCCCTCTTGTCCAAATGTCCTGGAGCTACTGTGGTGAGTAAATTTCTCCTGTGTGAGATCAATAAAGGCTTATCTTATCTTATCTTATCTTACTCACCAAAATAGTCAATTAATAGTCTATTAATAGTATAGAAAAGTAACCAATACAATTTTAATAATTATATAAACACAAATAGAGTGGAAATTAACCTAAAGAGACTATAGGGTATTTAAGGAGTAAGGAGTATTTTACATGTAATATTGCTCGAATGAATTTCGTATTGCACATAATATAGCATAGTATAATATACTATGCTTTAAATAAATAAATAACAATAAATAAATACATGCCATATATCTTAGCTGTATACCTATAAATAAACTTTGGTCACATCAAAATGGACTCTAATAACAATTCAATAATTTCAATAAGCTAGCTTTAATTCCAAAAACAAAGTAAAGTGCACTTTCAAAGTTCTATTAAATAAATCAATTAGTATTGCAGCCTAATTCATTCAAAAAAAGAAAACATTTAAGGTTCAAATGCTGCGCGTCCCATAAGAACTTCCATTCAAACCCTCATGGCTAAATAAGCGCAGAGTCAAAAAAGTTACAAAAGTGCTGAAACGGGTCAAATTGAATAAACATAAAGTATTTCTCTACCGCTATAGCCTATGGCAAAATGTTCGGCTTTTATATAAACAAAAATAGAGTGGAAATTAACCTAAAGAGACTGGTTTTGATCACACTCACCGCATTGTTTCAATGCTAGCGTTAGCATTAGCTTAGCCGCATTGTGAATGGAGATCCGCGGAGCCACAATATGCAGTGAGCAGCCGCGGTCCCGCACAGAGCACAGATGATCGTCACACGAAAGCTGAATTAGTATTTAAACATGTCCTAAAGTCTATAAAGTCCATTTGATGCAGAAATATGATCATAATTATGACTCACCCCACATGTATTGTGTGTTTCGGAGCTGAATCGCACTCTGTACACGAGCTCCGGAGAAATGGACGTGTCCTGAACCTGTCCCGAAGGTCTCCCAAACGTGTCATGTATCCAAGTAGAAGTTAAAAGTCAATTTTCATGTCCTTATTGTCTCGCAGTTCCGCTTACATATGCAGGAGCTCCTCACAGCTGATCGGTGTACAGGGTAATCCCCCTTCTGCGCTCCTCGCAATGGGATTGGCAGACGCGCGAGCTTGGGAAAATGATGGTGATTTATACACGCCCCATTTCTTTCCTCAAAAACAAGCCTATTTGAAATTAAAAATGTATGTTTTTAACATCACTAATGCAGTTATCTGAAACATGGAGAGGCTTCTTCATGATCTCAACTAGCACATTGTGCAAAAAAACGAAAATCACAAATTTTGAAAAAATAAAAATAAAAATCGCATTTTCCCAGAATCTGTAATGCTGACTTGAGGGCTTGAAGTCCGTGGTGCGTCACATATGGTAGTAGCTATAATAGCTTTGTGCATTATGCAGAAGTTGTAGAGGACAGACTGATGATCTTCCAGTGTGCCTGTATCTTTCACTATACATATTTCATGTACTTTTTGCATATACTTTCCACATAATAACCCATAATGATGAAAGGATCTTTTCATGTGTTAAACAATGTCAAGGCTCTTAATAATGTTCGTCATGTAATGTTGTCATTTCACTATAGAAAAGATATAGAGTGACTTTGGATTGAATAGTGTAAGGGCAGTTATACACCATTGTACAAAAGTTCATTTTGGGGGAAGTGAGGTCTTGAGGAGGTCCCCTTGTCCCCTGTATCCTCCAAAGTTTATTACCTGCTTTCTTCTCCGAGGCCCAGTCCCCCGCTGCTTATGAAAGTCATTCAGAACAATTTAGCCGAGTCGTCCCTCAGCCCCATTGTTCCGACTCCTACAGTATGAATACACTGCCACCCGAGATAATGCTAGCGCAGCAAGCCAATCTCCACTGAGAGACACCTCCAGCGTGAATCAATAGCCCTGACTTCTATGAGACAAAAGCTCAGACCTTGCCAAGCCCCAAGCTAGTCCGCCAGCAACACACACTCACAGCCCCAACGTTTAAGACGGATTCCAATTGTGATAGGCAGGAAGTAAGCACCTATCAGGTAACAGCCCCGAGAGAGAAAGCTAGAGTATAATACAGTTTACAAACAGTTTACAATGAGCCAACATAGACATAAAGGAAAGCCATGGCTATTATGTACATGATGCCAACAGTGGCTACATTTACAAAACCTGGTAAGTTGAGTAATTAGATAGCCCATGAAGGTAGAACATTCAGATCCAGAAGATAAACTTTACTCACCAGAAAACTGACCTGTTCAAAACTGCCTTCAATTAACTGCATCTCCTTTTTTATCTGTTTCTTTTATTTGTTTTGTTTGTCTTGAACTGTGTGAAGTGTCTCTGAGTGTCATAAAAAGTGCTATACTTGTGTTATCTGTTATTGTGTTATTGTGTGTTATGTGTTATACGTGTCAATACCTACTGAAAGTGTGCGCCTGGTCACCAGTGAATCTCCCTGAGTTCACATGGACGTGAATGATAGGTGGATTAGTGTGGTCCATCCACTTGAAAACAAATATGGCTGCTTACGAAGGAAATAGAAAGGAAAAGTATTACAAGGGACTGAAAATAATCATGGAAATCAACGGAATCACTGAGAGAAATTTGATTTTGTGTGTAAATGATAGGTGACCAATGAGCATCTTTGTTGCAGTGTCACTAACCTTAAAGCCCCAGTGTGTAGGATTCGTGGCGCATAGGTGGATGGTGCTATTGCACTTTCTGTTTTAGCTACGGCAGACCTCGAGGGACACCCGGGCACGCCGTAACGCGGACAGCTCTCGTACCCGCGCACGAGCCGCGCGCCGCTACTGTATAAATAAAACGCATTTTTTTTTCTTTTCTTTTCTCATGAAAACACACATTCCCGATCATGTACCATGACACTCTACACATCAAATGAAACCTTACAGTCTCCTCTTTTTGACTATGCAATTCATTTCCCTGCCCAACAATCACTCCCTGAGCACATGGGGCTTTTATACGGAAAAGCACAAAACAAGGTTAGCTTACCTTAGAATGCTTTGCACAGGTCAAACTCTGTATTTCACCATAAACTTGCTCTCAATTTGTCCGTAAGGATCCAGCGAATAAAATCCAGTAAAACAATTTAGTCCAAAACACGTGTTAGATCCATTACGACGTCTGATCCGGCAGCATGCTTGTGTTGTTTACCCAAAACCACGAGCCTTGCCGAAGGCGAAGGCGGAGCCCAAATGTCCTTCTGCGGCTCTCGTATTCAAAATGGCTGCCTCTGTATGGGGAAGATCCCCCTTTTATGTGACTATACAGTATCTAAGAATATCAAAAGAATACTTTGATTTCATGATGGACGTGAAAAGGCTTGGAAAACAATGTATTTTTGAATGGGTATCTTCAATTTCAGTAATTTACGGGTAAAAATTTTACACACTGTCCCTTTAAAAAACAACAACAAAGATATATATTTAAATCACCTTTGGATGGGAGTTGAAATATCTTGATTTCAAAAACATTGTCCAGCTGATTACCTGTGAAACCTTACCTGCGTGAAGTTGTCCCCCCATCAAACACACGTCTGCACAAAAACTACGTCAAACGTTTGTGCTTCGTTTGTGCTGTTTTGTGCTGCAAAAAGTTTTGTTTGTGCTGCTTTCGTTTTTGAGATATTAACGATTCTTTTATAGGTCAAATTGGGGTCAGCCAGCCCCCCACAAAGCTTAAAAATGCTCTAAAATTGCCCAAAATGGTGTCAATCGTTTGTGCTTCGTTTGTGCTGTTTTCTGCACAAAACGGCACAAACGAAGCACAAACGATTGACATAGTTTTTGTGTAGGTGTGCGTTTGATGGGGGGCCAACTTCACCCAGGCTGAAACCTTTTCTACCATAGACCCCTTCTGAACAAATCAGCAATTACAGACAAAATTATAACCTAATAATCAGATTAGATCATTGATTGATCTTGCAAATCCAATAATCCTAAAGGTATTAAAAATTACACTTTTAATCTTTTACTTCTATAGTTTCTTTTAATTCTTGTATTTGCTTGTGTTTGCCTTTTGCTGTGTTCCTCAGAGTAACATCAGATTTGACATTTACATGCCATCCCAATAGTCTGTCAACTCCGGTAATCAGATAATGATAAAATTCCTGGTGTGTGAGTGTAAACAGCACAATTATAGATGCTTTTATGCTTCATAGTGAAAGAAATCAAAGTGTTGTTTTTGTCAAGTTTTGTGATGGTGTATTGAAAGTAAAACCATCCATTAAGATGCCATAAACACAGAAGTTCAGAAAAGACAACCTTATCAAATGGCTTCAGACCAACAAAGAATTAATTAAAAAGTAAAAGCTTGTGCACACTGAAAAACTGTGATGTCAGAGAGATTCAACACATGATATCTCACCCTGATCAAGTTACAAAAGTTGTCAAATATAGATCGATGGCAATGCTTTGCACCACATTTCTTCTTTTTGTTCTTGTCCTGGTTTACATATTTACCACTTGGTTACAGTTGATGACCAAGCCTGACCTTAGAATACTTTTGATGATTTGATTTGTGTTGGACAAGCACAACATCGCGCCGACAACTTGTGGTGGAAGGTAATGAAGTATAAGTAGTAAAATATTTTGGTATCTGTACTTTACTTAAAGGAGAATTAACGTTTTTTTTTGTTTTACAATCTGAGCCTTATTTCGGTAATAAAACAAGTTGTTTTACTCACCCATAGCACTTTGGTGTCATATGGAGCACTTCTGGAGATGTTTTAGATTTGCGATATCTGTAACGTGAGTTCTCGGGACATATGTTTGCGGTCTCCAAATAACACAAACTTTAGCACTTTTCAAATCATAGAAGCTCAGTGTCTTAGTCTGCACTTTCGTTTGAGTCAAAAGTGGCCTGTAATCTGAGATTTAGCCATAGTTTCGAGTAGATGAGGAGGACAGTGCGCATGTGCTCAGTCACAGCTGATTTTGCTCTCATCTCTCAGGACCCAAACATGAAAGGCAAAGCTGTAAGACCTTTGGACCATCGTGTTTGCAGTACCCACTTCAGTCAGGATGATTTTTACCAGCAAAGGAAAAGAAAGGCCAGCGGATTCAGCGCGCGATTCTGAGAAGTAATGTGAAACCGATGGCTGTTCTCTGCGCTGCTCCTCAAATTGTCTCCGCTTCATTCTTTCCGTATCCATTCTGTCTCCTCATCCGTAAACTCCTCTTCAGTCCTCAGTCCTCCATAAGTCCTCTTCAGCCTCAAAGTCCGAATCTTCTGCCATGTGTCACTCGCAACAGAAAAGTTGCGTCTTCTTATCTGCGAAATAAGCTGTGACTGAGCGCATGCGCACTGGTGTCCTCATCGCTTCGAAACTATGGCTAAATCTCGGATTACAGGCCACTTTTGACTCAAACTAAAGTGTAGACTAAGATATTGAGCTTCTATGATTTGAAAAGTGCTAAAGTTTGTGTTATTTGGAGACCGCAAACATATGCCCCGAGAACTCACGTTACAGATATCGCAAATCTAAAACATCTCTGGAAGTGCTCCATATGACACCAAAGTGCTATGGGTGAGTACAACAACTTGTTTTATTACCAAAATAAGGCTCAGATTGTAAAAAAAAAAAACATTAATTCTCCTTTAAGTAATTTTTACAGAGGGTACTTTATACATACATTCCACTACTCCACTACCTTTATGAACTGGACTGAAAAGTAAAACTACTACTTTTAATATGATTTTTACCATATTTGTGGTAATAGCGAGGTCAAAAGTGGCCTGTAATCCGAGATTTAGCCAAAGTTTCGAGTAGATGAGGACGCCAGTGCGCATGTGCGGACTGTGCTCTCAGCTCCCGGGACCCAAACATGGAACGCATAGCTGTAAACTATGGATAAATCTCGGGTTACAGGCCACTTTTGATTCAAACGAAATCGTAGACTAAAGACATCAAGCTTCTATGATTTGAAAAGTGCTAAAGTTTGTGTTATTTGGAGCCCGCACGGGGCATATTACATGCTCGGGGAATGCCCTGAGCTATGGCTATAAGTCGCGCTAGGCTAACGGCGTTAGCCTAACGCTAATCTAAAACATCTCCGGAAATGCTCCATATGACACCAAAGTGCTATGGGTGAGTAAAACAACTTGTTTTATTACCGAAATAAGGCTCAAATTGTAAAAAAAAAAAGTTACTTTTCCTTTAAGTTGATTTCTTCATGCAATACTTTTACTTGAGTAACTTTTTGACTCTATTTGTACATTTACAAAACTGAGTACACCACTGCCGATAACAGACAATAGACGACAGACAGTCCAGTCCCTATACATTCACAATACCAAAGACATCAACCAAGTGCTGGCAGTTATTGTGAAAATTTAACAAAATCCAAGAACAATTCTCCCAAACAAATTCATCAATTATTTCTAGTCCGAATTGCACCCAGTACTGATGCTTAAACGCATACTATCTGCACATTAAATTGCCCAAAAAGTACAAATTAGTATTAGAACTATTGCACTAGTATCCATCCATTAATCTAACCTGGGAAATCCCAGGCTGTCTTTCGTTCGTTCCGATCTGAAAGATAGCCTGGCGACTATGGCAAGCGAGCTCTCCTGATTCTGGGAGCCAATCAGAGAGCGTGGAGGGGTGGAAAGATGGTGACGCGTACTATGTGACAAATGGAAGCTTGTAATTTGAACTGACAACTGACATGATTGACTATGGGCTACATATACGCCAAATGATAGACATTCTTAACGCCCAATAAACGGCCGTTGGCGATCGTAAACCACACCTCCAGTACGAGATATTTGGAAAGTAGCTTCCAGACCATATCTCACTTGTGATATGGTCAGGTGTAAACCAGGCAACCATTAATCCACATCGCTCCATCAATCATTTAATGCATGCACTACAAAAAAATGTTATGATTTGGGAGAAGGATGGACACTGGGACTAGTGTTGGGACGATTTTGGAACTAAGGAAAAAACTTCAGATACCACGATACCTCTTTCTTTAGACAATAGAATGTAATTTTCAACAATAAATCATAGTGCTTTCCTTTTTTTTGCCATGTGGCCTTATACCTGTGTAATCCCTCAGTGATCCAGGTAGGTTCCATAGTGGTCCATGTGCGTATACCAATCTATGTGCTCTTATACTTGTTCTGATACAGCTCAAGATCGTTCTAAAACTATTCAGGAAAGGTTCATTTCTGTCCCATTAATATGACTCTTTTAGTATCAAAACCTGCTCATCGAGTATCTAGTTTCGAGTAGTTCAATCGAGTAGTTCGACTTGTTCAATCAAGAGTAAAGTAACCGGCTGAGCTATTGTAATGCGCTTCTCGTAGGGATCCGTTGACAGAAGCCTTCAAAATCTTCAACACATTCAAAACAATGCTGCCAGGGTCCTGACGGGGGTGGGCAAGATTGACCATATCACAACCAGCCTTCAGACTCTCCACTGGCTCCCTATAAACTCTGGATAGAATACAAACTCTGCCTGCTCACTTGCTAGTGCATCCATGGAAATGCTCCCTAATATCTGAAAGAGCTCCCGCACCGTACTAGTGTTGTCGCGATACTAAAATTTCAAACTTGATTTGACACTAAGGAATAGCCTTGATGCTCAGTACTAATTCCCATACCGCGATAATAAAGTGCTCTTTCTTTTAGACAGTAGAATGTGATTTTCAATAGTAAATAGCAGTAAAATAGCAGTACTTTCTTTTATTTGATCTTATATCTTATATCTTATCTTATTTTATCTTATATCTCTGTAGTCCCTCAGTCATCAAGACAGGTTCCATAGTGGTGCATGGGCATATACTAGTCTATGTGGTCTTATACTTGTTAGTACTGTTTAGTATCTGATTTTCTAACAGTCCAATAGCAGATCCCTTCGGTATACTAACATATCATTCTCTGCTGCTCCCCCCCACCACAAACTGCTTCACCTTAATAAAATGTGCTTACTTTTCTATTTAGGAAAGCCTACTGCTAATTACATGCATGATTTGTATTTTAAATTGCCTTTTATATTGATATGGTCTTTTTATAATGTTCTTCTATGTTTTACTTTGTATGTAGCACTTTGAGATTTGAGCACAAATGTAAAGTGTGTTATAAATAAAATGCATTACTTTTATTATTATTATTTTTTTACAATTTGAGCCTTATTTCGGTAATAAAACAAGTTGTTTTACTCATCCATAGCACTTTGGTGTCATATGGAGGATTTCCGGAGATGTTTTAGATTAGCGTTAGGCTAAGGCCGTTAGCCTAGCGCGACTTATAGCCATAGCTCGGGGCATTCCCCGAGCATGTAATATGCCCCGTGCGGGCTCCAAATAACACAAACTTTAGCACTTTTCAAATCATAGAAGCTCGATGTCTTACTCTATGATTTCGTTTGAATCAAAAGTGGCCTGTAATCCGAGATTTATCCATAGTTTACATCTTTGCGTTCCATGTTTGGGTCCTGGGAGCTGAAAGCACACTCCGCGCATGCGCACTGGCGTCCTCATCTACTCAAAACTATGGCTAAATCTTGGATTACAGGCCACTTTTGACCAAACGAAATCGTAGACTAAAGACATCGAGCTTCTATGATTTGAAAAGTGCTAAAGTTTGTGTTATTTGGAGCCCGCACGGGGCATATTACATGCTCGGGGAATGCCCCGAGCTATGGCTATAAGTCGCGCTAGGCTAACGGCGTTAGCCTAACGCTAATCTAAAACATCTCCGGAAATCCTCCATATGACACCAAAGTGCTATGGGTGAGTAAAACAACTTGTTTTATTACAGAAATAAGGCTCAAATTGTAAAAAACTTTACTTTTCCTTTAAGTGTTAGCAATCTTAAAAACTTCTGATTTTAACTCAAACTTGCATTGGTCATTATTTGTCTATTTGTAACAGCAAGATACACTTCTACTTTGACTTTTATTGCTCATTTTTGTCTTGGTTGTTCTTAAACCTACAAAAGAAACTTACATAAAAACAGATTAGTGCAAAATTGGATTGAATTGAATGAAATGTATTGAATTAATTAATAATTCAAAGCTTGGTTAGACAAACTTCAAAATCTATCAAAGCCTCAGCCAAGTCTACATAGTGCCTGACAATGACGGATTCACAAAGAGTATTGAACACTCGAAAATCAAGTTATATTTCTGCACCAAATTACTATTATTTTTTCCCAAGTCCCAAAATTGTTAGTTCTGGTAGAGCTTTGATTATCGCATATTGTTCCATCTTGTCACCCTGCTATTTCCAACTTCCTCTTTTGGAAAGTGCCTTGAACTAATGCTGCAGTTCACTCAGACACCCACCCACACTATAGAAGCGCAGGCAGAGATGACGTGCCACTCTGTCAAAGTTAAAAAGCCTCTTCACGGAAACAAAACATATAATCGCCAGTAAACAGAAATAGTATACGTAGAGTGTTTTGGATATGAGGGGAAAATATGACGCGTTATCTCACATAATTCTGGAGTGCACAAATAATTGATTCTGTGCATTGTCACAAAGGGAGAATGAGCGTGTGGGTGGTGCGTGGGGTTTTGCTGTTGGGGAAGGAGGGAGGGGCACAAATCTGAGGAAAGATCTAGGAGATGTTTGTATTGTAGGTTTTACACAAAAAAATGCATTTATTATTGCATTTATTTATTTGGTAACACTTTATAACAGGGGTGTCAAACATGTGGCCCGGGGGCCAGAGATCTTTAATCTGGCCCTCGGCTGATTTTCTATTAAAATATTTAAATTTTCTACTAAAATATAGGTAATTTTCTGCGCCTCTTTTTTGCACAGTTTAGCATAGCAGCGTCTCCAGCGCCTCTGTGCGTGGCCCCTCCCACCAGAGCAGCGCAAATTAAGACTCGCCTCTTTCCAAACGCTCTTAAAGGACCATCGTTTTGACTGTTGACGTGACACCCTCATCAGCAAAATGTCAAAAATGAGAAAAGTGGACTCTAAGTGCAGGATATTCCAAGACAAATGGTCTAATTCCTATTTGTTGACGGAGGTGAATGGGAAACCTGTATGCTTGTGTTGAAATTGCGTTTTTCTTAAAGTTTCAGGTTGTTCATAATATTATAATATTTTGTAAAAAAAAAAAAAAAAAAGAATTAATCAAATAAAAAAAGACTTCTGTAATAGATTTGCGTTTCTCTGCACAAATATTTGGACTTATTGCTATTTTTGGGGTATATATGCCATGAGTTTTCTGATCCGGCCCCTTTGGGATCAAAATAGGTTGGATACGGCCCCTGGACCAAAATGAGTTTGACACCCCTGCTTTATAATGATTGCCTTAAAGGTCCTATAAAGTCACTCTTGTGGACTTTAAGCCATGTTAGAATGTTGCTACCTCATCAAAACATACCTGGAGTTGTGCTTTGTTTCATTCACACGTTTGAGTAAACCTTTATTATGAATCTGCCTACATGTCCAAAGCTCAAAAGCTCTGTTCCACCTTGTGATTCATGAAGCAGGAGTTTTCGAGGTAACAGCTACCATTTGCCTTTAGTTCGATAGAGATTCCAAGGCTGAAATCATATAAATGATTCCCATGAATGCAAACTTTAAAAACACAGTGGAGCACTTCCTGTATTACAACATGACAACACATCAGTTTTGTAACCTTATAGCTTTACTGAAGTGGCACAGAATCTTTATCTTTATAGATATTTCTCTTGATTGTGATTGTATGTTTTTATTCTCCTGCTGTTTTTGAAATTTGCATGGCAACACTGTAATTTCCCCATTATGGGACAAATAGCTTAAAGGGCAAAGGGTGAAGGGCACAGTTTTTTCTTAAATATTTGAAATGTACTGTACAAAGGACTTAGAGGACTGCAGCAGTACAAAATCAGGACTAACCTAGAGGACTAAACCAATTCTGGACTCAGCCAAGACTGAACCAGGACTCCAATAAAAGGCATTCTATTCTATTCAAAGGTTTCTATGCCTGGTGAGCAGACAGGAGCAGCAGACAGAATAGGACTGACTCAGAACCGGGAGCTATTTTTAGTGTATCAGCCTCAAAACATTCAGCAGCATCCTGTCATAAAATGTATTGTTTGAGCCTAAACATTACAAGGATAATTTCATGTTTTGCAATTATTTCTACACAAAAAAGAAATCTTGACTTGAAGTATTTTACTTCCAGATGAACCAACAAGTCATAGTCCAGTCACCAGGGAACATTTACCTGGCCAGCCAAATGATATCGCTCTGTATTTGCTATACAGCGAGATACCATTTGGACACGCTCGCTCCACCCTCGCTCCCCCGGTTAACAACGGACTCCGCGATTCTGATTCGTTCAAAGATGGTGACGTCAGTGCACCTGCCTTTGCCCGCAACGTCACTCTTAGGCAGCGGAAGTTCCTCCTCAGTTTTGAATCAAGATGGCGCATCGGAGAACTGAACGTCCCTTCCATTCAGATGTAAAATTGGTCTTAAATGACCTAAAACACATCGATTCCTTAAAACCACAGCAGCTGACAGCTCTAGAGGCCTTTCTTTTCAAAAAATATGTTTTTGCATTGCTTCCTACTGGCTTGGTTCACGTCGCTGTCCGTTAACTGTTCTCTGATTGGTTCACTTAGCTGTCTGTCTAAGCGCAACGGCAGCGCATTCTGGACCAAGCATTACCAGACTCGCCGCTGGTACAGCGATGAGTCATGGATTCTTCCAGGCAAAGGGAACATTGGTAAATAGTCACATTTTTATAGCACTTTATCCACCTTCAAGGCACTCAAAGCGCTTTACGTCAGGGAACCACTCACCCATTCACACGCATTCATAGATACTGGTGTACACAGACACCGGGGCCGAGGTGGGTTAAGTGTCTTGCCCAAGGACACAATAGCAACAATAGCATTAATCTGTGGGAGCTGTAATTGCACCGCTAACCTGTGGATCAGTGGACGTGACCACGCTAGCAATGACGTTTACGACGAGAGCGGGATTCAAACCGCCAACCTTTGGATCAGTGAACGAACACTCTACCACTGGGTGACTCTAATGCGGTGTATATTCAGTTTAACATGCAGCATAAAACTGCAACCAATCACACAAAATGCATGTGATTCATTACGATTAAAATATAACTTTAAAGGTGCATTGTGTAACTTTTCTGGTGAAGGGTCCATCAAATGCTTTTCTCCATGGAAATGTTATTGCTTTGTCTGAAAACTTCACAATATGGTCAACTTTCTATCTTCATGGATACCAAACCAGACCAAGATACGGTTTAGTTCTATAGAAAGGCAACCCTACTCACAGTCAGAATGCTTGTTTTTCTAGGTATTTTTGAGCTGTAACACCACCTGTAATTGAATACATGTAAGGTAGAGCTATTTCATGTCATATTGCGGAACATTCCAGGCAATGACATATCAATAGGAACAAGCAGGTTAACGGACCCTCCACCGGAAAAAAAGTAACTTAGTGCTCACTGCATATTCCGTCATGTGTTGATTATTTTTAGCCTCGGTTTGCTACCTCATGCAACATTAGACTCAATAGGTCTTCTAAACACAACTCTCCTGAAAGCTCCTATTGATCCCCTGTAACACAACAGCAGTAAACTTGACTTTTGAAGATACCCTTTTTAGAAAACCCAAAATAGCATCAGCAACCACACGGGCTCACCACAGCTCAAAGCGTACAAAATGGCAATAGATTCTCCTGTCATGATGAGACAAAAAAAAAAAGCGCAGAATGTAGAATGGCATGTGGGCGGATCGGGGTGGGTGGAGGTGGGGGGGTGAGGGGTGAGGGGGCGCTTTGATGAGTTTGTTTGGAGCCCAGCTGTGAGTTTGCCTGCGACGCCTAAAATCCATTAGAAATCTGCTGGGGGGGTCACGGCTCCGGTTCGGAATCGTGGTGCCCGCGTGGCCCAACCTCAACCTCATTTTCTTCCAGCGAGCTCGTGGTGCCAGGCAATCAGGCTCCGCGGGACAGCCTGGAGAGCCCGGAGCATCCAAACACGCTGTCCCATTCTACTCCCAGAGAGAGAAAGAGGCTGACAGGCAAAGAAAAAAAAAAACAACAATCTTTAGGTGAGGCTGATTATGTAGCGAGCCTTGGCACGATGCATCAATGGCGTTGGAGTACGAGGATTGAAGGCAGGCATGTTACCATTCGCAGGGTTAAGCATTCATCTGTTGTTTTTTGAGAGAGATGACAAAACAAAAGAGTGTACAGTCGCTTAGCGTTTTATGTTTAAGTAAAAGAACTGTAAGGAAAAAGCTGCCTTGGAGCTGACAGGCTTTTGTAGAGAAAGAATTTTCTCAGGATGTTTGACCAGTGGGAGACACACACAAACAATACAGTAAAGTGAAAGTGAAGAATAGCGTAGAAAATGTCTCTACAGCTCTGGAAAAAAATTAGAGACCACTGCAAAATGATCAGTTTTTCTGATTTTACTACTTATAGGTATGTGTTTGGGCAAAAGGAACATTTTTGTTTGAGTCTATAAACTACTGACAACATTTCCCCCAAATTCCAAATACAAATATTATCATTTAGAGCATTTATTTGCAGAAAATGACAAATGGTCAAAATAATAAAAAAAGATACATGTTTTCAGACCTCAAACAATGCAAAGAAACAAGATCAAATTCATTTTAAAACAACATAATACTAATGTTTACACTTAAGAAGAGTTCAGAAATCAATATTTGGTGCAATAACCCTTATTTTTAATCACAGTTTTCATGTGTCTTGGCATGCTCTCCACAAGTCTTTCACATTGTTCTGGGGTGACTTTATTCCACTCCTGGTGCAAGAACTGAAGTAGCTCAGCTTTGTGTTTGTGTTGGAATTCAACAGACGCTGGAATGGAATGGCTGTAATACATGTAGAGATGCTGATTTCCAGTGGTGAAAGTAGTTTTCATTTCTTACAGGTGCTATAATGTCCAGTGCATCACTTTAGCGTAAAAAAAAACAAAAAACAAAAAAACACTTGTTTTACCCGGGGCATAGTGTGGTTGTTTGTGTTTTTTACTTAAATAGCGCACCTTACTTTTTTTTTCAAATGTGGATTTTGGCCACCATTAACCATATTCTCTTAGCTGTGAATTTTATACCGGTGCGCCGTTCCGGTGCGCACCGCTTTACTTTCACCACTACTATTTCAGAAAAAAATGCAGTGGTCTCTTATTTTTTTCCAGAGCTGTATAGTGGGAAATGTTGAATTCTGTTTCTAAAAATGCTTTTGTGATAGGGATGTCAACAATTAATCGACTTACGATTAATTGTCGATCAAGACACTGGTCGAACAAAATGCATTAATTGTAAGTAATCGCTAATCGCGGACACGCGCACCCACGTGGTCACGAAACAAGGCAACCGCACACGACGCTGCGCCAAGCTCGACTCACAGCCGGCCGCAGGCGCCAATGGCACTGCTCAGCAGCCCTGGTGTACGCGCGGGCCTCGCGTGTACACCAGGGCTGCTGAGCACAAGGTCGAACCGCGGCGCCCGGAATGCGTAGTCTCAGCCCTAGCCACAAACCAGCCGCACAAAACCAGCAGCGGCACGTGGTGGTTTAATCCTGGTTTAGTCCTGGTTTAGTCCTGGTTTAGTCCAGGCCCAGTCCAGGTTTAGACCTGGTTTAGTTCTGGTCTAGACCTGGTTTAGTTCTGATCTAGACCTGGTTTAGTCCACGTTTAGTCCTGGTCTAGTCTCTTAGCCAATCAGGACACAGAACACAATGTTACACTATAAAAAAAAGTTACACTATAAAAAAAATTTTGAAAAAAAAAATAAAAAAATCCACGAACCGCGATAGAGCGAGGGATTATTGTATTTTGTTATTCAGCATCAATACATTTGTCTGCTTTTTACTAAGGAATAATTAATTGAGGAATATACAATATAATAATACTATGATATATTTTTGACTCAGTGTTATGTTACTATAGCTTATATTCTTAAAGACCCTATTGAAACACTAAAATTCAGGTGAAAATGCCGCTTATCAGTTAATCGTTCATCGATCGATAAGGTCAATCAACTATCAATTAATGAATTAATCGATAATTTGCATCCCTATTTTGTGATGTTTGCCTCTTGTTCTTTTTTTTCTGCTGTAGATGTACAGTATCATTTACAGAAGGGGTATTACATTGCTGTATGAAAGTATATGATATAGGCTTGTAGTAAAATCTTTCTGATACCGGTAACCATGAGGAGGGTTTGAATGGAGCCCAGGAGAGATTGCTAGATTACACAAGCATGCATGGCTGACATCAAACATGTTTTTTGATCAACATTCTAATATGGTAGAAAGCAACAAAAAGTCAATTTTACACAAAACCTTCTCTTTAATGTCTATTTTCATGATTTCATCATGATTTTTTTTATTGGACATGTTTATTCCGTTGCTGATTTTGTCCTTATTTGTGGGACAAATGGTCTCATCAAGAAATGGGACTTTTAAAAAGGCATTAACCCATCTTGTCTCCAATTATACCCACTGTGGGCAGACATTCATCACATTGTCGGGACTGAAATCTGCACTCACTCCATGGGGACCTTTAGCTTTGTGCGGACCAAAGCTCATGTCCCAAGACGTAAATCTATTGCTCATATAGGGGCTGGTGTACCAAGTTAGCTCATGCTAGAAACACTGCTCTACACTACCAGCATCAGATTACACAATGTTATTCTATGTATTTACACCAAATAAACAATACATCATTAACAAATAGAACTTAGAGAGCCACAACTCCAGAAAGCTGCCCACAAAAGTAGTCTCCCTCTGTGAATTTTCTGCAAATTCAAAGAACACATTTTCTAGTCAGACAATTATGTTTACCCTACAAAACAAACTTTGCTGTAGATTTGTTTCATCTTTCATCTTCATCAAACTGCCTTATTATTCAATATGTAAGAAACTGCAGAATATTATCACCAATCTAGAATATGTTTGCAAACAACCTCTCACTGATGCTAAAATCAGAGTTGGTGATGTTTAATTGTGGTTTAGCTAAAATTGTTTTGGTTCAATGCTGAAGTCTAAAGAAGACATTCAGGGCGTATTCACACCAGGAAAGTCAGATAGTTGTTTTGGGCTGGACCAAATTTTTATTTTTATTTTTTTTTAATTTCGGTGCGGTATACTTTCACACTGTACTTTTTTCTGTAAGTGGACCAACATCTGTAAACAAAACCACGTGTGCTGAGGTCGTTCAGCCATTGGACCAGGGCTCTCAAGTCTCACGCATTGAGAGTGTGACACACGCAATTCGACGTGTTCACACGTCACACCCGCTCAAAACTTGAGAGCCCTGCATTGGACAGAAATGAGCCGTGGCAAAGCGCTGTGTCCAAACACGTGAAGGAGGAGAATCATGACGTTACGTGCTGTTTTCAATCTAGCCTTAGCGATAAGGTTTGCACAGTTTTTACAGTTCACACAAACGTTTGAGCAGCATCATGAGGTTTCACTATTGTACAATCAATTTCCAAATGATGAAGACAGGGCAAGACAGCTACGGAGGACAGCGCTCATGTGCGCACATCAAGTTGTGACTCTTCATGCTCTTCACGTAAAATGTCGAAGTTATGGCTATCAAGTTGGAATTAGCACATCAACAGACTTATCAAAAAGCTAGCTCGACTAGCGTCACTGCTAGCACCACATGTCTCGTCATCTGCCAGGCTGTGGGACTCATTCTCAACAATAACAACAAAATGGCGGACAATGTTGGTCTGGAACTTAAGATATTGACGAGTTTGCCGTAGTAGATGAATCTGTCGTTGGCTTCGCTAGAACTTCCACTCTTTTTTTTTATCTTTTATTCTTCACACAAGTGTCTCTCTCCTTTATGTAGGTCTGGTGAAGTTCCTTTACCTTCACTCTGCATTGGTCAGGGGAACGCGCAAACCCCCTCGCCTTCATTTTCTCATGAAATAAATTGAACATGCCTGCGTTTTTGTGTGTTCTTTCTAAAAGCTGTGCAATATGGACATCTGACCATATTTCTATAAGGCAGCGTGTTTCTTCGTTCGTCCAAGTTTGTCCGCGGCTCATTTTAGCTTGGTAGCCTATTCTCCTCGCTGAACGGTTGCACTCTGCGGATTCTCTGGTATCTGGTAAGCCTCGGTTTCCCATAGTGCTCGACATACAACAGGAACTTGTTAAGTACAAAAGGCCAACTTGTGTCGGATCGAGTCCGGTCTGCATTCTCACCTCAAACGAACCGCACCAGGGTTCGAATGGTACTGTGCCAAGACCGAGCTTTTTGATCGGTCTCGGTTCGCTTGTTTGCTTCGGATCGAGATTTTTGGTTTTTATTCAGACCAGCGCAAAAGGTCTGAATCAAAGGAACAAACAAACTCTTGTTTGCTTTAAACGACTAAGATACATATGAGCTGACGAAGCCTCTCGGATGAGCGGCGAAACGTTTTCAACCAAACAAACTTTGTCCAGTTGACAAATTGAACTTCTCCTTTGATCATAAGATACATATGGTACATACAAACGAACATAAGTAGATCACAGCAATATTGCAATATTGATCTAAAATGCCTCTTCATAATAATAGACTGTAGGAGGTTGCTTTTTTTCATTTACATTTTCTAATTTTGTAGAATGACTTTTGCCTTTTTTTAAACTGCCTTGCTTAAGGACACAACAACAGTTTTGCCACTAGCCCCCAACTGTGGCACCTAATATTCCCTGCAGTCTACAGTCCAAGTTCTAACCAGGCCCTGCCCTGCTTAGCTTCTGAGATCTGATGGGATCCGGATTTGATGATGGGTGTATGACTCAAAGTTTTTTGTGTTTTTTTTTGCAACTATGTACATGTGGGCGAGGTTAAGAGGTAAGTGAAAACACATTTTTTGATCACTCAAGGTTAAAAAAAAGGACAGTACAAGATTACACAAACATGAATCAATCAAAATACAACTCTGAGTAAGCTAATGATGAGGGAACATCTTGATAGAAAAGGCTATAAATAAGAAATTATCCAAACAAAAGCAAAAATCACTCAGCCTGTTCACATTTGTGTAGGAAAAAAAATCTATTAATAAAAAATTGTTTACTATACAGTATGCGCTTCAGTGCATTTTACATGTTGATGGATCTATGATTACACTTGCATCTCCATTAAGTTGCTTGTTCAGCCTCTCCCTGACCGTTCTCGATGAGCATGTGCTGACAAGTGAAGGATTTATGTAGGAGCCAATCATCACCACCTGCTGCGAGGGGGGGAGCAGAAGCACGTACTGCCTTTTTATTTCACTTCTTTTTTTTTTTTTTGGAGAGCCCCGCGATTTACTGGAAGGCCTCCCATCTGCGCTGAGAGCTGGGAAAATGACCAGGTCCTGACAAGACTTCAATTCACGGGTCACAAAACATGTCAGCGTAATGGCAGAAAGGTTGAGAAGCACACTTAGCTTGACAGGTTCTTTTTTAATGCTGGCTGCCTCTGAGCTGTGATCCACGTGATACAGTGCACATACAGATTAACTGGAAGCGGACTTGGTTTGCATGTCAATTTGGTTGTAATGTCAATCCAGAGAGCCCTGGAGGGATCAGGAGATTCTCACCCTCAGTTAAAAGCTAGCGTATCTTCATGATTGCTGACGGGCCAGCAGTGTGCACAGAGGTTGGAAGCTGGAATTTGCAACCCCGAACATGTTCACGTCACTAGAGGATCAAACGAGCACTTTCGGGGTGTTAATAATTTAGGAAAAGAGAGACTTTGGCAAATTGAAGTATTTAAGCGTGCTATAAATCAAAATGGAATGTTAATGCAAAATGCCGAGCTTGTTTATGCGGGATTTTATTAGTGATTACATTGGCATTTGTGATAAATGTTAACTAAACAGTCTGACACAGAAAATAGTTGACTCTGAAGTGGATTGATACAGTAGGAAGCAAAAACTAGGGGTAAAAAATGTGCTAGCTGCTATGAAGATTTGTGGGTTTTCAAATACAATGCTGTTGTATATTTTCCTTTTTCCCCCCCTTTTTTTTACAGATATTGATTCAGGGGTTTTTACTGTTGGGTTGTTTGGACAGTCAAAAAAGCAGAGGTGGATAATGTAATTATATTTAAGGAAAAGACGTCAAATGAATTAGTTACTCGGGTAGAAATACAAAGTCCAAGAAAGACTGATGGATGCAACATTTGATTAATACATTTAGATTAATGTGATTGAAAGAACAAAACATTAAATAATGCACACAGTTTTTTTTAATTATCAAAAAACAGACCACATATATAAGAGAAAACTAAATCATATCTAAATGAGCAGTGCAAGTATCATGGATGTTCATATAATGTAATATTGTCAACATAGATTTTTAAGATTTAAACAGTGAGAAGAGTCCCTCAGTCGTCCAGGTAGAATCCATGATAAAAGAAGAAATTCAATTTGTCAACTGGACAAAGTTTGTTTGGTCGAAAACGTTTCGCGGCTCATCCGAGAGGCTTCGTCAGCTCTAATCGAGTTTTTGTCTTAAAGTGTTTGTATTTCAAACCCACAAACACTTTAAGACAAAAACTCGTCCACCCAAAGGACGAAACACCGAGCCACAAACAAAGCAATGTGGTCTACTCCATTCAGTGTAGTGAAGACTGCAGTGAGCGCTACACTGGAGAAACAAAACAGCCACTTCACAAGAGGATGTACCAACACAGACGGGCGTGCCAGAGTGGACCGTCATCGGCCGTACATCTTCACCTAGAAGACACGGGTCATTCTTTTGAGGACAGTGAGGTTCAGATCTTAGCCAGGGAAGATAATTGGTTTGAGAGGGGAGTTAAAGAGGCTATTTTTGTCAAAAAAGAGAATCCTTCTCTGAACAGAAATGGTGGAGTCAGACATAATTTGTCTCCCATCTATAATTCCATTCTTAAGCCTAGATCAAGCAAACAGGGGAACAATAGGGCTAGCCAGGTCAGGGCCAGAGGTGTGAAAAACAGGCGTGTAGGGATGAATAGAGATCGTTAGCTAGACGCCAGAGAAACAAAAGACGGAAACCAATGAGATAGTTCCAGAAAGTAGTTAGCTAGGTAGCTCCTCCCTACAGCAAGATATAAGCAAGTGTCTTACCAGTATTCTTATTAGAGCTGACGAAGCCTCTCGGATGAGCGGCGAAACGTTTTCAACCAAACAAACTTTGTCCAGTTGACAAATTGAACTTCTCCTGTTATCATGGATTCTACCTGGACGACTGAGGGACTTTTCACGTATGGACACAAACGTGATACAAACTTTTTTCGCAGTCATTCTGATGATAATCAAGCAGCAGCTCGAGAATTATATCATCATGCTTTACGTATGTCAGATGAGGAGGAGAAGGGAAGATTTTCAGAGAATGAGGAAGAAGACAAACTGAGTCAACGGCTGCTCTACCTCAGCCCACCCCCTCATCCCGCTCACAAACCCAAAGTCCTCTGAAGCGAGGATTGGTGGAGCCGGATCATCCTGACTTCATGGACACGTCATCAAGTCAGAAGGCCAAACCAACGACCATGCGCTGAACAACCGGAATTATTTTTAAAGGGACAGTGTGTAAGATTTTTACCCGTTAATTACTGAAATTGAAGATACCCATTCAAAAATACATTGTTTTCCAAGCCTTTTCACTTCCATCATGAAATCAAAGTATTCTTTTGGACTTAGATATAGTCACATAAAAGGGGGATCTTCCCCATGCAGAGGCAGCCATTTTGAATACGAGAGCCGCAGAAGGAGATTTGGGCTCCGCCTTCGCCTTCGGCAAGGCTCGTGGTTTTGGGTAAACAACACAAGCATGCTGCCGGATCAGACGTCGTAATGGATCTAACACGTGTTTTGGACTAAATTGTTTTACTGGATTTTATTTGCTGGATCCTTATGGACAAATTGAGAGCAAGTTTATGGTGAAATACAGAGTTTGACCTGTGCAAAGCATTCTAAGGTAAGCTAACCTCGCTTTGTTCTTTTCCGTATAAAAGCCCCATGTGCTCGGGGAGTGATTGTTGTGCAGGGAAATGAATTGCATAGTCAAAAAGAGGAGACTGTAAGGTTTCATTTGATGTGTAGAGTGTCATGGTACATGATCGGGAATGTGGGTTTTCATGAGAAAAACAAAAAACAAAAAAACGGGACCGCGTTTTATTTATACAGTAGCGGCGCACGGACCTCGAGGTCTGCCGTAGCTAAAACAGAAAGTGCAATAGCACCATCCACCTATGTGCCACGAATCCTACACACTGGGGCTTTAAGAAGAATAAGTGTTTACATGATCGAGGAATAAATTAATTTGGCTTTAAAATCAGAATAAACCACCCATTTACTTAATCTTAATCACTTACATAATCATTTTCATTAGGAATTAAGTGTTTACAGAATTAATTTTTATTCAGAATTAAGTTATTTTTATTCAGAATTAAAGCTCTCATGTAACCGTGGCAATTGACACCATTACCTAGAACTTATCCAAACCCCCAATACAGTATTCATAGGCCAACGTGTGCAAATTTGTGTTACAGCCTGCCACAAATCATCAGCTGTTGTCATTAACCATCACCCAGTATGTGGCGTCCGCATCCAATTTCTCTCATCTGCCTCCCCGTCATAGCCGACTCCATCCTCCATGCCTGAAAGATGCAGTACCCATGAGTAACAAATGATTACTCCTTATTGAATCCCTTAACTCTTCCCCGCTAATACATAACAATGGACTAGCCAGAACCTATTGCACCGTGCTTGGAGATTTTTTTTTCTTCAATACCCAACGTCATTTTGTGCTTCACTGATCTATCACTAAACAACAGCTGCCGAGCACAAGCCGGAGAGACAGGTGCGCTGTGGGGAGGACGGGGAGAACCAAGCAGCCCCGTGCATGAATGTGGTAGTGATCTGGAGAAAGAAGCGTAGAAAAAAGGTGTCTAAAATTGGAGGGTGAGGGGCGTAAAAGACGAGAGGTCAGCGGTGATAGCCCCGAGCTCTTAGTTGTGGCGGCCCACTGCGAAGTTGAGTGAGAAGAGAGGAGATCCTGGCAGGGCAGGCGCTCTCATGACAGATAACAAGTCACCTGAAATGGCTTCCTGGGTGGCAGCCATTAAACAGACAATTTGCAATCATCCCTGGCCCAATTTTTACCTCCTGCCTCCTCGCCCCCTTCCTCTTCTCTTTCTGTCCCTCTCTCAAGCGTTTCTCTCTCTCTCTCTCTCGAGTATTTCTGTCTCCCTCACTCTTTCCCTCATTCTCTCGCCTCAGTGTCTGTCACTCTGCCTGTGTTTTTCTCTCTCTTCCCCTCTGTCTTTCTTTCTCCAGTGGTTCTCTCTCTCTACCCGGCATTTCTATCTCTTTCTCTGTCTCTCTTCCTTCCTCTCTCCCTTTCTCTCTGTCCTCAGTGTTTCTCTCTCTCTCCTTCTCTCCACCATGTCTCGCTGTTTCTTTTCCTCTCTCACTCTCCTTAATGTTTCTCTCTCTGTCTCTCTTTCTCCAGTGTCTCTCCCTGTCTCTCTCTCCCCAGCATTTCTCTTTCTCTGTGTCTCTCTTGTTCTCCCTCTCCCTTGCGTTTTTATCTCTCTATCTCTCTCTCAAGAATTTCACTCTCTCTCTCTCTTTTTCTCGCTATTTCCCTCTTTCTCCCTCTCGGTCTCTCAACGGCATTTCTCTCCCTCTCTCTCTGTCTGTTTCTCTCTCCCTCTCTCTCTAGCATTTCTCTCGCATTTTCTCTCTGTCTCTTTCTTCCTCTGTCTTTTACTCTCTCTCTCTCACCAGCATCCCCCTCTCTCTCCCCAGTGTTTTTTCTCTCTCTTTCTCTCTCGCTCTCTCTCTCCTGCACTTTCTCTCATATTACTCGGCTCCTCGCTCCGGTGCCCTATAGACCTTGGCAGCTTGAGTGACAGGGACTTAACTAGTCTAGTCACACAAATGCGAGAGGGGAAATGAGGAAAAGAGAAGGGGAGAATTTGATTCATCTCACAAATACCAAATAACCTCTCCATCGCAGGGCCAATTTACATATTCTGGCCGCAAATAACTGGCTAGCCTGCAATAGCTTTTACCAATGCCATCTTGTCTTGAATGTGTGATAAAGAGGTACAATGTAAAGAAAGAGAGCAAAGGTGTTAGCGTGAACTGCAGACATGCATAGGTCATGACTAGTTAATGTAGAACTGTGACTGATCCAATTTCAAGTGCAAAAGACACATCTTTAAGCTCTTCAAATGGATTCTGCTATTTGAGACAGCTGCAGCTTCAGTTAAAAAGTTACTCTGTTAAATGTGCTTGAGTAAAGGTGAGTATTACCCATCTACAGCCAAAGAAAATTGCATTCTTTTAAACAGACAAAAGCAATTTTGCCACTCACCCAAGAAGCATTTTTAGTTGCGTGTAACAATTTACATATACTGCCCGCAAATAGCTGGCTAGCCTTTTCCAATGCCATCATTGGTTGCTATTAACCTGGGAAATCCCAGGCTGTCTTTCGTTCGTTCCGATCTGAAAGACAGCCTGGCGACTATGGCAAGCGAGCTCTCCCGATTCTGGGAGCCAATCAGAGAGCGGGGAGGGGTGGCAAGACGGTGACGCGTACTACATGACAAACGGAAGCTTGTAGTTTGAACTGACAACTGACATGATTGGCTATGGGCTACGTATACGCCAAATGATAGACATTCGTAACGCCCAATAAACGGCCGTTGGCGATCGTAAACCACACCTCCGGTATGAGATATTTCGAAGGTGGCTCCCAGACCATATCTCACTTGTGATATGGTCAGGTGTAAACCAGGCAAGGTTGCTATGCCATCTATTTTTCTTCTTGTTCTTTTACCCTCTGTTTTATATTGTATATTATATTTGATGAGTGAGCTACTATACCCAAAGCAATTTCCCTTGTGGCTCAATAAAGTTTGTCTGAGTCTATCATGAACGCGTGATATAGATATACAATATAAAGAAAGAGAGCAAAGGTTTAAGTACGAGCGTTAGCATGAATTCAAGACATAGTAGGTCATGACTAGTTCATGTTGTACTGTGAATGATCTTATGATACAATTTCACGTGGAAAAACACTTCAAATGGATTCTGCTATTCTTCTGACAGTTAAAGCTATTTTAACAATTGGCATACAAGATACAAACCTAATTTTTGCATGATGTAGTGATGGGTGATTCTCATGAAAATGTCTATACTTAAGGGGCCCATATTACATTATTTTACATCATTACATTATTTATGATTACATTATTTTCTGATCTGTTTCCTCATCACAAACATACCGGGAGTTGTTTTTTGTTTCATTTACTCAGATCCTACATATTTAGGGCGAGTTCTTCTCTCAAAGGTTTCACTCTGGGTTGATGTCATTTGGTGATACAGTAAGAGCTCCACTGTGCTTTTGAACTCCATACACCTCCACTAGAATCATTTGGATGATTTCAGCCCTGGAATTACTAATCTCTACTAAACAAAAGGTAGCTGTTAACTTGAAAACTACAACTGCATGACATGGGTTTGGAGATGTAGACAAAGGGATTATTCAAATGCGTGTGAATGAAACAAAATCAGTTTTTGGATGATTTTTTTTTATTTTTATTTTTTAATAAATACATAGGTGATATTTTATCTTATCTGTTTAAATAAATACAGACGTTTGCAATAAAGGAAAAGTTTAGAAATGTAGGTTGCAAAGGCTAGCCATATAAGGTTGTCATTGCATTGCAGAGAAAGTGGTCTGCTAATGCTATAGAATGAATGACACGTGCATCTTTGCCATTTATAATAATAATAATAATAATAATAATAATAATAATAATAATAATAATAATAATAATAATAATAATAAATGTTATTTATAATGCACTTTACATTTGACCTCATATCTCAAAGTGCTACACTTGCAACAATAAAAGAACATTAAAAACATTTCTTACCTACACCCAGAGACTGTTGGTCGATTCAACTTTTTGAAATCCAGAAGAAATGTAAATTGTGAAAGAAATGTATTTTTAATCTGTCAGTTGCTATTGTATTTTGGACATGTCCAGGAATAGACTGATTAGACAGTTCAAAACAATTCAGAATCAGTTAAGTTGAATGATTTGTGATGAAAACCACCTCTGCAATCCGATGAGTCATTCTCAGTTCTACTAGTGTGGTAAGTTAAGGTAAGTCATGCTGAATTTATAATTTATTAAAAAAAACCAAAAAAAAAAAACCTTTGAGATTGGAAGAGCAGCACTGGGTGAACAAATATTTAAAAAAAGCAGATGCTCATTGAGGATAAAAGACTTACTTGAAAAAGTTACAAAAAATGTCCTGGATGATTGTTTCATCAGAATAATGTGGGTAGATGGCAGTATCCTTTTTTGTTTATATTTTGCTCAACAATGTAGTTTTATATTGTTCTATTGTGTTAAAATAAAGATCAGATTAAATCAAACTTGAGTCACAGAGCTTCAGAGAGCACAGTGCCTATGGTTAGCATCACACCCCCTGGGACTTTTTGATGACATCAGCTGCAAAGTATCAGTTTAGCAATCCAAGGAATAAGAAATAAAACAATACTTTGGAACAGTCTCCATGGATACGTTTTATATCATACTGTAGAATATTATAGCCAAAGGCACGTTATAATGGAGACAAGTAGGCTCTTACTTTGCCCTCTCCCAAGCCAAGTTAGAGCCATGTTTCTGAAGATGTAAGTCTGCTCAGAGTAAGGATGCATGTCTGCATTATTCCGTGCAATAAAAACATCCATAATGGACCAGAAAAAGAAAAAAACAACAACACATATTTGTTCTTCTAAAAACATTAGAAGGACAAAAACAAGAGTAACTAAATATCATCAGAAGAAGAAGTTGCTGTCACTACAAATACATCTTCACATTTACACACTCTGTTCAGCAATTTTCACGCTTGTTTATGTCACATTCCGTTGAGCATTCCTGGTTTCTTGCAGCCTTGTTGATTAACCTACATATCCGGTGTACTGGACTGTATGTATGCATATGGCACATGTGGAGGCCTCATTAATATGCAGCGGTGGAGCCTCCACTGAAGTCTCTGGGTGGGGCTGTGGAGCGTAGCCAGAGGGATTTGCACGGCTGCATTAGTCGGTTCAGCACTGATGATGAGTGATAAGGCTGTGTGAAGGCTCCAATTTATCCCTGAGAGCCCAGATACACTCATGCTCAAGCCAATGCACAACTGTAAAAAACATATGTATTTCAGGAGCTGCAGCGACACTGGCAGAGATGCACGTTCTATCTTGGATCAAGTTTAAAATTCACTCTACACTCTGTGGAGCCAGCACCAAATAGGGCTGGCCTCTCTCAAAGGGTTCACTCTGGGTTGATGTCATGTGATAATACAGTAAGTGCTCCATACACCTTTAGAATTATTTGAATAAAAAAGTGCCTTCAAGTCCCTTATCCCTTTAACCCAGTGGTGTTTATTCCCGTGCCCACATCCCCCAATGTGTCGTCTGAGTACTTTGCGAATGTTATTGTGGTTTGAAAATATGTACCTTAAATAAGAAAGAAAAAGAAGAAAGAAAGAAAGCTATGCCTTTATTAGTCCCACAGTGGGGAAATTCCAGTTCTGCATTTAACCCATCCTGTTATTAGGAGCAGTGGGCAGCACATTACTGCGCCCGGGGACCATCTCCATGATCTTCTTGCTTCGGCTTGGTCAGGACCTAAGCTGGAGGATTTTACCTATGGTGCATGTTTTGGGTTGATGGGGGAAACCGGAGTGGAGGAAACCCACCCAGACACGGTGAGAACATGCAAACTCCACACAGAAAGGCCCAGGCGACCCAGGGATCGAACCCAGACCATGCATGCAAACTCCACACAGTGTGAGATAAATAAAGTTCACTTCTTCTTCTTCTTCACACACAGAAAGGCCTGGGCGACCCGGGGATCGAACCGGGAACCTTCTTGCTGTGAATGAGCGCTACCCACTCAGCCACCGTGCCGCCACAAAAGATTTTTAAAAAATGAATTAAAAATATATATACAGTATATACAGTGGTACCTCACCTTACGAAATTAATTCGTTCCAGAAGTGGTTTTGTAACGTGAATTTTTCGTACGTTGAGTAGCTATTTCAATGGAAAAGGCCTGATCCGTTCCAAGGGTTTTTTTTTTCTTATAGTGTAACTTTTTTTTTTATAGTGTAACTTTGTGTTCTGCGTCCTGATTGGCTAAGAGACTAGACTAGGACTAAAAGTGGAATAAACCAGGTCTAGACCAGAACTAAACCAGGTCTAAACCAGGTCTAAACCTGGACTGGACCTGGACTAAACCAGGACTGGGCCAGGTCTAGACCTGGACTAAACCGGGACTAGACCAGCATTAAATCACCCCGTGTGGCTCTTTGCTGGTTTTGTGCGGCTTTTGCGTTCGTTTGTGCGTGTTCGGTTTGTGGCTCGGGCTGCGTGCTTGTGGTGCTCCTGTCTCCGCGCTCCTTGAGTGTTCGGCGCTAGAGCTAAGAGGCCGAGAAAGGTGCTCTTTGAGCGGGCACGACCGCAGAATTTTCCCCGGGGCTGGCTCCGGTTCTATCCGACTTCCAGAGCCGGGGGGCTGACACTGTGAGCTAAGAGGCAGAGAAAGGTGCTCTTTGAGCGGGGATAACAGCGGGGCGTGCAACTGAGCGCGCATTATTTGAATTTTTGAGATTTCGCGTTTCGTAACTTGAATTTTCTTTCGTATCTAGAGACCAAAATTTAACGTGAAGGCGTTTCGTAACTTGGATTTTTCTTATGTAGGGTCTTTCGTAAGGTGAGGTACCACTGTATATTACTACATGACATCACAACGTGGAACCAAGCATTTTGGGGATGTAGACAGGCTAATAACAAAGGATTATTCATGTCACTTGTGTGAATGAAACTAAATCTGTTTTTGGATGATTTATTTTGTCATTTTTTGAAATACATTGTTAATATGATTTATCTGTTGATGACAACAGATACATTATCTGTAAAATATATTGATACTGTAATCAGACAGATGCCAGACAAATATGAATTCTTTCAATCAATCTGTACTCATTATCAGGATTATCCAAGATGTGGATAAAGTTTGGTTTGTTTGAAGATTCTTTGCCTGACCTGTTATTGCTTGACTTGCTCCGATTCACTGGTGGATTTGAGCTAAACACACCAGCGTGGAAAGTTGCAGGTTCTTTGTTTGACTTTGTGAGCTCACCAGTGCATGAGAAATCATCTTGCTGCACTCAGGCTACCTGGTGAATCATAAAAAAACAATACTAATGGCTTACATTTGGACTGAACTTTACAAGCTTTATTCTCAACAAACCTCTCAAAGCGCTTCACTGGAGTAATCATTAAATTATCCTATATACCTGATGATCGTAAGGTACTTTTGAGGCCACAGCTTCCCTGAGGCAAAGTGACAAAAGCAACACAGTCAATCTGCCCTCTCGACTACCATCAGTCACTCACACATGCACTACATCCATACAAATGCCAAGATGGGTGAAGTGTCAGACGTAATCCATAATGCCTCATTGATTCTAAATCTATACAAACATATTACTTTAGGATGATACATTAGGGCTACGGTCACTTATTTATTATTATTTTTATTTATTATTTGAATAGGGACAGATACACAAACATAGATTAACAATTCAGTAATCTGATGCAGGTATCACAGTGTTTATAGCCAAGGCTAGTTTGCAACGCCAGTCCCCAGAAGGGCTTTTAAAATAGTTCACTAAAAAGCAGTGGGATTGCTGGATGAAAAAGCAACAAATGCAGTAAATGTATCAAGAGAATCAATTATCAAAATTTTACACTCATTCACACGCTCACACTTCACTCTTTCTCACCCCCCTTGCCTGCCCTCCCATTCTCTCTCTTTTACACACACAATTTACACACATTCACACTGTTGTCACACTGTTGCAGGAGCCAGGACTTAAGGTCACCACACACTACAGGAGAATTTGTGATTTTGGCAGCGATTTGCTTCTCCCAGAGATCGGGGACCTGACTTTTTGTCTTTGTGTGCGATTTTGATGCCGCTGCGCTCCTCGTGTGTGGTGTCAGTGTGACTCAGAGCTGCTGTGTCATATTGTAACCACCAAACCACGGTAACAGCCAATAATAGCGTCAGGGGCAGAGCAGTGACGGATACAGAGACGCAAGATACAAACTCGGGATATAGCGAAAATAATGAGAAGACTTTATTACTCACCTCTCGTGAAGTGGTAAATTTAAAGTGCAGCATCTCATCCACAGAGGGTGACCACCGGCATGAAACAGGAAAGGAGGACACTTGTGCCAAAAAAGGAGGACAAAGGCCCTAAAGTGAGGACACCTTGTTTTTTTTTGTTTTTTTTCTGAGGGATGGGGGGGCATGTAGCCATGTCCAACGTTTACTCTAAGCTGCGCGCCTGCACAATTGCGCACTGCTCGCACATTCTTAGCGCACAAGAAAACCTATGCAGCGCACTGTAAATCAGGGATGAAAGAGCTTTTAGCGGATCTCCGCTTTTTATTCAGCCGCGGGGTAATTTTTTAAATATCTTTAAAGTGGGAGCCGCGCGGGGGGGATTTCGGATGTGGCGCACAGGGCGCACAGGGATCCAAGGAGCGCTCAGGGAGTTAGTGTGTTTGCTCAGACACATTAAAAATTAGGGGGAACATTGGCCATGTCCCAATTCCAAGTATTACTAGTCGCAATAAAATTATATTTTTGTCTGTAGGGAACAAGGAGCAGACCACCCGCTCATTGAGCTGAGGCGGGACTTGTTCCATTTCGCAGACGCCCATGCGGTCCCCGGACTGCACTCAGGGCTGAGCGAGTATGCACCGCCTCGACTGCAGGCTGAAACCACACTCCGAACCATGCATTTGCTGAATTGGGAAATGGCGAACATCGCAGAGTAGCAAGTGTAAATAATGGGTGGGGATTTATGACGATTTATGCAACGGTGGCCGACGAGGGTCCGAAAGGAGGACAAAATGTAAAAAAGGAGGACACGTGACAGACGGCCGGACAGACAGCTCTAAAACCGGACTGTCCGGACGAAATCCGGACGAATGGTCACCCTACATCCACATCATCCATGGAAATTGTCCTCTGCAAATAAGGACACACAGTCCACAAAACCGAGCTATTAATCCAGTTTGAGGTGTTCTTTGAAAGTAAAAAAGGGAGAGTAGTTCCTTGCTTGTGTCTGCAGATTGGCGATAGTGACTCTACTTCCTGTGTATTTTATCGCCAATCTTTTATGCTTTAAAAATCATGTATCTAAAGTTTTACACCACATTTCACAAATAATAATAAACAGTTTTGACTTGTATCTAAACTAGAAGTGCAGTGCTCTGATCTTTTGAACACTTCAGAGTCTCAAAGTGAGTGGTTTTACTGTAGACAGGAAAAAAGCTGATGCAATCACGCTCACAGCTTTATAGTCTGTGGTACTTTGCGATCAGAGATTTTAAGTCTCATAAAATTCTCCTTGTGTCTGTGGTGTGTGCTTTTAAACATTTAAAAATCATTTAAGACCGAAAAATCCTGTAGTGTGTGGTGGACTTTAGTCTGTTTTTTAAAGTTGTATAGTCCAGTGATTGTCTTTATGTGAGCAGGTAGAGAGTTCTAAAGTTTAAATAAAGAAGATAAATAGTATAGAAAATGGACTTTGTGTTCTACAACTGAGGATTTTAATGCGGCAACCAACAGCTGCAGGTTTTTTAAGGATTGCACCATTTCATTGTAGTGGAACATGAAATGTGATAGTTGAAAATTGGTTGTCAGGAGCAGTGGGAGTGCTATGTTCTAAAGTGTCAGGCTACGGCACTGCTGAGGTGAGGCACACACAAAGGCAGCTTTCTTTCTTCTACCAGACGGTTGCTAGACAGCCTGAGCGAAGCATATTCCACCGGGAGTTACTAGTTGTGTTCTCAATGTTTTAGAGCAAGTTTAAAATTGACTCTACACTTGGTGGACCCAATGCCAAATAGGACTGGCCTCTTTTATGTGTTCAAAAACTCAATCATTCTGTGCCGGTGACAGAGCAGGAGGTGCGAGATGGAGAATGGAGAGAATTGAACCCAGGTTGCTGTTATTTTATTTAAACACGTGGAAAGAATTTGGAGTTCCTTTTTTGGAATATGATTGTCAACTTAATCAAACTTCTTTTCTTTTTTTTTCAGAATAGTTTGTGAATGTGCAATACATGGTTAATAAAAATATGTTCTGTCCATATTGTATATTTTGTATTTATAATCAGTCAAAGTTATCATCTTGCTTCTAATAAAATATAATAAAGGAATGCAAAGTACAGTATAGTAGCTGTTGGTAGGGTGTTTGTCCACTGATCCAATGGTTGGTGGTTCAGATCCCACTCTCAACATAAACATCAATGGTAGAGGATCCACTGACCCACAGGTTGGTGGTGCGATTCCAGTTCCCACAGATGAATGCTGTTGTTGTGTCCTTGGGCAAGATACTTAACCCCCTGTGTCTGTGTACCCTGGTGTATGAATGTGGTAAATGGTAAAAGCTTTATATAGCCCTTTACCACCTTCAAGGCACCCAAAGCACTTTAGAACAAGGAACCACTCACTTATTAACACTCACATTCACACACCAGTGTACGCAGACACTGGTGTAGGTGGGTTAAGTGTCTTGTCCAAGGACACAACGGCAGCATTCATCTGTGGGAGTTGGAATCGTACTACCAATCTGTGGGTCAGTGGATCTGACCACTCAACCACTGATGTTTCTTATGTCAAGAGCGGGATTTGAACCGCCAACCTTTGGATCAGTGGACAAACGCTCTACCATTTACAGAGGCAAATTCCTAGTTTGTGAATTATTGACAATGGCAATAAAACAAAACTTTTTCTGATTCTGATAACTGGAGGTACACACTTAAAAAAAAAAAAAAAAAAACTTGAGCCTTATCTTGTCTCTAAAATACTTAGCAAATACTTGGACGAAAAATTGGACGGCGGACATTACATTATGCACTATACACATGGGAATTTACTTGGACACCATTGTTCACACATTGCAGTATGGAACATAAAATCTAAATAAGTAGGAAAACCAGCAAGAGACTTCTAATCAAATAAGGCACAATTATACAGATTTATATACAGCATATACAAGAAGAGGTTAGACTATATACAAGAACTGATGGTGAGGGAAACGGCACGAATTGCTCATTTTCACCATGTAAGAATTTTGGAAAAACGCTAAAAATATAATTGACTGAACGTTAAATTGTAAGCAACTTCAGATCAAACATACTGTGCCTGTATTTTTCTTACTCCAGTCTAAATGACATTATCTAGACTTGTTAGGCCAGTCATGTTTAATGGTGAATATGTCTGTATCTGTATTTGAGTGACAGAATCATGATCATTGCATGCATGCAGGAGAATAAATGAAAGGTGTGATTTGACTTGGCCCAGATGTTGTCCTGTTATTTACATTTCTCTCTGTCACTGCTCAACAGTCCTCTGTGTATATGGCTATGATCCAACTGTGCAGCAATAATAACGTGCATGTTTCAACTGAAATAAACAGAATTACATACATGTTTTTTGTTTCTTTTTTTTACACAAAACAGGTTTGTGTACCTATGTAAGCAAAATGTGTCTTGCAGCGGTACAGAGATACATTGTGTACACTACGTGCTTTCTGATTATAATAATAAAGGATTATTATTAACTGATAATCAGGAAATGCTTGCTAGCATGCTAGTTGTTATTAATTTGACCGACAGTGCAAAAGTCCACACTGGTCTCTTGGTGCAGTGAAACGCCCTTATGAACTCATTGCTGTGAATAATTAAGATGCATTAATGAGGAATAACTTTGGACCACTATTAAACCTTTAAAATTAACTAGTTGTTTTTAACATTTTTAACAATAGTAAAAAATCAGAGCCCTGTACCTGAACATTTCAGGCTAACTGCTTAGCTTTAAAAGTTCCACAATAGGGCATTAGAGTAATATTCAATTCAATTAGTTTTTATCGCAAAAGTTGAACTGAATGTGAGTTGCCTATTCAGCCAAATGATAACTTGGCCTGGTGGTGTCACTTGCTTGTTGTCACCATGGAGATGAAGTTACTGCCATACTGTGAAACATTCCAGGAAATAACATTCACAGAGTAATTCAGGTGGCAGATCATCCACAAGAAAAGATACATGGTGCTCCTTTAATTGAATTGAACTTTGACATCTGTAGGGTTGAAGAACATTTTGGATAGTTTATAGAGCAAAGAGAGTGATTGGATTAGGTGAATCCATATGACTTAGAAGAAGGGGTACTGCGGTGGCGTGTGGTCAGGGCAATCAAGCCAGGCAGAGGTTAACCAATAAAATCTAAACTCATCGTGTGTCAAAAGTATAATTAAATAGTTCAGAATCATACTCAAATGATCCAATTTTCCCTTCACTTCAGGGTTGTGGTGGTGTCCTTTATCCAATCCAATCCACTTTATTTATATAGCACATTTCATAAACTAAAAACGTTTCCAAAGTGCTGCACAGAAACATAATTTAAAATAAACAAATAATCACAGAAACAAGTGTGCATACAAATAAATATACCATAAAATAATAAAACAATATAGAATAAATTAAAAAATAAATAAATAAAAATACAAATGCTAAAAAATAAATAAATGAATACTCTAAGAACAATAAAATAATAAAAAAAAAAAAAACTAAAATACAATAAAAAACACAGAGGACCACACAACTCACGCGGTGTTAAAAGCCAGAGAATAAAAGTGGGTCTTAAGACGAGACTTAAAACTCTCCACTGAGGGAGCTGCTCGGACGTGGGGGGGCAGGGCGTTCCAGAGCTTAGGACCAACCACAGAAAAAGCTCTGTCCCCTCTGGATTTAAGTCTGGTCCTAGGCACCACCAGCTGGAGCTGGCCCTCAGACCTCAGAGCGCGCGCCGGAGTGTACATTTGGATGAGGTCCGAGATGTAATCCAGGGCCAGTCCATTCAAAGCTTTAAAAACAAACAATACAATTTTAAAATCAATTCTAAAATGAACAGGAAGCCAGTGCAAAGACGCAAGAATTGGGGTGATGTGCTCACGTTTTTTGGTTCCTGTTAAAAGTCGTGCCGCGGAGTTCTGGACTAACTGTAGGCGTGAAAGAGCATTTTGTGATATACCAGTATAAAGAGCATTACAGTAGTCCAGACGCGAAGAAATAAAAGTGTGAATGACTTGTTCAAAATGCTTAAAGCTTAAAAACGGTTTAACTTTGGATAAAAGACGAAGATGATAAAAGCCTGATTTAACGACTGTGTTGATCTGCTTGCTGAGTTTAAAATCACTGTCCATGGTGACGCCAAGGTTGGTGGCGAAGGGATGAACATTATCTTTATGTACCCTTTTCTGGTCCTGAGCAAACTGCACCAACCGTGGATCCGAACGTCCCATTAACTTGTGTTGTTTTGCCTTCTTTGGAGGCCTGGAGGTACATGTTGAGAGCGCAGCTTATACTTCCATGCTACATGCGCTCTTACAACTAGAGAGGCCAGTTGATTGTTTTAGAAGCTTGCGTTTGCGTACTGAGGACCACAGCCAGCTCAAACAGCGCTGAATAAACCCACATCATCATTCACGGGAACTGGAGATGTGCGGGGATTCCACATGAGTGCGCATGTGCGGCAGGAGACGAAAAAAGCAGCGTTAACTTTCAACAAAAAATAAACAATTTTTAGCTACATTGTTTGTAGTTTTGCGTTTGTAATGACTAGACGTTATTTAGAAATACAGGCCGTCATTTAATCAAAAAGTGAGCTAGTTTCAGGGCTAGTTTGTGTGAAATGGTGTTTATGAAGGAGCGACAGTGTGAGTGGAATAAGAGCACTTTTACACATGTGTGTGCTCTGGACCTACTCCGTTTCAGGGAAAATACAGGGGAAATACAGAATGTTTCTGCAGGATGTAGTTTTGCATCAGTGAGAGGTGAGCGTGCTAACGTGACGAGACCTTTGTGACACATCAGACTGTATTATAAGTGCACCTGTGTGATCCGTGCACTGTTGTTGTTCGTATCTCTTCATGATCTTCATGATTGTACATTTTATGTAATGCACTGCACATGTGTAGAGCTGTCGTATGTCATTCATGTGGTTTCTAGCTGCATAATAATAATAATAATTACATAGACAATAATAGTACCGAAGGCTCAGCTGGAAAAATAAGGAATAGGAATGAAACAAATCTGTGAAGAAACAAATAGACCACAAATAGCCCTGTTTGTACAAAGAGGGTGTCAAAATCCAATATACAAATATGAATAAACTATGTAGGTCTAGGTCTCTCTAATTTGACTTTGTATACCATTTACTGGCTCAGTATATGCATTTAATATGTCAGTAAAATAAATACTCATTTGCAATGTGGTATGCATAAAAACTGGTGTTATTAAATTACTAATGACTAATTTTACAAGCACTGCTTCCAAAATTGTACTTAAAGGAAAAGTAACGTTTTTTTTTTTTACAATCTGAGCCTTCTTTCAGCAATAAAACAAGTAGTTTTACTCACCCATAGCAGTTTGGTGTCAATTGGAGTGGTATCGCAGAAGTTATGTTAGAGCCGTTCTGTTCTACTAATGATCCCGTATCCGTTAACATGGTGCTCGTATCATATGCTTGGGGCATTACTTTGCGCTCTCCAAATAACACAAATTTTAGCACTTTTCAAATCACAGAAGATCGCTGTGTCAGGGTAGACTTTTAGTGGATTCCAAAACGGCCTGAAACCCGATATCCAGCTATAGTTTCATTTGATGACGTCATCAGAGAGGACAGTGCGCATGTTTGAACTCAGCTGTTTTGTAAACACCGCTAGTCCGAAAGAAGCTAACACCGCTCTGAACTTTACTTTTCTGTTGCAATATCGGGTTTCAGGCCGTTTTGGAATCTACTAAAAGTCTACGCTGACACAGCGATCTTCTGTGATTTGAAAAGTGCTAAAGTTTGTGTTATTTGGACACCAAATCAGTGCCCCGAGCACTCACGCTAACGGATACGGGATCATTAGTAGAACAGAACAGCTCCAACATAACTTCTGCGATACCACTCCAATTGACACCAAACTGCTATGGGTGAGTAAAACTACTTGTTTTATTGCCGAAAGAAGGCTCAGATTGTAAAAAAACGTTAATTTTCCTTTGAAGGTCCTATATTACTTAAAATTGACTTTAAGCCTTGTTATAATGCTGTTACCTCCTCCTTTTGTTTCATTCACACATGCTTGAGTAACCTGTGTGATGTCACGTATGTCACGTAGCGGTCGTTTTCAAGTTAACCAGTACTTTCTACCTACCTTTAAAAACACAGTGGAGCACTTCCTGTATTGCCACATGACATCACAAGATAGGTTTGTGTGTTAGATGTGTGAAAGAAACAAAACACAATTCCGGGTATGTTTTTGATGAGCAAATAACATTATAAAATAGATCAGAAAATATTATAATACAGGCCCTTTAAGTAAAAGTAAAACGTTCACAAGTAAAATAATACTCAGACTAGTTACATTTTCACAGATGTATTTAGCATTTTAGATGAGTAATTTATATATAAATTGCTGAAATTTTGTCATATCACCACAAGTTGCACATTCTCTGAGCTCTGTCCAAGCAGAACAGGAAATGCAGAGATGTTGTAGTTTTGGTGATTTAGTCGGATTAGAAAGAAGACAGAGTTGAGATAGATGTGAACTGGGATGATTGGGACTTGTGCTGCACTCAGTATGATTTCAAACACAACTAAATATAATTACATGACTAAAATTATACTTAATTACAAGTACAAGCACAGGTTTAAAAAATCAACTGTAAAAACTACAATTACCAAAAACATATTCTCAATTACACTGACATGATTACCCTAACTAAATGTGTGAGGCTCTATTCTACTTTATTATGATCACAGTTAGATGGCACTGTAAACCAAAGCCTCACTTTTTCCTATTATTATGTGGAAATGGCTCTACCTACCTGACCCAGACACATTTGCACAGTGACATTGCATCTCATAATTACATGTTTAGAAGCTCTTAATATAATTCCATGTTCAGCTGCCTCCCTCTCCACACACTGTGCCCATATGAAGTTTGATAAAGACAGTGTGATCGCTCACACGCTCTGCTGTGATAAACATCCAGCTGTTCTGAGCCTCTCTCATTTCCAAATGTCAGATTGCCCTGAGATGAGCCTCCGTTAGCATAGGCCTTATGTACCCAAATTTTCTCTCAAACGTTAGCCGTCTGTTACCGCCTGCTGTTAGCCATTCCTCGCATTTAGCTTATAATATATACTAGAACAGGGGTCTTCAACGTTTTTCAGGCCAGGGACCCCCAAACAGATGGCGAACTGGGCCAGGGACCCCCTACTATATATACGGCATAGAATTGTGTTTTATATTAAATTGAGCTTAGTGTCATGTATAAACAGGGCTCTCAAGTTTTGAGCGGGGTCGTGCGTGAGACTGTAATTTCCGAAGAGCGGGGGATATAAATGAAGTTATTACCTGATGGTTCTCCGTTTTGTCGTTCACTGACAGTTAGGTGACCATTCGTCCGGATTTCGTCCGGACAGTCCAGTTTTAGAGCTGTCTGTCCGGCCGTCTGTCCCCACCCATTATTTACACTTGCTACTCTGCGATGTTCGCCGTTTCCCAATTCAGCGAATGCACGGTTCGGAGTGTGGTTTCAGTCTGCAGTCGAGGCGGTGCATTGTTCCCTCCTTGTTCCCTACAGACAAAAATATGATTCTATTGCGACTAGTAATACTTGGAATTGGGACATGGCCAATGTTCCCACTAATTTTTAATGTGTCTGAGCAAACACACTAACTCCCTGAGCGCTCCTTGGATCCCTGTGCGCGACATCCGAAATGCCCCCCCCAAAAGCTCTTTCATCCCTGATGCGCTTAGACACTCGCTGAGCGGCGCGGGGAGGAGGGGGCGGGGCGAGGAGGAAGGGGGGGAGTTTTTTTCGCCGAAAACACGCTGTGCCTGCATAAACTGAGCCACACAGACCGATTTTCTGGGCACAAAAAAAAAATAAAAAATCAGCGTGAGAAATGCCATGTGTGGCGTGTGAGCGTGTGAACACGTCGAATTGCGTGTGTCACACTCTCAATGCGTGAGACTTGAGAGCCCTGTGTATAAACATTGCTACTCTGTTATGGTACATCCAATACAAGGAAATAATAATCAGGTTAATACTGTATTTTACACTATAAAATATAAAATTATATTATTTTAAAGTGAAATCAAAAGATTTTGCGACCCCCCTGCAGTACCTCCGCGACCCCCCTAGGGGTTGCGACCCCCCTGTTGAAGACCTCTGTACTAGAGTGTATATTAGTGGGCTAGATTTACATAGTCAAGATTATTGCTTCGCCTGAGTCCACAGTATGACAAACTTCTCTAAGATGAAGACATCCAAGTTACAAGTCAGACCTGTGGATAGCAAGCTCGCTCACAGTAAGAATGCATCTTTGGTACTTGGTAAATGGTCACATTATTAAATAGCGCTTTTCCACCAAGGCCCTCAAAGCACTTTACATCAAGGAACACTGACACCTGGGGCGAGGTAATTTAAGTGCCCAAGGATGCAAGGCAGCATTCATCTGTTGGAGCTGCACCTGTGAGTCAGTGGAGCTGACCACTTCACCAATGATGTTTATGTCAAGAGCAGGATTTGAACCGCCAACCTTCGGATCAGTGGACAAACACTGAACAGACTGACCTACCTTTGGACTTTTACTGTCCCCATTCTTTTTCACAAACAGAACTTGTTTGACATGCATAGACAACAACGCAGACCCATTACAACAGACACTCAGTACACTCAGTTGTTTGAAATGTCTTTTGAAACAATAAAAAACACCTGTAGCTGAGTGAATGCTAGAACGTCAAGGCTAATGCCATACTGTGGAACATTCCAGGTGAAAGGAATGACATAATGAAGATAACCATGTGCAGACCCTAGGCCAGGGGTGTCCAAACTTTTTTCATCAAGGGCCACATATCTAAACACAGACGAAGCAGAGGGCTGATCGAGGACCATAGACTGGTGCTCAGGACAGTCAATAATTGCATAATTTGCATGTTTAACATGTCAGAATGAGCTATCAGTCCTTTATTCATGCTAAGATCCTCAAAACAACACAATAAATATAAAATTTTGTCTTATCAAGGTAGATTTAAAAAAAAAAAACTTGCAGTCAAAAGTTCTGCCCAAGGTAATTTGGGCCAATTCACCTGGAAGCCTGAGGGCCAAGAAAAATTTGTCTGAGGGCCACATTTGGCCCATGGGCCATAGTTTGGACATGCCTGCCCTAGACCAAAAAATTGACATATTGTACCTTAAAAAAATGTCATAAGTGGAAGTAACAGCCCTTGACAACCTACACATGTGCACCCAACTCTTGACCACCCACATGTTTGCATATATATTATTTGCATATTCAAGTGCAGGGCAGCACAACATTGGGAAGATTTTTGTCCCAAAAGGTTTTAGCAATGTCATTAAGTACTGCAATTACAAAAAGCATACAACAGGAAAACAGGAATTAGAGCCGCAAGCGGCATCAAACAGCCCTCGCCGGGTGCGCACGCTGTGCCTGCAAACACCACGCCCGCAAGCGCCACACCCCGCAAACATCGTGTCCCAAAAACACCTTTTGCGGGTGTTGTTGACTTTTCAAAAAACATTCAAAATGGTGGACTTCCAGTTTGGCTGCCCAGTCCAACACATACTCCACCAGAAAAATTACATACTGTAGTGCACCTTTAAATGTGTGGGTTTTTTTTAGAAGTCTCTGCGCCCCTGCTGTGGTCAACCATGAAAAATGCCCCATGCCAGTAATATATGTTTTTGCTTCTAGTCATTCATGGAATTTAATTCCCCCAAATTTGGTGCAAATCCTAGCCTGGGAATTCCCAGGCCGCTTCCGTTCGTTTCGAACTGGAAGGCGGCCTGGAAACTCGTCCAAGCCAGAGTCCCAGATTTAGGGCCCCAATCAGAGAGCGGGGAGGGGTGGCAAGACGGTGACGCGTACTACATGACAAACGGAAGCTTGTAGTTTGAACTGACAACTGACATGATTGGCTATGGACTTACGTATACGCTCAATGATAGACATTCATAACGCCCAATAAATGGCCGTTGGCAATCGCTAACCACACCTCCGCTACGGGATTTTTCGAAGCGAGTTTCCAGACCCATATCTCACTTGTGATATGGTCAGGTGTTAACCAGACTATGCAAATCCAATAATGTTGACGTTTCATGTCTATGGTAGGGGGCGCATATGTACATTTTTCATATGCTTTATTATTATATTCAGATCACGCATTAGTGATTTGAATTTCAGCATGATCAGACTAAGCATGTGCGAACGGGAGCAAATCTTGACATTGAAAATTGGCAAAAATTTTGATTGAAATTTGCAGCTTCACCGCACGTTACACGTGATAGTTATCAAAATAAGTTGGATACATTTTGATACCCCACTTCTGTAGTACGGTGATTTTCAGCCCTGTCAGTGAAGCGTGTTCAGAGGAGTGCTTTAAAATGCAACATCAGTGAAAATGATGACTCAGCATTTAGAAAATTTCAGTCCAAGTTGGCTGCCTCTGTCAGGAGGCGTGGCCATAGTAATATTCTTTGTTTGTCTTCACATGGCGAATGTGTGTACCAAATTTCGTGGCTTTACAACAAAGTTGACGTCAGGATGTCTCCCATGTATTTTCAGTTTTCCAGGTGGCGCAGTGTTGTCATTTTTTTTATGACCACGTATGCAACCTATATTTTATTTTAAAAATTTCAGAAGTTTGGTGAGTTTTTGAGCATATTTAGGGGGTTAAATTAGAGTTCAAAGAGCAGAATAATAATAAAAATAATAATAATTTGAGTAAAAAAATATATCCATAAACATGGGAATGCTCTTGACCTTCCCCACATCACCGTGTGGTCACCCCCTGACCTCCCATTGACTCTCATTCATTTTAGCAGTTCTAAATATGGCCCAGGCCTTGCGTGTGGGTTACTGGGATACTGCTGTTCATGCTGGCGGCGAGTGAGAGGACGAAGCTGCACAGCGTCCTCTCGCATACGCCCATGCGCTCATCGTTCCCCATGCGCTCATAGTTGCCCATGTGCTCATCATAATGAAAGTAATAGGCCCTATGCCCTGTCAGGACTTGGGCCTAAAATTTGAAATGTTTCTCGTCTGGCCTAGGAACTCCTTGGTTTCTTACTGGAAGAGCTGGAGGGTGAGGGAGGTCTGAGAGTCTACTGCCCCCATGATCCATTCCTACATAAGTGGAAAGAGATGGACTGAAATAAGAACAAAATCAAATCATATTTCACAAATTTAGAAGAACAACTCCTCAAGAGACTAAAGGCTTCAAAAACACTCCCAGATGTCTCGAGAATTCGAGATTTGCAAATTTAAATATTTTACATCAACAGAATTTCTCAGTTTTAATTTTGGGAGTTTTGTTTTGTTTCTTTTGGGTGCTAGGAAATCTTCCATATTTTTACAGCTGAAACCGACTACCGCTCAGACTGATACTGTGCTGTGTTGAAGTGAGTCATACCCAAAACATTTGATCAGGGAGCAAACGGAGCTGTGTTCATCCGATTTAAAAACACTTGAGGGGTGCAAAATAGTCAGACTCAACACTCTAGACAACAAGGAAAACAAGAACCACGCAATACTAGCAAGAGACGAGCAAATGCCAGATAAAGCTCAGTGGACTTGGGATATCAATTCAACCTGAAAACATACTCCAAATTTTCCACACAGGTTTATGAACTCTTATCTTCCTCCAGAAAATAAAAGCACATGCCTGCGGAACATTTTAATGTTTGAACTGTCCTCGTTGTGTGAATGTCCTTCAAACAAAACATTCATGGATGTACACAATAATAGACCATTCACACAAATCGTTATTTGTAATACTACTCATGTTATACATCGTCTTTATTGCTCTCCAGAAGGTTTTATATTAGCCGCACTAAAAGGTGTATGAGAAATCCCACAAATATGGGATCAGAGTGAAGAACGAGGACTACCTAATGGTTCAACATTTTTGTGAAAAGCAAAATAGCACTCCGCTTTGCACATTGAAGGTATTGAACATGTGTAGCCACTGGCAAGAGGTGGGGATAGACTAAATTAAATCAAAGAGATGCTTTCTGAATTCATGAACAAGTAATTAACATTGGTTGGTGATTTTTAAAAGCCACACAAAGGTCGAAACATATTTGCTTTGGCCATTTAAATAAAGGCCTTTTATACCTATATTTTCCTTGTGCAACGTACTTTTTCTGGAGTGCCTGGATTCTCAACCAGGAAAGACTGGAAAGTATTAGTAAGCTTTATTAATGATTTAACTTGTGGTGCTGCTCAGACCCCGGTGGAAGACATGGTGATGAAGGCCGTGGCCGATTAGATGACAATTAGGAGATGTCTTCCCCCGGGGCCTGGACAGAGGTGAGGCAGAAAAAAGTGAGGAGAACGATGGAGGATGAGAGTGAGGGACAATGAGAGGAAGGAGCGCTGGGGAGGAGGTGGGGCGTGGCACAAATTGAAGTGGTAGAGCAACTGCAATGGGGTTTAAATAGGACAGACTGGGCGTTGATTGGAAGGAGAGGAGGTGCGCGGACTTTCATTGTCTGATACCTTTGCATGCTAGTTGTTATTTACCGTCAAGGCAAAAGTCTGGTCTCTGAGGGTTGTGAAAAGTGCTTTTAAACTCATTGTGGTGAATAATTAGGATGCTCAGAAAGCATAAGCACCACTGCAAACTGTTTAAAATGAACTAGATTTGTTTTTTACCTTTTAAAGACAATAAAAAAGTGGGAATAGCACCTTTAAGCAGACTCCAAAGCCAACCATTAACCTTGTGTAACTTTCTGGTGGTTTCTATGGAGATGTTGAACTTAAACCTTCCTTTACTTTTTCATATGCATTTAATAAGCAGGTGGGAGATGTAGTGGAATGAGATGATGAAGGATGAGGAGCAGGTAAAGTCTGCAGAAACTGTGAGGTAGACGGGAGTTGCGTTAGGTCTTCCAGGCTGAATTTACGCCAGCTCCATTTTTACTGCTGCGCTGCACATTGGGTTTAGATTTTAATGACTTCTGCTACATAAATATGGAAACTGTATCACAGAGCGCTACTGATTCATTACACAGAAATGCTGAGTTTGCAGGACTTGTGAATAATGCTAAAAAAGCAGTGTCACGTCGCAATAACTGAAATGTAGCTTTTTATAGAACAAAGTAAATGGACTGCTCAGAGGGTCCATGGTGACATTTTTGACTGGCTCTAGTACCCAGACACCTCAGAGTTGGTGTTGTCACGATACAAAATTCTGTGATTTAAATTTACTACAAACTCTCCCACAGCCCTTTTTACCATAAGCCTATAAGAGAGCAGAGTAGTTACATTTAGTGCAGTTATCTCGTTGCATTTAAGTGTTCAAATAAAGCTTTATGTGTATTCTTTATGCAGCAGATCAGCCAAAATAATCATCCGGTGCTGGAGATTTAAGGGCAATAGCCGATATGTTAAAAAGGGCACATATCAGTTATTGGTCTATCTCTAATTTTGATACTAAGGAATAGACTTGATACTCAGTACAAATTACGATACTGAAGATAAAAAATACTATTCTTTTAGTAACAGAATTTTTCATATATCTAATAATAGTAAGTTCTTTATCTTATGAGGTCTGATAAAGTTCAAAATCATACTAGAACTGTTCAGGAAAGCTCATATTTTGTTCTGTTTATGTGATATTTTTTTTTCCAGTATCTACTAGGGGTGTAAAGATTAACCAATTTGGATCGGTTATCAGTCTGTGACCTCTGAGATCCGAGTGTACCGATCAACGGAGCCCGGACCGGTAAAAATGCGCTACGAACGGTCCGGATTTACAGCCGTGAATCGGTTTCCTAGCTTCTGTGACCATGAGCGCTCTCTCTCATAGACAGTAGAAGCAGCCCGACTATGTGTGCGTGTGTTTGAACTCTCAAGAGACTACAGTGTTGACCTTTTACCTGTGACGTCGGCTGATGTTGTTGGAGCGCAGCGCGGGATACTTTCACTTTGCTATGGAACCGACTAACCATGTCAGACAACGTGGATGCAATTTACAACGCCTCTGGCCTAACATCCAAGGTTTGGAATTCACACACACACGAACCCACTCTGGCATGCGCACACACACACACACACACACACACACACACACACACACACACACACACACACTGAAGCATTGATGATTTTTGTCTCAAAGGAGACTGAGGAAATGTTATGAGATGGAGAGAAAGTATTAGTTATTCAGTGTTAAAGGAAAAGTAATGTTATTTTACAATCTGAGCCTTCTTTCGGTAATAAAACAAGTCGTTTGACTCACCCATATCACGTTCGTGTCATTTGGAGCTGTTTGAAGAAAGTTATGTTGTAGCGTATCCGTTAGCATGAGTATTCGGGACATTACTTTGCGGTGTCCAAATAACACAAACTTTAGCACTTCATAGAAGCCCGATGTCTTAATGCAAGATTTCGTTTGAAGCAAAAGTGGCCTGTAATCCGAGATTTATCCATAGTTTTCAGCTTTGCGTTTCATGTTTGGGTCCTGGGAGCTGAGAGCACACTCCGCGCATGCGCACTGGCGTCCTCATCTACTCGAAACTATGGCTAAATCTCGGATTACAGGCCACTTTTGCTTCAAACGAAATCTTACATTAAGACATCGGGCTTCTATGATTTGAAAAGTGCTAAAGTTTGTGTTATTTGGACACCGCAAAGTAATGCCCCGAGCATATGATACGAGCCCCATGTTAACGGATACGGGATCATTAGTAGAACAGAACGGCTCAACATAAGTTCTGCGATACTGCTCCAATTGACAGAAAAATGCTATGGGTGAGTAAAACTACTTGTTTTATTGCCGAAAGAAGGCTCAGATTGTAAAAAAAAACGTTAATTTGCCTTTAATAGCTTTCTCTGATTTTCTTTTTTTTTTTTAAGAAAAGGTAATTACAGACATAAAGACATGTTGGATTTAACATGCTAGTGTTTTCTATAATTGCCTAGTAATGTCTATCTTCTTGTCAGAATCAGAATCAGAATCAGAAAGGTTTTAATGCCATATGTTTGAACAAGTTCACAACATTAGGAAATTGATTCGGTACTTGGAGCAGAATGTAAACCAACACATGGCGGCACGGTAGCTGAGTGGTTAGCGCTCTTGCTTCACAGCAAGAAGGTTCCGGGTTCGATCCCCGGGTCGCCCAGGCCTTTCTGTGTGTGTTCTGTGTGGAGTTTGCATGCATGGTCTGGGTTCGATCCCCGGGTCGCCTGGGCCTTTCTGTGTGGAGTTTGCATGTTTCTCCCCGTGTCTGGATGGGTTTCCTCCGGGCACTCCGGTTTCCCCCATCAACCCAAAACATGCACCATAGGTACATCCAGCTTAGGTCCTGACCAAGCCGAAGCAAGAAGATCATGGAGATGGTCCCCGGGCGCCCTAATGTGTGTGCTGCCCACTGCTCCTAATATATGTATATATATATAGGATGGGTTAAAATGCAGAGAAGAATTTCTCCAGTGTGAGATCAATAAAGTCACTTCTTCTTCTTCTTAACATGCAACAGATAAAATAGAATAAAATAAAATAGCAGAAAACTTAAATTAACAAATTTACAAGAATACAAGAATGTAACAGTGCAGGTGCAGGTAATGGTCAGGTGCAAAAAGAAAAACCAGCACAGGGTCATGTACCTGACACAGAGCGGGTGGTGGGGTCATGTACCTGACACAGAGCGGGGGGTGGGGTCATGTGACTGACACAGAGCGGGGGGTGAGAAGAGTCCTAGTGTTGTTACTGTTCAAAAGTCCGACAGCAGAGGGGAAGAAGCTGTTTTTATGGCGGGAGGTTCTGGTCCGAATGGACCGTAGCCTCCTGCCTGAGGGGAGCAGGTCAAAAAGTCCATGTCCAGGGTGAGAAGGGTTGGATGCAATCCGACCTGCACGTGTCCGTGTCCTGGAGGTGTACAGGTCCTGCAGAGATGGAAGGCTGCAACCAATCACCTTCTCAGCAGAGCGCACAACACATTGCAGTCTCTGTTTGTCCCTGGATGTGGCTCCAGCATACCACACGGTGATGGAGGAGGTGATGGAGGAGGTGATGGAGGAGGTGAGGATGGACTCGATGATGGCCGTGTAGAACTGCACCATTGTCCGTGCTGGCAGGTTGAATCTCTTCAGCTGCCTCAGGAAGTACATCCTCTGCTGGGCCCACGGAGGTGATGGTGGGCTCCCATTTGAGGTCCTGGGTGATGGTGGTCCCCAGGAAGCGGAATGAGGGGGGTGGGGGTGGGGGTGTCGGTCAGGATGATGGGGAAGGGGGGGCTGTGTGCTTCCTAAAGTCCACAGTGATCTCCACTGTCTTCTGGGCGTTCAGCACCAGGTTGTTCTGGCTGCACCAGGACGCCAGACGGTCAACCTCTGTCCTGTAGGCAGACTCATCCCCGTCTGAGATTAGTCCAATGACCGTGGTGTCGTCTGCAAACTTGATGAGCTTGACAGACTGGTGGGAGGAGGTGCAGCAGTTGGTGTACAGGGAGAAGAGCAGGGGAGAAAGAACACAGCCTTGGGGAAAGCCAGTGCTGATGGTCCGGGAGTCCGAGACATTCTTCCCCAGCCTCACGTGCTGCTTCCTGTCCGTCAGGAAGTCAGTGATCCACCCGCAGAGAGGATCAGGCACGTTCATCTGGGAAAGCTTGCCTTGGAGGAGGTCTGGGCGGATGTTGAAGGCAGAACTGAAGTCCACAAACAGGATCCTGGCGTAGGTTCCCGGGGAGTCCAGATGCTGCAGGGTGAAGTGTAGAGCCATGTTGATGGCATCGTCCACAGATCTGTTGGCTCTGTAGGCGAACTGCAGGGGGTCTAGGAGGGGGGCCGTGAGGGTCTTGAGGTGGGGCAGAACCAGGCGCTCAAATGACTTCATGACCACAGATGTCAGAGCCACAGGTCTGTAGTCATTAAGTGATGTCAGTGATATGTTGCACTTTTACAGTTACTGAAACTCATGAGTGACTGAAGCACTAATCATTCTGATGTTTACCTTTAATAGGCAACTTGTTTGCCTTTTTTTATTTTTGATATCTAACCTTATTGTTTTGTGTTGCTTGAGGAAAAAATGTATTGCATTTTAAGTATGAGCAGAGTTTTGCAAACCGGATTGCCAGTTTTTCAGTAGGCCTGGTGTATTGTCTGTTGGACATTAAATAAACAAAAGGATACTATTTGGAAATTTCATTTCTGTTTCTCTTTTTTCTTCTCAATAACTTTAAAGCACTTGGGAGTTAAGTTGTCAATTTGTACTGAATCGAAATTAACTGAACCGGATCGAATCGAATCGGATCATACCGGATCATTTACTAATTTTATGAATCGTCCCTGAATCGAATCGTAGCCTGTGAATCGAGATTTGAATCTAACCGTTTTGTGAGTGAAAGATTCACACCCCTAGTATCTACACTTGCTCAAATGAGTATTTTAATATAGATTAGTGTTTGATTTTCTATATTTTTGACAACCCACTCAGAGCTCTTGACTCTTTTTACAAACAGCAAACTAAACTCAACTGAATACCGGGTTCAGGAGCATGGGTCTGGTGCTTGCATCAATAGAAATAACATCTCAAGGTCAAGTGAATGTTTGGTTTGAGAAATTGTTTGCAATCTTGTTTTTGACTTTCTGAGTCTGCATTTTTTTCTTATTCTTTCATCTCACTGCAGTGTGTAGCTCCAATCAGCTTAGAAATGTAGCTTTGTGCAACTTTTCTGGTGGAAGTTACGGCACCTGTGTGTGCCCATAAAAATGTTATGTGCAATATTTGAACCATTTTTAACCATTTCTGTTTTATTTATTTTCTCTATATTTATTTAATATTACATAAAATATTATGTAATGTGTTTGTATTTACTGATGTTGTGTTGTCTCTGTGCAGTAACTTGAAGCCTTTTTGTTGGCAAAAATGTGCTCTAACAAACAAAATTAAATGCCAGTATGGGTTGTTTTTTTTGTTTTTTTTAAAGAAGGCATACATTTTTATCAATACCATCCACTGCTTTTGTTTTTTTTAGTAAAAGAATATTTATTACCAACTTCACACAATGTACAGAAGGTCATTTTACGGCTCGTGCTTCACGCTAATCCCTTATCGACAGCAGAGGAGCAATGTCCCCTTAACCAATCAACCACTAACCTACAAGACTGACATGACATTGATTGGAGCTAGATTTACAAATTCCCTCTTTGATTCCTATTGAATTTTTCCAATTGCCTGAGCAGCGCTATCATGTATCCCGGCCCCAGAGGAGTGGCGGGTTGTGGGCAGAGGGAGCGTGTGTGTGGGGGCTTCTGGTGAGCTGATGGAAAGCAGCTCCACAGGCAGTGCCCCGGGCCCCTCTACCTCAGCTGTCCCGCAACCTGAGCGACAGATTGTGCATCTTCTACTCAGCATGGAGGAGCAGTCTGAGTCAGCCAAGGGAAACATGCAACCAGGAGATGGAGCTCTGACTAAAACAGGCACAGTTGTTTTCAGGGTTTAGATTTTGTCTTTTGTGGAGAGTAAAATGGTGGAGATTCAGCGTAGCAGCTTGTGCGGTGTGTTAGCATTAGGTTAGGATTTTTTAAGTTTAACTAAAGGGGCACTATGTAACTTTTTGGTTTTGTGGTCCGATAACTGCTTGTTTCTATGGTTATGTCATTGATCTGCCTGGAATGTTTCACAGTATGACATTAAACAGTTACATTTATTCAATTACAGGAGGTTTTGGAGCTCAAAAGTACCAAGAAAAACAGGCATTCTGACTGTGAGTGACCTGCAACTTCGTCCGCTTTGGTCTGAAGATAGAAAGGTTTAATGCCATATTGTGAAACATTCTAGATAAAGGAATAACATTTCCATGGAGAAAAGCATTTGACGAACCCTCCACCAGAAAAGTTACACAATGAACCTTTAACATGGAAGAGATTTGGCTTTTGTCTCCTCACTACTGTAAAAAGCTGAGTGGAGAGTAAAATGTTGTTGAAATTTAATGGATCAGCTTGTGTAGAAGTCTAGCATACTAGTTAGTTGATGGTCCTCTATTACGCTATTCACAAACATACCCAAAGTTGTGTTTTTTTTTATTCAGAAATGTTTAACACATAAACCCTGCATATTTAGGGTGAGTTCTCTGTTCGACCACAATAAGTGCACTATTTTTTTTACTCTCCATGGACCATTTCAGCCCTGGAATTGCTGATCTCTATTGACCTTAAGGTAAAAGCTAGCTGTTAAAGGAGAATTAATGTTTTTTACAATCTTATTATTTCAGTAATAAAACAAGTTGTTTTACTCACCCATAGCACTTTGGTGTCATATGGAGCATTTCCGGAGATGTTTAAGATTAGCGATCTCCATAACGTGTGTTCTCGGGGCATATGTTTGCGGTCTCCAAATAACACAAACTTTAGCACTTTTCAAATCATAGAAGCTCAATGTCTTAGTCTACACTTTCGTTTGAGTCAAAAGTGGCCTCTAATCCGAGATTTAGCCATAATTTACAGCTTTGCGTTTCATGTTTGGGTCCCAAGAGCTGAGAGCGAAATAAGATGTGACTCCGCACATGCGCACTGGCGTCCTCATCTACTTGAAATTATGGCTAAATCTCAGATTACAGGCCACTTTTGACTCAAACGAAAGTGTAGACTAAGACATTGAGCTTCTATGATTTGAAAAGTGCTAAAGTTTGTGTTATTTGGAGACTGCAAACATGTGCCCCGAGAACTCACGTTACAGAGATCGCTAATCTAAAACATCTCCGGAAATGCTCCATATGACACCAAAGTGCTATGGGTGAGTAAAACAACTTTTATTACCAAAATAAGGCTCAGATTGTAAAAAAACATCAGTTCTCCTTTAACTTGAAAACTACTACTTAATTAGAGTCCATAATCCATCCGAGGCATTTCTGTGGCCACAATGTGTTCACTACAAACACATGGCTCTATTAACATATCAGTCAAATTGAACATGCACACGTTTAAATGACTATTAAACTCACAAATAAACCTGATGTCTCCACTTGCCAAAAACGTGAGGTCAATAAGTACAACTATTACCATAACTCCTGTGTTACCAGCAAAACCTCTGATCAACCATAACATTATGATCCTATGTCTAAAATGCACCTGTTAAATTATGTTGTATTGTCTAGCACTAAACATTACTCACTCTTAAAGAGATATGCCACCCCCAGGTCAAATTTGGGCATCTCCCCACAGTCCAGTGCCACAGTCCAGTGCGGACGAATACAGTCGAATCACGCAGCACGCTACCAGGGGAATCCCAGTAACGCACCGGGAAGGGAGTTCCCCTGTTGCACAACGTGGTGCGTGATTCGACTGTATTCGTCCGCACTGGAAAATAGTTCCCACCCAAAATGACCAAGGCAAGCTCTCCGTGTTGATTTGCACATTTATTTGCACTCGATATGAATGCGCACTACACATAAAGTAATTGGGAAACGCATCGAGCAAATTAATTCCTTTTGGCCGAAATCTTTCTCTGGCGACGTTAGACTCCAGTCTAAGGCGGAGGAGCTGCAGATACCGCGGCGGTCAGTGGCGACAGACTCGGACAATGGCTGGGTGAGCAGGAAAACGCTTTCCACCACTTATTTTAGTCTCTGGACTGTGGGGAGATGCCCAAATTTGACCTGGGGGTGGCATATCCCTTTAACTCTAACACCAATTATGAAGATTCTCAAATACTGATACAATTGGACCATATCAAGCTCTCTCAAAAACTTTTATTTGGCATTTGCTGCTGCATGCCATGTGCAATGACAGACTGTCAGTAGTCATAATAAAATAATATTTGGTATTAAGTGCTTAGAAGGGGATTTTTTTTCACCAAAAAAGTTTCAGATATGTTTTTAAATGTCTGTTCAAGTTGATATGTCATACATGCCAACTTTCATAAAATGGAAAGATAAAAATATAATAAGACATAAAAATATTGTTTGTACAGAATGTTTTCCAATCCCTCAACTTATTTTTGTATTGTTGTTATCATTATTATGAACTGACATTTACAAACGTCACATTGTTTGTTAGTGAAGGTTTCCTACTCAGTCTGTTCATTTGTGGGCTGCGGTGACGTGCTAATTGTCGCCTTCTATTAGCAGACGTCATTTTGATAGCTTTAATGAAATTCAAATCACAGCCCAGGCTTCTGTGGTGGTGGGAGAAAAAAAAAACGATTTTGCACAATAGAAGTGGGTCTTTACATAGGCTGAGTGAATCTTTAGCTGTCTTTGCCATGCTTGAGCGTCCCAGGCATCAGGCACGATTCGCATGGTGCTCACAGCTGAAACCACGAGATGACACATTGCACAGATATTGCGCTTGTCTGGGTACAATTTGCATTCAGCGTGTCTTACCACTGCCACCCACTTTATCACAGGAGGGGGGCAGGCTCACGGGAAGTTTGACTAAGCAGCTGGTGCCCTGTACTGTCACCAGACCATTTAGTCATATTGTAAGGACTTAAACATGGTGGCACATTCATAATTAAAAGGTTTTAAAGTGTGACTGTAAAGTAGTATCATGGTGTGCTTTTGAATACTGTGACTTTGCAGATTTTTGTACATGCAAGTGTTTTATACAATATCTGCACTTGCACCAGAACTAAATACAGTAAGATAAAGGAGCAAGTTTTCCTTATCTTATAGTAATTTCCTTTCAGTATGTACTTCTGATCATTATATTTTGCTTGCATTATTTATTTACTCTATTGTGGGTGAGACTTCTGTACTTCAGCTACTTCTGCCCCAGGGTACACTGACAGAAGTGTGCCTACAAATTTGAGGCTATGACTACCACCAAGGTTTGGAGTATCAGTGTCAGTGTATCTGATTCAGTGCTATTACGGGTATCGGTACTCTTATGCAAATATCAGCAGTAATGTTATGGCTGGCATGCATTTTAGACATGTTAGGGCTATTTCTTTATTGTTTTGTGTCAAAAACACTTTCAACAGCAGCAGCAGCATGTTGGACTGATCCCATGAGTCCGGTGCCCCGTTTGTTTTTTAGAGCCTATTTGAAGCCCTTTACATATATATATATATATATATATATATATATATATATATATATATATATATATATATATATATATATATATATATATATATATATGTTTATTTAATTCCTTAAAGATCCCATGACATGGTACTTCTTGATGCTTTTATATGGTGCCTTAATGGTTCCCTAATACTGTAAATGAATCCTTCTTCAAAATCAACACTCAGTGAATGAGAAAGACACATGTACAGAGTCAGAGTCAAAAAATAACTCTCTGAACACCTCATTCTGGGCTTTGTTGCTTGAATGCAAATGAGAAGGACACAGATTGGTTAGAGGAGCTAGTGGGGGGGGGGCAAATGCGCCGCTGGTTCCTTGTTTTAGCGGTGCGCTGTGCCTGGCCCCACTTCCACGTGTGTAAGCGCGAAGGAGGAAAGGAGAGCCTTTTCAATGAAAAAAAAAAACACATTTTCACAGAAAATAAAATTAAACCACTGCTGTTTCAGAGGTCCAGAGGGTCGGGTAAAGGACTTCCGAGTCTAGAAACAGTCGCATGTGCCTCCAGGCAAATAAAAAAACGCATTTCGCATTGCGTAGCTCCTCCGCAGTCCAAATTCTCTGGGCATGATTTCCAGAGACAGGAGGTGGAGATCCAGACGGGGGTGGAACTGAATTTGCATTTCTTTTTTCGATCTGACGTCAATAAGGTGCCTTGTCCAGAATCGCCCATTTGAGCGGTGTTTTTTTCAAACGCAGAAAAGGATCGCAAATGCTCAGTTTAGACAGTTAGCAACTTTTAGCCATTGGGGGGCCCTAAACAGGGTAGGGGAGCTCACATTAACGTTCAAAAACCTCAGAAAGTGAAAATTTCATGCCATGGGACCTTTAAGATTAAACCAGTAATTGTATCGATAAAAAAATAATGCCCATTCCCAACAACCAAACACCAAGACTACAAAAATAAGGTGGATAAAAAAACTTTAGCCCAGGTCCTAGCAAAGATATATATGCAATGGTCAAAGCACAAACCTTTGAATTGTGGGCAAATGATCTAACCCTTGAGCCAATGGCCACCTGTGCAGTTTTCAGTTGTGCAGTCACGTAGTGAGACAGGTTCATCAAGTAGGCTGTTTGTTCCCTTCTCAAACAGTTATTACTGTGATCTGCATGTCCTTCAAAAAGTACTTTTTGAGAGCACAGGTTCCTTGGCATACTCTCAGTATTTAAAAAATGCATGTAGAGTACAAAATGTGAAAATGAATTCTTATAACGATGGAATTATCACAAGGTGAAGCTGCTAATATTTAAAAAGAAGCCGCATGAGAAGCCGCATGACTGTGCAATTGCGCATAGACACCTTTTTAGTTATTCCTTGTTAAAAGGAATATAACCTCTAGATTTCCTTAGAGGAGATGTTTCTAATCCAACCACCTATCTTAAATTAGAATATCCAAAGAGAAATTACTCTCAACTTCCTGATTTAAAATATAATTAAGAACATAAACTATTAGTGAGAACTGACTGGCCACTTTGAGGAAGTTGAAGTGATTTATGATTAAAATGCTTCTCTCCAAATGAAAATCTATGCATATTTTCAAATAATGATAAAATTGCTTTTTAGTGCCACCATTAAATTTATAAGGCCTGTAGTCTATGATTATTAAACAGGATCCCTCTGATAGCTTCCACGCTGACAAGTCCATCCACTCAGCCTTGATGGCAGACAGCTCGGCATAAAATGGCAGATATGAATGCATGTGCAAATGTTAATCTGTAGTAACCAGGTGATCCGTGCATATGATGAGCTCTGTGATGGTGCACACAGCCTCTCGGCACAATATTAATCACATCTAACGACTTGGGCTAGCGCACTAAACAGTTTGCCCTCCAGGATTTCCCCGACTGCTGCAGCCCCTGCTCGATACAGCGCCCAAGGCATGGCTGCTCCACATGTCGGGAAGCGATGAGATGTGTATGTGTGTCTATGCCATGAGAGAGGAGAGAGAGAGGGAGGGATGGAGGAAAAAGGAGGAGAGGGAGCGGTCTGATCTCTAGCGGCAAATTAGGCCCCCTTCTGAAATCGATAAGCGGGGAGTCATGCGCAGATTTCATTAGTTTGCAAACGTGTGCGGCTAAAGGGATGCAAGCGGATATTGATGCCTGAGATTGATTGATCTCTTCTTTTCACGAAAATGTACACACTGGGTTGCAATGCGGAGTTTGTTTTGCGCCCGTTTGCCTGCTGAGAGAACATTCAATCTTAAATACCACTTTCACTGTGACCTTTTCCCTCCAAAAACACTTTTTATTCACCAGATAGGCATCTTCGGAAAAAAATCAAAAGCAAAAAATGGATATCTAAAATGCACTCGCTTGGTCAAATTACTGTCACAGCCCGCGTACGTTCTCTGCTGCGAAATATGTCGTCTACGAGATTTAAAAATCAATAAACAAAAGTGACATTCAAGCCAGGCGCATTTTTAAGCAGGTGTCATGAAGGTGGTAGACTCAGGTCCGCTGAGTGACGGGAACAGATAGCTGGACGCGGAACTGGGTTTGGTAATACATTTTAGTATAATTAGCTCCCAGATGGGTGTGGTCAAGGCTCAAAGCAAAAACAGAAACCTGGGTGGATGAGGCAATCAGAGGCAAGGAGATGTGGGCTAACAGAACGTGATGGACTGCTTCCGTGATCTAATCTGAATTCTCCGATAAATTAGGCATCTCTCCCGTGAACGCAGGAGAAGGCTGGAGGAGAAATTTGCATCAAAGGAGTCGGCAAGGCACAATTCAGCAAAAAAGAGTGCATTAGAGGAGGGATAATGTAGGTTTTAGAGATTTACTTTAAAACACTGGCAGCAGATTTGATGTCATTGTTAATCAAAGCGCCTCAGTCTGGAATAGGCTCGGAGACTTTTGCCGCGGCGCAAAGTTATCACTATTCATTAAAAAGCCTCAGGAGCATTTCCATCACCTCATGTTTTAGTCAGGACTGATCAGACGTAGAGAATGTAGCAACATTTGGAGAAGAAAAGTGTTGTGAAATATTGAAGTAAAAATGTGGATGATTTAAGCTCTGTAAGTTTTCTTGTTTAAATGTAATGTAAAGGCAGAATTGTCCAAATCAGATAATGAAGCATTGTCTGCATTTACCTATTATACTTTATTACGCTATTTTCTGATCTTTGTTATGTTGTTATGTTGTTTCCTCATCAAAAACCTGGAGTTCTGTTTTGTTTCATTCGCACATTTAACAAACAAATCCTGCATATTTTGGTAATCTTCTCTCAAATGGAAAATACACCTTCATTACAATCATTTGGATAGTTTCAGACCTGTAATTGCAAATCTCTACTGAACTAAAGGTAAAATGTTATTTGTTAACCTGAAAAATACCAGTATGCCATCACAAGGTAGAACAGAGCATTTTGATAATAAAGGATTACTCAAACGTGTGAATGAAACAAAACTATTTCTGGTATTTTTCTGAGGAGGTAACAACATTCTAAAATAGCTTAAATCTCACAAGAGTCCATTTCCCACAATATGGAACCTTTAAACATTTTTATCAATTGCAAACTTGAAAGTATTGCTGGTATGCTTTTAGCAGGCTAGCTTCTAAATCCAGTGGTTCAGACCAATCCCAGAGCAGCTTTGTGGAGGAGCAAAAAATGAAGTGAAAAATTCAGTTGACTCTTCGGAGCTTTAAGGCATGTTAAAATGCTCTAACCTTAACTAAAACATACCTGGACTTGTGTTTTGTTTTGTTTTGTTTCATTCACACATGTTTCAGTAACCTTTAACCTTGTGATGTCATGAAGCAGTTAAGTTAATTGCTATAATTTACCTTCAGTTCAGTAAAGAGTGGCAATTTGAGGGCTGAAATTATGCAAATGATTCTAGTGAAGGTGAATGGGGTTTAAAAACACAGTGGAGCACTTATAGTATTACCGCATGACTTCACAAGGTGGAACAGAGTGTTTTCCATTTGAAAAGAAGAAGAAGAAGAAGAAGAAGAAGTGACTTTATTGATCTCACACAGGAGAAATTCTTCTCTGCATTTAACCCATCCTGTTATTAGGAGCAGTGAGCAGCACATTACTGCGCCCGGGGACCATCTCCATGATCTTCTTGCTTCGGCTTGGTCAGGACCTAAGCTGGAGGATTTTACCTATGGTGCATGTTTTGGGTTGATGGGGGAGACCGGAGTGTCCGGAGGAAACCCACCCAGACACGGGGAGAACATGCAAACTCCGCACAGAGCACACACGGAAAGGCCTGGGCGATCCAGGGATCGAACCCGGAACCTTCTTGCTGTGAAGCATGAGCGCTAGCCACTCAGCCACCGTGCTGCCAATGAACTCAAATATGCATGAGTGAATGAAACAAAGCACAACTCCAGGTACAGTATGTTGATGAGGATACAACATTTTAACATAGATCGGAAAACAGCGTAATATGGACCAGAAAACTCATGAAAAATATACCCCAAACAAACAAATCTATCACAGAAGTATTTTTTATTTGATGAACTCTTTCTTTTACAAAATATTATAATATTATGAACAACCTGAAACTTTAAGAAAAACACAATTTCAACACAAGCATACAGGTTTCCCATTCACCTCCGTGAACAAATAGGAATTTAGTCAATTTTTCTTGAAAAATCCTGCACTCGGCACGATGATCCTTTAAGAGCATTTGGAAAGAGGCAAGTCTTCATTTGTGCTGCTCTGGTGGGTGGGGGCACGCACAGAGGCGCTGGAAATGCTGCTATGCTAAGCTGCACAGAAAAGAGGTGCAGAAACTTACCAATATTTTAATAGAAAATTAAAATATAATCAAAATATTTTAATAGAAAATCAGCTGAGGGCCAGATTATAGGTCTTGGAGGGCCGGATCTGGCCCCCGGGCCGCATGTTGCTTTAAGGTGCCCTGCTTTAAGGTGCTTTTGGACATTTAAAACATACATAAAGTCTAATTAGAAATATAGTTAAATGAAATAGACTTAAATACTTAAATAATCCTAAGGTGCATGCCATCCCCTCTACTGATGCGTAGGGCTGACAGGTGTTGCCTGAATGTCATTTTACTTTTTTGTCGCTTCTTTGATTTCCTTGAGCCATCTGCTAAGACTGCGCCTGCTACAGTCTTCAATGATTAATCGAGGTTGAATATGTGCTTTAAGATTCCCATTCATTATGCCGTGTCACATTTTATCTGCCGTCCATTTAATCACATAGCCACATGCATATTCATGAGTACAGTGGCGCTCCATGTCGTGAGGGATGGGATCGAGTGTCTGTCTACGCTACTGACCACAGAAATACAACGTACAAATAAGGACATGAGGAACAAAAGGGGGCAAGGGACATTCAGGTCACAATAAGAAATTTTGAAGTATGATATATTGTTGAAGAAAATATAGACAATAAAGGATAATATTGAAACTAATTTATGCCACTGACACAAACCCTAAAGACACCCCAAAAAAGCTGTCCTAAATGTATAATGGTTAAACAAATCACAAACTACAATAAATAAAGGCTTTAGTAGTACAGTGGTACCTCACCTTACGAATGACCCAACAAACGGAAATTTCAAGTTACGAAACGCCTTCACGTCAAATTTTGGTCTCTAGATACGAATGAAATTTCAAGTTACGAAACGCAAAATCTCCAATCCAATCCAACTTTATTTATAAAGCACTTTAAAAACAACAAATCTCAAAAATTAAATTAATGCGCGCTCAGATGCACGCCCCGAAACGTAAATACACTTTATCAACACACACGGGGTTAGGTTCCAGAGGTGGCCCGCGGTGGGAGAGGTCCACGAGGTAGGACAACTTTGTATTTGGCAATTGTTCTACATGTTTTAGGGCTGTAAATGCCTCACCACACACATTATACGCTTTTCTCAGACTGGAGTTTCTCTCGCATTTCTCTCTCGTTTGAACACTCGAACTTTCATAGATTTTCAATGGAATGTGTTGATAGTGAAGCGTGGGGTGGACACGGCTCAATATAGTGCCGAACGTGCGAGGGGAGACACAACAACACATGATCAGTTTGGTAAAACTCACCTGTCTCACGACGGTCTAAACCCAGCTCACGTTCCCTATTAGTGAGTGAACAATCCAACGCTTGGTGAATTCTGCTTCATAATGATAGGAAGAGCCGATCAAAAAGCGACGTCCATACGGCCTGTTAGCTCACAGAGTCAGCCCCCGGGCTCTGGAGGTCAGATAGAAGCAGAGCCCGCCCCGCCCCGCTCTTATTCCCGCTGAAAGAGCGTCTTTCTCGGCCTCTTAGCTCTAGCGCGGAACGGAGCGCAAGGAGCGCAGAGACACGAGCAATGCGCTCCTCCAACGGCACTGCCATGTTATAATAATAACAGGTCCAATCCAGGTTTAGTTCTGGCCAGACCTGGTTTATTCCATGTTCTTTTAGTCCTGGTCTAGTCTCTTAGCCCGTCAGGACGGAACACAACGTTACACTATAAAAAAAAAAACAAGTTACACTATTAAAAAAAAACCTTGGAACGGATCAGGCTTTTTCCATTGAAATAGCTACTCAACTTACGAATTTTTCACGTTAAGAAACCACTTCTGGAACGAATGAATTTCGTAAGGTGAGTTACCACAGTAGTTTGTATGTATAATGAGTCTTATAAGTTCAACCACTTCAAGCTTAAATTGTATCATAATAGAGAAAAGAGGTTCCCATGATAAATATAAAACATTTTTTTCCATCTGTCAGGTATTGAACAATAAGTTATCGTGACAGGCCGAGTGACAATTTGGACTAACTTGTTATAATGCACAATATATCAAATATAGGCTTATGTAAACTTAAAGGTGTACAGTCACTTGCCAGCTGGCTGACCGTCTAACAGAATAGTTAAATGCTTAGCCAATAGTCGTAGTATTTCATCCATAAAACTCATAGGCTAAGGTATAGTTTTTGATCCCTGAAGTGGAAAATTTATTTCTCTGCATTTGACCTATCTTCTAATGGTTGTTGGACCACCTGTCAGGAGAAGTTGGCTGCTGCAGACAAACACATCTAATCTGTTAGCTTGGCTTGGTCAGGACACCCTTAGTTGGAACATTTTACCTGTTGTGCATGTTTTAGATTTATGGAGGAAACAGGAGTGCCCAGAGGACAACCGCCAAGACATATGGTGGAATGAAATGCTGTGATGCCACCTGAAACCCAGCCACAGTGCCAAATGATGATTAAGTTCTACACAATAAAATGCTTATGTTTTATTAATATATTGCTATAGGCTACATGTTTTGGCATCTGTGCCAGTGAATACTGAACTAATTTCTTCAAGAAAAAGTTGAATGCAGGAATTTTAAATTACCAAAATGTCACTTGCATTTTTAAAGATTCTCAGCCCTTGAGTCCCAATGCAGGTAAATCTAAAGTTTCAACAAAGCTCCAAGTATCAATTTAAAGTTTGGAGCGTACCTATATGTTTTCACTCAACTGCTCTAATTCTTACTTCTAAAAGTGATTAGTGGGTTGTGGTGTGTTGGGTGGCATTAACAAAGGGGTATAGAATGTTTAATTTAGCCAGAGAGAGCCGTGCGCAGCGTAGTGTGACTATTTTCTTTAAGATTAAGACAAATGTGAAGGCGGGCTGTGATGATGGTGGCGCCACCTGCTCACTGGTAAACAGCATTCAGTGTACTTCTAAAACGAGTGCTTGTGCTTGGTAATTATATAAACTGAAATCATCATGAAAGTAATTAAAGTTCAATATTAAAAGTGTGATGCCCTGAATGTGATTTTAGCCTTGATGTCTCTGACTAAAAGTGCAAGAATGTGTTTGTATTATTCATCATTTTTAATGAAACTTTTATTAGCCACATATTTTTCAGTACTCACTTACAATGTAACTGTACAAGTTGTAAGATGTAATAATATGGTAGTAACGGTTAGGGTTAGAGGATTAGATGTTATTACAGGTAGGAATTAAATTAAGTATAAAATAAAATACCTAAATGCTCCATACATACCATAACATATACAACTGTATAACAACTCATCCTTATGTAACAGATAATCCTATGTCCTGTCAACCATCATATCATCTTTGCACTGCTTTTACCTTACTTATACATTTGTTTAAATATGCCATATTTATTATTATTATTATTATTATTATTATTATTATTATTATCATTATTATTATTATTATTATTATTAATAATAATAATAATTCATACCATTTATATAGCGCCTTTCATGCCACCCAAAGTGCTTTACAGTTCATTGTTCATTCACTCCACACTTGGTGGTGGTAAGCTACTTTCTGTAGCCACAGCTGCCCTGGGGCAGACTGACAGAAACAAGGCTCCCAATCTGCGCCATCGACCCCTGCAACCACCTCCAACACTCACACACACTCCACTTTCATACACTTTCATTCATTTGACACCAGTCTCTTGCTATTTTTGCTACTACCATTTATACTTTTTTTTCTCTTTTGTTATATTATACAGTGTGAGAAAATGTGTCCAAGTAATTTCCCTAGTGGATCAATAAAGTTAGGTCATTTTCACACCAGGAAAGTCTGATAGTTCACTTGCTTTGGTCCAGACCAATTTTTTTTTTTTTTTTTTGATGCGGTTCGCTTTCACACTGCAGTTTTTTCCCAAGCGAACCAACATCTATAAACAAAACCACGTGTGCTGAGGTCGCTCAGCCATTGGACAGAAATGAGTATCCAAACGCCACGTCAAAAACACAAGGAGGAGAATAATGGTGTTACGTGCTGTTTTCAATCTAGCCGTAGCAATATGGTTTCCTCAGTTTTTACAGTTCGCACAAATGTTTGAGCAGCATCGTGAGGTTTACACTATTTTATAATCAATTTCCAAATGACGAAGACACAGGGCAAGACGACTACAGAGGACAGCGCTCATGTGTGTGCATCAACTTCTGACTCTTGCTCTTCACGCAAAACGTAAGTAAGCCTCGTAAGTTTCGTTTAGTTTCATTTCGTCAGCCTCGGTTTCCCATAATGCTCGACATACGTCGGGAGCTTGTTAAGTACAAAAAGCCAACTTGTGTCGGATCGAGTCCGGTCTGCATTCTCACCTCAAACGAACCGTACCAGAGTTCGAATGGAACCGTGCTGAGACCGAGCTTTTTAGGTGGTCTCGGTTCGCTTGTTTGCTCCGGATCGAGATTTTTGGTTTTTATTCACACCAGAACAAAAGGTCCGAATCAAAGGAGCAAACGAACTCTGGTTTGTTTTAAACGAACCAAACAAGGCAGGTGTGAAAACAATCAGTATGATAATTATACTGTTAAAAGTACACTTTCTTCGATGTTATAACTATCTCTGTTATTTATGTATGTCCCGCTCATGTTTTTCCCCCCAACGTAGCACAGACTGAAGGACTACCACTAATACTCAAACACTCCACCACCAACACCAACACTCACACACAAACCATAACAAGGCAATGTGGGTGAAATGTCTTGCTGAAGGACACAACATCACTTTCCACTGTGACCCCTAACAGTCTCCCATCCAAGAACTAACCAGACCTGGCCTTATTTGGCTTTGTAGCAGTGGTGGAAAAAGTACTCAGTTTTGTTACTTAAGTAAAAGTACAAATATAGGAGCAAAAAATACTCAAGTAAAAGTAAAAGTATCACATGAAAAATCTTCTCAAGTAAGGTACCTGGTTAAAAAATGTACTTAAAGAGGAAAAAGCAAAAGTATCGCACAGATTTTGAGATAAAGCTTCAAATGCAGTGATTTTGATACAGATTTATGCTGAATTTGTTCAACAGCTGTTTTTGTTTGTATATTTTTGTTTGCTCATACTACAAATGTGCTCTTCAGCAGGTCTCAAACTATAGTAAAAAGTACTTTTACTTTTCAATCCAGTTCAGAAATGTCGTGTAGTACAGATATCTGCTCTCAAGTGGACTGAAATAAAAGTAAAAGTAAAGTACAGATACCTACATTTTTTACTTTACTACATTTACTTCATTACCTTTCACATCTTCCAGGTCTCACAAGATTGACAAGCAGGCATGGTCATTTAGATGTACTACTGGCCATACTGTGAGAACAAATTGAGAGCAAAGCATCATTTTACATATCTTACCTATGGACCCTAAGTTGAGTAAAAAAAAAGTAACCTCTCAGATGTTTGCAATGCTTTTTATGTGTTTATATTTTCTTGCTCTCATGACAGCATTCCATACATTTCCTTATAGTACTTCAGAAATATAAGGTAAATAATTCCCCCTCATAAAGAAGTTTTAGCTTCATTTCATTCTATTTCACCTTAAATAACAAACTAATTTCAGGTAAATAATGCAAAGTTTGTAGCTAGCTCCTTGTTCTTTCACTCGGTTCTATTTGAGTCACCAAAAGTAATCACATTTCTTCATGCTAGCATGCCATTTGTAGATGCAATTTGAATAGATTTTGACATGAGAGGCTGAGTGACACACTGGACTGCTATTTTTATTTTCAATTCTACCTCAAATAAGTTGATTCATTTGTTTGGATTGGCATTGCATCACCAGATTCACAACTTAAAGGTGCATTGTGTAACTGCTTTTCTGGTGGAGGGTCCATTAAATGTTTTTCTCCATAGAGATGTTATTGCTTTGTCTGGAAAGTTTCACAGTATGGTATTAAAGATCCCATGACATGGTACTTCTTGATGCTTTTATATGGCTCCTTAATGGTTCCCTAATACTGTAAATGAATCCTTCTTCAAAATCAACACTCAGTGCATGAGAAACAGAGATAAGATGAGAAAGAGTATTTTTTCTCTCTCAGAACAGGCCATAATGGGCCTTGTTGCTTGAATGCAAATGAGGAGAAAAGAGCTGCCCTATAGTAGTGGGTGGGGGCGTGGCCAAACTCTCCGCTCTCTGCTCTGAGCCCTCAGCTGATCCATTTCCGCGTTTTAAGAGCGGAGGAGGAAAGGAGAGCCTTTTCAATGAAAAAAACACATTTCCACAGAAAATAAAATTAAACCACTGCTGTTCAAAGGTCCAGAGGCTCAGATAAAGGACTTCCGAGCCTAGAAACACTCGGACGTGCCTCCAGGCAAATAAAAAAACGCATTTTGCATTGCCTAGCGCATTCGCGGTCCAAACTCTCTGGGCGTGATTTACAGAGACGCCGAGTACAGACAGACGGGGGTGGAACTTCATTTGCATTTCTTTTTTCGATCTGACGTCAATAAGGTGCCTTGTTCAAAATCGCCCGTTTGAGCTCCAATTTTTTGTAACGCAGTAAACAGGGTAGGGGAGCTCACATTAACGTTCAAAAACCTCAGAAAGTGAAAATTTCATGCCATGGGACCTTTAAACCTTTCTATCATCATGGAGACCAAACCAGACCAAGTTACAGGTCAGATCTGTGAAGAGGCAACAGTCAGAATGCCTGTTTTTCTATGTATTTATGAGCTATAAAACCATCTCTAATTGAATAAATGTAAGGTAGAGCTGTTTAATGTTATACTGTGGAACATTCTAATCAGAGCAATGACATATCCATAGAAACAAGCAGATGATGGACCCCGAGTCAAAATGAGAGTCTGGTGCTGTCTGTGACTAATTATAAAGTGCTTCATTTCTGAGAATCGGGTTAACCTGCTCGTTCTGGTCTCACAAAGTTGTGAAATAAACATTGAGATGAATAATTAGGCTGAATGTAGTAGGCAAAGGAGGAATAAATTGGGACCGCTGCAACCCATTTAAAATAAACTACTTCTGTTTTTTCACACTTTTATTAAAGGTCCCATGGCATGAAATTTTCACTTTCTGAGGTTTTTGAACGTTAATGTGAGCTCCCCCCCATGGTTAAAAGTTGCGAAATGTCTAAACTGAGCATTTGCGATCCTTTTCTGCGTTACAAAAAATCGGAGCTCAAACGGGCGAGTTTGAACAAGGCACCTTATTGACGTCAGATCGAAAAAAGAAATGCAAATGCAGTTCCACCCCCGTCTGTCTGTACTCAGCGTCTCTGTAAATCACGCCCAGAGAGTTTGGACTGCGAATGCGCTAGGCAATGCGAAATGTGTTTTTTTATTTGCCTGGAGGCACGTCCGAGTGTTTCTAGGCTCGGAAGTCCTTTATCTGAGCCTCTGGACCTTTGAACAGCAGTGGTTTAATTTAATTTTCTGTGGAAATGTGTTTATTTTTCAATGGAACGCTTCAAATCTCTCCCCCCGTGCAAAAACTCGGAAATTGATCAGCTGTGGGCTCTGAGCTCTGAGCAGAGAGTTTGGCCACGCCCCCACCCTCTACTATTGGCCATCTCTTTTCTCCTCATTTGCATTCAAGCAACAACACCCAGAATAAAGAGTTTGAGAGAGATATTTATGACTCTTTCTCATCTTATCTCTGTTTCTCATGCACTGAGTGTTGATTTTGAAGAAGGATTCATTTACATTATTAAGGAACCATTAAAGGGATATGCCACCCCCAGGTCAAATTTGGGCATCTCCCCACAGTCCAGAGACTAAAATAAGTGGTGGAAAGCGTTTTCCTGCTCACCCAGCCATTGTCCGAGTCTGTCGCCACTGACCGCCGCGGTATCTGCAGCTCCTCCGCCTTAGACTGGAGTCTAACGTCGCCAGAGAAAGATTTCGGCCAAAAGGAATTAATTTGCTCGATGCGTTTCCCAATTACTTTATGTGTAGTGCGCATTCATATCGAGTGCAAATAAATGTGCAAATCAACACGGAGAGCTTGCCTTGGTCATTTTGGGTGGGAACTATTTTCCAGTGCGGAAGAATACAGTCGAATCACGCAGCACGCTGCCAGGGGAATCCCAGTTACGCACCGGGAAGGGAGTTCCCCTGTTGCACAACGTGGTGCAACGTGGCTGGGTGAGCAGGAAAACGCTTTCCACCACTTATTTTAGTCTCTGGACTGTGGGGAGATGCCCAAATTTGACCTGGGGGTGGCATATCCCTTTAAGGAGCCATATAAAAGCATCAAGAAGTACCATGTCATGGGATCTTTAAAGGTGCTTTGTGTCACTTTTTGGTTGTGGTTCCGTCACCTGTTTGTTTCTATGGATATGTCATTGACATATTGTCATTGTCTTTGAAAGTTCCATTAAATAGCTCTACCTATTCAATTACAGGTGTTTTTACAGCTCAAAAAAAAAGGCATACTGACTGTGAGTGCGGTTGCCGCTCCATAAACCTGACCTGTAATTTGGTCTTGTTTGGTCTCCATGATGATAGAAACATTTAGCGCCATTCTGTGAAACATTCCAGACAAAGCAATAACATCACCATGGAAAAAAGCATTTGACAAACCCTCCAACAGGGAACTTACACAATGCACCTTTAACGCAGCAATAGTCAATTACAGCTCTTTTAAAAACTATAGGTACTGGAGTAAAACTTTAAGACATAGAGCAAGTATTTGTAAAGTTCCAAACAATATTTTCAAGTACAAACCACTTGACTTTAAATAAGAATCCAAGTCGAAGATCTTAGATAACTGCAATATTTTACCCACCAGTCTCAGGGTGTTCATTCTAGTGCAACTGAGATTTTTCTTATTTCCAAGAGACTGCTAGGGAAAATAATTGATGGTGACATGAAAAACGGGCGTGGGAAGCATGGAGCAGTGGAGTCGGGAGCTGGGGTGTGGAATCCTGGAGATGAATACCAAAGAATTCCAACACCACAAGGTAAAATCTACTTCACCATAGAGCATCAATCCTACTTTGCTTGCCTCCAGTTGCGCACCAGGTCAATTACATCTTTATTACAGTAAAATGCAGATTATTTCCATGCACGGGGAAGACTAATGATGCTCATGACTTACCAAATCTCTTGTTTTGTGGTGTTTTTTCGCAGTAGGCATGTAGTGAGCGGGGAGTTCACGGTCATAAACAAAGGCAAAATTTCACTAATCTAATCGTAACCGTACTTGCAAGCGCAGCCATAACCTTAAACCACATTAGGGAGAATTGGGGCTGACACTTTGAAGCATCAGCACCTTTGCCTGGGTGGAAAGGTGTTGTTTTTGGCACCCTGTGTGTTAGGGATGAACGCCAGAGAGCTCTGCAATTTATTTTATTTTAGTGGTATTATTATTTTATTTTTTATTTTTTTCATTTCTTACATTCTTCCAAGAGTACACTGCGGCTGCTCTTAGGGAAGCTCGTCGGGTTGCACTCAGAATGTGCAATAAAATGATTTATTTATTTATTTATTTATAAGAGAAGATGTAACATCTCGTTTGTGAGGGGGTCCTAAATACATTAACAAAACAAAAGACAAACACAACACACAGACAACATTCACGCAGCATATAGACAACATTCTATACAATATAGTATATTAAATATAACAATATTCATTCTATGCAATATAGGATCCTAAGATATACATACATCTCTCTAAATTTATCATCCCCACACCGATATTTGGAAATTATTGAAGGAAAAAGTAACTCTATGTACATCAGAAAGTAAATAAAACAAAAATGTATTTTTAATGAAAACAGGAGCAGGATGTTTCTAAGTGTCTGAAGGCCTTAAACAGGTGGATCGATGTAATTGATCGGATTGAGAAGGGCAAGTTGTTCCATTCATTTGGGGCTTTGAAGTTAAATGCTCTGCGGCCATTTTCTTTTTTTAATACTAGGAACATTAAAAAATGTTTTTTCAGTGTGATGTAAATTATATGCTGATTTAAATGGAATCAGAAACATTTAAGTCAGGAGGTTATGTTACATAATAACATTTAAACACAAATTGTAAAAAGTGTAGCTGTCTTCTGGGTGTAAGAGAGAGCCAGTTGAGTGATGAATACATTTGACAGTGGTGTGTTCTATAGGGACATCTTAATACAAACCTACATACATCTAACTATCGAAGATTAGATGCTGAGGTGTTCTGATAAATCATGTCTGCATCGTCAAGTATTGATAGAAGTAAATGTGAGGCAATTATTTTTCTGATAGGTAAAGTAAAGCAGTTAATGTTTGAGTATAGTATCCTCAACTGATTAGAAACTTTCTTTATAACTGAATCTATGTGTGAGTTCAAATTAAGTTGAGAATCTAAAACAAGACCAAGATATTTAAACTGGTCAACTTTTACCATTGTGGTTCCATCAATAAAGTTAATTACATAGTTGTTGCATTCAACACTATTTTCATAATTAAATAACATGTGATATGATTTCTTCATATTAAGTAAAAGTTTGTTACTGGTGAACCATTGTTCGTGAATCAGAATAAAATCTGACTTTAGTGTTCTTTGAACTTGGGTGATATTATTACATGAAGAATAAATTACTGTATCATCAGCATAAATTTTAGATTTTAGACAGAATTTAGGCAGGTCGTTAGTGAAAACTGAAAAAGGCAGAGGACCAAGAGATGATCCTTGCGATACACCTTTATCAATGATTTTGAAATCCAAGGTGCAGTCAAGATAGGAAATACGTTGATATCTATGGTAGAAGTAAGAATTAAACGAGAGGACTGATTGTTTGGACAGTCCAATGGAATACAGTTTATCAAGAAGAAGATTGTGATCTACCAGATCAAATGCTTTAGTTAAGTCCGTAAATATGGCAGCATATTTGAGTCAAAAATGGATAAAATATGAGAAAATGGATAAAATATGAGAATTTTAGAAGAGCACTTTTTGTAGAAAGGTTTGGCCTAAAGCCAGATTAATGGGGAGAGAGCATATTGAAATAGTTAATATATTGGGGTAGTTGATTCAAAATTGCTTTTTCAAATATTTTTTCAAATATTTTTACAAAACTGTTAATAATAGAAATGTATCTGTAGTTACTTATATTATAGGGATCACCACTTTTGAATAGAGGTGTAACTTTAGTACATTTACATGAGAGTGGAGTGGTGCAAGTTGTAAGTATAAGGTTAAATAAGTCAAACAAGGGGTAGGACAGAACACGTGAGGCAATTTTTAAAAACATAACCTCCAGTCCATCAGGACCTGGACTGGTATTTGACCTTAAACCATCAATAATCTGTTCTTCAGCAGGTGTAATATTCATAAAGGTAAATTTATTATTACTAGAAGCTGACGATGACAAGGGAAACCCGTGCTGATTGATTTGATCGCCTGTGAATGTTTGATAATTTGTTTGTTCACGCATATACAAACATCTAGCAGTCTTGTAATGCCATGTTATCATCAAGATAATTTACCTTAAGAATACTATTAAATGTGGATTGGCAGTATTAGTGGGTAGAGGAGACAGTTCTGGTTGGTTGGAGAGCAAGAGATCACAGGTGCACTTGCATGTAGAAGTTTGAAAGGTCAAGTACTATAGACAGCACAAGTGCAAAATAGAACCAAAGTTGCCATATTTTTGTTTGTGGCTACAACCTTGATGTTAGTAAGTTAACAGCGTTCAGTATGCATATCTACAAGGCCCAATCTAACCTCTGTGTAGTTTCTTATTGCAAATTTTGTGGAGTGGTCCCAGGCAAACCATCTGCTCCTGAACTTGGATAAGAACTTGTGATTGACAGGATGAGGTCACCTGTGGAGCCTATTACCATCAAGGGTCATGAGGGGGAGATTGTGGACTGCTACAAGTAGCTCTACCTCAGCGTCCATGTGAACAACAGGCTGGACTGGAGGGACAACTGTAATACTGTGTACAAGAAGGGCATGAGCAGACTCTACTTCCTGAGGAAGCTCAGGTCTTTCAATGTTTGCAGTAAGTTACTGGAGATCTTCTACCAGTCTGTGGTTGCCAGCGCCCTGTACTCTGCTGTAGTCTGCTGGGGGAGCAGCACCAGTAAAAGAGACATCGGATGGATTGACAAACTGATCCGTAAAGCTGGTCACGTGATTGACTGTGAGCTGGAGACATTTGTCACAGTGAGGGACAGGAGGACACTGGACAAACTGCTCTCCATCATGGACACTCCTTCTCACCCACTGCACCAGACCATAGAGGGACAGAGGAGCTCATTCTCCAACAGGCTCCTACAGCTCCGCTCAAACAACTACATTTATACCATACTCCATACAACTGTACAACAACTCACCCTTATGAAACAGATAATACTCCCTACAACTGTATACAGCTGGTACTGTACATCATATTTGATACTGTATTTTATATTTGACTACTACTCTTCTATTGTATCTAATCTGATTGTACATATATATTTATTCCCATTATCTTATGTATATAATTGTGTCTCATCTGACACAGGTCTATTGCTCTGTGGTTGCTATTCCATCTATTTTTCTTTTTTTTTCTTTTACCCTCTGTTATATATTATATCATATATTATATTTTATATATTATATTTGATGCGTGAGCTACCGTACCCAAAACAATTTCCCTTGTGGATCAATAAAGTTTGTCTAAGTCTAAGTCTAATTGAATAGCTGCTAAACATGGGTTTGTTTATGGTAGTAGATGTCTGCCTAGAAAGCGAACCTTGATATTGGATTTTATTGTAGAAGAAAATGGGTTTCAAAGGCCTAACATCGCTCCTTTGCAGTATTCCTTTCATGTGAATTGCCTAAGACTCTATATTTATATCCGGAAGGTTTACCTTGACATGATGCCAGTGCTATAGTCTGGATTTGAAAAGAGCTTTTGTAATCTTTCATACCAAAAAAGCTATTGTTTTGAAACTGCCTGCCTCAATAAAACCATGTAAAATTGCAGCTGTATATAAGCCTTATAATCAGAATCCTGGCAGAGTGACTGGTAGCGGTCTGGGCGGCAGTTAGCACAGATTGGCACTCAGGTCAGTCAGCCCCAGGGCACATGAGACCATAGTAGTTGCATACCACAATCAAGAGGTGTGAATCAAAAATACATTAGATATTAGACAGTAGTTTTCAAGTTAGTATTATTATTAGTAGTAGTAGTAGTAGTAGTAGCAGTATTTTGTTTGTTTACAATTTGTTTAAAACAAATTGGCATGAATGAATACAAAAATCTACAATACAAAATCTACAATGTCCAAAAAGCTGCTATACATTGTTATGTGTTTACCCTCTTGTCTTGTCTGCCACTTGGTTTAATTAGCCTTGAAGGCCCAATTACTCAGTAGCATGTTTCTGTAGACTAAATTGGCCAATAAAATCTTTGAACATTCAGATGAGCATGTCGAAAACAAATATTGGCAAAAAGGCATTACCCAACATGTCAGCTGGTACTTATGAAAAAATCAATTACTTTGAATAGCCACTCTGTGCGGTTTGCGGACAGGAGGGTCATAAACCTGTGGGCTGCCTGATTGTTATTACCAAGCCCATCTATTTTCTACAGCGTCTGATTCAGTTAAGGGTTGGAAAGGGCTGGAGAGTCTCCCAAAACGCCCTGAGCAGGAGGCACAGAGAGGAGCCCCCACAGGTCAGAATTAGACAGACAAACATGTTCGGCACCACATGGGAAATTTAAAGTTAGCCATTCAGTTAGCATACAACTTTGTGGGCACTGGTGAAAGGCCACGCTGTTGGCCTTGTCCATCCCTGTGGTCACATAAGGTTATAGAGTTGACATGTGTAGGTTGAGACAAGCTTTGCAAACTTTGTGTGCTTTCTGAATGTACGTTGTCATTAGCCGTAAATGTTTTCAAAGTAATGGGAAGGGGACGAACTCAAATTTTGTGTGGTGGGTGTGTGCCATTATTATAAATTGTTACCAGAATTTGTAATGGACCAATGACCCCGTGCATAGAGTTGGGCAAGTTCCAAAATCTCTTCCAGTGGTTCCAAAACTTTTTCTCTCAGGCCATATTCACACGACAATAAGACGAATGAGTGTAAATGTATTTTAGATATATTTTATGCAAACGTTATGCTCTACTTTGAGTCCTGCCTGCCATTTCAATGAACGGCGCAATACTAAAGTTAGAAAAAACGATCTATATATGGAATTGAGTTTTATTTCTTTCCAATATTACACCCCGACTCGGCTGAAAATGGCATTTTGTTTACTTCACAGACCTGTCAGTTTTCTTATCATTATTTGTTATATATCTACTGCACACTCCTCCATCTGTTTATTCCCGCAACTTGAGCAGCCTCATATTAATGTCAACATTTAACAATCTTGGGCAGTGCGGCTTCAAAACACGTCTGGCAGTCGATTTAAAAATGGAGAAATGGCACCGGAGAGCGAGCGCTGAGTTAACTAAAATGTGCTTTTTTAGTTTTGTAAAGTTAGTGATGTTAGCTGAATAAATTAATGAATCAAAAGTGATGTTCAAATGTTTTGAATCTATGCTAATCAGATAGGAGGTGGACAAAATCAGTCAAATACGTTATAATCCCTGTGTAAAAACTTGAGACATAGATAGTTCTGCCAGCACATAAAAGTATCAGGTTTTAAAATGATGTGCCGACAGCTGTACTACCCCTGCTGTGATCAGTGAGTGGTCCCCTTGGGCAGAAAGACAAAACATCTAAAATAGTCTAAGAACACTTTTTTAAATTACCATAAAATTGTGAACATTTTGACCATTTCTACCCAAACATAATGATGACTGATACGCCTTTGCACCTTACAAATCAGAGTGAATGGAGTGAGTAGTTGGTGATTGAAATTGGGAACACATTACGCCTACTTTGCACTACCTCCCAGTCATGTTTAAGATACATTTTAAAGGTCCCATGGCATGAAATTTTCAGTTTCTGAGGTTTTTGAACGTTAATATGAGCTCCCCTACCCTGTTTAGCCCCCCCCCCCCCCATGGTTAAAAGTTGCGAAATGTCTAAACTGAGCATTTGCAATCCTTTTCTGCGTTACAAAAAATCTGAGCTCAAACGGGCGATTTTGAACAAGGCACCTTATTGACGTCAGATCGGAAAAAAAAAAGAAATGCAAATGCAGTTCCACCCCCGTCTGTCTGAACTCAGCGTCTCTGTAAATCACGCCCAGAGAGTTTGGACTGCGAATGCGCTAGGCAATGCGAAATGCGTTTTTTTTATTTGCCTGGAGGCACGTCCAAGTGTTTCTAGGCTCGGAAGTCCTTTATCTGAGCCTCTGGACGTTTGAACAGCAGTGGTTTAATTTTATTTTCTGTGGAAATGTGTTTATTTTTCAATGGAACGCTTCAAATCTCTCCCCCCGTGCAAAAACACGGAAATGGATCAGCTGAGAGCTCAGAGCAGAGAGCGGAGTGTTTGGCCACGCCCCCACCCTCTACTATTGGCCAGCTCTTTTCTCCTCATTTGCATTCAAGCAACAACGCCCATTATGGAGTGTTCAGAGAGAGAAAAATTACTCTTTCTCATCTTATCTCTGTTTCTCATGCACTGAGTGTTGATTTTGAAGAAGGATTCATTTACAGTATTAGGGAACCATTAAGGAGCCATATAAAAGCATCAAGAAGTACCATGTCATGGGATCTTTAAAATCTTACTGATTGTTTTTAAATGTTTGAACTCATTGGCACCATTGTACTTGTCGGAGCTGCTGCAATTAATTAAGCAATAATTAGCCACAGAAGTCACTTTTTCAATTCCCTACAGCTCAAATCTTATTGTAATACCAAAGGAAAAAAAAAAAAAAACTAACCAAAACAAAACAAAAAAACACCCAAATCACCCTACATTTGCAAAGAAATTGTACACATGATATATTTTAAGCTCCAAAATGTATAGTTCCAGCTTTCATATATTGAACGATAAGTCGATATAGTAATTATCTCGCCAGGTCTGTTTGTATTGTAGTAAATGTCTTCAAAACCACATTTCACAAGCACATTACAGGAATCCAAGCTGTTGACCTCGCGCTCGCATCTACTATTATAGCTAGCTCCTGGTGACTGTACCTTCCTGTAGTATTTAAGCCATCTGCCTTCTGCACTACAGATGTTTACTACTCACATGTGTACCAACTCCCCGCTGTGCCAAGACTTACAAAAGATGGGAACAAAAACAGCCAGGCTCTCCTCCTCTTCCACAAGGTTACTCCGGTCCTTAGTCGCAGTGAACGCAAGTCACCCTAATGAAGCCCCAGCAGACAAACACTTAATACGAGTTAAAAGTAAATTAACCTTGAAGACTTTTGCGCACATCTCTTCTACATCTTCATCTCCTGCGCTTCCTACCACCAAGGACAAGTGTTTATTTAGCGTGCAGAGGTTAGAACAAAACATTCCCTTGATGCTTGCGAATCCTGCTTTTGACATCTGTGTTCTATGTGGGGGATAATGATTCACACTTTAATGTTGTTAGAACTAAATGAAAAGATACCACCCAATAGTCTGAATCAACCTTCCATTCGCCCCTTGTTTTCTGTCTCCTTCCTGCAGCTGATCAATGCCCGTAATGATGGTGATCAATCACAAAAATGAAAGATTTACTTTCCAATATTAATTTTGCTCAGCATCGATTCTGGACTGAAGAGTATTACTGCCATTATAGCTTTTTTGGGTACAGCGATAGAGTGTCTGAAAACAAGTCGTCCATCTTTTTGTTGTTGTAATGCCATACTTTGAATTAGAAGCAAATAACAATCACTTAAGGTATTATTTGGTAAATCGATTTGTTTTTTCATACTAATTGCCAACCTTGATTAAAACTTCACTAAAGATTTAATGCCCTTTTTGTTCTTGATGATGCAGACACTGCTCTTACTCAGTGTTAAATTAGGAATACCTTGTAAAATATGCGTTCACACTGTGAGACGGGTTGCCTCTCCACAGATCTGACCTGTAACTTGGCCTGGTGGAAACACCTGCATACTGTGGAACAGTCCAGGCAAAGCAATGACAACTTCATGCAGACAAGCCTATGGCAGGCTGCCAATAGAAAAGCGACATAGTGTACCTGTTAGTGTAACTATGATTAACTTTAGAGGGACTTAAAATGGGTTTAATAACTTTAATCCTGGCTCATGATCCAGAAACAAGCCCCAGGAGAATTGATGGAATGGCAGTGTGCAGATAAACTTTATAAATACTAATATACATTTCTGATACTGTCTTATCCAGACTTGGAGCTCACACAAAACATACTCTGTACAAGCTCCCGCAGTTTAAGGTAATAGTAAAAGAGCTAATCTCTTGCTAACCGCAAAAATCAGCTGTTGTTGCTCTACCACTGCAAACTACATCATCCATGCCCCGCTGCACATGCTTTCACAGCTCCACAGCCGCATGCATTTTGTTATGTTTTGACAGCGTTCGCGAAAGGGCAAAGGGCTGCATGCTGCTCGTCAGGCTAAATGACATGACACTGATGGTTTACTGCCTTTAGTGAGTCACGTAGCACATGACAAAACCCAATCGTCTGCAGTAGTGTGCCTGTACCAGCCCGGCTATGGTGAAGACAGCCAGCGCTAATGATACGCCACTCAATGAAGCACCAGGGGCAGACGGGATTTACGCCACAAGCCCATTCTGTCGGCGCTGTGTTGTCATGTTATCGCATCAGCTGATCAAAGGCCCGATAGAGGACTTGAAAGCTCCATGGTGCGTTCACTGGCGCAGGAACAAATCTGTTTTAACCTGTCTTGTGAATGCTACCACAGAAGCGAGTCAGGTTCTTCTACAGTTTATGAGGCTGTGAAAGTTGACTGTAAGCCAGAAGGAAGAATTTTCAAAGGAAATTGCAATGGAATGTGAGACAGATTTGGATTAGTATATACTAGTTTTAATCTTAACTTAATCACCTAAACCTTTCAACTATTTTCTGCTGTGATAACTGAAACAACAAACTGGAGATATTTACTTCCAAAACAGAAAACACTGAAAAACCTCTATGCATCAAAATGAATTATAATAAACATACACTTAGTCTGATTTCTACAAAAAAAGCTAAATATTGCACATCTAATTGATCTTTCCTGGGTCCATGGGGTCATTTTGCAGTTTATGTCTGAAATTACATGTGCATTTTGGCTTATTTAAAAAGAAAGCCATCACAAACCTGTTGTTTTAAATCCATTATAGTCTTTGAGCTTGAACAACAATGAAAAGGGTCAAAAGCAGACAATGCACTCTCAATTTTCCTTCACAATGCACTCAAATAACATATGAGGCTGCATAAACCACAAAGATGGAAGTGATTTTTGTTATTCGGGAGATGATATTGTACTTAGCTGCAGATAGAGTGTTCCTTCACCACGTAATGCTTTTAAGCTAGGTTGCCAGGGCGTCGCACTTATCCCCATCTTCCCTTTCTTTTTGTCGGTACACTGCTACTCAGCGGCAGTGAGAAAAAGAAGAGCAGGCTTTGTTGATGACTTAAGGGATGGAGCACATACCAGGACTTCTAATGCACCTAGTATTTAAATAATCCCCGGGTCTCCTTTATCCTTTTGATGCCTTTGTTCACTTTGAAAAGTTATCGTCATACGGCCCCTGTACTGCCGGGGATGAGGAGGGAGAGATGGAGCGAGGGAGGCAGGATGATGCAGCTCACACATATAGCTTTTTTTCACCATCCCTGTTCCCAGAGTGTGAAAGAACATCTGAATACACATTGGAAAAATCTTATCATGCTCCAGCTGTACAGCCAAATTCTCCACTCTTTTGCTCTTCTCGAAAGCAAGGTAAAAAAGACGGGGGAAGCCAGGAATAATCGCCCATGCTTATCTTTCTGCAGTACTGAGGGGGGCTATAATGAGACGCAGTGATCCATAGTGGAGAGCTTAATAATTCATTGTGGTAGCTTTGCAGGTGAACCCTATCACATTACAATTTAAAAGCTTTAAAGCTAGTATTGCTGAAGGGGAATGCCGTCTGATGAATGCTGTGCGGCAGAGGCCCGGTGCACACAGATACATGGACTCCCACGGAGCATGCACGAACATATGAGCTCCTAATGAGACCCAATTTGCTCTAAATGGTCTTGTATTGCAGTCCACAGGCTTCCGAGAACTCCATCAGCACCATAAGTGACAACCCAGTGGTACTTTTAAATGGTAAACACAAACAGTGCTCATTGAGAAGTGGCCCCGTGTCTCTAATTTGAGCAGGCACACCTCATATTAAGTGAGCACAAGTAAGTGCCCTGAATGGAGTGCAGTTAACATTCCAGCTGCGAAGCCTGCACCGAGACAGAGAAATAAAACAAGCATTTTACTTGTTTTTGTCCCAAGGGCAGAGAAGAGACTGTCCACTCCCTTTATAATGCCACCCCACATACACACACAGGCCTGCTCCCCCTGCTGGCTCAGAGCCACATGAACTCAGAGAGAGGGGCATTAGTATTTCTGTGCTCTGACATTCTTGTTTTCATGTGGACCTTTGCTCTGATTAAAGATCTAGAACAGTCTGCTGGCATTTCTTATTCACTGCTAAAACTCATTTTCTCCCACAGAAGCTTCAGACGTTGTACAAAGATGGGGTCGGCTTTGTCAGTGACCTCTGGCACGGGCAAGCTGTGGAGCGCATCCCAGATGGGCTGGACTGTAGCCCGCACTGCTTCGTCTCTTTGTGTGCCTCTCTATCGGCTGCCGTCCCCCTCTCTGCTCCCTAAAGGACAGACGGAGCTCGGGTCGCTTGGCACAAGGACTGCATACAGGAGTGACCTTGCGGGGCTTCCTAATGGAGAACTTGGCGTAGGTCCACACTTTCTCAGCCACCAGACACAGGCCTCCCTCTTTGGGTCTATAGATCGAGGCTGCGCTCACCTCTAGCCCTCCCTCTGTGTCTCTGTCTGAGGGCTGGGACACATCACTCACTCTGTTTACATGCACACAGAAATCAGAGTGCACTAAACAACCAAACTCAGACCACTCTTTTCCCAGTCTACAAGCAGGTCACAAAAACAAATTAGCGAGAATATGGGACTAAGATTCAGGTGCTTCTACTAATTCAGCATCAGCAATACAACTTTGAAACTATAATTACAAACAGAACATCTATCATACATTTAACAACACTTTTTTGTTATGTTATGTGGTTTTGACCACAAATAGTAGGTATTTTTTTACTTTCACTTTAACTTAGCAGACCAAAACCACTCAATAATATAAGACAGTTCTTGGGGAAGAGACCATAGTTTGCATCATTGCTACTGATCTATAAAAAGTGAGTGCAAACACATGTCTTATATTTTCCTGGCTGGTTCTTGCCCAGTGCAGTTGAACAGTTGCAGTTGCTTGTCTGCTCTTAGCGTGATTGGATTGTGCTGTTACATCCAAGTGCACACAGAGTTGACTCCAGATGTGCTTATATGGGATGTTTGAGATTTGAACCACAAAAACTTAATTGTACTTCCCAGGTTTACATGCATTGAAATTTTTATTAAATTGGACTTGGACAGTTTTCCTAGCGTGCATGGAAACGTAACATTAATTGTCACCAGCGACAGCCACATACTGTATACAGCACCATTTCACTGTGGGGAAATATGCCGAGTCATAAGGGAATTCATTGTGCTGTGAAGATCCATACAATAACACTATCGGGTGAGTGAGAATCTGTGTGTGTGGTTACCATGACACTGTACATGTGATGATGAGACACGTCAAAACAAGCTGGAACCATGTTAGCCCTTGCAACCCTCTGGAAATAAGTGAGATGGGATTAGACGATGAGATCATTCATATGTGAGACTATTATGTGGGATAAAACACTGCAGTGCTGATACACTGCTACTATATTCACTTCATAATATACTTTTGTGCAGATGAGACCTAAAGCCTGTTTTTCTCTGGCTTCTGAATAGAGAGGATATGGGTTGAATGTTGTATAATCGAATTAATCCTGCTTGCACATTGCAGCAAAAATAAATAATCTTGAGCGGGGCTAATCACAGTGGTAAATGTTTATCTGTTTGTGAATATGTCAGTGCAGAATGCTGCTTTCCACTAGATTCACTGGAGTACCGCAAAAAGCCACGCAAATGCCTCAACCTCCAAACCCCTCACAAGCTATAGCATATGAAAAACCTACATTTTGCTGTTTTCAATCAGGACCTTGGAAGGACTAAAGGAACCCTGCCTGGGGATCTGAAATGGCTTGCAGAGGACTTCAGGAATTGTGATATAGCCACAGGACATAGCCAGCTGAGCCATGAAAGTAGAATCTTAAAAAATCAATTCAGAAACTCACAGGTAGCTGCAGCAGAGATCATTTCTGCTCGGAGCATTGCAGTAGCTTTTTGAAGGAGTTATAAGGAGGGGTAAAGAAGGAGAAGAAACAGTTTTCGTGGACCGCAGAGAGGAGCAAGGTGAGTCATAGTAATCCAAATGAGGAATAGAAAATAAATATGGAGGACTTCTACAGGTTTCCTTTCGATAAAGCATTGTGTCTGGATATCTCTGTAGTGGTGGCTGCGGCTGCACTCTGGACTACAACTGGTCACTAACACAGATAAGAGACGTGTTTAGCCCAGTGATACTAGAACAAAGTTAACTTGGGTGCAGAAGACTGGATTGAACTAGGGCTGTAGACAACTAAAGAAAATGTGAAAGTCTTGGTAGACCTGCCCTGGTCATCATTTAATCACACATATACAACTATGTACTCAGAGAAGCAAACATCAGTGAACAAGCAGATTCAATTGTCCAGTTACTCCCAAAAGTCCAACTAACTCACTCCATTCATGCTCCCTTAAATCTTTTAATTGTTATTGATAGGAAAATAATGAATTTTAGACTCTGCTTCTGTGTTTGCACCATCAATGTTTTGCTGTATTTTGTTAACAAGACAATAAATATATATCTTACAATTCTAAAAAAAAAAAAAAAAATAGTTGACTGATGAAGATTTTGTCGACTGAGACACCATCAACCAATTAATCATCTAAAGAACAACAGTCCTATTGTATCATGCTAGTGCTATGCTTGTTTGGTTTGATGGAGATACATATGAAGACACTCTTACTAGTGTTTACCTACTGATCTGAAGGATAGTGGTTCGAATCCCACTCTTGACATAAAATATCACTGGTCGAGCGGACAGATCCACTGACCCACAGGTTGGCTGGTGTGATTCCAGCTCCTACAAATAAATGCTGTTGTTCCATCTTTGGGCAAGACACTTAAACCACCTCGCCGCCAGTGTCTGCGTACACTGGCGTATGAATGTGAGGTAAATGGATGAAAGGTTCCTTGATATAAAGCAGTGCCTTGAAGGTGGAAAAGCACTATTTAAAAATGTGACCATTATCATTTATCAAGTTGGAACAAAATAAACAATTTTTATAATATTCTTGATAATGTGTTTTACCTTGAACTTGTTTGGAAAAGAAAGTCCTCATTTTGCAATTTGACATGCATAGAGTATTGTAATAATAATAATAATCAATGTCTTTATGTAGTTGTTCTTTTTTTACACCTGGGTATGGATCTAGGTATACTAAATTACAGTTGCCTTGGGACAAACAGAGAAAATTGGCTGTCATTTTGGGCCAGCCGAATGTCTTGGCTAAATTACGAAACGCCATGGGACAAAAAGCTACAGGCAACTGCTTTGGTTAGATATAAAATGTAAAATGAATTCACTCAGAAGTCTTACAGACATGCATTTACTATTGTATCCATTTGGTTCTCTGAGTAAAAATATTAAATGACAGAATAATCCAGTTACACATCTTTTTTCAAGGGCAGTTATTTTCAAGGGAAATTGATTATTTGATCCGCATGACTGACATGATTTGTGGATAATTGGCTGGATTGTCAGGGACCTGAACACGACAGTTACACAAAACCCAATTATCATTTTGAAGAAATAGTAACAAATCAAACCGACTTTTTGAAGCAGTCATTTCTGTGATAGCAATCAGGCAGACCAAAGTACCTGCTCTATCTCCCATCAGGCAGCGAGTTGTTGGATTTTTACCTTTTTGTCCAACTACTGATCATGAAAAGGGTTTGGGGGAGTCACCTCTAGATGACACAGAAATTGAAAGTCTTTTGTGGTCTTAAACCAACTTTCTTCTGTATCTATGCTTGTTATCTCAAAGTCCCCAGATTTCTTTCCAGTATCATTTGTGGCCGCCTGCGGCAAAACCAGTCACAAGTCATCCCAGAGGTGTTTTGAGTTATTCATAGATTCTGAAAGTGTAGTTTCTAAGTTTTACAATGATGCCTTACACACCTAATCAGACAATGCCATCTGTAATAAACAATAAACAAGCAAACAAAAAAAAGTCTGTTGTAGTCTACTTTTGTATAATTGTGAGCTATAAGTGTTGCTAAAAGTATTGGAAATCAGATACTAATTGATACCAAAACAAGAATAGAAAATATACACTAATTTCAACAGGTTTAAATTCTAAAAAAGCCACATTCACAGGACAGAATTGAACCCTTCCTGAATAACTTTAGAATGATCTTGAGCTGTATCAGAACAAGTATAAGAGCAAATAGACTAGAATACGCCTATCGACCACTATGGAACCTACCTGGACCATTGAAAGATTACACAGATATAAGACCACATGGAAATATAAAAGAAATTATTCGATGTAAATCACATTGTACAGGCTAAATATAGAGTGTTTTAAATAATAATTGTGATCCTTTTCCGCGTTTGAAAAAAAGGCAGCCCAAACGGGATGGGTTCTGAACAAGGGAACTTTCTGACGTCACATTCAAGAAAAAATGCAAATGCAGTTCCACCCCCTCTCTGGATGTCTACCCACAGTCTCAAACTCACGGCCAGAGAGTTTGGACTGCAAACGAGCAACGCAATGCGATATGCGTTTTTTTAATTTGCCTGGAGGCACGTGAGAGTGTTTCCAGGCTCGGATGTCCTTTATCCGAGCCTCCGGACCTCTGAAACAGTGGTTTAATTTAATTTTCTGTGGAAATGTGTTTATTTTTCAATGGAAATCGTCTCATATCTTTCTCCGCGCATAAACGTGGAAGTGGGGCCGGCGTGCATCGAGCTGCTGAAGAGGAGGGAGCGGAGAGTTTGCCCCCCCACCTTCCCGCTGCTCTGGCCTGTCTCTATCCTCCTCATTTGCATTCAAGCAACAACGCCCATAATGGAGTGTTTGAGAGGGATGTTTCTGGCTCTGGCTGTGTTCATGAGGCTTTCTCATGCACTGAGTCTTGATTTTGAAGAGGGATTCGTTTGCAGTGTTGGGGAGCCATTAAGGCGCCATATAAAAGCATGGGATCTTTAATAGAGCAAGACTACAGAGGCAGAAGACTTGGTTTAAAACTAGTGAAAAACTTCATGTTACGTTCTTCCCCTCTGCGGTTGGACTCATGAACACTCTATAAAACCTGTCACTTTAGAACACCTACTTTTAAATAAAGTTAAGATAAACTTTATTGTCCTCGTACACAAATTTTTCCACTGCATTTCACCAATTTCTAGATCTTGACGTTATTATTTCATATTTGTGTATTACATTTGAAACTGAGAAAATATAAAAAAGAAGAAAACAACGTAGTGAAAGGTGAGAATGCAAATCCTGAGCAGTACAGAAGAGTTGTGCTGCACTGGAGCTGTCCATGGTGCTTGTGAGTCCTCCATGTCAGTGTTTCCCAACCTTTTTTGTCTTGTGTACCCCCTGAGCCTTTTTTGTCATACCTCAAGTACCTCCTCACTCATACGTGTTGATAATTCTCCAAAAGTAGAACGTGACACAAGGGATTATTAAATGAAAATCATTTTATTTCATCTCCTTAATTTGAAAATTTTATTCTCAGGCATTTTCTCTCTTTTCTTTAACTCAAATCTACTCCAATTAGAATTAAAAAATAAAATAAAAATGTCCCCCTGCGCTTGGCAGCAACACTGCCAAGTACCCCTGCAATATGCTCGCGTACCCCTAGGGGTACTTGTACCCCTGGTTGGGAAACACTGCTCCATGTGGCTATAAGAGGTATAGTCCTCCTGTTAAACTGCACTGAGACATTTGACTGAGACACAAAAGACACTGAGACGTACAGTGGAAATGTTGCAGCAACATCAACTGCAACAAAACTTGAATTTCCCTCTGGATTAATCTCTCTCTCTCTCTGTTTGTCTATACTCATACTTTTCCTTGACATCAGTCCAACTTCAGTCAATACTAACCTAGCAATCGTGGGTGAAAAAAAAAACAAATCTGATGAATGGAATTATCAGTGAGAGTCATCTCGGTGACTTTGCAATGAAGCAGATTTGTCGGCTAACTTTGTATAATCAATTATGTCTGCAGATGTCAATAGGAGGTTTGCTTACCTGTATTGATATGCTGACAGCTCAAAGAATGGCATGTTTGTACAAAGGCTTACGATCTATCAATTCACAAGTTCCAGGATGCTCGCTGGTCATTGTAAAAGTGTCAGATGTGGGGAAATACATTTGAAGAAGGAAAGGAAGTAATGAGTCATAGATTTTCTACGGCATTCTGTGTAATTTTGAAATATAGGTGAGTTAACAAATGCTTTTTCTAGATGTTTTGCTATTGTACAAGATTAACGAAAACAGTGCCCTAGTGGAAGTACTGCACTTGACCAAACCTGTAAGATTTTTAAGTTCAGATCCATTAAAAATAAAGGGGCACTGTGTGAGTTTTCTGACTGGGGGTCTGCCACTTGCTTGTCTCCATGGAAATGTTATTGCTGTTTGGAATGTTTCATATTATGGTATTAAACTTTCCACAGATCAGACGTGTAACTTGGCCTGGCAGTGTCACCTGCTTGTCTTCATGGAGATAGGTAAGTTAATGGCCCACCAGAAAGTTATATAGTCTATCTTTAATTATTTTAGAACACTACATTTGTTTATTCCTGGTGTAACTACTAAAGAAATCCTAAATTTAACAGCAATTTGGCAAACATCTAATGCAATCTGTTCATCTTTAATCCTATATGTCTTAAAATCTTACAATCATTAATAGACCCAAATAATTTGCCTTATAAACTTCTACTCCCGATACAGCTAACGTTTTTCTTTTAACTACTAATTTACCCTGAACATTTGAAGCATGCACATGGATCATTTTAATGAACTTTAATGATATCTTTAAAGTTTTACGTTTCCTAAAGGACTGAGTGTATTAGCAGGCGTGCTGGAAGCCATGTTCCCACATACATAAATCATACATAGTGCGGACATTATGTTTTATATTGCTAATTATTTAAAGCGAACAGGGTCATTACTTTCTCCACCTTCCACTTCCAACAATATACTGGTCATACCACTGCTATCAATATGCTCTTGATGTCAGCTAATCAGTAGCTCCATGGGGAAATGTGCTATGTTAAGAGATTATTGGTTTAAATCTAAAAATTGTTTTGCATTTTGTTCCTTGTCAAAATTATTTCTTTTTTTTCTCTCTGAGTTCACACCAACCTGTTAGAGAGTAGGCAGCCTGCAAATTAAACTTGGGATCTTCTTGTTGTGAGGTACAAGTGCTAATCCCTATGTAAGGCTTCGCTTTTGTTATGGAATCCTTCAAGAGTTCAGTCACTTGAGAGGAGCTTGGAGTAGAGTCACTGCTCCTCTGCATGGGGAAGGGTAAATGATGGTTTGGGCATCTGTTTGGGATAGTGCAGGTACAAAAAAGTATTATTACTTTTACTAGTATTGTCACAAATTTTTAAATGATACAAAATACAATAGAATTTGTTTTTCAAAACAGTCCTGTGATAAAAGGAGAAATTCAATTTGTCAACTGGACAAAGTTTGTTTGGTCGAAAACGTTTCGCCGCTCATCCGAGAGGCTTCGTCAGCTCTGGTTCTAGTGCTGGTTAGACCCTGTTTATATCTAGCTGCAGGGAGGAGCTCCCTACACTGAAATAGCTCTGAAACTATCTCCACTAATCTGTCTCTTTTGTATTACGAATTCCTCTGGCGTCTAGTATTAGCATATCCATTCAGCCCTAGGAGGCGCTCACTACACTGAAATAGCTCTGAAACTATCTCAGCTAATCTGTCTCTTTGTTTTCCAAATTACTCTGGCGTCTAGTTTAGCCTCCCTATTCAAGCCTAATGACCCTCTCCACCCCTCTGTCCTGGATTGTCTGCCCTAATGTTTCTTTGTCTGTTTTTGACTTGGTTTGAGAATCGAATTATAAATGGGAGACAAGTTATGTCTAACTCCCCCATTTCTGTTTAATGACGGATTCTCTTTAAAGAGACAAGACAATCCAGGGCAGAGGGGTGGAGAAGGTCGTTAGGCTTGAATAGGGAGGCTAAACTAGACGCCAGAGAAAGATTAGTTGAGATAGTTTCAGAGCTATTTCAGTGTAGTGAGCACCTCCTAGGGCTGAATGGATATGCTAATACTAGACGCCAGATGAATTTGTAATACAAAAGAGACAGATTAGTGGAGATAGTGTCAGAGCTATTTCAGTGTAGGAGCTCCTCCCTGCAGCTAGATATAAACAGGGTCTAACCAGCACTAGAACCAGAGCTGACGAAGCCTCTCGGATGAGCGGCGAAACGTTTTCGACCAAACAAACTTTGTCCAGTTGACAAATTGAATTTGTCCTTTTATCATGGATTCTACCTGGACGACTGAGGGACTCTTCACGCAAAACAGTCCTGTCTTTAACAGGGTAAAAGAAGAAATTAAATTGGACAAAGTTTATTTGGTCGAATACGTTTCACAGCTCATCCAAGCTGCTTCTTCACTTCTGGTCAGATGCTGGTGGACACTGCTTATAACTAGCTGCAGGGAGGAGCTAACTACAATGCAGCTAGTTATAAGCAGTGTCCACCAGCATCTGACCAGAAGTGAAGAAGTAGCTTGGATGAGCTGTGAAATGTATTCAACCAAATAATCTTTGTCCAGTTGACAAATTTAATTTCTCCTTTTGCTATGGATTCTACCTGGACGACTGAGGGATTCTTCACTCAAGGGTTAATAGGTTTTATATTTGCTATATGCCTTATATACTGCAGACTAATGCAGTCACTATATGGGACTGCTGTGGTGTGGAGGCAAAACACAAAGTTCTCAACTGACCACTCAATCTATTTTCCTACTCTCGCCTATGCTCTTGAGCTGACCGAAAGGACAAGATTGCGAATACATGCAGTTGAAATGAGTTTTGTCTGCCCTTAGAGACAGGGGGAGGAGCTCAGTCACATTGGAGGAGCTTGGAAAAGAGCTGTTGCTCCCCCAGCAGAGAGAATCCAGCTGAGGTGGCTCAGGTATCTGTTTTAGATTTGATTCTAGTTTTAGTCTTGGTTATTGTACTGGATATTGATTTTATTTATAATCCTATTAGATTGCGTGCTTCACATTGTCAAATTATAGTTTCATGGTTGCAGCTATTCTGATCTGCTTTTAATTTGAAATGTGCTGTGTGGTAAAATGGAGATTACACTGTTACAAATCCTGCATAACATAACTTCAGATGTCTACATTCATTTAAAGTACAAGCCTAATGTTAATGCATGGTAGAAAATAGCAACCACTTAAAATTGTTAAGTTTTTATATTACACAGGCTATCCTCTATGCATGTGCAAATCAAGGGAGGTCAACAGGTGACTGTGCAGCAGCCAAAGGAGCAAGTGATGTGAACACGATCTGGCACATCTCTTCTTCCTAACACCCTCTGTTTCATTATCTTCAGGAGTCTGGGCCAAAAATCCACAGACAATAACTGCTGTGTGTAGTCTCATCTCTGCCATGAAACCTACTCTCCTGCACCTTACTAGGAAGTGCTTTTACAACATGTCTGTACTAGATTGAGACCATTTTTGCTTTATTATTTTGCTTCACATTATGCAAGTAAAGGTCCATTAAAGGTACACAATGCAACTTTCATGGTGGACTGTCTGACATCTGTTGATCTCTATGGAGAATGTTATTTGTCATTTTCTGAAATATCTTACATTATGGCATTAAACTTATCTGTATCCATGGAGACAAACAACTAATGCCACCACGACAAGTTACAGGTCTCCTCTGTGGAGAAGCCGTATATCATAAGAATGTATGCTTTTCAAGGTTTGTTTTTAGCAATAAAACATGTATAAATGAATGAATACAAGATACATGGTTTAATGCCTTACTTATTTATTTATTTATTTATTTCAGGGACAGTGCACATTAATAAACATTTGCATGTAAATATGCCAGAATTAGCCTGAGGGCTATTTTTCATCTGTTGTCCCGGACAGGTGTAACATGTCAAACCTACAGGAAGTCAAATAGAATAAAATAGAATAAAAACAGGGTTAATATTTACACTCTAAAATCCTTCTTACATACAGTCACATACAGCTCCATGCAATTCTATACAGACATAAAACCACATTCCGCCACATACATTCATTTCCAGCCACAAACACTATATACCGTTAAGAGCATCACATACACATACACATACATACAGACTCATACAATCAAAGTCAAACAACAGTAACACACAAGAGGCAGGATAGCGACAGGGGCATCGGGAGGTGGATGTTAGTGGTGACAGGACTGACTCTCAATTAACCATTTCTTTAAGTGGAATTTAAATGAGGTGTAAGTGGGGAGGTTTCTGATTGTGGTGGGGGTGGTGTTCCAGTCATGGGCAGCTTGCACAGAGAAGGAGGTTTGGCCAAAGAGACTTTTTCTGAGGGGGATGATACAGTCCCCTCTCAATGCCCCTCTGGTTCTGCTGTGTTCTGACGTCCTGATGTGAAGAAACTGTGTGAGTGGAGGAGATGACAAGCCATGAATGATTTTATATATGAGACACAGATGAGCAAATTTGACCAGGTTTTCCCAGTTAAGTAGATTGTGTTTTTGCAGGATTGGACAGTGGTGATAAGAGTGGGGTTTCCGGTCCAGAGTTTTGATGGCGCGTTTATAAAGAGAGTGGATGGGTTTTAAAGCTGTAGCAGTTGAGTCAGACCAGACAGTTAGACAGTAAGTGATGTGAGAAAGTATCATGGAGTGCATAAACATTTTAGCTGACTGTATGGACATCTGAGGTCGAATATGTCCAAAGTTGCTGAGATTGAATTTGATACGATTACTGACCATTTTTATGTGGGATTTGAAAGAGAGTTTTGAATCAAGGATGACACCGAGATATTTATATTCATGGACCACCTGGAGCTGTTCACCGCACACACGGACATCCGGATCTATGGAGGAGCTGTTATGAGATTTGGTAAAGAACATTGCAACTGTTTTGGATGTATTTAACTGTAGACATGAGTGCTGTAACCAGTTAGTGATGTGAACAAGGGCCCGTGTGAGCTTAACAGATACAGTGGAGATGTTTTTTTCCATGAGCATAAATAACAGTGTCATCCGCATACATTTGTATGGAGATATCTGGACAAGCAGATGGGAGGTCGTTGATGTACAGTGAGAATAATAGTGGACCTAAAATTGAACCTTGTGGGACAGCAGTGGAGAGATTAAGGGCGCAGGATAGATGTGATTGAATTCTAACGTACTGGGAGCGGTCTGTTAAATAAGCCTGGATCCAGTTTATAGTGTTGGAGGAGAAATTGAAATGTAATTTATTTAATAAGATGTTGTGGTTAATAGTGTCAAATGCTTTTCTCAGATCGAGAAAAACAGTGCCAACAACCCCGCCCTTGTCCAGTGATTGACAGATATTTTCTGTACTGTGGAATATTGCAGTGTATAGTGCATCTTTAAGTCTTGGCAACAGATTTTATGCTGTACACACAGCTTTTTGGGTGGTATAACAGTTTTAAGCATTATGTGGGTTGTGAATAATTTATGTTTGAAACAGTCATTTCTTTCTAAACCCTGGTTCATTTTGACATTCCACTTATCTTAAAATTGGCAGTGTTAATTGTTTATCAAATTTTCTATTAAAAAGCTTTGTATGTTTACTGATTTATTCAATTTCAATCAATTGTGACAAATTATAATGGCTGGCAAAGCTAAAATTCCTTTTGTGAGTCTGTTAAAACTGTATTTTTATCTTAATATAATGAAGTTGATATTGATTCAAGGTTATGCATGAATAATAATTTAATGATGTTAAGTTAATTACTCTTACAATCAACCAGGTTCTATGCAAAGTTTTAATTACCAGTAATGGGACGTTTGGATCACAGGCAATGAAACTTTGCATACTAATAAAAAAATTGTTTTAATTTTGATTTTGATTTTTAATTTTGATCATCAGGTCACATTATGAGGGCACAATCATTTTAATCAGCCCCAAATCCCATTTATCACTATTCACTGGCTTCCTCTATTCTCCTGACACAGACTTAATTACCAAACTGTCAAGAATTCATAAAAAAGAAGAATAAAACTAACTCTAAAACTGGGCCACTACGTGAAATCTAAATAAATGCAAAATTGTTCTCAAATCTCACAAACCCATATTTTATTCACAGCAGTTAATGAAACACCAGATTTATTGCTTTTCAAGGCATTCCTATCTTTTTATCTTCCTCATTACTCATTTACTCCACTGAACTCCGAGGCAGCAACAAATCTCCCCAAAAAGTGACAGGGCAATAAAAAGTTAGAAGGTGATGCCAAAAGGCAAAACTGGAAAGATATATTAAAAATAATATAATCGTGTTTTCATACATAAATTTTCCCAGTTTTGGTAAAAGTGCATTGTATGTTTTTGTTTGTTTTGTTTTGTTTGTTTTTTCTGGTGGTAGTTCTGCCACCTGCTTTTATCCATGGATATTGAAATATTCCTAAACAGATTTAGAGACAAGCAGGTGACCCCCACTCACAGCAGGAACACCTGTTTTCAAGGTACTCATACACCACCACGCTCGAGATTGCGCTTAGCCAAAAAGCATTCATCAGATCATTTCATTCTTCTTTCTTTGGGCCACAGAACAGAAAACAATTGCAAGGTGAGCACCTCCAGCAAAACTGGACAAATGTTAACAGAGAATTTTTGAGAGCTCAGAAAAGACTACTTTGGATAAATGACTTGAGGAAACGAGAGTGAATGAAACAAAAATACAAATCCAGGTTTTTCATGAGTGGTCATCATAATAAAATCACAACATTAAACTCTCAAAGAAGTACATTTTGTATAATACCTGTTTTTTAAAGGGTCCATATCACGCTATTTTCTGATTTATACTCAACAAAAATATAAACACTTTTTTTTTGCTCCCATTTTTCCTGAGATGGACCCAAAGATCCCAAATTCACTCCAGATACACAACACTACCATTTTCTCACTACATTGTTCACAAATCTGTCCAAATGTGTGACAGCGAGCACCTCTGCCCCGCCGAGACAATCCACCCCACCTCACAGGTGCGCCACATCAAGATGCCGATCTGACATCATGACCAGTGCACAGGTGCGCCCCAGACTGCCCACAATAAAAGGCCACCCTGAAATGTGCTTTTTTTTTTTGCTTTACTGGGGGTCTGGGGACTCAGAACCAGTCAGTATCTGGTGTGACCACCATTTGCCTCATGCAGTGCAACACATCTTCTTCGCATAGAGTTTATCAGATTGTCAATTGTGGCCTGTGGAATGTTGGTCCACTCCTCTTCAAAGGCTGTGTGAAGTTGCTGGATATTAGTGGGAGCTGGTACACGCTGTCGTATACGCCGGTCAAGCACATCCCAAACATGCTCAATGGGTGACATGTCCGGTGAGTATGCTGGCCATGCAAGAACTGGGACATTTTCAGCTTCCAAGAATTGTGTACAGATCCTTGCAACATGGGGCTGTGCATTATCTTGCTGAAACATGAGGTGATATTCATGGATGTATGGCACAACAATGGGCCTCAGGATCTCATCACGGTATCTCTGTGCATTCAAAATGCCATCAATAAAATGCACCTGTGTTCTTCACCCATAACAGCCTTTGAAGAGGAGTGGACCAACATTCCACAGGCCACAATTGACAATCTGATAAACTCTATGCGAAGAAGATGTGTTGCACTGCATGAGGCAAATGGTGGTCACACCAGATACTGACTGGTTCTGAGTCCCCAGACCCCCAATAACGCAAAAAAAATGCACATTTCGGGGTGGCCTTTTATTGTGGGCAGTCTGGGGCGCACCTGTGCACTGGTCATGATGTCGGATCGGCATCTTGATGTGGCGCACCTGTGAGGTGGGGTGGATTGTCTCGGTGGGGCAGAGGTGCTCGCTGTCACACATTTGGACAGATTTGTGAACAATGTTTGAGAGAAATGGTAGTGTTGTGTATCTGGAGTGAATTTTGGATCTTTGGGTCCATCTCAGGAAAAATGGGAGCAAAAACAAAAGTGTTGCGTTTATATTTTTGTTGAGTGTATGTTAAAATGCTGTTTCCTCCACTAGACGCATTTGGATCATTTCAGCCCAGGAATTACAAATCTCTACTAAACACAAAGTAAAACGTAGCTGTTAACTTGAATACTACCACTACATGACATCACAAGGTGGAACAGAGCATTTTGACCTGTAGAGATATAGACAGACTAATAATAAATGGTTAATCAAATATTTGTGAATCAAACAAAACACGCCAGATATGTTTTTTTTTAATGAGGTAACAACATTATAACATGACTTAAAGCTCACAAGAGTGAATACAGTCTCTATACCTCTATTACACAGCCACACTAGCTTAACACATGCATTCAAGCATGGTAGGAAGTGTCTTGCTCAAGGACTTAAGCTAAAATGCTATTGCGACAATCAAACCACTGAGGATTTAAGAGAACTTATGTATTCTTGTGATAAAATCGTGAGCTGTGGTGGTTGTGGGTGTGCAACTGTGGATTCCTTGTCACTTTTTGGTTCTGTTTTGACGCTAAAAACCTGCGGAAAATGATGGAGGGAAGGTAGCGGGGCATGAAAGAGTGGAAAGGAAAAAGGGAATGAATCGAAAGTGGCTCTCCATGGATGAGTTGTCATTTGAGGTGAGACCAGAGCGAACAGAGGTAAACAATGGATGTTTGGTAAAAGGCAGGAGCAGCCAGTCGGGCAGTAATAAAAGAGAAGAGAGAAAGAGTGAGCGACAGAGAGAGTTAAAAAGGAAGGGAGGGAGAGAGCGCAAGTGGAGGGGGTGTGAGAGTAAGAGACAGACAGAGCGTTAGAGAGAGGGAGGGTGAGAAAGGGAGGGGGATAGAGGGGAAAGATATAGAAGAGACTGAAAGAGAAAGAAGGGTGGACCTGCCAGACTGCATTTGTCAGAACATGCAGCCCACTCTGTCACCTGCCATAACTACCCATCAGCTATCCTCCTGGATCCGACCGCCACCTCCCTCCCTCCATCCTCTGTAGTTGTGTTTTTAGCTTTTAGTGCAAGCGCCTATAGCTGCCAGCATGTCGCGTGGGGCCAGGGCTGGATGGGGCTTGGGTGTTTTTGCACAGTGTTTGAGGCAGACAGAGGCACTGATAGCAAATGACAGTTCTGAGTGGGGAGAGCTGGTGTCTAGACCTCTGCGAGCACAAGGGAAAGTGCGCCACAGTTTGGTCAGTTTTCTTCATTTTGAGTCCAGACGCTTATGTTTTTCTTTTCAGCTGGTGGAATCCGTTATAGATTTCTAAGAAAGGTTATTATTGCTAGCCTCACTGTATTGTATTGTTTACTATTGCATTTTTACACAGTTGCCTTTGCATTTTAAAAAATGTAAAAGCAATACCATTCAGTCTCTCTTCTTTTCCCAAATAGTTGCTTTTACAATACATTGTGAAAGGTAAAAGGTGTTTTTTAAGGAGTAAAAGAATGTTTCATATGGTTAAACATTTATTTATATGAAGCTTTTTTAGTAATGATAATAATGATATTTTGAATGATAAATAACAGTTGAGTAAAACAATTGGATTTAACTGTTTCATTGAACTAAGTTTCACTTTCTATCCCTACACTGGTATCAGTTAATGTTGGGTATCGGCAGATACTTAAAGCCAAGGGCTCAATATCCGAGAGAAATAAATGCGTCTACAGGTGCTTTATGGACCTTGACATAAACAGGAAATCCCAAAGGATGAAGTCACAGCTTGTACACTATATTGTGTGGTGTGGTGTGGTGTGTATTTTAGCAATTTTGATCCAGACTACTGCACTGTAAAGACAGTTGCCTAATAAATGATGAATCTACCTTATTCCGGCCCATCCGCTTTTATCTCTAAATGCTACTAAACCGCATGTTTGTTGTGGTGGCACTTCAGTGGGAATACTGTTCATTTCAAAGGAGAATTTGAGAAACCTTTCACATCTAAAATACAGTACAATATTAAGTATGTTTTTGTAAGATGTTCTCTGGGAGGTTTTAAAACAGTTTTGAAGTCTAGAACTTATTTGCTTTAAAAAGGTCCCATGGCATGAAATTTTCACTTTCTGAGGTTTTTGAACGTTAATGTGAGCTCCCCTACCCTGTTTAGGGCCCCCCCCATGGCTAAAAGTTGCGAAATGTCTAAACTGAGCATTTGCGATCCTTTTCTGCGTTAGAAAAAAACACAGCTCAAACGGGCGATTCTGAACAAGGCAACTATGTGACGTCAGATCGAAAAATGCAGCTCCACCCCCGTCTGTGTCTACTCAGCGTCTCTGTAAATCACGCCCAGAGAGTTTGGACTGCGAATGCGCTAGGCAATGCGAAATGCGTTTTTTTATTTGCCTGGAGGCACGTCCGAGTGTTTCTAGGCTCGGAAGTCCTTTATCTGAGCCTCTGGACCTTTGAACAGCAATGATTTAATTTTATTTTCTGTGGAAATGTGTTTATTTTTCAATGGAACGCTTCTCATCTCTTCTCCGCGCAAAAACGCGGAAATGGATCAGAGGGCACAGCTGAGAGCTAAGAGCGGAGAGTTTGGCCACGCCCCCACCCTCTACTATAGGCCATCTCTGTCCTCCTCATTTGCATTCAAGCAACAACGCCCAGAATGGAGTGTTCAGAGAGAGAAAAATTACTCTTTCTCATCTTATCTCTGTTTCTCTGAGTGTTGATTTTGAAGAAAGATTCATTTACAGTATTAGGGATTCATTTACAGTATTAGGGAACCATTAAGGAGCCATATAAAAGCATCAAGAAGTACCATGTCATGGGACCTTTAAGATTGGCAGCCCCTTGCAAAATAATACAACCCGAAGGGTGATGGCAGCGCCCACGGAAACATCCGGAGTAAGGTGTAAGGCATTTATAAATGTATTTTTAAAACTGCTTGAGTTAAATTATGTGTTGATTATCATATAGAGTCTGTCATGTATGTTGGCATTGACCAAAATGGATAAAATGGAACAACAAATAAACAAACACAGGAGGCACTCATGGCAGTTTTTAGATTGCATCTATTAGAAAAGAGTCAAGAAAAATTTGATGAAGGAAGCATTTATTTGTTTTGCAGCTGGTTTTAGTCAGTTTTCAAGAAGTTTAGCTTCCACTGTCAATCTGTGTTCACTGCTAGCTCATATACAGCTCTGTTGGTAATGACAGAAGTCTCTATGCGTATCTGTCTAGAACACAAAACGTAAATGACCCTTTACACTATACTACAGTGCTAGTTTTCTAAAATACTTATTTATGGTAAATGGTCACATCTTTATATAGCGCTTTTCCACCTTCAAGGCACCCAAAGCGCTTTACAACAAGGAACCAATCACCCATTCACACACGTATTCACACACCAGTGTACACAGACACCGGGGGCGAGGAGGGTTAAGTGTCTTGCCCAAGGACACAACGGCAGCATTCATCTGCGGGAGCTGGAATCGTACCAACCAACCTGTGGGTCAGTGGATTTGTACTCTTACTTGAGTAAAATATTTTGCTACAGTCTTTTATTTTAATTTGATTGTATATTTTTCTATTTTTCTATAAGTTTTTATTGACTTGCTTATTTATTTTTATGCAATATTTTATTCAGTGTGTTCATTTATATTGTTCCTACTACTTTGGAGACTGTGTGTTGTGAAAATGTGCCATGCAAATAAAGTTGGATTGGATACTCCCACCTCTGACTCCCAAATCCCAAATGTGTACAACTATTGCGTCATCTTTGTGACTTTATTTCCACATCAAAGGTGAACTTTTGCTGTGGAAGAATGCAAATTGGACCATTTTAACGCTGGTGGTAAACAGACAGTTTCCACAAAAGCTTTTGTCATGAGCACTGAATATGTCTTTGTCTATCATTTCACCACCTTCACACTTTGAATAGAACTGGCAAGGTGTAAAAGTTCTACCTAACTTTTTCTGATGACCAGCACAATTTCTTGTCAAATACCTTTTTCCTCCCATGTCAAAATGTCTGATATTTTGTCCCCAAAAGACTAGAAAATACTAAGAAATCACTTTGAACAAAACAGTTGTCTTCTCAGCTCATATTGCCAGAACCGTCATGTCGCTGCTCGCCCACCTGCTTGGCAAGGACGGCGAAATTCCAGATGCGGGCGAGGACCCATGCAAATCAATCATTTTATTCTGAAAGAGATAATTTATGATGCGCTCACAGGGTTACAGATCCAATCTCCACCATGTTCCCACTGTCATGTCCCATGTTTAGGCTTGTCATCAGTCTTCATCAGGCCCTCCGCTTCTATCGCTGTCATCTCCGTCCCCTGAGTCACGATTTATCCCGCAAATAATTGATCATGACAGGTTGCGCGCAAATAGGGAGGGGGCCGGACGTGATTAATCACTTTGTTCGATTAATTACGCTTGATTATGCATTTTAGAGTGGCAATCCAGGAGCACTTAATGACTGGGATGGTAGACAACTGTTTAGAGACCTTCACCTAATGGCCTTGTTGATAAAAGTACAGTTTCAGGGAATTGAAAGAAGCTCTTCAAAGTTCAGTTAAGTGCAGAGTTAATTATTTTACTACTTTTTATGTTCATTTTGTGTTTCTACAACTCCACGTTTAAGTTCTCTGTTTTCAGACTGAAAAAGCTGCTATAAAGCTGTACATGCACACTGAAATTGAGAATGAGAAAATAGGTGCTGGTTAGGCAGATGAATATGAATGAAATGAAATTATGCATATCCATAAAAAAACATTTAAAGGGCAATTGTGTAATTCTGTCTAGTTTATTTATATAACATCATTTAGTTTATTGTAAATCAGGTTCTTGTGGAGTAAAATAAGAAAGATACCTTTTTAAGGTATTTTGTGAGATCATGAATCACAAGAAAGCACCTGCATTGTTGGATAAGAACCTTATGGAGACAATTTTTTTCATTAAAGGGCCTCTACCTGATTCCAATTTATTCTTGTCAAAATTGACATGCGTTGTATGGTAAAAGTTGTAACATTTGACACTAACATACAACTTATTCATTTTACCTAAAATATTATCAGGTAATAGTTAAAACAGACAAACTCCTGACAGGATCACTGTTTTTGTCCAATCAGGCACATTAAGAATCATCGGAAGCCACCTGCCTGACACTATCCCAAACATTTGATTCTCTGTCATGGTGCATTTTCAACAGTGGAAAAAAGCTAAGAGTAGGCAAAAACTGAAGAACTATATGCTTGAACATTCTTTAAGATTAGGATTAAGTCTTTATTTGGTCTCACACACAGTGACACACAGGAGAAATTTGACTTCTGCATTTGACCCATCCTTTTTCAGGAGCAGTGAGCAGCCATCTTTCGGCACCCAGGGGGCAGTACCGTGAAGGGTCTTGCTCAAGGACCCACACTGGCTTGCTCATTGCCAGGGCGGATTTGAACCCACATCCCCCCGGGGGAAGTCAGTGACTTACTAGTTGAGCTAACCAGCCAGTCTTTATAAATCATCTATGAGAAATCCATGTTGATTTCGAGATCAGTGGCTTTTATTTATTGTTGAAATGACGAATTCTGAAACAAGGCCAGATACGTCGCCCAGATTGATGATACCAGGGCCCTACCCTGGAGACAGGCCTGGGGTGGGTGCGCTCCAACGAGCGCCTGGTGGCCGAGCCTTCCCTCATGGGGCCCCCACCGCAGGAGGATCAATAAGGGGCCGGTACGAAATCCGGGTGGCAGGGCAGGGACCTCGACGATCGGATCTCTGGACATGGAGACTAGCTCTCAGGACATGGAATGTCACCTCGCAGGCGGGGAAGGAGCCCGAGCTCGTGCGGGAGGTTGAGTGCTTTCGACTAGATATAGTCAAGCACAAGGGTGTCCACCAGTGCATGTGGCACCAGGACACTCTAGGCCGAAGGTCGATGATCAACTTTGTTGTCGTGTCATCTAACCTCCAGCATGTCTTGGACACTCGGGTGAAGAGAGGGGCAGAGCTGTCAACTGATCACCACTTGGTTGTGAGTTGGGTCCGCTGGCGGGGGAGGAAGCCGGAAAGACCTGGCAGACCCAAGCGTATAGTGAAGGTTGGTTGGAAACATCTGGCAGAGCCCTCGCACCTCCGGGAGAGCTTCTCCTGGATTCCGGGGGAGGCTGGGGACATAGAGTCTGAGAGGGCTTTGTTCTCGGCCTCTATTGTCGATGCGGCCACTCGTAGCTGCGGTCGTAAGGTCTGTGGTGCCTGTCGCGGCGGCAATCGCCAAACCCGGTGGTGGACACCGGAAGTAAGGGATGCCGTCAGGCTGAAGAAGGAGTCCTATCGGGCCTTGTTGGCTCATGGGACTCCAGAGGCAGCTGATGGGTACCAGCGGGCCAAGCGTGCTGCAGCCCGGGCAGTCGCAGAGGCAAAAACTCGGGGTGGAGAGGAGTTCGGGGAGACCATAGAAGAGGAATATCAAACGACCTCAAGGAAATGCTGGCAAACTGTCCGGTGCCTCAGGAGGGGGAAGCAGTGCTTCACCAACACTGTCTACAGTGCGGGTGGGGAGCTGATGACCTCAACTGGGGACGTTAAATGGTAAATGGTAAATGGTCACATCTTTATATAGCGCTTTTCCACCTTCAAGGCACCCAAAGCGCTTTACGTTATCAGACGGTAGAAGGAATAATTTGAGGATCTCCTCAATCCCGCCGTCACATCTTCCGAGGAGGAAGCAGAGGCTGGGGACTCGGAGGCAGACTCGTTCATCACCCTGGCTGAAGTTATTGAGGTGGTTGGAAAGCTCCTCTGTGGCAAGGCCCCGGGGGTGGATGAGATCTGTCCTGAGTATGTTAAGTGCCTGGATGTTATAGGGCTATCTTGGTTAACACATCTCTGCAACATCGCGTGGCGGTCAGGGACAGTACCTCCTGACTGGCAGACCAGCGTGATGGTCCCTCTGTTTAAGAAGGGGGACCAGAGGGTGTGTTCCAACTATCGGGGAATCACACTCCTCAGCCTTCCCGGTAAGGTCTATTCCAGGGTACTGGAGAGGAGAATACAACCGATAGCCGAACCTCGGAACCTCGGATTCAGGAGGAGCAGTGTGGTGTTCGTCCTGGCCGGGTTACACTGGACCAGCTCTATACTCTACGTCGGGTGCTCGAGGGTGCATGGGAGTTTGCCCAACCATTACACATGTGCTTTGTGGACCTGGAGAAGGCATTCGACCATGTCCCTCGTGGGGTCCTATGGAGAGTGCTCTGGGAGTATGGGGTTCGGGGCCCTTTGCTAAGGGCTGTTTGGTCCCTGTATGACTGGAGCAGGAGCTGTGTTCACATTGTCGGGAGTAAGTCGGGCCTGTTTCCGGTGCATGTTGGACCCCACCGGGGCTGCCCTTTGTCACCCGTTCTGTTCATAATATTTATGGACAGAATTTCGAGGCGCATTCAGGGGCCGGAGGGGATCCGGTTTGGGAACCACAGGATCTCATCTCTGGTGTTTGCAGATGATGTTGTCCCGATGGCTTCATCGAACCAGAACCTCCAGCGTGCACTGGGGCGGTTTGCTGCCAAGTGTGAAGTGGCTGGGATGGGGATCAGCTCTTCCAAATCCGAGACCATGGTTCTCGACCGGAAAAAGTTGGCTTGCTCTTTCCAGGTGGGTGGAGAGTCCTTGCCTCAAGTGGAGGAGTTCAAGTATCTCATGGTCTTGTTCACAAGTGAGCGGAGGATGGAGCGTGAAATTGACAGACGGATCGGTGCAGCGTCAGCATTGATGCGGTCGCTGTACCGGACCGTTGTGGTGAAGAGGGAGCTGAGTCAAAAGACAAATCTCTCAATTTAATGGTTAATCTACATTCCTACCCTCACCTATGGTCATGAGCTCTGAGTAATCACCGAAAGGACAAGATCATGGATACAAGTGGCCGAAATAAATTTCCTCCGCAGAGTGGCTGGGCGCACCCTTTGAGACAGGGCGAGGAGCTCAGTCACACGGGAGGGGCTCGGAGTAGAGCCGCTGCTTCTCCACATCGAGAGGAGCCAGCTGAGGTGGCTCGGGCATCTGTTCCAGATTCCTCCTGGACGCCTTCCTCGGGAGGTGTTCCGGGCATATTCCACTGGGAGGAGGCCCCGGGGAAGACCCAGGACACGCTGGAGGGACTATGTCTCTTGGCTGGCCTGGGAACGCCTTGAGCTCCCCCCGGAGGAGCTGGAGGAAGTGTCCGGGGTGATGGAAGTCTGTGAGTCCCTGCTTAGACTGTAGCCCCTGCAACCCGGCCCCGGATAAGCGGAAGAAAATGGATGGATAGATGGATGGATGAAATGAAGGTCCAATCAAAATCCAACCAGTGCATACATTTTGCCACTTTTTTCTGTGGAGAGGCTTTGGAGCGTATTCATATATCAGTTTCAGTCAGTCTACCCTATGGCAGCTGTGGCTACAGATGGAGCTTACCACTCATAATGCACACTCCACAGGGAATGACAACTCAACATTTTAACTTGAACCTGGTGAAAAAGGAAATCTTCCGAAGTAATTTTGTTGTGGAACGGATTCGTGGAGGTCAACTTAAATTGAGTTTACAGCATCTGTTTTTGCGTGTGCACTATTAATTAGAATCTTTTAAAACTTTTTGTTATTAAATACTACACAAGTGAATAGCGGAAGTCATGTTGCCCTATCTGACTTCCTTTCACAGGCAGGTAATACAATCCCATTCCCAGCGAAAATTGCAAATCAGATCACATAAGCAGGTCCACAAAAAGCAATTACGATTCAGTGAAACATGTAATTTAATCAGGGAAAAAAATGAAATATATTAAAGGTAAGAGTAAAGGATTCAGCCCTTTTTTCTTTGGGCCATTATTCAAATAAACCTGGTGTGCAAATGGATCTTTTGACAAGCCCAAACCTGTCCAGACTGAAACACAATGTGAAAGACAACCAAATAACTATAGCGGACTGCCCGTTATGTTTGAGTCACTCTCTCCAATAGCTCAAAGGGCTAGAGGTGCTTTGGGATGTATGCTTGTTTCAATGAGAGCCCTGTTGTAACACTGAACACCAATTAGGCTTGTCTTTTAGCAATCCATATTACTGAAATGTTTTCTCCTTGGACATGGCATTTAATCCATTCTGTTTGAATTACACCAAATTAAAGGAAAATGGACAACAGCTGTCAATATGGAGGAAAACTCCATTAACTTCAACTGGTTACTATGATATTGTGGGGTTCTGCTTCTGCAGATGTGGGAGCATGGGGTGTTCAGTCTCACTCTGGTCTCCTGGTAGACCTACAAGACTGCCCTGATGCTAAATGACTGACAAAACATTATCAAGAATAGGGTAAGTAAAAAAATATGAGGTATAAAGTACTTTGCTCATGTTTTATTACGGCTAATCAAGATCTAGTGATTATAGTGGTGGTCATTACGTATCACCACTTTATACATTTCACGTAATCGAGTAATATTCTTGTACTTGAGGAACAGTTATCATACGTCATCAGGTTGCGCATACGTCATCAGGTTGCGCATACGTCATCAGGTTGCGCATACGTCATCAGGTTGCGCATACGTCATCAGGTTGCGCATACGTCATCAGGTTGCGCATACGTCATCAGGTTGCGCATACGTCATCAGGTTGCGCATACGTCATCAGGTTGCGCCGCAGAATGGACGCACTGATCAGTCGCTCCGTGCCGACTCGCTCCTTTTATCTTATTTTTATCTTATTTTCAATCACTTTTTTCACTTTTTGTACTTGCACTGCACTCCCACGCTATGTGTACGACCGTAGCTCACTTTTGGAGCTACGTCCGTCAGTAAGCGCGGACTTTAAGCCGGTTTTCGAGGCATCGGCGGTGGACATCCTGCCCCTTTGTTTACTCTGGCGCCGCAAGAGGAGGAGAACGCGGCGAGGGAAACGAGCCGGTGTGCTGTGGAGAACCCGCCAGAGACACAACAGACCTACTCTTCCCTCTATCCTGCTTGCAAACGTCCAGTCTCTGAGGAATAAACTGGATGACCTGCGCGCACGGATTTATTTCGAACGGGACACGAGGAACTGTTGCGTTCTTGCCTTCACGGAAACATGGCTGGACCCATCCATTCCCGACAGCGCCGTTACCCCGGACAATTTCACTATATACAGGCAGGACAGAACGGAGGACTCAGGCAAGTCTTGTGGTGGGGGTGTGTGCTTTATGGTTAACTCTTTGTGGGCAACAGACGCACGTATTTTAACAACTCGCTGCACTCCAGCCCTAGAGCTGCTAACCATCAAAGTTAGACCCTTCTATCTGCCTAGAGATTTTAGCTCTGTAATCCTCACTGTAGTCTATATTCCACCACAAGCTGATAAAACAGAAGCCCTAGAACAACTGTATGGGATTATAAATGGACTTGAAAACTCACACCCTGATGCAGCTTTCATTGTGGTGGGGGATTTCAATAGAGCCAATATGAAAACGGTTCTACCGAAATACTACCAGCACATATCCCTCCCCACCAGGGGGGGGCAGACTTTAGACCATTGCTACACCCCATTTAAAGACAGTTACAAACCCCTCCTCCGCCCAGCCTTTGATAAATCTGACCATAGCGCCATCTTGCTGTTGCCTGCGTACAAACAAAGGCTTAAACTGGAAAAACCGGTTCCCAGACAAATCCACAAATGGAGCAGTATGTCTGATGAGGTGCTACAGGACTGCTTTGAAACAACAGACTGGCAGATGTTTGCAGACGCAGCGGATGGTGACATTAATGCGTACACAGACTCTGTCGTAGGCTACATAGGGAAGTGCATTGAGGACACGGTGCCCAAAATCTCCATCTGCACTTACCCTAATCAGAAACCCTGGGCGGGACCGGAGGTGCGTGCTAAACTGAAAGCTCGCACTGCCGCCTTCAACTCAGGAGACCCCGAAGCCTACAAAGCAGCCAAGTACGACCTCAGAAAGACCATCAGGACTTCCCAGAGGGACTACAGGGAGAGAGTGGAGTCTGCCCAGCAGAGCAATGACCCGAGACGGGTGTGGCATGGGCTACGCTGCATCACTGACTACAAGGGGAGGAGCGGGCCTGTGGAACTGTCCAGCGCATCATTTCCGGACGAACTCAACATCTTCTACGCCCGGTTTGATGCAGATAACACCACGCCTGTCACCAGACCCCATGTGGACAGTGAAGACGCTGTACTTTGTATAGACACTGCTACAATGAGACGGGCGTTCAAGAGAGTGAATCCCCGCAAAGCACCAGGACCCGACGGCATCCCCGGACGGGTGCTGAGGGCTTGTGCTGACCAACTCGCCGGGGTGTTCACCAACATCTTCAACACCTCCACTGTAGTCCCCATCCCAAAGACCCCCACAGCATCCTGTCCTAATGACTATCGGCCCATAGCACTCACATCTGTCATCATGAAGTGCTTTGAACGAATCATGAAGAGACACATCTGTGACTCCCTCCCCGACACCCTGGACCCCCTGCAGTTTGCATATAGAGCAAAGAGGTCTACAGACGACGCTATTGCTCTAGCAGTCCACACCTCTCTCAGTCACCTGGAGAGAGGAAACACATATGTGAGAATGCTCTTCATCGACTACAGCTCGGCATTCAACACCATAATCCCCTCAAAACTGGTCTCTAAGCTCACCGCCCTGGGCCTGGGGACGTCCATCTGCTGCTGGATATGGGACTTCCTCACCAACAGGCCACAGGCGGTGAGGATCGGCAGCCACGTCTCCTCCACACGTGTCCTCAGCACTGGGGCACCCCAGGGCTGTGTTCTCAGCCCTCTCCTGTACTCCCTGTTCACCTATGACTGTACCGCCAGGCACAGGTCCAACACCATCCTCAAGTTTGCTGACGACACCACCATCCTAGGCCTCATCACCAACAACGATGAGAGCGCCTACAGAGACTAGGTGAAATCACTGACCAGCTGGTGTCAGGAAAATAACCTCTCTCTGAACGTCAGCAAAACTAAGGAAATGATCGTGGACTTCAGGAGACAGCGTGTAGACCAGCATCCCCCCATCTCCATCAACAACGCTGAGGTGGAGCAGGTCAGCAGTTTTAAGTTCCTTGGGGTACACATCACTGAGGATCTGTCCTGGACACTACATACAGACACTGTGGTTAAGAAAGCCCGACAAAGACTCTACTTCCTGAGGAAGTTGAGGAAGTTTGGTATGAACACCAGCATCCTCACAAACTTCTACAGGTGCACCATCGAGAGCCTGCTGACGGGCTGCATCACAGTGTGGTATGGGAACTGCACCGCTCAGAGCCGCAAAGCACTACAGAGGGTAGTGCGAGCGGCAGAGGACATCACCGGCAGCAGTCTCCCCTCCATCCAGGACATTTACCACAGCAGGGGTCTGCGTAAAGCACGCAGCATCACTAAGGACCATACTCATCCGGCACAAGGACTCTTCCGTCTGCTACCCTCTGGTAGACGATACAGGAGCCTGCCAGCACGCACAAAAAGACTCAAAGACAGCTATTACCCCCAAGCTGTCAGACTACTGAACTCTGGGTAATACTCTAAATAACACTGAACTCTCAATAATACTGCACTAAACTACCTTTCATTATGCATAATTATGTTTACTACTGCTGCTCTATATGACTATATCATGTCTGTCACTACCTCACTGTAAATTACTGTTACATGTGCAATAATCAGTGCAATAACCTATGTGCAATATTTATATCATACTATGTGCAATACGAAATCCACATGCAACACCTACACCACACCATATTATGTGCAATCTGTGAAATACTTACACCTTATTTGATCTTGATTTAATCCTACCTGCACCTTGTACCTTGCTTTTTTATTTTTATTACATTTTATTACATATTTTATTATATTGTTTATTATATTGTTTATTATATTGTTTACTTCTTCCCCTGCACTTTGCAACACTTTTTTTACCATGTACTATTATTGCATGTTATTAGTACTTCTTGACTATCTTAGCGAGTCAATGGTTCTTCTGATCCTAAGCATTTCATTGCATTGTTGACCTCGTGTTGATTCTGCATATGACAAATAAACAATCTTGAATCTTGAATCTTGAATCTTGAATCAGTTGTGTAATTTGGGTGCTTGGTCTATGAGTAAGCAGTTATGATGCTGTATCAAATTATTTGAATATTTGCATTTCTGCCATCTTCTTTTGATATGATACCAGAATACCAGAATTTGTTCATTTAATGATTTGTTTGTCAGATAACATTATCTGTAACTCAAATCAAATATTAGAACCATTCCCAAATTTTCATTTGAGTAATTTCTGGAGCCATGCCCCCTGCATGATTCCATGGAAATAAAAATTAAAACAATACTTTGGAACATTCTCCATGGAGCCACACTGTGAATGATGATTGCCAAAGGAATAGTATTTCCATAGAGACAAACAGGAGGAAGCCCTCCTTCAGGCCAAATAATATTCTCATTATTTGTAGTCTGTAGAGATGTCAGCCCACTGTAAGGGCACATGTTTAGTGTTTTCAGTGTTTCCTCTGTAGGAGTCCTCTGCACCGGGAGCAGTGGTTGGTTGTGGCTGCCGGGGTCTGTCCCATGGGCTCCTGGTGGAGGGATGGTGCTTGGGCCTCATCCCTCCCCTGGGCCCTGTGGTGGTTCCTGGTGGCGGTGGATGGCTCTTTGCTCCTGGTGGAGCTGATGGTGCTTTCTCAACTGGTTCACCTATATTTAGTCTCACGTTTTACTATGTGTAGTTTTATGTATTTTAGCATGTTAGTGTGTGTGTGTGTGTGTGTGTGTGTGTGTGTGTGTGTGTGTGTGTGTGTGTGTGTGTGTGTGTGTGTGTGTGTGTGTGTGTGTGTGTCTGTGTGTGTGTGTGTGTGTGTGTGTGTTACTGTTTGGGTTGTTTGGTTGTGTGGGGTCGGGCAGCTGTGGGGGCTGGGTGGGTGGGTGGAAGGATATGTGGTGTGGGATTGTTTTTAATCAGTGTAAAGCACTTTGTGGTACATTTTTGTATGAAAAGCACATAAAGTTTGTTTGATTGATTGATTGATTGATAAACAAATCCATTTGGCTAACAAGTTACATACTGTAGCTTTAAAATAACAGTTGGTACATTTTTGAGCTAAATGTTGTGTTTAGTAGAGAGATTATAACCTCAATTCATTTTGCATAGTAGCCCGCTAAGAAGATGGAAATCGTTGGTCTAAAACCCTGTCCTCTCTGTTTACAATATCTCACGCAACTTAAAATATGTATCATGCATATCTTTTATCTCCCCTCATGCCTTATTTATGGAGAGGCTTTGCTATTGAGTTTATGCCAGGACAGTACAACAGCTACAACAAAAAGTGTGACAAACTGTGTCCATCCAGCACTCTAAATGAAGAGGTTGTTTAGAGTGTCTGGAAAACAGCTGAGTTGCTGTCGTCTCCAGTGAGTGTGGTGGACTGCTGATCCAGTGTGTCTTTGAAGTCTGTGTCCAAGTCCGCTCCTATTCCTCAAGAGTGTGTCAGGGGGAGCCAATACTTAGCCCCATCACTATGATAGATGGAGCATAATCACACACTGACACTTCTGACTGAGAATGGCGCAGGCAGAAACGCCACAGTCAGCTCCATTGATCACGCGCTCCTTTTTGAAGAGGTGCACTGGCGAGAACTTACTTTGTGACAGTTTTCCATTGTGAGGTCAGAAGGAGCCAGCTAATGACTGTTACATCACCGGGATGACCCACCTTCAAGACAGCTGGATGCATGGTAAGAACAGGTATGGTTATTAAAAGGATTTGTTCAGATTGAACTTTATGGTATTTGCATACAGGTGGCTCAGGGGCACTCACCAGTTTGTCTAATATCTCTGTGGGCTTTCCATTTTCTACCCTTCTCCAGGTGCTCCAATTTCAATTTCATATTTTCAAAAAGTTACTCACCAACCTCTGTGCGATCGTGCTTTGTGCTGCATTTGAACTCGAAAATCCAAGGTGAGACGTTAACGTTCCGTCTTGTTTCCATCCATGAGCTTTTATCTCACAAAGTCGGTTTCACCAATCATTGACTCCACTCATTAGCAGTGTTTAATAAAACTAATCTGTAAGATTTCTTGTTGTTAGCTTTCTCAAAAGCTATTGTTACCGTCATTTGTTTATTTTAACTAACCCTAGGTAATGTTACATCGTACAATGTAATTATTTTAACTGCAGTGTCAGGTTTTTCTTGTGCAAATCTGACACTCTTTTGTTATGGACAACTGACAGTAAACACGTAAATGTAGTGATGTCCACAGAAAGAGCTTAAAGGAAAAGTAACGTAACTTCTAGCCATAGCTCGGGGCATATAATATATTCCCCAAGCATGTAATATGCCCCGTGCGGGCTAAAAATAACACAAACTTTAGCACTTTTCAAATCATAGAAGCTTGATGTCTTAGTCTACGATTTTGTTTGAATCAAAAGTGGCCTGTAATCCGAGATTTATCCATAGTTTACGGCTTTGCGTTTCATGTTTGGGTCTCGGGAGCTGAGAGCACACTCCGCACATGCGCACTGGCGTCCTCATCTACTCGAAACTATGGCTAAATCTCGGATTACAGGCCACTTTTGACCACACGAAATCGTAGGATAAGACATCGGGCTTCTATGATTTGAAACGTGCTGAAGTTTGTGTTATTTGGAGACCGCAAATCAGTGCCCCAAGAACTCACATGATGGAGATCGCAAATCTAAAACATCTCCGGAAGTGCTCCATATGACACCAAACTGCTATGGGTGAGTAAAACAACTTGTTTTATTACCGAAATAAGGCTCAAATAGTAAAAAACGTTACTTTACCTTTAAGTATTTTAGGCGCGTATGACTCTCTATGACTACTACTCTTTTAATGTGCTGGGATAATATTTGTTATAAAGTTTTACACCAATCAAGAAGCAATTTGTCAAGAAAAGTCGAAAATTAGAAGAAGTTGAGAGTTCTGTTTAAGAGAGTTCAATTTTGATGACATCACACTAGCAATAATTCTATTCAAAAGTCAGAGGCAAGGGTACAGGCAAGGGACACATTCTTCCCAAACATTGTTTTCTGCATATATTAGAGGAGTTTTAGCCTATACAACCATATAATGGTCGCTGTGATCTATATAATGGTTGCTTGATCACAGTTGTGGAATTGCCAAGTGTGATGTCACGATTTACAACAGGACGTCAAATCTGAAAACTAAAAAAAAAGGCCAAATAGGGAAGAAATCTTACATATGTGTATGTGTATATATGGTTGTCACCCCTACTGCAATATCTGAGCAAGACTTGCAATAACCTGGATAACTAATGTGTAGTACCAACTCGTAGAGGACTTTTTATTTTTTGCACATTTCTTTTTTGCACTATTTTATTTTAATCTTTTTGCACTTTTTTCCCCCCTATACTGTGTTGTAAATATCCTGCTGTGTTGTATATATCATACTTAAATGTCTGCACTGAAGTGAGATGCTTTCAATCTCATTGTGAGTCTGTATAATGTAAATTGTACATGTGAATAGTGGCAATAAAAGGCATTCTATTCTATTCTATTCTATTCAATTCTATATAATGATTTGTGTTTAGTGAAATGAGTAGTCTAGCCTGTTATAGGCACTATAGGCACATAAATTGACAAACGAGCTTTTCATATTTTGGTCCATCTAAACAAAACGACATTAGGCATGGAAGTCGGCCTGCTGGTTTTGACCCAAGTTCCTAAGTTGTTTTTCCAACTTGTGCAAGAGTTCATGTGCATTTTTCAACTGAAAAACATTTTTCCCAAGTTCTCAAGCGCCACATGAACACAGCGTTGGTCCCTTTTTGCAATCCCAATATTGCACCAGGACAGAGAATCAAATGTCTGGGATAGTTCTACATGGTTCTCATTCAGCATGTGCCTAAATGGCAGCTCCCCCGGCCACAAAGCGCATTGGTTCACTATACAATCAAGCAATAAAAATTATGGATAGGAAACCTATCCGCTTTCATCACTGTCACATTCTAAGTCATTATAATTTATTAAGTTTTGACAGTTTCAGCAATTAATGTTTTCTCAAATTATTTTTCAAATGTTTCCATAATCTGGCTCCAGAACCGCTCAGTACATTTGTACAAAGACCAAACAGCAGCAGGACGACAAGAGGCACCTTAAACTATATGTG